>JAGXOD010000092.1:0-707311 GCA_020368025.1 Brachyhypopomus occidentalis
TTATTCCCAAAATGCAACTTTTGCAGAATGACTTATAAACACATATTTTGTTAGTTACCAGTATTAGAATGTGAAAACAAGCTGTTTATCATGTTTGCAGTGTTACAAATGCATTTCCAAGCAAGTAGTAAGCTTTGCATTCAGGCGTTCAAAACAGCGTTTTCCAGCCTTGTAAGCGCCTAAAACAATTCAATTCAATTCAATTCAATTTTATTTATATAGCGCTTTTTACAACACATGTTGTCACAAAGCAGCTTTACAAATTGCGTGGGTCCAGATCCCTAATGAGCAAGCCAAAGGCGACAGTGGCAAGGAAAAACTCCCTAAGATGGCAGGAATTTAGGAAGAAACCTTGGGAGGACCAAGACTCAAAAGGGAACCCATCCTCCATTGGGCGGCCCGCTAGCAATGTCCACATTCACAGTTCAGGTATAGTCCAGATATAGTCCTGTAGTTATGATTCTAATTCCAGGCCGAGTAGTCACAGTCCCTTCAGAGTAGATGAGCCTCAGGTGGGGGTTGGCATCAGCACGTCCTCTTGCGATAATGGCACATCCAACCACGGCATCGGCACATCCACTGGCAAGCCAGACCATCTCCTAGATGCTTGTATGGGGTGGGTAACGGAAAGGCTCGTCTCTCCTTGTCCCGGTATTTCTCGGGCAGCCATTGGGAAGAAGAGGGACAATTAGTTCTATATGGAATATGTTAGACAAAGTAAATGTAAGCATTTCTGGAGTGTGGCAGCGACTCCGGCAATTAAATTATTACAGCCTAGCTAAAGGGCAGAACCAGAAGGTAACACAGACTTGGGAGCATCCTGAGACACTGGCATCCATCCACTACACCGTCGACAAACTTGAGTGACCGCGTGCAGTGATAGGATGACAGCACCAGCGCCCCAGTTTGCCATAAAAACCCTTTACCCATGAACCCCTGGATCTGTTACCTTATCTAAAGGGGCACATTAATTACCAAATGCTAGATCAAACAAGTAAGTTTTCAACCTAGACTTAAAGATTGAGACTGTACCAGAGTCCCGGACACATTCTGGAAGACTATTCCATAGTTGGGGGGCCTTATAAGAAAAAAGGCTCTTCCCCCTGCTGTTACCTTATTAATTGATGGAACTAATAAGAGGCCAGCACCTTGGGATCGTAGTGGTCGCGGGAGTTCATAATAAGAGATACGCTCTTGGAGGTAGTCAGGAGCAAGTCCATGCAGTGCTTTATAAATCAATAGAATAATTTTAAAATCAATACGGAATTTTACTGGGAGCCAGTGCAGGGCCGATAAGACTGGGCTGATATGTTCAAATTTCCTAGTTCTAGTTAGAACTCTGGCTGCGGCATTTTGAACTACTTGAAGTTTATTTATATTCCTATTTGAACATCCTGACAGTAACGAGTTACAATAATCTAATCTGGAGCTAACAAAGGCGTGTACTAGTTTTTCTGCATCATGCTGGGATAATGCATTTCTTAACTTGGCAATGTTACGGAGATGTAGAAAAGCTATCCTGGTAGTATTATCTATGTATTTATCAAATGATAGGTCAGAGTCGAATAAGACGCCGAGATTTTTGGCTACCGAGCCAGGAGTAATGGGGTAATCTGCAAGATTTAACATTAGATCTGGTATTTTCTGTCTTGTGGCCTTTGGGCCCAGAAGGAGAACCTCTGTTTTGTCACCATTAAGGTGGAGGAAGTTTAGCGACATCCAACATTTAATATCGCTACGCAGGCCTCAATTTTTCCTAATCTGGATTTGTCATCAGGTTTGGCTGATATATAAAGTTGGGTGTCATCTGCATAGCAGTGAAAGTTGACACCATGTTTATTTATAACTATTCCTAATGGTAACATATATAATGTAAATAATAGTGGTCCTAGGATGGAGCCTTGCGGGACTCCATATTTCACTTCTGAGTGTTTGGAGGGAATATTATTGAGCTCTACAAACTGATAGCGATTGGTTAAGTAAGAATTAAACCATGAAAGGGCTGTACCCGAGATTCCAACCCAGTTTTCTAACCTTTCTAGCAGGATCTTGTGATCTATTGTGTCGAAGGCTGCACTAAGATCGAGAAGCACTAATAGAGATACATAACCTTGATCAGAGGCAAGAAGGAGATCATTTGTTACTTTAACTAGTGCTGTTTCAGTGCTGTGGTGGGGCCTAAATCCAGATTGGAATTTTTCAAATATGTGGTTCCTGTGCAGATATAAGCATAACTGTTTGGCCACAGCTTTTTTCTATGATCTTGGATATAAATGATAGGTTCGAGATGGGTCTGTAGCTAGATAGTACATTAGGATCAAGATTTGGTTTCTTGATTAGGGGTTTAATGACTGCTAGTTTACAGGATCTGGGCATGTGACCCATTGTGATGGATGAGTTTACTATATTTAAAAGAGGTTCGATTACAACTGGTAAAACCTCTTTGAGTAATTTAGAGGGAATCGAGTCTAATGTGCAAGTAGTAGAATTTAACGATGAAATTATTTTCTCCAATTCTAGTTGTTTCTGAGCAATACTTAGTGCCAAAATGCAACTTTTGCAGAATGACTTGTAAACACATATTTTGTTAGTTACCAGTGTTAGAATGTGAAAACAAGCTGTTTTATCATGATTGCAATGTTACAAATGCATTTTCTAGTAAGTAGTAAGCTTTGCATTCAGGCGTTCAAAACAGCGTTTTCCAGCCTTGTAAACGCCTAAAACAGTGTTTCTGAGCAAAACTTTTAAACAAAATGCAACTTTTGCAGAATGACTTATAAACACATATTTTGTTAGTTACCAGTGTAAGAAGGTGAAAACAAGCTGTTTTATCATGTTTGCCACGTTACAAATGCATTTCCAAGCAAGTAGTAAGCTTTGCATTCAGGCATTCAAAACAGCGTTTTCCAGCCTTGTAAGTACCTAAAACAGTGTTTCTGAGCAAAAGTTAGTGCCAAAATGCAACCAACTTTTGCAGAATGACTTATAATCACATATTTTGTTAGATAACAGTGTTAGAAGGTGAAAACAAGCTGTTTTATCATGTTTGCAATGTTACAAATGCATTTCCAAGGAAGTAGTAAGCTTTGCATTCAGGCGTTCAAAACAGCGTTTTCCAGCCTTGTAAACGCCTAAAACAGTGTTTCTGAGCAAAACTCAGTGCCAAAATGCAACTTTTGCAGAATGACTTGTAAACATATATAAACACTTGTACACAGTGTTACTGAGCAAAACTTAGTGCCAAAATGCAACTTTTGCAGGATGACTTGTAAACACATATTTTGTTAGTTACCAGTATTAGAATGTGAAAACAAGCTGTTTTATCATGTTTGCAATGTTACAAATGCATATACAAGCAAGTAGTAAGCTTTGCATTCAGGCATTCAAAACAGCGTTTTCCAGCCTTGTAAACGCCTAAAACAGTGTTTCTGAGCAAAACTCAGTGCCAAAATGCAACTTTTGCAGACTGACTTGTAAACATATATAAACACTTGTACACAGTGTTTCTGAGCAAAACTTAGTGCCAATATGCAACTTTTGCAGAATGACTTATAAACACATATTTTGTTAGTTACCAGTGTTAGAAGGTGAAAACAAGCTGTTTTATCATGTTTGCAATGTTACAAATGCATTTCCAAGCAAGTATTAAGCTTTGTATTCAGGCATGGTTGTGGGCTTCTTGGCTGACGCTGCTTCTTGCTGACGCTGCTGCAGAGTATTTTTTGCCTACCCTTTTTTCTATCTGTTTAATTACATCTGATACATCTACAAATATTTCGTGGACTTTGTGGACATATTTACGCATAACTCCGGCTACAACAACCTCCACAAGCCATCGAAAAACATTCAAAGTTCATCTCAACCGAAGCTAAGTATCTTTAGTATTTCACCATGTCTGAGTCGCCTGTTGTTTGTGTGGAGTGTGGCATGTTTAGTTACTCTTCCGTCAGTAGGGATAATTTTGTTTGTAACAAGTGTAGATAAATTATTAGCATGACGGAGATGATTTCGCTTTTAGAGGAGCGCATCCGGGCTTTAGAGAGTCCTAAAGAGTCGGTAGCACCTAGCGTAGCACCTAGCATAGCAGGCCCGGTTGCCACCACCGTAGCCATCGTAGCTAGCGAGTCCCCAGCTCGGCATTAGAGCCCTCGCAGCGGGGCGAATGGGTGACGTCTCGGCGGCATAGCCGTGGGGCTGAGCACCGTTCTACTCAGATTCCCGTGTCAAACAGGTTTGCCCCACTCAGTAATACACCGACTGAGCGACCTGTTAAAAGAGCTCTGGTAATAGGAGATTCCCAGCTCCGACACGTGAATATAGCGACCCCCTTAGAGACACCAGCGGCCATAGTTAAGTGTATCCCGGGGGCTAGAGCGCCTGACATCAGGGCTAATCTTAAGGTGCTGGCTAATCGTAAATATTCAAAGATAGTGGTACACGTCGGCACCAATGATGTGGGTTTGAGACAGTCCGAGATCACTAAGGATAATGTTAAAGAGGTGTGTGAGTTAGCGGGGACTATGTCAGATGCCGTAATATGCTCTGGTCCCATTCCAATTCGGCGTGGAGCCGAAACCTACAGCAGGTTATTGGCGCTACACCGCTGGATGTCTAAATGGTGCTCAGAAAACAACGTGGGTTATATAGATAATGGGACGCGTTTTGAGGGCAGGCCTGGCCTTTTGAAGCGAGACGGCATTCACCCTTCTTGGGAGGGTGCTGCTCTCATTTCCCGTAGCATATCTGCTAGGCTTACTAGTGGTAGTGTAGGACTTGTTAATGGGGATTGACAAACCAGAGCCGAGGCCAGGCAGCAGACACAAATGCTAAACCGACGTCACCTAGGTCACACTGGATTGAGACTGTCAGTTCCTCGAGTACCAAAAAATAACTCTCGTAAAGTTAGTAGACAAAATTTAATCAATGTTAAATTGGATTATGGGTTGCGTCAGGAAGGGCATCCGGTGTAAAAACTGCGCCAAATCAAATGATGCGGATCAAAAATAGAAATTCCATACCGGATCGGTCGAGGCCCGGGTTAACAACGACCGCCACTGGTGATGTTGTCCAACAGGTCATTAGTGGAAATTGGACTACTGTTGGGACAAGGAGGAGGAGGAGAGGGGGGAAGAGGGTTCTGAAGCTGTACGAGAGGAGGCACAGCAGGAAGGTGGAGGTTAGAGTTGGTACGTTGAATGTGGGCTCTATGACAGGTAAAGGGAGAGAGCTAGCTGATACGATGGAGAGGAGGAAGTTAGATATACTGTGTGTTCAGGAGACCAAGTGGAAGGGAGCAAGGCCAGGAGCATTGGTGGTGGCTTCAAACTCTTCTATCATGGAGTAGACAGGAAGAGAAATGGAGTAGGAGTAATCCTGAAGGATGAGTTTAGTAAGAATGTAGTGGAGGTAAAGAGAGTAAGTGACAGGGTGATCTGTGTAAAGTTAGAGATTGTTGGAGTGATGATGAATGTCATCAGTGCTTATGCTCCTCAGGTAGGTTGTGATGTGGAGGAGAAAGAAGAATTCTGGAGGGAGTTAGATGAAGTAGTTTTGCAGGTTCCTAAAGAAGAGAGAGTGGTTATCGGAGCAGATTTAAATGGACATGTTGGTGAAGGGAACAGTGGTGATGAGGAGGTGTTGGGTAGATATGGTGTTAAAGAAAGGAATACGGAAGGACAAATGGTGGTAGACTTTGCTAAAAGGATAGAGATGGCTGAACACCTATTTTAAGAAAAAGGAAGAGCACAGGGTGACATATAAGAGTGGGGGAAGATGCACACAGGTCGACTATATCCTCTGTAGGAGACAAAACCTGAAAGAGGTTAGTGATTGCAAGGTGGTACCAGGGGAGAGTGTAGCGAAACAGCATAGGATAGTGATATGTAGGATGGTTTTGAAGGTGAAGAAGAGGAAGAGAGTGAGAGTGGCACCTAAGATCAGGTGCTGGAAGTTAAAGGATGAGGACTGTGGTGTAAAATTCAGGGATGAGGTGAGACTGGTACTGGGTAATGGTGGTGTTCTGGGTACCTGGGATGAGACTTCAAATGCAGTGAGGGATGTGGCTAGGAAGGTACTTGGTGTGACCTCAGGACAGAGGAAGATAGACAAGGAGTCGTGGTGGTGGAATGAGGAAGTTCAGGAAAGTTTGACAGGAAAACGGTTGGCTAAAAAAGAATTGGGATTTTCAGCGGGATGAAGAAAGTAGACAGAAGTACAAGGAGATGTGTCGTATGGCAAAGAGAGCAGTGGCAGAAGCTAAAGAGAAGGCATATAGCAAGCTGTATGAGAAGTTGGACACTAAGGAAGGGGAAAAGGATCTGTACAGATTGGCCAGACAGAGAAACCGTGATGGGCAGGATGTGCAGCAGGTTAGGATGATAAAGGATAAAGATGCAAATGTGTTGTGTAGTGAGGAGAGTGTCTTGGGAAGGTGGAAGGAGTATTTTGAGGAATTGATGAATCAAGAGAATGAAAAGGAAAGAAGGTTAGAAGAGGTAGAGGTTGTGAATCAGGAAGTGCCCAGGTGAGCAAGGAGGAAGTAAGGGCTGCGATTCGGAGAATGAAGTGTGGTAAGGCAGTTGGACCGGATGATATTCCAGTGGAGGCATGGAGATGTTTGGGAGAGACAGCAGTGGAGTTTTTGACTGGGTTATTTAACAGAATCTTGGAAGGCCAGAAGATGCCTGAGGAGTGGAGACGAAGCATAATGGTGCCGATCTTTAAGAATAAGGGCGATGTTCAGAGCTGTAGTAATTACAGGGGAATTAAGTTGATCAGTCACAGCCTGAAAATCTGGGAAAGAGTAGTGGAAGCTAGGCTTAGAGGAGAAGTAGAGATCTGTGAGCAGCAGTATGGTTTCATGCCAGCTAAGTGCACCACAGATGCTATGTTTGCTTTGAGAGTGCTAATGGAGAAGTATAGGGAAGGACAGAAGGAGTTACATTGTGTGTTTGTTGACTTAGAGAAAGCTTATGATAGAGTACCGAGAGAGGAGCTGTGGTATTGTTTGAGGAAGTCAGGAGTAGCGGAAAGGTATGTGAGGGTGGTGCAGGATATGTACGAGAACAGTGTGACAGCAGTGAGATGTGCGGTAGGAATGACAGACGGGTTTAAAGTGGGGGTAGGACTACACCAGGGATCAGCCCTGAGTCCCTTCCTGTTCGCAATTGTCATGGACAGACTGACGGACGAGGTTAGGCAGGAGTCCCCTTGGACTATGATGTTTGCTGATGACATTGTGATCTGTAGTGAGAGTAGGGAGCAGGTGGAGGCGAACTTGGAGAGATGGAGGTATGCTTTGGAAAGCAGGGGAATGAAAGTGAGCAGGAGTAAAACAGAGTACATGTGTGTGAATGAGAGGGCAGACGGTGGACAGGTCCAGTTACAAGGAGTTGATTTGGTGAAGGTCGACGAATTTACCTACTTAGGGTCGAAGGTACAGAGTAATGGAGGAAGTGAAAGAGAGGTAAAGAAGAGAGTGCAGGCAGGGTGGTGTGGATGGCACAAAGTATCAGGGGTGATCTGTGATAGAAGGGTGTCGGCTATAATGAAAGGTAAGATCTATAGGACAGTAGTGAGACCTGCTATGTTGTATGGACTAGAGACAGTAGCACTGACAAAGAGACAGGTGAGGGAGATGGAGGTGTCTGAGATGAAGATGTTGAGATTCTCACTTGGAGTGACGAGGAAGGATAGGATCAGAAATGAGTTTATTAGAGGATCAGCTCATGTAGCTTGTTTTGGAGATAAGGTTAGAGAAGCGAGATTGAGATGGTTTGGACATGTACAGAGGAGAGAGGAGACGTATATTGGCAGGAGGGTCTTGAGGATGGAACTTCCTGGCAAGAGGAGGAGAGGTAGACCTAAGAGGAGGTTTATGGATGCAGTGGTAGAGGATATGAGAGTGGTGGGTGTGTCAGTGGAAGACACTCAGGACAGGGCTAGATGGAGGAGTTTGATCCGCTGTGGTGACCCCTAAACGGGAATTGCCGAAAGAAGAAGGAGTGGACGCGGCCAGATGATTATATGGCCCTAAATGAAGCCTCTCCCTCTGGCTATAGATATGTTCATAACCCCCGTCCAAATGGTCGAGGAGGTGGTGTCGCCACAATATATGACTCTGATATAGACATTTCTCAAAAATTCGGCTTTAAATTTAATTCTTTTGAACATCTCATCCTCACTGTTTCAAATGTATCAAATCTGACAACCAACAAGGCGTCACAGTCGTTTATGTTAATTACTATTTACCGCCCCCCTGGTTCTTACTCTGAGTTCTTGCAGGAGTTTTCAGACTTCCTGTCTCTTGTAGTGCTATCAGCCGATAAGGTGATTATAGTTGATGATTTTAACATCCATTTTGAGAATCTTTGTGACGCTTTAAGCAAACATTTTCAAGAAATTCTTGATTCAATGGGTATCACTCAGAATGTGGTGGGTCCTACGCATAATTGTAGTCATACTTTAGACCTGGTTTTATCATTTGGTATTAACATATCCAGCTTAGCAATTTTACCTCAGAGCGAGGCCGTTTCAGACCACAGCCTCATAACGTACAAGTTATGCTTGACTGACGGTATTCATCAGCTACCGAATGAAACGAACTATAGCACCTAGTACCATAGCCGCACTCACTGACATTTTACCTGGTTTGACAGAAATTGATACACCTGTAGCTCCGGAAGGACTAGAGCATTTTACCGAGCACGTTGAGACTTCTCTTCGTACAGCATTAGACAAGGTTGCACCATTACGCTATAAGAGAGCCTCTGAGAGAAGAATAGCGCCATGGTATAACGAGCACACGCGTAGTCTCAAACGAGCCGCGAGGATCCTGGAGCGTAAATGGCGAAATTCAAAGTTAGACTTCAAAGTTAGATAGTTTTTAGACTATCATGGAAAAGCAGCCTTAGTGAATATAAGCATGCCCTCCATACGGCAAAATCCTCAAAATTATCAGCTTTAATACCTATTATTACCCTCCCAAGAATTATAATTAAAAGCTTTTAATAGCTTTTCAACCACATCAGGTCTTCAAAGTCTCCCAACTTAATGTCCGCTCACTCACAAACAAGTCTTTTATAATAGCTAAACTAATTGAAGATTATTGTCTGGACTTTCTTTTTCTAACAGAGACTTGGCTTGATAGCAATGGAGCAGTGGTGCTAAATGAAGCTTCTCCCCCAAATTTTAACTATTTTAATGTCTCTAGAGAAAATAAGAGAGGTGGTGGTGTTGCATGTATTTATCATAAAGCATTCAGCTGTAAGCAGATTTCATTAGGGGAATATCCTACGTTTGAGTATCTGGCAGTACAACTGAACAGTACTCATACAGTTCTATTAATTGTTATCTATCATCCTCCCAGACTACATACAGACTTTCTTGAAGATTTTGCTGAAATGCTTTGTAGGATCTTAGTTGATTTTGATTATGTTTTAATCACTGGGGATTTTAACATCCACATGGATATACCCACAAATCAAATCACCTCTGAGTTCATGAGGATGCTTAACTCTTTTGATCTCATGCAACATGTATCAGGTCCAACTCATAGGCATGGCCACACGTTAGATTTGATTATTTCTAAATGCATAGATGTTAATAATACTATAATTACTGATGTTGCAATCTCGGATCATTTTGGTGTATTTTTCAATGTGTCATTACCTATTAGAACACTCGGTGAAAAGCGCACAATAACCAAGCGTTATCTCAGTGCTGGCAGTGCCGTGGCCTTCACGGACATGATACAGTCCCTCCCTCCCCTCTTAGAAACAGGGAGTGAACTAGTTGAAACATTCACTCACAGAGTTAGGAACTGTATTGATGTTGTGGCAACGCAGGTAATTAAAACTACTTCTGGTAGAACTAAGATGCCCTGGAGAAACACACCATCTATTGTAAAACTTAGGCAAGATTGCAGGCAGGCTGAGAGACGCTGGCGAAGGTCAAAATTGGAAGTACATTTTGATATTTATAAAACAACACTGAATAATTACAACAGTGAAGTAAAATCAGCACGGAAAACTACTTCTCTACTTTGATCGATTCATCCAAAAATTCAGCTGTCTTATTCAGAAGTATAGACCGGCTAGTAAACCCCACTTCCCGTGTCTTCCCTGAATCTGTCTCAGCTGAAAAATGTGACGAGTTTGCAATATTTTTTAGAGACAAGATAACTAGTATAAGGGAGAACATAGCAACAAGCACAAATACACCATCAACCTTGATACCAGTTACGCAACCTAACTGTTATATGTCTGATTTCCAAGAAGTTGACATGATAACACTAATTGATGTGATTTCATCACTAAAATCTTCTACATGTGAACTGGACCCTTTACCAACATACTTTTTTCAAACAGGTTCTGAGCTCATTATCTAATGAAAGTGAGGTTTCCATTTTATTCTATTTTACTTTCTTCATCATTTTATTTAGTTACATTTTATGTTTGTTCTAATTATTTTAATAGTTCTATTTATTATCTTAAGAATTTGTAATTTTATTATCTTTATTTTATTACCTGTTATTACCTGTTTGTTTATTTTGTTTATTTTATTTCATTTCATTTTATTTATTTTTTATTATTTCTTTTAATCTCTGCTTCATTTTAATGTTTTGATTTATTTAATCTGTAAAGCACTTTGAGTTGCATGTATGCATGAAAGGTGCTATACAAATAAAGATTATTATTATTATTATTATAATAGAAAAACATAAAAACAATTCTGCACTCCTATTTAAAACTGTTTCCAGCCTAACAAGGAGCCATGATCAAATTAATCCACTAATTCCACTAGAGTGTAGCAGTAATAATTTTATGTAATTCTTTAATGATAAGATTGATAAAATTAGGGAAAAAATGCCTATGCACCTTGACAGCTGTCTGGTCAGCTCTGATGCCCTGTTAGAGTTAGAGTCCTTCTCCCCAATTGGTCGTGAGGAGCTTATTTCATCTGCCAAGCCCTCCACATGCATACTAGATGCAGTACCAACCCATTTACTTAAATAATTACTGCATAGCAATATAGAACCTTTGCTCACTATAATAAACTGCTCTCTGAGCCTGGGCTATATTCCCAGTTCATTTAAACTGGCAGTTATCAAGCCGCTAATTAAAAACCTGGTCTTAACCCCCAGGAAATGTCCAACTATAGGCCTATCTCTAATTTGTCATTCATATCCAAAATTCTAGAGAAAGTAGTTTCTTCACAACTCTCTTCCTTCCTACAGACAGAACATGTCTTAGAATTATTTCAGTCTGGATTTAGACCCCACCACAGCGCTGAAACTGCGCTGACTAAAGTAGTAAATGATCTCTTGATATCCTCTGATAAAGGACACATTTCTTTTCTCATACTGCTAGACCTCAGTGCAGCTTTTGACACCATTGATCATAATATTCTACTTAATAGGCTGGAGACACTCATTGGTATAAGAGGTCAAGCACTCTCCTGGTTCAGGTCCTACCTGACAGATCGTTAGCAATTTGTACTAGTAAACAACGAATGCTCAGAGCGTTCTAAGGTAAAATATGGTGTCCCACAAGGATCTGTACTGGGCCCCATATTATTTTCATTATATATGCTTCCACTGGGCACTATCATCCGTAGGCATGGTATTAGCTTCCATTGCTACGCAGATGATACTCAATTGTATATATCTTCCAATCCGGATGATATCACCACTACTCTCAAGATTGAGAGCTGCATCCAGGACATTAAAAACTGGATGGCATCTAATTTTCTTCAACTAAATTCTGATAAGACTGACGTGCTGATTCTTGGGCCTAAAGCTGCTAGAAGCAGCTGGGCTGATATTCCCCTTACCCTAGATGGGTTTTCAGTAACACCCAAGTCTACGCAAAAAAGCTTAGGTGTCACTATTGATTCGGATCTTTCATTTGACACACATATATGCAATGTCACTAAGGCTGCCTTTTTCCATCTACGTAATATCGCCAAGCTGAGACACTTACTTTCATTAGCTGATGCAGAGAAGCTGGTCCATGCTTTTGTCTCGTCAAGATTGGACTACTGTAATGGTCTTCTAATTGTAATAAACTGTCCATAAAGAAGCTACAACTTGTACAAAATGCTGCAGCTAGAGTCCTAACTAAGGCTAGAAAATTCGATCATATTAGTCCCACTCTCGCGGCATTACATTGGCTTCCGATTAAACATCGAATTGAATTTAAAATTCTTCTCTTAACCTATCAGGCATTAAATGGTCTTGCCCCACAATATCTGAGTGAACTCATTGCTTACTACAACCCATCTCGCCCTTTACGCTCCCAAAATGCTGGATTTCTCTTAGTTCCAAAAATTTGTAAGACTACAGCCGGAGGCAGAGCTTTCTCTTTTAAAGCCCCTCAATTATGGAATAGCCTTCCAGCTCCAATCCGAGATTCTGACACAGTTCCAATCTTTAAATCTAGACTTAAGACTCACCTATATAATCAAGCCTTCAGTTAAATATTCCCCTATTAAGGTGTGGGGCTCAGGGGCCCCCAGATGTTGAGATTTCTGGTAATCTGAGATGTTGATGCTGTCATCCAGCTGTGTCATGGCATCACTCTAGTTGTGACTGACTTGGCTGGAAAGCAATGTCTCAGTGAGCCCTCATGACTGTGGTCACCTCTGGACCCCTCCCTTTAGTTATGCTGCTATAGATTAGCCTGCCGGAGCTACATGCTAATCACTGGCACATGAGCTATGTACATTTAAATCAATGGTGGTTAAATTGACATCCTCACACTCAGTCTGTATTGTCCATCTTTTTGCATGCTTCTACCCAAGACGACTGCATGCAAGCACCTACAAGCACCTGGGAGATGGTCTGGCTCGCTAGTGGATGTACTGATGCCGGGGTTGGATGTACCATTGCCGTAAGGAGACGTGCTGATGCTGGCTCCTACCTGAGGCGCACCATCTGCACCGAAGGGACTGTGACTACTTGGCCGGGGAACAAGAACTTTAAGCTATAACTGTAGAACCACCTCTTGTTCACAAATACGGACTGGTGCTAACGGGCCGCCCAATGGAGGATGGGTTCCCTTTTGAGTCTTGGTCCTCCCAAGGTTTCTTCCTATTTCCCCGCCATCTAAGGGAGTTTATCCTTGTCACTGTCGCTTTTGGCTTGCTCATTAGGGATCTGGACCCATACAATTTGTAAAGCTGCTTATAGACAACATGTGTTGTAAAAAGCGCTATATAAATAAAATTGACTTCACTTGACTTGACTTGATAGTTTGGGCTTCTAGGGGCATGGCACTGTAATACTTGGTTGTGGCGCCAGGTGTATCTGCATTGAGTGAGCCTGGTCTTTCAACCCACCAGGATATGTTTCAAGGTTGCTGAGGCTTGGCACTGGGGACAGGTTGGATCCTCACCAAACCAGAGATGTAGGTTGCTTGGAACTGGCAGGACGTCATATGTAGCTCTGATGGTAAAGCTCAACATGTTAGACTCAATATTCCACAGTTTGCTCCAATTAATTTTTGTCTTCTCCACGCTATCCCACCTCAACCAACGGCCTTGTTTGGTTTGGGATACAGCTCTGGCACACCTATCTGCTTCCTCCTGGTGACGCACCTCCTTTTCCACCAATTGCCGCCGTTCTCCTGGAGTAGCCTTGTGCCATTTGGGTGTTAAAAGACCAACACCAATACCCCCTCTTCCATGTTGGACTTGACCCACTATTGCTCCAGCCCTTTGGCATGTGCTAGTGTAACCTCGTAGATGGAAATTGGCCACATTAACCAGGGCAGCAGCCCAAACTGAAAACACCAGAGCTTCAACTTCCCTGGGAGAGCAGTGCTATTGATCCGCTTTAGGCCACTGACTGTATCCTGCTTGTTCCAACTGTTCCTTGTTCCAACTGTTTGGAGTCTTTTAGCTCTGCACTGTACCACCGACCAAGGTTTTTGATGGGCTCCTCCAGGATCGTTGATATTGGTTCGCCATTGATGTGAAACCTCTCATTTGTGAGCTGACCCTTGACAATGGAGATACTGCAGGATTTGCTGGGTTTAAACTCCATTTGTGCCCATCCGATGTTTCCCTGGAGTTTGTCCAGCAGCCGTTTAGTGCATGCGTTGTTGTTATAGTCGTCATGTCCATATATGCCCTGATTGGAGGAAGTTCCCCTTCAACCACCCATCTTGATGCTCTGGGGTGCGTTTCCCAAAACGTTCGTAACTCTAAGTACTTCGTAACCTCGTACTTAAGAATATTCTTAAATTTACGAGTGTTTCCCGAAACCCTTCGTAACTTACGTCGTACTTATAGTCGTTCGTAACTTAAGAATATTCGGACCCATTCGTAACTCACTAAGTACTTCTTAACTCGAAGCTCACAGGCAGTTCTTCCTCAAAAAGGATAGAGCCCGCTAATTTCACTCGCGCTGGTTTTGAGCACGGCATTACAACGTTTGCGTTTATGTGTATTTGTTTTTTTAAGTAATTATATCGCATATACCACATTATGTGTCACCAAAAATCAAATGTACTACTTTGAATTTTTTAGCATTAGCTGATATGTTCCCAATATTGAGTTAAATATCTCAGTTCATCATCGTGTAGTTAATAGCGTTTCAGCCTTTCACAATTAATGTATGCTTTGCAAGGAAATGGCTACAAATTGGCCTATTAAGCTTGTTTTAACTTAACCAATAAAATTGACTGATTAATCAGTAGGCATATAAGTAACCTGGAATAAGGCCAGCAATTGTGCTTGTGTGATGAACATGGCAGCACGTCAAAGGATATTGCATTTGAACAGGAGACATTATTTAAGACGACGTAATCCACGAAGCTATGTAGTTCGCCTGAATGCGGCACGGCGTTTGAATACGACTCCTCTAGATCTTCCAGACGATGTGCTGTGTGACAGATACCGGCTGCGTAGGGGGGAGATCATGGCTCTCCTTGAACTTGTACAGGAGGAGCTGGCTAGAGGAACGAGGAGAAATTTTGCACTTAGCCCCACGGTGCAGTTACTGACAGCCCTCCGATTTTATGCCACAGGTGGGTTTCTGCAGACTGTTGGTGATGCCCACGGACTAAGCACAGCTGCAGTATCTAAATGTGTGCATGCTGTCACTAAAGCATTGCTTCGCCATGCAGCAACATACATAAAATTTCCTAGGACTAGGGAGGCATTACGTGAAACCAGAATTGGTTTTCATGCAATTGCAAACATTCCTGGAGTTGTTGGTGCAGTGGACGGCACTCTGATCCCCATACACACTCCCAGCCTCTTGAGCCCAATCTACATCTGCCGTAAGGGCTTCTCTGCTTTGAATGTACAAGTGATCTGCAACCACCAAGGCCTCTTTACGGACATTGTGGCCAAGTGGCCTGGGAGTACTCATGACTCCTTCATCTGGGCCAATTCTGGAGTGTGTCAGATGGCTAGGGATGGTGCATTTGGTGGTGGACATGTACTAGCTGACAGTGGGTATCCACTCCGAAGCTATATACTCACTCCTGTATCAAATCCCCAGACTGAGGCTGAGGAGAGATACAACATGGCACACTGCAGAACACGAAGTGTGGTGGAGAGAGCTTTGGGCATTTGGAAAATGCGTTTTCGGTGCCTCCACAAGTCCTCAGGTGGGCTTCGATTTTCTCCAGAACGCAGCTGTGCTGTAATTGTTGTGTGTGCTATGCTGCACAACATTGCAGTGCAAGCTGGCATACACATTCAAGGAGAGGAAGATGAGGAGGATGATGAGAAGACAGAGGAAAGAAATGTTCTGGTAGAGTTACCAGGAGAAAGGAGAGAAGGACTTTACCAGGCTGGCCTGGAAAACCGAAGGCAAATTATAAGGAATGTTTTTGCCTAGATACAACAAAAAAATAAAATACTTTGGAGAAGTGATCTGTGTGTGGTATATTTCTTATAAACATACACGCCAAGGCATTTGTTCTGGTGCAAGTTTTACTTTCAATAAGCATTTTTCAAGCAATGTGCAAAAAAAAAAAAACATTCATGAAACAAAAAGGTCTTGCATCTTCTGTTAAACTCCTACACAGTGTCGGCACTAGTACTGGGGTCTGGAAGGAAAATTATATTCATGTCAGTGCCACAAAATGGGAGTTATTTCATAGATGCTTTAGTGAAAATTCAGTAAAGTATATTCACATTTACTATAGTTGTTTGGATAAGTATCTTACCTTGTTCAGAGGGCAATATAATTGGCACAGAAATTGAGGGCCTGCTCATTTGATACTGAGCTACTTCAAGCTGTTTGGCCATGATGTCGAGTTTGGCCTTCTTCAGTTCCAGCAGCTCTTGCTGGTGCTTCTCCCTCTGCTGCATTCGCTCTTCATGATGTCGCTCCTTTTGTTGGAGCTTTTCATGTTTGAGCTTGAGCCTTTCCCTTTCCAGAGCCACAAGTTCCACACTACACCCACAGGTATTTTGTGGTGTATGTGTTTCAGGTGGAGCTCTCGCTCTGGCCTGAGCACAGGAAGGCCCTGGAGATGCAGGTTCAGGTGGGGTAGATGGAAATTCTCCCAGAGATACATCTATACCCCCTGGTATCCCTTGAGTAGCTGTGGGGCCCAGTATCCCAAGTGCCTTTTCCTCCTCAACTGTAAGGGCACTTGTGGACATTTGACCTCCACCAGTCTTAGCCCTCTCCTTTCTGAGTTCTGCCCCCTTTTTTTTTGGCTTGACTAGAAAAATCATGCCACTTTTTCCTTACCTCTAGACCCGACCTCTTAATTCCACTACAGGCACTGATATTTTTTGCAATATCATCCCATTTTTGTTTTTTTTCTGAATTAGAGGAACTTCCTCGCGCTTTTGAAAATAATATATTTGTAAGGGCTGGCTCCAGGGTCGTTCCACCTACCACCACCAGAGGGGGAACGCGAGCCAGCAGAGGGCGTAACCATTAATCAGCGGTGACTGCCGGCAGCTGTCCATCCCCTTACTTAAGGTGGAAGGCTGCAGGCAGTCACTGCTGAGTTGTTCGATCTCTCTGTGCTTCCCAGCCTTTTTCGACAGGAACGTTGTTGCGATTCTGGTGTCTTGTCACCCTGCCTCTATGCCTTTTGTTTTTCGAGTCCTTTACTCCTGCGCCCTGTTCTGGCCTTTCTCAAGTTTTCCTTGTCCTTTATATTTTCCTATCATTTGTTATGTTGTGTCAGTCTCGTTCAGGCCAGATATTCCTTAGTTTCCCTTTTTGACACGTCGAGGTTTCTCCGTGTGTTTTTTGTTTAGCCGTTTGCATCTCGTTGTAGTTATATTATCATTTCCTTTATCTCGTTTCCCGTGCTTCTTACGGAGGTCTCAGTTTATTATATATTTTTTCTTTTTCCCGTTTTTCCCGTACGTTATACGGAGGTTTTTGTTCTATGGTTTTGTGCTTGTGGCACTTGCTTCCGCAGTTCCCCCAACCCCGTGAGCGGTCCTCCCGGACAGCTCACGTTACAGAACAACTCAGCCTAACATGGATGCAGCCATGTCGCAAGCCATAGGCGAAATTAAGAATGCCCTGGCCATTCAGGGTCAGGCCATAGGCAGGAACCAGCAAGCTCTACAGCAGGTTTCTGGTCAACTGCAGACGATTACCAACATGGTTAATGCTGCCAGCCAATCGAGCGCCCCGCCCAGTCCTACCGTGTCTCAGGTTGCACCGGCTTCTCCTCCCGTCAGTCGGTTCGAGCCTAATTTGCCCTCTCCCATGCGGTTCAGTGGGGTTGCCGAGGAATGTAGAGGCTTCCTTTTACAATGTTCGTTAGTGTTCGAACAGCAGCCGTCACGATTCCCCTCGGACCGATCTAAGGTAGCCTATGTAATGACGTTACTCACGGGGAAAAGCCTTACGTTGGGCCACCCCGTGTGGGAGAATCAACCCGAAATATGTGCTTCATATGCGCGCTTTTCTACCGCGATGCGTCAGGCATTTTTTCATCCCGCTGTTGGCGGTTCCATTGGGTCAAGGTTGCTCCGTATGAAGCAGGGCCGGTTATCGGTAGCCGATTCCTCCCTGGAGTTTCGTACTCTAGCTGCCGAGAGTGATTGGAGTTCGGCAGCTCTAGCATCGGTTTACTTTGAAGGTTTAACCGAGGAGATCAAAGATGAGCTCGCGGTGCGAGACCCACCCTCTGGGTTGGAAGAGCTCATAGAATTCACTATAAAATTAGACAACCGTATCTTGTGATCGCAAAAGTCAACGTCGTGCGCCCAGTAACACGACTAGCGCTGGTCCACCCTTCCCACATCGTGAGGCGGTCACTACTGAGGAGACAGGGGACCAACCCATGCAGCTAGGTCATACAAGGTTGTCAAGGGAGGAACGACAGACACGTATTCGGGAGGGCAGATGCCTTTATTGTGGCAACCAAGAACATTTTAGGCGAAACTGTCCCCTGTTGCAGGGAAAAGAACAGGCCCGTCGGTGAATGGGGTATCACCGATGGGCCCTGCTGGTTACTCCCCTGCGGTAAGCTTTACTCCCCAGGTAATAATGTCGTGGAGGGACTCGGTGTAGCATAAATTAGCGGCGGTCGTGGACTCAGGTGCCGCAGGAAATTTTATTGATGCCGCCCTAGTCGAGTCACTAAATATCCCTTTAGTCCCGCTGGAAAAACCCCTGTCAGTGTCAGCGGTTGACGGCAAGCTACTCACCTCCGGTGAGGTTGAGCATCAGACGGTTCCCCTCAGAATTCAGATTGGTAATCACGTAGAGACTCTTACTCCATACGTTATCGCTGCCCCTCAACTCCAGTTGATTCTTGGGTTTCCATGGTTACAACGCCATAACCCGGAAATAGACTGGCTCAACTTGTCTATTAGGCGCTGGGGCAAAGTATGCGAGGGATCGTGTCTAAAGGTTGAGGAAAACAAATCCATGAAGGACCCTATGGAAGGTGTGGATTTAGAGAAGGTTCCGCCAGATTATCACGATCTGAGAGAGGTTTTTAGTAAAAAGCGCGCTAGTCACCTGCCACCTCATCGTGCTCACGATATTGCGATTGAGTTACTTCCCGGTACGTCTCCTCCCAGGGGAAGATTGTTTTCCTTAGCCCTACCGGGCGTAAAGCTATGGAGGATTATGTTCAGGAAGCCCTAGCAGCGGATTTATTCGCCCCTCGAGCTCTCCCGCCGGTGCAGGATTTTTCTTTGTAGGTAAGAAGGATGGAGGTCTTAGGCCATGTATTGACTACCGCGGCTTAAATAAAATCACCGTTAAAGATCGCCATCCTCTCCCGCTCATGACATCGGCGTTCGAAGCGTTGCAACACGCTACTATTTTTCTAAATTAGATCTACGCAGCGCGTATAATTTACTGCGAGTTCGCGAGGGCGATGAGTGGAAGACAGCTTTCATAACGCCCTCGGGGCACTATGAATATTTGGTGATGCCGTTCGGCAATGAACGCTCCTGCCGTTTTTCAGAGATATGCCAATGAGGTACTACGCGAAGCTCTGGGCGATTTCGCGTTTGTTTACCTGGATGACATATTGATTTATAGCCGAACCCTCGAAGATCACGTCAGGCATGTTCATAGAGTACTCCAACTGCTGTTAGAAAACCAATTGTGCGTCAAACTAGAGAAATCTCAATTTCATGTTCCCGAGGTGTCTTTCCTAGGGTTTGTGGTTGCTCAGGACAGGTTGGCTATGGACCCTGCTAAAACCCGTGCGGTGGCTCAATGGCCCGTACCCACTTCTGTACGTTTAGTCCAGCGTTTCTTAGGGTTCGCTAATTTTTACCGTCGCTTTATTAAAGGGTTCAGTACCCTGGCCGCTCCTCTCTCAGCTCTCACTAGTAAAGCTATGGGTAAATTTGTATGGACTCCTGAGGCTCAGACCGCCTTTGAGGAGTTAAAACAACGTTTTGTGTCTGCCCCTGTGCTAAGTATGCCTGATCCTGAGATCCCCTTCATAGTTGAGATTGACGCCTCCGATTTGGGGACCGGAGCTATTCTCTCTCAACGTGTGGGACAACCGCCGCGCTTACACCCCTGCTCTTTTTACTCCCACCGGTTCACTCCCACTGAGAGTCGTTATGATGTGGGTGACAAGGAGCTATTAGCGGTTAAACTGGCTCTAGAAGAATGGCGGCACTGGCTTGAGGGTGCCAGACACCCGTTTGTCGTGTGGACAGACCACAAAAACCTCGCTTACCTACAGCAAGCTAAGCGGTTAAACTCCCGTCAGGCTCGATGGTCTCTTTTCTTTGGGCGGTTTGATTTTACTATTTCCTATCGGCCCGGTTCAAAAATGTCAAACCTGACGCCCTGTCACGGCAATGGGAACCGCCCGACACCCCCAGTACTGCCAGCACCGTTATTCCCCCGGAGATGGTCATTGCCCCTATCCAGTGGGAGGTTGAGCAGGCCGTTCAGCAAGCTCTGGTTAACGAGCCTGGCCCTGGGGGGGGGCCTGAGAATCGTTTATACGTCCCGGCTGACGTCCGTCAGAAGGTGCTGGAATGGGGGCACGCGTCTCGTTTTCGTAGCCCACCCTGGGGCTAGACGCGCCGAATTTATTAGGCGTAAGTTCTGGTGGCCCGATATGGACCAAGAGGTGCGAGATTTTGTGGCTAGATGCGACATATGCAATCGTGGTAAGGTGCCGCGAGTCAAGCCTAGTGGTCTTTTGCATCCGTTGCCCGTCCCCTCCAGACCATGGTCCCACATATCGTTGGACTTCATCACAGGGTTGCCAGCTTCTAAGGGTCACACTACTGTTCTGGTCATAGTTGATCGTTTCACGAAGTTCAGTAAGTTTATTTCTCTTCCTAAACTTCCATCCGCTCGTGAAACGGCGTCGCTGTTATTGCAGCATGTCGTCCGCAACTATGGCTTCCCCGTGATGTGGTGTCCGATCGTGGTCCGCAGTTTTCCAGTCGGTTTTGGGAGGCGTTTTTAGACCTCCTGGGCGCTAAAGCTAGCCTATCGTCCGGCTTCCACCCGCAGTCCAATGGCCAAACTGAGCGCGTAAATCAGGATCTGGAACAGACCTTGCGCTGTCTAGCCTCTGCTAACCCGGCCTCATGGGCTGAGCATTTGGTCTGGGCTGAATACGCCCACAACACCCTGTGGCACTCCTCACTGGGTATGTCCCCTTTTGAGTGTTTATTTGGGTACTCACCTCCTCTGTTTGATAACCAGGAGAAATCGGTAGCGGTGCCGGGGGTGGCTGCTCAGGTTCGGCGGTGTCGTAACGCTTGGGTCCGGGCACGCCGAGCATTGATCAAAGCGTCCGGTAATTACAGGCGTAGTGCTGACAAGCGCCGTCTCCCGGCATTGTCATTTCGCCCTGGTCAGAGGGTATGGTTATCATCTAAAGACTTACCTGTTCGTGGCGGTACCCAGAAGTTGGCTCCACGGTTTTGGGCCCTTTTAAGGTGGAGCGTAGGATTAACCCTGTGGCCTATCGCCTGGTGCTGCCGCCGTCCATGAGAGTTCACCCGTATTTCACGTCTCCCGTCTACGACGGCCTTTTTGTGCGGTTCCCCTGGTGCTCCGGCACCTCCTGCCCCGCGCGCATGATTGATGGGGCTCCGGCCTACACTGTTCGCCGTCTCCTGGACGTCCGTCGCGTACGGGGCCGCGATCAGTTTCTGGTCGACTGGGAGGGGTACGGTCCTGAGGGCGTAGTTGGGTTCCTTCCTCTCGTATTCTGGACCCTTCCCTTATTTCCGATTTTTATCGGGATAGGGCTGTTGCTTTGGGCCCGCGAGGTCTCGGGCCTAGGAGGAGGGGGGGCTCTGTAAGGGCTGGCTCCAGGGTCGTTCCACCTACCACCACCAGAGGGGGAACGCGAGCCAGCAGAGGGCGTAACCATTAATCAGCGGTGACTGCCGGCAGCTGTCCATCCCCTTACTTAAGGTGGAAGGCTGCAGGCAGTCACTGCTGAGTTGTTCGGTCTCTCTGTGCTTCCCAGCCTTTTCGACAGGAACGTTGTTGCGATTCTGGTGTCTTGTCACCCTGCCTCTATGCCTTTTGTTTTTCGAGTCCTTTACTCCTGCGCCCTGTTCTGGCCTTTCTCAAGTTTTCCTTGTCCTTTATATTTTCCTATCGTTTGTTATGTTGTGTCAGTCTCGTTCAGGCCAGATATTCCTTAGTTTCCCTTTTTGACACGTCGAGGTTTCTCCGTGTGTTTTTTGTTTAGCCGTTTGCATCTCGTTGTAGTTATATTATCATTTCCTTTATCTCGTTTCCCGTGCTTCTTACGGAGGTCTCAGTTTATTATATATTTTTTCTTTTTCCCCGTTTTTCCCGTACGTTATACGGAGGTTTTTGTTCTATGGTTTTGTGCTTGTGGCACTTGCTTCCGCAGTTCCCCCAAACCCACGTGAGCGGTCCTCCCCGGACAGCTCACGTTACAATATTTTTGTTTTTTTCCACTTCGTCTACCATTTGGATCAACTCAGTCGACTGGAAATTTCGCTTCCTTTGTTTGTTTGCCATGGTTTTGAATGACGTGTGGAAGGTTAATTGTGTGCCCTATTTATAGCCTTGATATACGATCGGTCATAATTGCAAAGGTAATAATTTTAGAGTTCTTCTAATTTTTTTCTTATACTTGACTTTTCAACACTTATTAGTTGTTAGTTTTTATGATTGTCATTTTCCCAATGATACTTTTGTGTCTTAATAATGAACAAATGTATGTAAATCAGTGGTTCGGTTTTCGACTAGCGGAGCTTTTCCAGCGTAGATGCAGAGGCGGAGTCAACAAAGAACTACTTAGAACTCGTTCGTAAATTTGGAGACTAAGACGGCTTTTGGGAAACACTCGTAAAATTGGCGTTCTTAAAGTTACGTTGTTCTTAAAGTTGTTCGTAAATCTCTAAGATCGTTCGTTATCAGGAAACGCACCCCTGATAATTATCTCTATTGCCGTAGTGAAAGAGAGATGGAGAGATGGTGCAGCCCGCCATTATACCTTTTTCCACGTGTTGCCAGGCAGTTGTTCTAGACTCAGTTTCGACACAAACCTGAAGGTCCTGAACTTTGACCAGCCTTGTGATTGCCAGGTATGATGAGAGTCTTTGGGCCACTACGCTGAAGAAAATCTTTCCTTCCACATTCAATAGGCTAATCTGACAGAATTGGTGGATGGTCGAGGAGTCCTTTTCTTTAGGAATCAAGATCCCTCCTGCCCTTCACCATGCCTTAGGGGTGATGCCTTTTTCCCATGCAACCTTCATTAACTTCCAAAGGATCTTCAGGGCGGCTGGCGTGTTCTTATAAAGTTTATATGAAATACCGTTGGGCCCAGGGGCTGATGCTGTTCTTGCCCGCTTCACTGTGTTCTCAACCTCTCTCCATGCTGGGGTTCTTGAGTCCATCTGGTGCTCAGGTGGTTGGATTGGTGGCATGTCATGTCGGATGGTGACTGGCACATGCCTCTGGTTGTGAGAGTAGATGACCAGGTGTTCTTCCAGTTCCCTTATGGGTAACTTGAGAGTCCCTGATTTCTCCTTGACGAAGAGGTCTTTGGTGAACATGTAGGGATCTCTGTAAAAGGCAGCTCTTGTGCGCTCTTTCATCTTGCGTTGCTTTCTCAAGCATTCCGCTCTTCACAGTATTGCCAGGCGCTGTTTGACGTCACCCTGTAGCAACTCGAGCCCTTCCTTTCTGCTTCTGTGGGCTTCTTCCACTGCTTTCTCAGGCCCCTTCCCTCTTTCACCAGCCGCTTGATCTCTTGCTGCCTTCTGGACTTATGTGGGCCTGAGGATTTTTTCTCAGCACCAGGAACCTTGCATTTCACTCCAAATCTCTCTGTGCCATAGCTGTAGATAATCTCTCCCATCTTCTCCAGTTTTCTTTCTACACCCCCTTTCAGTCCCTCTAGGTTTCCCATTCCATTTTGTTGCAGTTTAGACCATAGAATTTGGGGCTTCCGTCCCTCCATTTTCTTTTCTAGCACTGTCTGTGGCTGGATGGGGTCTTGACTGGATGGGGTGGGACTGTGCCTGTCTGAGCTTCATCAAAACATGCATTTAGTCAAGGTGTGTCCAAACAATTGACTAGTAGTGTACAGGTGCATCTCAATAAATAAAAAGTTAATTTATTTCAGTAATTCAATACAAAAAGTGAAACGCATACATCATATAGATTCATGACAGTGTTCTATTTCAAGTGTTCATTTCTGTTGTGTTGATGATTATGGCGTACAGCCAATGAAAACCTAAAAGTCTTATCTCAGAAAATTAGAATATAAGAACATATATATATATTATATATTAATATTAATATTTTTAATTCAGAAATGTTGGCCTACTGAAAAGTATGTGCAGTAAATGTATTCAATACTTGGTCAGGGCTCCTTTTGCATGAATTACTGCATCAATGTGGCATGGCATGGAGAAGATAAGCCTGTGGCACTGCTGAGGTGTTATGGAAGCCCAGGTTGCTCTGATGGCAGCCTTCAGCTTGTCTGCATTCTCTATGGGGTTTAGGTCAGGCGAGTTTGCTGGCCAATCAAGCACAGATATACTGTGGTTACTAAACCAGGTATTCGTACTTTTGGCAGTGTTGACAGTTGCCATGTCCTGCTGTAAAATCAAATTTCAAGTTCCCAAAAGCTTGTCGGCAGAGGGAAGCATGAAGTGCTCTAAACTTTCCTGGTAGATGGATGCGCTGATTTGGTCTTGATATAAAACAGTGGACCTACACCAGCAGATGAGATGTCTTCTCAAACCATCACTTATACTTCATACTAGACATCAGCAAGTGCATTCACAGGAGGATCAAAACTGGGACTTGCGGACTGGACAACATTGATTACAAGGCATACCGTCAAGGAATTGTCAGACAAATATACACCTATGGATGCAGACAAATGCATAAATGAGGTAACAATTTAAAGGGGGAAGCATGAGAGGAAGTCTCAAAATAAAAGTCTCAGACACAACGACATCTAAACAAGATTAAGATGAAGTACATGACATCCATTATACAGATAACTTGACAGATAATGGATACAAGAGGAAATCACTAGAAGAAAGAATACATACAACGAGCTGAAAGCAGAACTGAACCAGGAGTGGTTACACAGTAGAAACAACAGCAAAACAGAGTACAAATTGTCACGGTGAGGGAGGCTCCCCCTACCGGTCGCACTCCCTCACAGCGGCAGTTGTCCTGTTGTTGTTGCGTTGTGTGCGTCCCTCAGGTGAGCAGGGCTTATTAACCCCCTCAACTAATGGTCGTTTGTTTGCCTATATATATCTTGTCTTTGTACCAGTTGACTGCTGGTTATTGTATCCTTAATTTGGAGCAGTGCACGGGTTTTTGGTTTGTGCACGTTATGCATTAAACCCCTCTTTTTCTCTGAGACTTGGCGTGATCGCTTCCTTTTAGTTCACACTCTCTGCCCGTCACACAAATAGTAACTAGCTAAATGATAAATGAAACTGAACAGCTGAAACTAATGACAGAAGGTGTGGAGAGGTTGACTGGCCCAGGGTGGATAGCAGAAAAGGCTCATCTCTCCTCGTCTCAATATTTCTCGGTTAGGACGGCAGCCATTTGGAACGAGAAAAGAGGAACAATTAGCTCTGCATGGGATTTTATGTGGAACGGAGGAAATTTAAACATTTCTGGAGTGAGGCAGCAACTAAATTATTACAGATAAAAGATCAATTAAACTAACTAAAACATCAGAACAAGTAGGTAACACAGACTTGGGAGCATCCTGAGACATTGCCATCCATCCACTACACTGTCAACAAACTTGAGTGATCATGTGCAGTGACAGGATGACGGCACCAGCCCCCCTGGATCTGTAACCTTTATCTAAGGTTTATCTGTTTTTATCTACAGTTTTTCTCAATTGCTAAAACACAGAACTCTGTTGTCTGCACCAAATTCCTAAACCCATTTACAGTTTTTTGCAGACACTAAAACCCAATTTCTGAAACTATTTCTCTTTTATCAAAATTTAAAACACAGCAGCCAATACTACACACACAACAGGCAAAACATCTCACATTTTGGAAAAAGCACACACTTCAACCAAAACTCTTGCAACTCTTGCCAAAACCATATTATTGCATCTAAACGCTACACACAATTTTCAGATGATCAGCCTTAAATATAAGTGACTACACACTAATGTGATAAATAGAAAACACTACTAGCATGTGTTTTTTGAATGTTCAGTGTGTAGTCTGTTCTAAAAGTATATCATAGATCACAAATACACAGGTTTTTATGCACATTCATGAACACCATGAAGTAAAACAGAAATGGTTCATTTTCTTTTTGCTTGAGCAGTACACATGGAAACAAAAAGGACAAAAAATAGCATACAAAATTAGGGTGCATCTCGTCTTGTATTTGGGTCTGGCCACAAGATTTCATCAACATCACAGGCGATGTCCTCTTTGGCAAGACAGCGGGGGAAGTATCTTCTTGAGTGATGTATCCAGCCCTGACATGCTCACTCATCAATATCCCCACAAGCTACCCCAAATGCCTGCAGTGGTGGTATGCGATGGTGGGGTTGGTGATCATAAACTTTCCACCTCCATGCCGAAAAAAACTCCTCGATAGGATTGAGGAAAGGTGCGTATGGTGGGAGGTGAAGCACATCAAATTGTGGATGTTTGGTGAACCAGTGACGGCCTTGTGCAGCACGGTGGAAACTTACATTGTCCCAGATGACAACAAACCTGGACTGTTCTGGTCCATCTCCCTGGTGATGTGTAATGAGTATATTGTGTTGAGAAAGGTGATGATGTGGGCAGTGTTGTAAGTACCAAGAGTGGCATGATTATGGAAAACACCATTGTGGCAAGGTTGAAGCCAGCTTCATCAATATAAAGGAACTTGTGTTCCACTGCTGCAACATCTAGCTCTATTACTCTCTGAAACCAAACATTACAGTACTGTATATGACAGTATGAAATTGGCATATCATACTCAACATTGTGTGGCACAGGACATTGGAGTAAAGTATGAGTAAGAGGATAGCAGAGCATACTTGCACATATTCGTAGCGCAGTTCTTTCACATGAAATGTTGATGTATGTTACAGTAAACTAGAAAACAACAGTACAGTGGCATACACAGTTCAGGTCTATGAGTTCAGTAGTGTGGTATAAAGGATAGGTCTACTTACCTATTCTCATGTCGAAAGGTCCGGATGATACCTGCTACAGTGTAGCAGCTCAGATTCGTCTGGACTCTTTGCCCAGCCTCACGAAAACTCAACCCATGGTTGACCACGTGGTCAACCAAAGTAGCCCGGAACTCATCCGTGATGGTTGTTTGTGTTCTTCCTCTTCCTATTCCTTGTCCTCTTCCTCTCTGTGAAGTATTAGCCTCCATTGTTGTGCAAACCAAGATTTGCAACTTGTGGCCTATTTATAGGGATCAAGCTCTGATAACAATTTGCAAAAATTAGCAAAAAAAAAAGTGTCTTCACCTGTGAGGACTGGGTATGGATTGTGAGTATAGCAGTTGCATGGCAGTGTTGAGTTTTTAATGTTGTGTCTCATGTGAAAAACTGTGTTTAATGTTTTGCAGAAAATGTGTTTAAAATGTTCTAAATGAGTGTAAGGCTGAGAATGTGCTTAAAGTTTAGAGCTATAAGGACCACTTTTAGAGGCTTAGCAGCTGCAAAAAGTGATATTGAAATTGACACCCATTTGGCAGAACAATAAGCACATTTCACCTAGTCACAACAGGTTCACCCTTTTGGCAGAACCTTATGCACTTTTCACCTATTAAGACACAGTTTGCAACGTATTTTCACCCACTAAAACACATATTGCACTGTGATACACTTGGGTTGCATAATGGTAAGCACAGGTAGCAAAAGTGAAACTCAAATAAAGCACTGGTCTTACAACTTAAACACAGCCACTCTAAACTGATCACACATATGACAAATGATGTGAAGAAACCAACATAAGCCAGTACAAGTTGTAGAAGTTTCACTATAGATAGAAACAGTCAGAGAGGCAGAGTAAGGGGAAGAGGTGGAAGAGGAGGAAGAAGAGGAGAGGCGAGACAAAGAACGATCATCAGATGAAATATGGGCAACAATTATTGACCACGTTCTTGTCCATAGTTTGTCCAACGTCACCATCAGCAACAGTGAGTCTATCCGGACTGGACCTGTGACAGTGTGAAACAACTGTGCTATGAATTTGCGCAAGTGTGCTCTGCTATCCACTCACTGATAGTCCAATGTCCTGAGCCACACAGCATGGACAACATTATGCCTATTTCATACTGTTGTACAATACTGTAACGAACATCATAGGACATCGTACCATTGTCAAAGTCCGTGGCAGCATGGCAGCATCACACAATGTGTGCATCAATTTGCCAGAATGGTGGTGTTCATCATCATGCCACTCTTGGTTCCTACAACACTGTGCACATCACCTTCCTCAACACAGTGCACAACATACTCATTCTCCATCACTAGGTGGATGAACCAGTATAGTCTGGGATTGTTGTCGTCTGGAACAATGCTGTTTGGGCTGCTCAAGTACAAACTGGTTCACTGAACAGCCACGATTTGTTGTGCTTCACCTCTACCATAGTCTCCATTGCTGTTGAGTTCTTTTTGGCATGGAGGTGGTCGCCAACCCCACTGACGCGAATCCATTCAGCAGGTGATGGAGGAAGCAAAAAGATATTTTGTCTTTTTGTTTTTCATTTTTTGTCGTTTTTGTTGTCCATGTGTTTACAGTATATACAGCATGTGTTGCTGTCGTGTTCAAGCTAAACCAAAAAAAAAATCTTCCCCCTGAAATTTTACTTTATGGTGTAAATGTACTGAATATGCAGAAAAAGACCTCTATATTTGTGAATATTCATGTATATGTGCGACCTCTGACAGACCTTTACACCTGACAACAAACTGAACAATCAAACACATGGTAGTAGTGTTTTCCATTTTTCACATCAGTGTGTAGTCACATGGGAAAGGCTGTTCATCTGATATTTGTGTGTAGACTTTGAATGCAATAATATGGTTTTGGCAAGAGTTACAAGAGTTTTGGTTGAAGTGTTTTCCAAAAGTATGAGATGTTTTGTCTCTTGTGTGTGTGGCATTGGCTGCTGTGTGTGATGAGCAGGGAGTGCGAACTAAAAGGAAGCGATCACGCCAAGTCTCAGGGAAATAGAATGGTTTATGAATAAAGTTGCCAACCAAAAACCCATGCACTGTTCCAAATTAAGGATACAATAACCAGCAGTCAACTGGTACAAAGACAAGACATATATAGACAGACAAACGGTGAAGGGGTTAATAGGCCCTGCCCACCCGAGGTATGCACACAACGCAACAACAGGACAACTGCCGCTGTGACGGAGGCAACCGGTAGGGGGAGCCTCCCCTACCGTGACAGACCCCCCCAACAAGCTGCACTATGGCCCAGTGTGCGGCCAACAGCGGCTGTACAAGAAACAAAGACAGGGGCAGATGGGAGGAGACACAGCAGGGACCAACTCCCCGCTGACCCGGAGCTACACAACACAGAAGACACACATATAGCTTGGGTCCCCCTCACTGGGCTGGACCCCGGGCCGCAGGGAGCGGCTCTCCTCTGCGTCCAAGATCTGCAACACAGAAGACAATAGTTAACTCCCCTTCCTCAGGCGGGGACCCTGGACCGACCGGGCCATCAACCAAACGACAACCACGCCACAGTCGGTCACAGCGCCCTCACGCCCCTGCGGACTCTGGCCACTAAACCCCCCAAGGTGTGCAGACGGGGAGCACTGCTCAACCAAATGTCCAAGGTGCTAGCGTGTGTGCAGGTTACCTCCCTGGTGCGGCAACGCCTCAACTACCCGACTCCCGGACTCCCCTGCTTCTTGGAGCTGAGCCCTGCCTTCTGCTAGGGGTCACCCCAGGTTCCTGGGGAGACAACCCCTACCGGGAAAGCTCATCGCAGGGTGGACTCCTCCACCTAACCCAGGAGCACCAGAGACCATAGCCCAGTGCCTCCGCTCAAACCTGGGAGGACACCACAGGGGCCTCCTGCTCACCCCACATGCTAGGGGAGGTTCACGGTCCTCAGCCAGAGATCCCACAGTCCGGGAGCACTGCATCTCACCTCAAGGTACCTGCACACAACCCATACCGCAAACACACACCCTAGACAACATAAAACATATACGCGCGTTAGCCCTGGCCATTTTAACCCCTTTATACCGGGGGAGGAGGGGTCTCCTTCTCTGCAGGAGGTGACACCCTAGGCAGAGTGCCTTAGGCCTCCTCTGTCGCTCCCACTGAGGAGTCGGGGCACCTACTGGCTGAGGAGACTCCCTCCAAATGGCCAGGGCCTCCTATAGGAACCCCGCCCTCAGGACCACACCCATAGCTCCCTCCAGGACACAACCCATAGCTTCAGGAAGAGAATGGCATCAAAAAGTTCAGCAATCAGTTTGTGATGTGTGATCATCTTCCCTGAGGAGGTGAGAAACCCCCTGTGTTTCCCGAAGTCGTGCACTTCTCCGAAGGCATATCTGCTGTCAGTATAAATAGTAACTGTTTTACCTTGAGCCGCTCTGCACGCCTCAGTCAGTGCCACTAGTTCAGCTGCCTGCGCTGAATAGTGTTCTGGCAATGGTCCAGATTTGACAGTGTTATGTTGTATGACGCCGATCCGTCCACAAATAGCTCTGGGTCTGGATTGTCTAAAGGGATTTCCCTCAGATCTGGCCTTGGGGAACAGACTTCAGCTACCGCTGCCACACAGCAGTGTGGTTCACCGTCCTGCTCTATTGGTAGAAGAGTTGCGGGGTTAAGAATTGTACATCTTTTAACCGTAACATTTGGCATGCCCAATAAAACCGTGTGATATCTCAGCCAGCGTGCTGCTGTCATGTGTGCTGTTTTTTGTTCCAGCAGTAGTTGGGCTACTGCGTGTGGGCCGAGAAGTGTGAGACTGCTGTAACCTACGATGTCTCGTGAGGCATTTACTGCCTTTTCCACGGCTGCTCTGAAACAAAGGGGGAATCCCGCTGCCACAGGATCCAGTTTGGCGGAGTAGTAGGCTACTGGGCGTAGTTTCCCCCCATGCGGCTGTAGTAGCACCGAGGTCATGCACCCCTGCTTCTCATCTGCTGTTTGAATGAATGGAGGCTCAGAGTTAGGCAAACCTAATGTGGGGGCTGTTGCAACGCTTGTTTTAATGCTTCAAATGCCTGTTCAGCTTCTGGTGTCCAGCTAAGTGCACTGTGGGCCTGTAGGCCCTTCCCATGAGCTATTGCACTCAAAGGAGCCTCGATGCATGCAAAATCCCGAATGAAAGCCCTGCAATAAGAGCATATTCCTAAAAATGACATTAATTGCTTTTTGGTCCTGGGTTTTGGAATATTCTGAATAGCAGCAGTCCTGCTGCTCTCCAACCTCCTACCTGTTCCAGATATCAAGTGACCCAGGAATTTTACTTCTTTTTGCACAAATTGCAATTTGGCTCTGTTAGCTCGATGACCCTCAGCTGCCAGGTGTTGTAGTAGCTTAATGGTGTCTCATCTACACTGCTCCTGTGATGGATAACATGCAATCATCAACGTGTTGGAGCAAAGCTGTACCTGGAGACAGTTCTAGTGACTGCAGGCTGCATCAACGTGCTTCATTGTATATAGTTGGAGACTCACAGTAGCCTTGGCATAGGCGTGTGAAAGTGTATGGTCAACCATTAAACTCAAAAGCAAACCAAAATTGCGAATCTTTATGTACCGGTACAGAAAATAAACATTGGCCAAATCAACAGCTGAAAACCACTTCCTGTCAGGTAGAACCTGAGACAACAATGTATGTGGGTTAGGCACCAGGGGTGCCCTGGGTTTCACTGCTGCATTCTCTGCCTGGAGGTCCTGAACAAACCTCCACTTTTCTGGTTCACCGGGCCCCTTACTCTTTTTCACAGGAAAAATAGGAGTTCGCACTGGTGAGGGGTTACAGGGAACAATCACTCCCGCTTCCAACAACGCCTCAAAGACCGATCGTATCCCTTTGACAGCTTACGGCTTCAAGGGATACTGTCGCTTACAAGGCCTGAAGTCTGATTTTGGCTCACAGGCTCGCATCCTCTGATGAGAGCCTCGTCCCACACACACACTCTTTATCTTTGGACAATGGAATGTTGGCAGTTTGCCCAGACACAGATGTACTCCCCTTTCTGATCTGACTACCCAGTTCAGTGTTTTGCAATAAACATCCAATGATTGTCTGTATTCTACACCATCACGCCCTCTCTTCCAATCATTCACACACAACACTCGTTTTAAACACGGCCCCAAATCTTGCCACGCCCAATCACTGGGTTTGGCCAAAGAAACATGTGCCACACTGTTTACCATCTGAAACATATTCTGCTCTGCTGTGCTCAAATCGACCTCAATTACCCCCACATGTTGACCCCAAAACATCCGTTTTAGCACCAGCATTTCACTCTGATCATGTTTTCTGAACCATTTTCACAACTGGTCCTTCCTCATGTATGTGAGCTGTGCAATGCAACATACACGGATCCATGAGCTCGGTACCTGTGGGGTTAGTAGCATTCTGCGCAAATGTTATCAGTTCTGTCTTAATATCTCCCGTGGGACAGGTGCACAACTGCCACTCAGAGATGCTCTGATACTAGAGTGACCCACGCCGGAATCTACTAGGAATGCAATCTCAACCAACCCACCATAACAGTCAACATGGACAGATCTGCAGCAGCATTTATTTCATAAATAGCATACGTCCCTTCACATGGCAACACATATTTATTATGCAAAAACGTTAACATTTTCAGCGTATATAGGCAAAAGCAGTTCTTCTTTGCAAAGCATCTTATCACCTGTTCCGATAATGGCCGCCCCACTATCAGCATGTGTTAGCGAAAGCATTTCTTCATTGCAAAGCATGGAAAAACCTTGTGTCTTACCTGACCCTTCCGGAGCGTCTCCAGCCGGCCCATCCGACACTCAGCCACTCCCTTTCCACTCCTAATCCCAAACTTCAGGCCCAGAAGTCGTCGCATCTCATGTGATGTTGGTCTGAACCAGCATAGGCCCATCCTCCCCCGCCACCTCCGCCATTGGACACGTCACCTGTTCGTTGGTTGTTGTTGGAGCAGTCAGCCACTCCTCTGGAGGTGGGGGCAGGGGCAATTTGCTGACGTGGACCACCTTTCGCATATCGTACACTCCACGATCTCGTGTGCGAGGCCACTGGGCCGACTAAGCGTGTCGGAGGCTTTGGAGGAAGTCTTACGGGGTTTGGGATTTCACCTGCGGAGGGAGTAGGATTGACCGTCTGGGCTGGTCGAGGCCGTCTGGTACGTCCGTCCAGGTCAGGATCTGTAACATACTTTACAGATTGGAGATTTCCTGCTTAACTTCATTTTTAGTTTTCAATTGCAATTTATTCACGTCTTTTGCTTCCCTCTCCCACATATCAAATGCTTCCCAATTAACTTTTAACCTATAATTTAAATTGACCCACACTCACGAGTCCATAATGTTCTACCATATATTTTTTTTACCTTGGGATGGCTGCGCTGCGCATTATCAGTTTCTTGCTCTTCACTCTTACTCTGGCTCCCATCCATTTCACTGCTTCTGACGGGAGGGGAGAAATGTAAACAATTATTCACCTTCACACACACACACACACAGAGCGACTCTCACTCTCCCTGGTTTTCTGCGAACTGTGTGCTCATCAGCCCACAATTATATGGCTGCCTGGTGCCTGGCTGGCCCCCAGCCAAGGGTGAAACTCCAAATCACTCAATTACCTCACCTGGTAATCACCAATGGCACCACTGTATACCCACTGTGGAGTTCGACCGCCAAGCCTCCCGACTCTCGTCGAGTTAGATCCCCTGATCCCTGCAGTTCCCTATGAACCGCGTCTGGCGTCGCCTGTGTATACACGCACCAGGAGAGATGTCACACCTCTGCAATGTTCCTATCTAAACACTTTAGTTGTACTCACCAGAGTTCAATTAATTTGTCAGTAGTTCGTTTCCGGGGAAAACTCCGGCGCTGAGGAGGCCGCACCCTCGGGCCCCGCAGAACGGAATTTGATCGTTCTGCTGGCTGAAGTAAAGGCCCTCTGGAGCTAAGCGCTTAGACTCTCCCTCAGGTGCGCCGTCCTCAGACATGGAGTCCCATCTGGGGTGCCAAATTGTCGTTGAAATTCTGTAAACCCTTAAAATGGTGAGCACAAAAGAGTCAGAAGCAGTTGGGTGAAATGGTATAACAGAGTAAAATGAATTTAATAAGCAAGTATGGATTAATCCAGAGATCTCAATTACATACACACAAGGCGTATGCAATAGAGAGCTAATCTCCCTTTTCGAATCCTCAGGTTTTATAATCATTTTCCATGTACATGACACGTGCACGTGGTGAACATGCGTTGATCACGGAATATTAAAACGAATATGATTGGACAAACAGGACATAATCCACACATGATTTGACATGCACACGCTGGCCTCTCCCCTCGCACGCCTGCGCACGCCTCTGCTCCTGCTTGGACGTCAGGGGTCCATCCCGTGAGTGGATAAGAGCGAGGCCATCCTAGGAACATTGGCTTCTCGAAAACACCCGAGGTGCCAGGAAGGCAAGGATAGCTACTGTTGGGAATTATATTTTTAATCCTTTATATTTTGCTAGCATTATATTACATTACTAATCAATTGCGTAGTATTAGGCATTATATTTTACTATTACATTATTAAACAAACATTCTCAAAGTGTCTAACAAGCATATTCTCAAGAGTGTCTGACAAGCATATTCTCCAAAGTGTTTGTGTGTTTGATATCTGTAACACTGTGTAATTCCACAGTGGGAAACTGTTTGAGGAGGAAAGCATCTGTGGCCTTGAAAGCCCTTTGTAGTGGAGGTCTGGGAAACCATCCACAAGTTTTCCGTACTTTTGATAAGAACAGGAGGAGTACACTCGGTGCAAGACGAACAGGCAGACAGCTACAGGTGGTTTCCTTCGAAGGTCAGCAAGGGTGGGGGCTACACTCACTTCTCCTATTTAGTTCGGGCCTTTATTGTATTGTCTCTCAGAGCTACCCACTGAGCAGTGAGAACAGCTTAGGCTTTTTCGCTCTTATTGTGTGCTCTCCAGAGATCTCTGTATTTCTATGTCTATTTTAATAAATATTTAAAAGGCAATTAGACTGGTGACTATTTTCTTTTGCATCAAAGAACACGTTGAGCTAGGTAGAAGGAGAACAAGCCCAACAATACGTAGCCAAAGCATTCTTGATTCAGGCCTACTGCCCATAAGTACAATGTATGAAATTATACATTACTAATGTGATTTACGTGTATGTAAGGTAAAGAACACTCAGGAATGCTGAAGTACAGATATACTAAAGCATATAATAAGGCAAAATGTTTCACTCACACCCCCCTCCATCTATTGTCTTAGTTTTTCGTGTATGTGGCTATCGAGGAGAGCTTAGCTTGGTTTTCGCACCATTGAGTCTCTCTTCGCCTGTAAAACTTCCTCCCCCATCTATTGTCTTAGTTTCTCGTGTCTGTGGCTATAGAGGAGAGCTTAGTTTGGTTTTCGCACCGCTGAGTTCTCTTTGTCTGAAAGACCTCCCCCCGCATGCACGTGCACCCGGACGTACCTGAATCCACATCCACACACACGTACCCGAACACGCACGCACTCACACACACACACACATACACCCACGCTAGACGATCCCCAGTCCCTTGTTTGTTATACTGTTTATTATGGGGTGTGTTTAATAAATGTTTTCTGTGTTAAACGCTGTTGTCTGAGTCGTTGTCTCTCCGTTATAACCTGAAGCCAGAACTATTATTCGAACTAAAACCTTCAGATTTAAAGTTTGTTTATCCAACCAATTGGGCTGCGGAAGTTGACCAGACTTTAGTTAGATCAAGTTTACCTTAAATTAAGTAAAGTTAATGCTATCTAAGCTTCCGCCATTTCGTAAGTAATTTTATGAGACTGATTACTTAATAAATTTGGCCCGCACCTAACAAGGCTCTCCACGCAAAGGAGACTGGCGACTTCCGAAAGTGGCTGGTTATTCTGTGACGAGCAGGGAGTGCGAACTAAAAGGAAGCGATCACGCCAAGTCTCAGGCAAATAGAATGGTTTAATGAATAATTGCGCAACCAAAAACCCGTGCACTGCTCCAAATTAAGGAAACAATAACCAGCAGTCAACTGGTACAAAGACAAGACATATATAGACATTCAAACGACGAAGGTGAAGGGGTTAATAGGCCCCGCCCACCTGAGGGACGCACACAACGCAACAACAACAGGACAACTGCCGCCGTGACGGAGGCGACCGGTAGGGGGTATTAATCTAGATTCATGTATAACGAAGTATCAATGTGTAATGAGTTAGGTTAGACGTATGCCTATCCATGTATTAATGTGTGCGCTGTTATTTCAGATGTAAGCATTTCCATGTGTTCTTGTGTGACCTGTCTATGCATTATGTGTAAGGCATTAAATACAGACACAAACTGGGAACACCTGTGCACGGAAACGAGGGGCGGGGATCACAAAAAAACACAAGGAGGGACTTAGGACACACATGGCCACCAAAATAAACCCGTCGAGGAATGACGGGAGGAGGCGTGGCCAACCCTGACAGAACCCCCCCTCAAAGGCGAACCGCACCCCGAGGCGCCTAAAAACAAAAACCCAGCAAAGCCCAGGCAACGGACAGGGGAACTGGTACAAACACAGGAATGGAAACAGGGACAGAAACAGAAACGGGCACTGGCACAGACAAACCTGGAGATAACTGAACAGAAACAGAAAAAGACACAGGAACTGCAACAGATACTTGAACACGAGTAAACACCACACCAGGAACACTAGAGGGCAGAAACAAGGAAGACGAACACACTGGTAGACCCAGGTCCACAGAAGGCGCTGCGGGGACGTCCAGCCGCGGCAGGCCAGTGGTACCCGGGGGCGTAAAGTCAGGTGACCCCCTCGGGGTTGCAGACGACTTGAAAAACCCCCTCGGGGTCACAGACGACTTGAAAGACCCCCTCCGGGTCTCTGGAGACGTGGAAGACCCCCTCTGGGTCTCTGGAGACGTGGAAGACCCCCTCGGGGTCGCAGACGACTTGAAAGACCCCCTCTGGGTCGCAGACGACTTGAAAGACCCCCTCTGGGTCGCAGACGACTTGAAAGACCCCCTCTGGGTCGCAGACGACTTGAAAGACCCCCTCTGGGTCTCTGGAGACGTGGAAGACCCCCTCGGGGTTGCAGACAACTTGAAAGACCCCCTCCGGGTCTCTGGAGACGGGGAAGACCCCCTCGGGGTCCCCGAAACGCTAGCTGGCCTCTCCTGGGCCTCCGAAACGCTAGCTGGCCTCTCCTGGGCCTCCGAAACGCTAGCTGGCCTCTCCTGGGCCTCCGAAACGCTAGCTGGCCTCTCCTGGGCCTCCGAAACGCTAGCTGGCCCCTCCTGGGCCTCGCGCACTCGAGCCGGGCTAGTACTCCCCCCAAAAAAATTCTTGGGAGAATCCCCCAGGGAAGCAGCGGGGATTTTTGAGAGCGGAGGACCTGTGGGCGCCGGAACCGGGGCATCCGGAGCAATTAACGACCCGACCTGGGTCGCAGGAACCCGCCATGACCCCTTCCGGATAGCAGAGGCCGTTGTGCCCTTCACCTGGGTCGTCTGGATGGCCGGAGTAATGCCCGTGACGACCACAGGAGGCGCTGCGGCAGCGGGACTCGAAACCGGGGACGGGGAACTCTCCACAGGAACCTGGTCGAGTCTGCGGAAACACACAGACACAGGTGCCTCTCGGCCGCTCTCCTTGCGACATCTCCGCCGCGTCCGAGGCACCGGGAGCTCGCAATGGCTCTTGAGAGCGATCCGAGAGTTGAGCCAACGCTCGTCTGCACATTCCTCCCACCTGCCCAAATCTCGCACTGCAGGGTGCTCCTCCCTGCAGTGTTCCCCGAGATGGGCAGACACATAGCGCTTATTTGGGATCTCGTCGCAAAAAAAAACAGTCGGAAGGAGGAGTGACTGCGATTTACCTCGAGGGCGACGAGACTCCCTTGTCCCCGCAGCGCCGGGGGAGTTCTTATCTCTGGCTTGTTCGCGCTGTAACACTGGAGACTGAAACTGCGTGAAAGCAGCGAAGGTCTCGTTACAGCGAGGGAACTTACCAGAGCCTCGCCTCCTCGCTGTGTTCTTGTTGGGCGGATCATTCTGTAAGGGGTTCGACGCCGTGTGAGGCGTGAAGGGAGGTGGCGAACACAGACTTTGAGGAGAGCGAGATTTATTGAAGGGCATTCCATAATCATAGTCGAAGAAACAGGCTTGGGTCATATCCATAAGTGAGTCAGAGTGGCGACTATAACGCCGAGACATAACGAAAATCAAAATAATAAAGACAAAGGGGAAAAAACGCTCAAGAAACTAGGAAGTAACACAAGCACTATAGAAACGAAAGGCAGGGAAACAAACACGAACGTTAGCACTAACAGAGGTAGACTAACTGAGTAACATGCAAAGAGAACTGGCACTAACAAAACAACCACCATACAATAAGGCAATGATCCGCGCCCGGGAAGACAAACGACAGGCATTAAATACAGACACAAACTGGGAACACCTGTGCACGGAAACGAGGGGCGGGGATCACAAAAAAACACAAGGAGGGACTTAGGACACACATGGCCACCAAAACAAACCCGTCGAGGAATGACGGGAGGAGGCGTGGCCAACCCTGACATTATGTGTCTTTTATCGTTTAAAAATGTGAATGAAAAATGGCTCAATGTTTAGAATTAAAAGGGACCAAACTAATGCTTAATTATGCCAAGTAATACGAATCAATTTATTTAGGAATATGGGATTCCCTTTGTCTTGAAAATCATGCCGCCACCTAGTCTGCTTATCGGCATTTTTTAACCTCCCTCTCTCCCTCTCTCTCTCTCAACAAAGAGTTGGAGAGATGCCAAAAGACCGCAACCAAGTTCAAACTTAATCCCAACCTCCAAGAAGATCTTCGTTTTATTTCTCAAGAAAAGTATTTAACCTAGTTTGTTTTATGTCGTCAAAATTTGCTCTCATTTATCTAGTCTTCTAAATCAATTTCATTTTTTAAATTGAAGTTAATTCTGTTTGGCTGACAGTTATTGATTTTAGTTTAGCTTGAAGTTAGTCCTCGGCAAGTAACACAAACGAAGATCCGGCTGAGCACCTGCAACCACCGCTGTGACATCCTACTAAATCTTCACAACTCTAAGGAAGTTGGAAGCCGCCCGGAAGCGGCAGCTCTGTGGAGTCTTAGCGTTCGCAAAGAAGTGACCCAGGTCGTGTACGCGTCAAACTGCAAGAGCCCATATCTGCGCTTCCTGCAAGCACATCGATTCAAACTCGCCTTCAAACTCTGCAGTTGACTGCCCACGGATGTGTCCTCCTACCTGCAAGTAAGACGTTACATGCTATTTGGGGTGCCCAGTGCTAACCGTTTGCCTTTACGTACAGTATTTCTATCCCTCCTAGTTTAATATGATTAAGACTTTTCATTAGCATCTGTCGAGAATTTCATACTCTTCCTAATTCCTCTCTGAGACTCTTTTCCTCCCTGGTCCTACCAGAGTTAGAAAAGTATTCCGTTAGCTATATAATTCATAAACAAATAGGTAGTAGTTGTTTATTATTCCCCTTTTGCTTTAGATTAGCAGATTTACGTGTAGACTTAGTTACATTACTGAGCCAAACAATTCCACATGTTATTCCCTGTAAATGCTTCAGTTATGATATTAACCATTCAATAAATTTGAACATGTATTCATTAATCTGATTACGGTGGTAAATACATATTTTGGTCGATGGTATTAGGTCACTGCGCGGATTCAGAGCTCCCTTTGGTAATGAGACTGATATCATTATTTCATCTATTACAGTTATCAAATACATATTTCCCTGAAATATCAGGGTGGTGCCCTGTTTCATAACTCATAATTATCAGTATGTCTGCTACATAACCTACACACACCCTGGCACCTTGGACTTGGACTTCCTTTTAGGTCGCACTCCCTGCCCGTCACAATTATCATTATAATTTGCATTACAACGAAATTGGATTTGCTACTCCAAGGTGCTTTATGTAGGCGAAAATAAATAGATTTGACTAAATAAATAAATATTGCACATGGGGTTGAAATTTTCATGTTTTGTTGCACATGGGGTTGAAATTTTCATGTTTTGTTTGCCGTTATTTTTCATTGTTCAGTGCAGTGATGACTTGTCCGAATTTTGTGCGACCTGTACTGTCGGCCTGAGGGTAATACGTCAAACAGGTGATTGCTGGGGTGGGATGTATCCTTGGTCAAAGTCAAAGTCAAATTTATTTATATAGCGCTTTTTACAACACATGTGATCAGCTTTATAATCGTATGGGTCCAGATCCCTAATGAGCAAGCCAGAGGCGACAGTGGCAAGACAAAACTCCCTAAGATGGCAGGAATTTAGGAAGAAACCTTGAGAGGACCAAGACTCAAAAGGGAACCCATCCTCCATTGGGCGGCCCGCTAGCAGAAGTCCGCATTTATAGTTGAAATATAGTTCTATATTTATAGTTCTAAATCCAGGCCGAGTAGTCACAGTCCCTTCAATGCAGATGGTGAGACTCACGTAGGAGTTGGCATCAGTGTGTCCTCTTGCGGCAATGGCACATCCAACCACGGCATCGGCACATCCACTGGCAAGCCACACCATCTCCTAGGTGCTTGTATGGCAGGTTGAGTATCCATCCATCCATCCATCCATCCATTTTCTTCCACTTATCCGGGTCGAGGGGGCAGTAGCCTAAGCAAAGAGGCCCAGGTTTCCCTCTCCCCAGCCACCTCTTCCAGCTCTTCTGGGGGATACCAAGGTGTTCCCAGGACAGCCGAGAGATATAATCTCTCCAGCGTGTCCTGGGTCTTCCCCGGGGCCTCCTCCCAGTTGGACATGCCCAGAGCGCCTTCCTAGGCAGGCGCTCAGGTGGCATCCGAACCAGATGCCCGAACCACCTCAGCTGGCTCCTCTCTACGTGGAGGAGCAGCGACTCTACTCTGAGCTCCTCCCGGATGACTGTGCACCGTACCTTATCTCTAAGGGAGAGCCCAGACACCCTGCGGAGAAAACTCATTTCGGCCACTTGTATTCGCAATCTCATTCTTTCGGTCACTACCCAAAGCTCGTGACCATAGGTAAGAGTCGGAACGTAGATTGACCAGTAAATTGAGAGCTTTGCCTTTTGGCTCAGCTCTCTCTTCACCACAACGGTCCGGTACAGCGACCGCAATAATGCAGCCACAGCACCGATCCGCCTGTCAATCTCTCGTTCCATCCTTTCCTCACTCGTGAACAAGAACCCGAGATACTTAAACTCCTCCACTTGAGGCAAGGACTCACTCCCGACCCAGAGAGGGCAGGTTGAGTATGTGAACATCAATTTAGACAACCATCGATTTAACAGACATACATAGCTCACGTGCCAGTGATTAGCATGTGGCTCCAGCAGGCTTATCTATAGCAGCAAAACTAAAGGGAGGGACCTGAGGGTGACCTCAGTCAAAAGGGCTTACTGAGACATTTCTGTCCACCCAAATCATTGTCACAACAAGAGTGATCACATGACATGGCTGGATGACAGCATCAACATCTCAGATTACCAGAAAGCTCAATGACTGGAAGCCCCCAAGCTCCACACCTTCACAAGTAGAATACTAGCTTGATTAAATAGGTGAGTCTTGAGTCTTGGAACTGTGTCAGAATCTCGTATTTGAGCTAGAACGCTATTCCATAACTGAGGGGCTTTAAAGGAGAAACCTCTGCCTCTGGCTGTAGTCTTACTAATTTTTGGAACAAAGAGAATGTTGCGGTTTAAACGGGCAGGCGTGATGCAATCGCAGGAATTCTTTGAATATTTATTCAAATAAACACGGTTGAACACTAGTCAGCAACACAAAACATACTACGGAGGGGATATTAAACTTAAACGGGATGATCAGATAACTGATTATAGATAACAAACACGAAAGCATTACAAAATATACACATAACTCAAAGCAAAGTGACACAAACAAACAAAATATAAGACAGTAGAATAAAGAGGGACGACGGCAACTAAGAACTAACTTAAGGAAACTCACCAGAATGGAATGAACCGAACAGAAACTACAGGAGGGGGGGCATGACAAACCTCGACTAAACACAGAACGTACCACGACACGGGGAGCAAGAGTCAAGAGAAGACGAACCTGACAAGCACAATAAATGAGACGTGAACCATAAGCCTAAGGAACAACGGAGAACTGAGCATGAGGAAGGGGGACCGACAGGGTGACAAGGAAACGTGGGGGAATATAAACGTAGACTAAAGGGCAATTAAACAAGACACAGCTGGGAAACAATAATGACAGGGAGTGACAGATGGAAGGAAAACCAAGGAAACGAAGAAACAAGGCTGGGCTAGGGCAGACCACACAATGTAAGGACGGAGGGCGGAGATATACGTGACAGAGAAATCCTGCATTTTGGGAGCGCAGAAGGCGAGATGGGTTATAGTATGCAATGAGTTCACTCAGATATTGTGGAGCAAGACCGTTTAATGCCTTATAGGTCAGCAGATTTAACCGGAAGCCAGTGTAATGCCGAGAGAGTAGGACTAATATGATCGAATATTCTAGCCCTAGTTATGACTCTAGCTGCAGCATTCTGTACAAGTTGGAATTTCTTTAGGGACTGTTTTGAGCATCCAAATAGATTACAGTAGTCCAATCTTGACGAGACAAAAGCATGGATCAGCTTCTCTGCATCAGCTAATGAAAGTAAATGTCTCAGCTTGGCGATGTAATGGCGGGCGAGGCATGGATTTAGAGGATGGACACAAGCGCTGAGGAGAGCGAGATTTATTGAAGGGCATTCCAGAAGAAGAGTCGTGAGAACGGGCGTAGGTCATACCAGAAAGGGAATCCAAACACGAAACATAACCAATACTTAGAGACATACTGCAACAAAGACAACTAGCATAAACAGAACACGGAAGAGCACTTTAAACATACACGGGGCTGAAGCAGAGACACGACAATATATCAAAGGCTTAGACAAAGTACTATGATAAAGTCACAACAAAGGCTGATACTGACAGCTCTGCTGAGGTAGCGAGAGGTGGCAATGTCCTCCAGGCCAGGCAGGGAGCAACCAGTGTTGATCACCCTCTGCAGTGCTCTTTTGTCTGCTGCTGAGCACCCCCCGTACCATGCCGTGATGCTATACGCAAGAATACTCTCAATGATGGATCGGTAGAATAGCACCAGCAGCTTCTCCACCAGCTTGTTTCTCTTGAGAACCCTCAGGAAGTGGAGTTGCTGCAGAGTTTTCTTCACCACTACTGTTGTATTTGCAGACTAGGAGAGGCTGTCGGTGATCTGCACACCCAGGAACCTGATGGAGCTGACCCTTTCCACACAGACCCCGTTTATGTGAAGCGGAGCTGGGTCAGCCCTGCCCTTTCTGAAGTCCAGAATAATTTTTTTTGTTTTGAAATGTTCAGTGGCAGGTTGTTTGCAGAGCTCCATCCAGTCAGCTGATTTTCTCATCTCTGTAATCACAATCATCTCCCCCTGAGATGAGCCCAACCACGGTGGTGTCATCTGCAAACTTTATAATGGTGTTAGAGAGATGGATCGGGGAGCAGTTGTAGGTGTAGAGGGTAAACAGGAGAGGGCTCAGTACACAGCCTTGAGGGGAGCCGGTGCTGTGTGCAATAGTAGAGGAAAGGTGGGGAAAGGCACAGTCTTTAAATACGCCTGATTAAAGTCACCGGCTACAATACAGGCACCATCCGGATAAGTAAGCAAATGCTTATTTACACAGGTGAGCAGCGCGCTAAGGGCTGTGCGAACATCAGCATTGGGTGGGATGTAAACAGCAAACACAATGACTACTGTGAACTCCCTCGGGAGATAAAAAAGGTCTGCATGAGACTGCCATAACCTCTAACTCAGGAGAACAGTGAGAGTCTATGATCCTGCTACTGCAGCACCACTCACGGTTCACGTAAACACAGAGCCTCTGCTCTGTTCTTACTGGAATAACTGCTTCTGTCCTGCCGGTGTAGCGTGCGACCAGCTATATTGATAACTATAGAATATTCGAGGGCAAGCCTGGTCTTTTAGGCAGGGATGGTGTCCACCCCACCTGGGATGGCGCCGCCCTGCTTTCCTGCAGCATAGCCCATAGCCTGTTAGTTAGTCGGCAGAGTAGTATTAGGAGCTGCTGACAATTCAGAGTTGCGACCAGGCCGCAGACAAACCGGCTTAACCGACTGTCTGCAAGCTGCCAAAAGGCGTCACCAAGTTCCTATAGGATTGGGACTGTGTCTGTGCCCCGCGTTAAATTCAATCATAGGAAAATTAAAATAGTCCGTCCAAAGATTTTAACTACTATTCAAACCTCACATCCGATTATTAGTAGCAATATAACAGATCTGAAAATCGGATTACTCAATATTCGATCGCTCAATTCTAAAGCAGCTATTGTGAACGAGATTATAAGCAACCAGAAAATTTATATTTTATGTCTCACAGAAACCTGGATTCGATCTGGCTAATATTTAACTTTAAATGAGGCCACACCTGTGGGATACAGTTATGTCCATAAACCAAGATTGTTAGGCAGAGGAGGAGGAATATGCATAATCTACAGAAATTCTTTAGAAGTCCACCAGAAACACTAAGCTGGCGATCTACTAAGCTGGAAGTATTCCACTGTGCTTGGAAGGATAGCCTTAGTGAATACAAAGAGGCACTTACTAAAGCACGCTCAGCATACCTAGTCTCATTGATTAAAAAAAATAAAAATAATAATAATAATAATAATAATAATCTTTATTTGTATAGCACCTTTCATGCATACATGCAACTCAAAGTGCTTTACAGATTAAATAAATCAAAACATTAAAATAAAGCAGAGATTAAAAGAAATAATAAAAAATAAATAAAATTAAATGAAGTAAAATAAACAAAATAAACAAAATAAACAAGCAGGTAATAACAGGTAATAAAATAAAGGTAATAAAACGACAAATTCTTAAGATAATAAATAGAACTATTAAAATAATTAAAACAAACATAAAATGTAACTAAATAAAATGATATATAAAATGGAATGGAAATAAAATGGAAACCTGGTACAACATACATAGCTTAACTAAAAGCAGATTTAAACAGGAAGGTTTTAAGACCCCTCTTGAAGCTATGCAGGGATGAAATGTCTCTGAGCTCCTCAGGAAGAGAGTTCCAGAGTTTTGGGCCATAACGGCTGAAGGCACCCTCACCAATCTTTAATCGGCTTTTAGGAATCACCAGTAGATTACTGTTTGACGACCTGAGAGACCTGACTGGAACATATCTAACTATCATTTCACTGAGGTAAAGAGGAGCAAGACCATGAAGACATTTAAAAACCATTACCAGAACCTTAAAATCTATTCTAAAGCTGACAGGTAGCCAGTGCAGTGAGTGGAGCGCAGGTGTAATATGATCCCTCTTTCTCGTGCGGGTCAGGACCCTTGCAGCAGCATTCTGAACTTCGCTGTAGCTGAGAAATCGAGCTCTTTGGGAGAGCAGATAAGACAGCATTACAATAATCAAGCCTTGATGTGATAAATGCATGGACAAGTTTTTCACTATCAGCAGGAGAGAGCATATCTCGGACCTTAGCGATGTTTCGGAGGTGAAAATAAGCTGTCTTGCATGTGGTCATGATGTGTGATTTAAAGCTTAGCTCATTATCAAAAGTGACGCCCAAGTTCTTAACATATTGTTTGGCTTTCAGATTAATTTGATTTAAATAGGTCTGAACATCTTCCCTTTGTGAGTCACTACCAAGAACAAGAACCTCTGTCTTCTCTTTATTTAATTGCAGAAAATTGTCAGACATCCATGTCTGTATATCACCTATGCACTCAAACAGTGAGCTAATTGATTTTAGGGCTTTAGGTTCTAGAGAAATGTAAAGTTGAGTGTCATCCGCATATTGATGATAACTAATGCCATGTTTGTTAATGATATGTGGTAATGGAAGCATATATAGGTTGAACAGTAAAGGCCCAAGAATTGATCCTTGGGGTACCCCACAAGTTATTTTTTTGATGTGTGGAGGAAGAAGTACCTAATGCAACATAGTACTCGCGCCCAGTTAGATACGATCTAAACCATTCTAAAACTAAGCCACTAAGGCCTACCCAGCTCTGTAGTCGATCAAGAAGTATTTCATGATCAACAGTATCAAAAGCGGCACTTAAATCTAGCAGAAAAAGGACTGAGAGTTTACCTGCATCTTTATTCAATCTCAGGTCATTTACTACCTTAACTAGTGTTGTTTCAGTGCTGTGGAGAGCTCTGAAACCAGACTGAAAAGTGTCATTTATTTGGTTTATTTTAACATAATCCTATATTTCTTTTCAGTACAAAAAATCAAACCAGCACTGAAAATCAGATTCCAGGGAAACTAACTAGTAATGTCTTTATGGATTTCTATGATAATAAAATAGAGAATATTAAACTAAATATAAATCCTTCTATAGGTAATCCGTCTGGTCTGTCATCTGGATTGGCTGATATTGAACAAAATCTAGCATTAGAAGAAAAGCTTGAAGCTTTTCATCCACTCCCACAACCAGAATTGGAGAAAATAATTTCATCTTAATATTCTACTACTTGCAAATTAGACTCGATTCCCTCTAAATTGCTCAAAGAGGTTTTACCAGTTGTAATCGAATCTCTTTTAAAGGTAGTTAACTCATCCATCACAATAGGTCACATGCCCAAATCCTGTAAACTAGCAGTCATTAAACCCCTGATCAAGAAACCAAATCTTGTTCCTAATGTATCTAAGCTACAGACCCATCTCGAACCTATCATTTATATCCAAGATCATAGAAAAAGCTGTGGCCAAACAGTTATGCTTATATCTGCACAGGAACCACATATTTGAAAAGTTCCAATCTGGATTTAGGCTGGCGGCATGGTGGTGTGGTGGTTAGCACTGTCGCCTCACAGCAAGAAGGTCTGGGTTCGATTCTCGGTCTTGGCTGCTCTGTGTGGAGTTTGCATGTTGTGCCTGCGTGGGTTTTCTTGAATGAAAATGGATTTAGGCCCTACTACAGCACTGAAACAGCACTAGTTAAAGTAACAAATGATCTTCTTGCCTCTGATCAAGGTTATGTATTTCTATTAGTGCTTCTCGATGTTATTGCAGCCTTCGACACAATAGATCACAAGATCCTGCTAGAAAGGTTAGAAAACTGGGTTAGAATATCGTGTACAGCCCTTTCATGGTTTAACTCTTACTTAACCAATTGCTATCAGTTTGTAGAGCTCGATAATATTCCCTCCAAACACTCAAGTGAAATATGCAGTCCCGCAAGGCTCCATCCTAGGACCACTATTATTTACATTATATATGTTACCATTAGGAATAGTTATAAATAAACATGGTGTCAACTTTCACTGCTATGCAGATGACACCCAACTTTATATATCAGCCAAACCTGATGACAAATCCAGATTAGGAAAAATTGAGGCCTGCGTAAGTGATATTAAATGTTGGATGTCGCTAAACTTCCTCCACCTTAATGGTGACAAAACGGAGGTTCTCCTTCTGGGCCCAAAGGTCACAAGACAGAAAATACCAGATCTAATGTTAAATCTTGCAGATTACCCCATTACTCCTGGCTCGGTAGCCAAAAATCTCGGCGTCTTATTCGACTCTGACCTATCATTTGATAAATACATAGATAATACTACTAGGATAGTGAGAGAAAAATGCTTCTTTCAGATCTCACCCCTTTGTCTCTATGGAGATTGTTCTTCGTCTGCTGTCTGTCTATATACAATCAACCCCTGATGTGGCAACCATCAAAATCCCTGAGAAGTGTGGGATCGTTGCCCACCTTTGCATGCCCAACACCTCTGTCCTTTGTTTGTATATACTTTGAAGTCTTAACCCTAAGGTGATGACTATCAACTACCCAACCCAATGTTGATTGCCCAAGTGCCCTCACCATCATCCCACAGTTACCCCTCCTTAAACTCCTCTTCCTCCTCACCTTCATCCACCACTTACCCGCCTTAAACTCCTCATCTTCTTCCTCCTTCCTCCTTCCTCCTCCCACATTCCACAATGTATATAAGGTCCTCCCAAATAGACTACAGAAGAACTGGTCGTGATCCACCTTATGTTACATGCTCTGTGTGTCAATAAACTTGTCAACACTGAAGCCGTCCAGTCTCCTGAATCTGATTCCTGAAGGACGAATTTCTAACAACTTGGTGCCGTGACCCGGATGGCATACTGAAACCTACTTGGTGAGTAAACGCCATTTCGAAACTAAAGAGAAATTCTCCTTTATAAGACAGAGGAGTCAGTAAAGCTTAGCCTCTTTGGAAAGGATTTGTACCCATTGTTACTGAAGCTGTAACTATTACCACCTGCTTCCAAAAGAAGTTTACCGTTTGTCACTGTTAAAACCTAGTTTTTGTGGCTGTTATCCTCTCTGTTTCTGAGAGAAGTTTGTTTTTGCCGCTGATAAAACCCAGTGTTTGTGGCTGTTATCCTCTCTGTTTCTGAGAGAAGTTTGTCTTTGCCGTTGATAAAACCTAGTGTTTGTGGCTGTTATACTCTCTGTTTCTGAGAGAAATTTGTCTTTGTCGCTGATAAAACCTAGCGTTTGTGGCTGTTATCCTCTCTGTTTCTGAGGGAAGTTTGTTTTTTGTCACTGATAACCTAGCGTTTGTGGCTGTTTTTGTTTTGTTTGTTGGTTGTTTGTCAGTAGTCACCTCACCATGTTCTCAAATGGCCAGACTGCTCAGACAAATGGTAATAGTTCCTGGAAACCACTTAACTATAGGAAAAGCACACTAGTTAAGGGTGGGACTGAAATAACACAGTGGTCTGACTCTGATTTTGAAATAGTAATTGGCAATATAGTAAAAAAACATGTTAATGAGCTGAGTCTGAGTACTTTACTGAGTAAAGGTCTGAGTACTTTTCTTGCAAAGGTTTTCCTACTGAGAATAAATGGTCTGTTACCGATTGCAAGACAGCTTTGGGCTATGGTATCAAACATGACTCAGTGAAGGAATGTCTTTTTGTTCTAAAACAATACTGGGGGTATAAAAGGAAAAAGCTAGAGGAAGCTGAGGGGAAAATCCTAGAACTAGCTAGCGAGTGTAAAAAGCATAAAACATCTGCACTAAATGTCCAAAGAACATGTAAAAAGCTCCAATAATCACTGACCAAGGTTGAACAGTTACATGCTAACTGCAAACCTAAGCGCCAGTGTCGACCTCCAGCTGTTGCTCCTCCTCCAGGTCTGCCATGCTACACAGAGGATGAAAATCCTCCGATGTTGGCTAGGTTGTATCCAGACTTAGATACGTTCCACTCAGATGGATCAGAATCCTCTCTCTCTGCTGAGGATTCTGAACCTCCTAGCAATACTGTACTTCAGATGAGACGTAAGTGAACTAGACAGATTGGACCTTAATCTAGAGCCAGGCCATGTTTCTGCCTCTATACATGTCCTACAAGACAGTGGTTCTGGTGCAATTCCCCATCATAAGTTTACTAGCCAGAAAAATGAGTGTCACTATTGTCATAAAACTGGGCATTTTGCAAGGGACTCATAAGAAATGGGCAGACAGTTATAAAAACCATGCAAGGACAAGAGACAGACATTCTGAGGGGTTTCCACAAGGGGATACAATAGAGAACTCCTTCCATGGGATTTCACTAGACCAATTATCCATGCTAATCAAGACAGTGCAAGGATTTACAGAGGTGTCAATGTCTCCTCCTGCCCCCTCGCAGGGCATATCACCAGAACAATTGTCCATGCTGATCAAGGCAGTGCAAGGATGTAAAGAGGTGTCAGCTTCTCCTTCTGCCCCAGCTTTAAACTAATTTGCCCTGCCACTTCTGCCCATCTGTGTGCCATTAATAGAGTTTTTGAGAACCGTCTTTTTGTTGATGTTCAAATGAGGGAACATGATTTTTCATTTCTTGTAGATACAGGAGCTCAGGTCACTACTTTGCCTGAAACTGCCTGCTTATCTTTAGGGGTATCTCTAACAGAAACACATCACAGCTGAGGGACTAGGTAAAGCTGGAATTTCTTTAAGTCTGTCAGCCCCCATAGATATTAATCTAGGACCCAAAACAGTCTCATGGCAATTTTGGGTGGGGAAGGTTGAAAACATTCTTGGGATGGATTTTCTGAGGAAATTGAACTGTTCTTTGTCTATTACTGCTGATTCTTGTGTTTGGAACATTGCCTCTCTGAAACTGTCTGATTTGGCTAATCACCCGATTTGGTCTGATGATAAGGATGATTGTGGTCTTCTAGATATGGAGCCAGTTGTTCTCACAGGTCATCAACCTTCTTGTACTAAACAGTATCCTATCAACAAAGAAGCTTTGCAGGGTATTAAGCCCATCATAGAACAGCTTGAGAAAAGAGGTATCTTGGTCAAAAAACATAGTGTATCCAACAGTCCTGTGTGGCCAGTCCATAAGGCTAATGGAACATGGCGGCTATCAGTGGACTACAGAGTAGCCAATCAGCATATAGACAAGCTAACCCCATTGGTTGCTGACCCATTCACCATCTTTGATGGCATTCCCACAACACACAGTGTTTTTTTCTGTTGTTGATATGGCTAATGGTTTTTGGTCAGTCCCATTAGCATCACAAAGCCAGCCATGGCTTGCATTTACTGTGGGGAATGTGCAATATCAATGGACTCGGCTGCCACAGGGCTTTCACAACAGCCCCAGTATTTACCATCAAGCACTCAGAAATCACCTTTCCCAGGCTGAGCACATTTTGCAGTCATCTATTATCATTCAATATGTTGATGATGTTTTGTTATCAAGTGAGAATGAGGAAATACACGACATAGATGTGAAGACTCTTCTTGATTTTTTGGCTAGCAAGGGACACAAGGCCAGTCATGACAAAGCTCAGTTATGTTGTCTTGGTGTGCAATATTTGGGACAGTGGGTTACCCAGGGTTCTAGGGGAATTTTGCCTGCAAGAAGTTCAGCAATCAATGCAATGTTGCTACCAACCACAGTGCATAAATTGTGAGCTTTCTTAGGCCTCTGCAACTACTGCAGACCCTGGATAGATTCTTATGCTGCGATTTCACAAACACTATTCGATCTGCTTAAAGGTAATCCTGGGTGTTGCGCTTCACTCTCCTCCCGTCTTAGCGCAGCGCGTCCGTTTGATGCAAAAAAGAAAACAGTCACCAGTCTTGTGCCTTTTAATCTTTTATTAAAGGAAACATAAAATAAATGCAGAGATCTCTGGAGAGTACACCACAAGAGTGAAAAGCCTAAGCTATTCGAGCCGCTCGGAGTTTAACTCTGAGACAGTCAGCGTCTGTCTCCATCTTTATAATCAGAACCTGAGTGTGGCCCCCACCTATGTTGGAATACCCCGAAGTCTACCTGTTTTCCAAAAACTGCTTGTTTGTTTCTTCACAATAGATGGACCCATTCTATTTTCACCGACCCACTACAGCGGTATTTCACACCTCGAGGTCACATAAGGGTTACAGATGTCAAACACCCACACCTTTCTTCTAAACATGTATAAGCAATGTTTTTCACCCCTCGTCAAATGCACCTTTTGCAGGTTGCATCTGACATTTGCAAACATAAAATATCCCTTTTCAAGCATCCTGTGTCTGCAGAGCCTTTTCCTGTTTTTGCAACTTTCCATCTATGCTCTTAGAATATGCTTGTCAGCTTTTTACTGTCTGTATGACACTCTTAACACTAAGCAGTTTGATTAATAATGTAATAGTAAATTATAATGTGTGATGCTAAGCAGTTGATTAGTAATGTAATGCTAGCAAAACATAAAGGATTAAAATATAATTCCCAACAAATACCCTCTTTTGATCTCTATTAAGAGATCACCATCCAGTTTCCCCTTCAAGGCTCTGATGCTCCTCTTCCTATCCTATAAGAGCTGTATAACAGCTCCACTCTGAGGATCTCGCTTCTCTATCATACCAGTAATGAATCTCTCAGCTAAGCTTCTAATTCAGGGAATCCAACAACATCCACATATAATCACAATACTCAAAAATACACCAACTGATGTTGAAGCCGACATGATGAGGCTTTTGTATTTGCCAAATTGCTAGTATATAACTTTGTTGAAATCAAAATGTTCTTAAACATAAGTATATTTTCCCTCGTAGGAGGCAGGGTAGACTTTCCCTGACGTGCCTCTGCTCCCGGGGATTATTCTGCCCCGTTGTTTGGGAGCTCCTTCCTCTCTGCGCTCTCGATGGGTGGCTCTGATGCTCTGCACTGGCTGAGGTGGAACCATGTGTCTCCTTTACCCTTCAGTCGGCGTGTGATGTTCTCTCGGTGACCTTGAACGGACCGGTCCACCTGGGCTCTGACCACTTCCTTTTGATGACCTACAAGCGGACCCACTCAGTGACAGGCAGGTCCGGTCATGGCATTGATTCTGACTCCTCTCCTCGTGCCTGGACAGAAAAAGCTTCACAGATGGCTTTTAGTTCTTTGAAATACTCCTTATGTGATCGGACCGTAGGTGTTTCCAATTTCGCAAGCGCATTTTGGGGCCCCGGAAAACTTCTACCTGTCATGAGCTCAAACGGAGTGAATCCGGTTTCAGAGTTCACTGAAGATCTTATGCTTAATAACACCACCGGCAGGGATTCCAGCCAATTCATCCCTGTTTGTGCACATACCTTTACCAGCTTATTTTTTATTTTCCCATTCATCCTTTCTACTTTGCCCTGTGATTGGGGATGGTAAACTGACCCGTACCTATGCCTGAGCCCAAGGCTCTGTTCCACAAATTTTAATTTCCTTCATGTGAAAACAGTAAGTTGGGTGCTGTCAGAGCTTTCTGAATCCGTCTTTGTCTGAGTGGTGTGAGTGTAAACATTTGTGAGTTTACGTATGCCATGACACTGTGGCTGGTTAGAATGTGTAGGGGATGTCCTGTTACTATGTGTGCCGTCTTCTGAACTAGTTTTGCAACTCCCGCTGCATGCTGTGTGCATGGTGGGTGTCGCTTCTCTGTGCTGTCTAGAGGGATGCTGAGGTGCATTAGCACATTCCTTTCTCCCCCTTTTTTCTGAAACAACACTCCGTTTACACAGGAGGGTGTTTCAGAAACATCTAAGTGAAATGGTTTGTTGTAGTCTGGTGCAGCCAGGTCCACTGCCTGTGCTAACATCTGCTTGAGTTTGATGAATTGTGTTTCGGCCTCATCCGTCCAGTCAAGCTTGCCTGCCAGGTTTCTCATCCCTAGTTCACGAACCATATCTCTGAGTGGTTGTGTCAGCTCCACATAGTCAGGCACATAGTGTCTACTATAACCAGTCAGTCCTAGAAATGATAACATGTCCTTTACCGTTTCGGGCTTGGGGTGGTGCAGAATGGAGGTGCGATGTTCTGGTGACACTCCTGTTGCCCCTCCTGTGACTATTCTACCCAGGAATTGAACCCGAGGCCTACAACCGTTTAGTGGCCTCCAGACATGTCTCGGCTGTGTCACCGGCCAATAAAATATCGTCCACGTACTGGACGAGAAGTGACCCTTGAGGAATGTCACATTGTTCTAACGATGTTGCTAAGGCTCTATTGAACAAACCTGGTGACAGGGCAAAACCCTGCGGTAATCTGGTGTACCTGTATTGTTGTCCTCTGAAGGTGAATGCACAAATGTCTCTGCATTCTTCTGCCAGTGGAACACAGAAGAACGCATTTGCCAGATCAATGCACGTGAACCATTTCATCTCTGGAGACAGAGATGCTAGGGCCACGTAAGGATTAGGCACTGGGATTGTTGGCGTGATCAAAATCTCATTAACGGCTCTAAGGTCGTGCGCCATGCGATATTTACCTGTCCCTTTCTTTTCTATCGGGAGTATAGGAGTGTTCCATTGAGAGTGTGCATGTTCTAACACTCCTGCGCCCCACAGGCCCTCTATAGTCTCTGCAAGGCCTGCTTCTGCAGCTGGTTTGTGTGGGTATTGATGCACCCACCTGGGGTATTCCCCCTGCACTTCAAACCGCACTGCCCCACGTCATGCGGTCCCTCTGACCACAATCCAGGCGGTATTTGATCTAACATGTGGTTGGTGTCAGGGTGGTCACAACACTCCCTACTGTGAAATCTGCTCAGCATGTCTCTGGTCAACGTGACCTTGTCAATCGAGGTATCCTGTATAAACCACGTGTTGCATGACTTAGAGTACGAGACATGAGGGATGTCAGATGGAACCCAATCAGTAGCTTTGTTTGCCTTCCTAGTCATACCTCCTAATTCTTTAGCCATGTGTCCTGGGTGCAGTACTAATGAAATGTGTGGAGCGGCTGAATCGCTCATCATATACCAGCATTGTTGTGCCGGGGTCAGATTAACGGGTGCGGTCACGCCTTCAGGACCCACGTATATGCCCCGTGTCTCTATTTCCCAAACCTGATTAAGTAACTGTTCCTCAAACTCTTCCCCATAAACTGAATCCCCTATTGGGTCATAAAACAGAGTAACATGAAGTGGGTCGGATGGCGGGACGTAGGGCTCAATCAAAGTGATCCACGGCTTCCAGTCAATGAACTTAGAGTGGACACCCCTTGTGGTGCAGGAGTCTGGTTCTAGGATGCCCCAGTAGATGTCAACCGTGGGTGGCCAGTCAGTGGAGATCAGATACATGCCGATATCTGCTCCCTGTGAACAGTGCATCTGTGTGCCATCCGGCAACGTTATCACTAGTCCCAAGGGACTACACAACAACTCCCAACTTTATCAAAATGTCTCTCCCACAGAGGTTAACAGGTGCAGTCTTTGAAATCAGAAACCTATGATTAATGGCCTGCTGGCCACATTGTTCAGTCATTGGAATGGTTTTGTGCAGACTTTGTGATTCCCCAGAGAACCCTCTAACCGTCACTGAATCGGTGCTCACCAACTCATCTGGTAAAGTGCAGTTGATTGCTGAATGAGTTGCTCCGGTGTCGACCAGGAAAGAGAGTCTCTGAGAACCGACCGTGAGGAACAGCATAGGGTCTGCCGTGGCCTTGCTGTTCGAGTTGTCATCTGGGCCCCATCATTCCAGCTGGTCAGTCCCCCAGGTGCCAACGGGGTACTGGCCTGGAGCTGCTGCGGGGTTCGGTGCTGTTACCAACTGGCCTCTGGCTCTCCCGCGACCTCCAACATTCTGGGGACACTCCCTTGCCCAATGACCGACCTGCCCACAAATAAAGCATCCTCCACCCACCATGCCACGACCGTAACCGCTAGGACCACCACGACCACCCCTGCCCCTTCCTCGACCCCTACCTCTGAAATTTGGGTTGTACCCCTGGTGTGGGCATTGCTCCCAGCCTTGTTGTATGTACGGGCCATATTGGGGTCCCTGGGGCAGCCCCCCGTATGGATACACCGGTTGCTGTATACCCTGAGATATATGAGGCTGCTGAGGGGGCTGACTCTGAACAGGGGCCATAGTAGCCTCCTTCTTTTTCTTATTCTGTTTTTCTTCAGTAGCTTTTTGTCTAGCTTCAGCCAATTGTAATTTCAAAATGTCAGCTTCATTTTGATCCCTTTCATTTTTCTGTTCTTCGGCTTTGTCTAGGGCCTTTCCTAGGTGGTGAATGAGGTGTTTGTTCCATTTATCTGAGTCACAATCAGTTAGATCTGGGTTGTTTTCCATAGCTTCATGAACTGCCTTTGGAACCCCATCTAACACTGCCTTTCTAAACCATATCCTATGTTGGCCCTGTGGACCTGGGTGAACGCCTGTCTGAGACACCCATGTATCCACTGCATCGCTTAAATAACTTATTGGGGTCTGTTTGGAAGTTCAGGTGAATTTTGGGATGGCTGCTGCTGCCCGTACTGGCAACTTGTCTCGCATGGCATTGCCTAAGGTTTGACTATATCTAGCTAAGGGGGTGTCGTGTAGCATGTTAGTGGTTCTTTACTCCCTTTAGGACATCTCATTCTTCTCTCTACCTTGCTCTGCCTGCATGTCTTGAGAGTACCTCTCTCTCTATTTTTAGCATCTGGTTCTGCGTCTGTCTCGTTGGATTGCTCTGTGTCACTTCCTGAATGAACTTCCTCTCTCTTGCTGCCAGAGTCAACCTCTTTTTTCTCGCTGTCACCGTCGACTTCCTCTATTTCGACTCTATGCCACCCCTCCTGTCGGGCTCTTATGTCATCGAATGCTTGCACTTTGTGGCGTCTAATTTGATCTTTCTCTCGCTCGTGCCTTAGCTGTGCAGGGGCAGAACTATCTTCAAAGATCATTTTTCCCCCCTCTATGTTCAATACTGGATATATGCCTTTAACCGTCACCTCGCTTTTCTGCTGCAATGGTGCCGATGGTGCGGGCCGCCCTGAATGCTCATACGGGGGTGGGTGATCTTGGAGATCGGTTTTCTCTGGGTCCCCTCTTTCCTTTGCTTGGTCTCCTATCTTACCAGCCCAACAACACTTGTATTTTCTTCTAAGACCCAACTCACTCTCAGCTTTGATCACATCACGCTCTAGCTTCACCTTTCTCAGTCTGCCCCCCTCTTTATATCCTTCCTTTAACTTAAGCAATCTCTCTTTGGTCTCTTTTAATTTCTGGTCTATGATGTCTCCCAAACACATGTGGTCTGTTCCCTGTTTACCTGCCTTAGTCACCCATACATGCAGATTTTCTCTACACTCTTTTTTAGTCTTTTCCCATTTTTTAGGATTTTCTTCTATTAAAAATAACATAGTTCTTGTTTGTTCAACCTGTTCATCTAATGTTTTCCAATGCCAATTACCAGCTCCAAATTTTACATCAAGCTGTTTATATATCGTTTGCATTTCCTCGCCAGACATGTTGAAAATCACTGATACTCACGCTTAGTTGTCTTCAACCTTACTTATGATTTTAAGGGCTCCGTTGGCACCGTTAGATCACCACCCTCAATGACTTCAGGCTTTCCTTGTGTCCGGCTTTTGGTTGTCCAAACTGGATCTTTAGGAGCTCCTCATTACTCCCGGGAACCGGCCCAGCACGCATGGGACTGGAACCCTGCGTATCCGTTCACCTCGTCAGACGAACAGTTCGGCTCGCCACACCACGGAAACAAGATCACTTGTCAGTTTTTTATACCAATTGTTGCATTTCACTCTCTTCCTGTCTTAGCGCAGCGTGTCCGTTTGATGCAAAAAAGAAAACAGTCACCAGTCTTGTGCCTTTTAATCTTTTATTAAAGGAAACATAAAATAAATGCAGAGATCTCTGGAGAGTACACCACAAGAGTGAAAAGCCTAAGCTATTCGAGCTGCTCGGAGTGTAACTCTGAGACAGTCAGCGTCTGTCTCCATCTTTATAATCAGAACCTGAGTGTGGCCCCCACCTATGTTGGAATACCCCGAAGTCTACCTGTTTTCCAAAAACTGCTTGTTTGTTTCTTCACAATAGATGGACCCATTCTGTTTTCACCGACCCACTACAGCGGTATTTCACACCTCGAGGTCAAACATCCACACCTTTCTAAACATGTATAAGCAATGTTTTTCACCCCTCGTCAAATGCACCTTTTGCAGGTTGCATCTGACATTTGCAAACATAAAATATCCCTTTTCAAGCATCCTGTGTCTGCAGAGCCTTTTCCTGTTTTTGCAACTTTCCATCTATGCTCTTAGAATATGCTTGTCAGCTTTTTACTGTCTGTATGACACTCTTAACACTAAGCAGTTTGATTAATAATGTAATAGTAAATTATAATGCGTGATGCTAAGCAGTTGATTAGTAATGTAATGCTAGCAAAATATAAAGGATTAAAATATAATTCCCAACATGGGCAGCACGATCCTCTTGTACACACAGACGACACAACTACTGCTTTTGTAAATTTGAAATCAGCCCTAATATCTGCACCAGCTCTTGGCCTTTGTGATCCAAACAAGCCTTTCACTGTATTTGTGCATGAAGACTGTGGTTTTATGACATCCTGCCTGACTCAGGAGCATGGTGGTATGCAGCGTCCAGTAGCTTATCATTCAGCTAAATTAGATGATGTGGCATGTGGAATGGGTCCATATTTAAGGGCAGTACAGGCACTGTTGGCATTTGCACCACGGACACTAGAACAAATAGTCACAGTGAAAGGTCCTCATTCAGAGTCAGCACTGCTCAACAATGGCCGTGTATTGTCAGTGACAGCCTCAAGATGGGGCAACTGGCCTCAAGATGGTGATTCAGAGTGCACCCATGGACAACCCTTCTTCCTTTATGATGTCCTCACTGACTGATGCCTATGAGGAAGGGGATGATCATGACTGCATTGAATTATCAAGTCCTCATCCTGTTTTTAAAGATATCCCTCTTGAAAATCCTGATTTGATTCTTTTTACTGATGGTTCCTCAACTCACACTGATGGTCAGCGCAGATCTGGATGGGCGGTGACTGACAGTTTTCAAACTTTGGCCAGTGGTAGCCTTCCTCCCTCTTACTCAGCCCAGCAAGCCGAGTTGGTAGCTCTGACTGAAGCATGTAGACTAGCATCAGGTAAAAGTGCCACAATCTTTACGGACTCTAGATATGCTTTTGGTGTGGCCCAGATGAAATAAGCTCCTCACGACCAATTGGGGAGAAGGACTCTAACTCTAACAGGGCATCAGAGCTGACCAGACAGCTCTCAAGGTGCATAGGCATTTTTTCCCTAATTTTATCAATCTTATCATTAAAGAATTACATAAAATTATTACTGCTACACTCTAGTGGGATTAGTGGATTAATTTGATCATGGCTCCTTGTTAGGCTGGAAACAGTTTTAAATAGGAGTGCAGAATTGTTTTTATGTTTTTCTATTATAATAATAATAATAATAATCTTTATTTGTATAGCACCTTTCATGCATACATGCAACTCAAAGTGCTTTACAGATTAAATAAATCAAAACATTAAAATGAAGCAGAGATTAAAAAAGAAATAATAAAAAATAAATAAAATGAAATGAAATAAAATAAACAAAATAAACAAACAGGTAATAACAGGTAATAAAATAAAGATAATAAAATTACAAATTCTTAAGATAATAAATAGAACTATTAAAATAATTAGAACAAACATAAAATGTAACTAAATAAAATGATGAAGAAAGTAAAATAGAATAAAATGGAAACCTCACTTTCATTAGATAATGAGCTCAGAACCTGTTTGAAAAAGTATGTTGGTAAAGGGTCCAGTTCACATGTAGAAGATTTTAGTGATGAAATCACATCAATTAGTGTTATCATGTCAACTTCTTGGAAATCAGACATATAACAGTTAGGTTGCGTAACTGGTATCAAGGTTGATGGTGTATTTGTGCTTGTTGCTATGTTCTCCCTTATACTAGTTATCTTGTCTCTAAAAAATATTGCAAACTCGTCACATTTTTCAGCTGAGACAGATTCAGGGAAGACACGGGAAGTGGGGTTTACTAGCCGGTCTATACTTCTGAATAAGACAGCTGAATTTTTGGATGAATCGATCAAAGTAGAGAAGTAGTTTTTCCGTGCTGATTTTACTTCACTGTTGTAATTATTCAGTGTTGTTTTATAAATATCAAAATGTACTTCCAATTTTGACCTTCGCCAGCGTCTCTCAGCCTGCCTGCAATCTTGCCTAAGTTTTACAATAGATGGTGTGTTTCTCCAGGGCATCTTAGTTCTACCAGAAGTAGTTTTAATTACCTGCGTTGCCACAACATCAATACAGTTCCTAACTCTGTGAGTGAATGTTTCAACTAGTTCACTCCCTGTTTCTAAGAGGGGAGGGAGGGACTGTATCATGTCCGTGAAGGCCACGGCACTGCCAGCACTGAGATAACGCTTGGTTATTGTGCGCTTTTCACCGAGTGTTCTAATAGGTAATGACACATTGAAAAATACACCAAAATGATCCGAGATTGCAACATCAGTAATTATAGTATTATTAACATCTATGCATTTAGAAATAATCAAATCTAACGTGTGGCCATGCCTATGAGTTGGACCTGATACATGTTGCATGAGATCAAAAGAGTTAAGCATCCTCATGAACTCAGAGGTGATTTGATTTGTGGGTATATCCATGTGGATGTTAAAATCCCCAGTGATTAAAACATAATCAAAATCAACTAAGATCCTACAAAGCATTTCAGCAAAATCTTCAAGAAAGTCTGTATGTAGTCTGGGAGGATGATAGATAACAATTAATAGAACTGTATGAGTACTGTTCAGTTGTACTGCCAGATACTCAAACGTAGGATATTCCCCTAATGAAATCTGCTTACAGCTGAATGCTTTATGATAAATACATGCAACACCACCACCTCTCTTATTTTCTCTAGAGACATTAAAATAGTTAAAATTTGGGGGAGAAGCTTCATTTAGCACCACTGCTCCATTGCTATCAAGCCTCTGTTAGAAAAAGAAAGTCCAGACAATAATCTTCAATTAGTTTAGCTATTATAAAAGACTTGTTTGTGAGTGAGCGGACATTAAGTTGGGAGACTTTGAAGACCTGATGTGGTTGAAAAGCTATTAAAAGCTTTTAATTATAATTCTTGGGAGGGTAATAATAGGTATTAAAGCTGATAATTTTGAGGATTTTGCCGTATGGAGGGCATGCTTATATTCACTAAGGCTGCTTTTCCATGATAGTCTAAAAACTATCTAACTTTGAAGTCTAACTTTGAATTTCGCCATTTACGCTCCAGGATCCTCGCGGCTCGTTTGAGACTACGCGTGTGCTCGTTATACCATGGCGCTATTCTTCTCTCAGAGGCTCTCTTATAGCGTAATGGTGCAACCTTGTCTAATGCTGTATGACGAGAAGTCTCAACGTGCTCGGTATAATGCTCTAGTCCTTCCGGAGCTACAGGTGTATCAATTTCTGTCAAACCAGGTAAAATGTCAGTGAGCGCGGCTATGGTACTAGGTGCTATAGTTCGTTTCATTCGGTAGCGGAGCGGCTGATGAATACCGTCAGTCAAGCATAACTCATACGTTATGAGGCTGTGGTCTGAAACGGCCTCGCTCTGAGGTAAAATTGCTAAGCTGGATATGTTAATACCAAATGATAAAACCAGGTCTAAGGTATGACTACAATTATGCGTAGGACCCACCACATTTCTGAGTGATACCCATTGAATCAAGAATTTCTTGAAAATTTTTGCTTAAAGCGTCACAAAGATTCTCAAAATGGATGTTAAAATCACCAACTATAAACACTTTATCAGCTGATAGCACTAAGCCGAATTTTTGAGAAATGTCTATATCAGAGTCATATATTGTGGCGACACCACCTCCTCGACCATTTGGACGGGGGTTATGAACATATCTATAGCCAGAGGGAGAAGCTTCGTTCAGGGCCATATAATCATCTGGCCGGGTCCAGGTTTCCGTCAAGCAGAGCATGCATAGATTATGATCGGTAATCATTTCATTAACCAGCAATGCTTTAGATGACAGGGATCTAATGTTTAGCAGTCCTAGTTTCAGATTTAAACTACTCTCCAAGGGAGCATAATCCAATTTAATATTGATTACATTTTGTCTACTAACTTTGCGAGAGTTATTTTTTGATACTCGAGGAACTGACACAGTCTCAATCCAGTGTGACCTAGGTGACGTCTCTTTGCAGCTAGCAGACAGTCGGTTTAGCATTTGTGTCTGCTGCCTGGCCTCGGCTCTGGTTTGTCAATCCCCATTAACAAGTCCTACACTACCACTAGTAATCCTAGCAGATATGCTACGGGAATGAGAGCAGCACCCTCCCAAGAAGGGTGAATGGCGTCTCGCTTCAAAAGGCCAGGCCTGCCCTCAAAACGCGTCCATTTATCTATATAACCGACGTTGTTTTCTGAACACCATTTAGACATCCAGTGGTGTAGCGCCATTAACCTGCTGTAGGTTTCGGCGCCACGCCGAATTGGAATGGGACCAGAGCATATTACGGCATCTGACATAGTCCCCGCTAACTCACACACCTCTTTAACATTATCCTTAGTGATCTCGGACTGTCTCAAACCCACATCATTGGTGCCGACGTGTACCACTATCTTTGAATATTTACGATTAGCCAGCACCTTAAGATTAGCCCTGATGTCAGGCGCTCTAGCCCCGGGATACACTTAACTATGGTCGCTCGTGTCTCTAAGGGGGTCGCTATATTCACGTGTCGGAGCTGGGAATCTCCTATTACCAGAGCTCTTTTAACAGGTCGCTCTGTCGGTGTATTACTGAGTGGGGCAAACCTGTTTGACACGGGAATCTGAGTAGAACGGTGCTCAGCCCTACGGCTATGCCGCCGAGACGTCACCCATTCGCCCCGCTGCGAGGGCTCTAATGCCGGAGCTGGGGGCTCACTAGCTACGGTGGCTACGGTGGTGGCAAGTCTTGGTCCTCCCAAGGTGTTGTCGTTGAAATTCTGTAAACCCTTAAAATGGTGAGCACAATAAGAGTCAGAAGCAGTTGGGTGAATGGTATAACAGAGTAAACTGAATTTATTAAGCAAGTATGGATTAATCCAGAGATCTCAATTACATACACACAAGGCGTCTGCAATAGAGAGCTAATCTCCCTTCTCGAATCCTCAGGTTTTATATTCTTGATTGCAACTCAAGAATATGAGTGATTCAGGCCTACTGCCCATAAGTACAAGAGTGACTGAAATTATACATTACTGATGTGATTTACATGTATGTAAGGTAAAGAACACTCAGGAATGCTGAAGTACAGATATACTAAAGCATAAGGGAAAATGTTAGATTTTCACTCACAGTTTATTCCTAAATTCCTGCCATCTTAGGGAGTTTTTCCTTGCCACTGTCGCCTTTGGCTTGCTCATTAGGGATCTGGACCCATACAATTTGTAAAGCTGCTTTGTGACATGTGTTGTAAAAAGCGCTATATAAATAAAATTGACTTGACTTGACTTGGTAGGGATATGATGTGCCCCCTCAGCTTCAAGCTCCACTATTCGCTAAAGAATAAAAAGGTAAAATTACAATTACGTCAAAGTGACTCCAGTTCACTCTACAGTAACTGCATGATATGACAAGGCGTACAAGTATAGTACTGTTGTGTTTCCTTACCTCCACATATTGGCCTCACTCACAGTTCCTAAATACTCCCTGATCAGCAATCACTGCTGCTCTGATGTCATGCAGCCTAATGGCATTATTTGCCTGAACCATGTTTACAACGGCTGCCTCCTGTTCGCCATTAGAAATTCTCCCTCTACCACCACCGACTGGTAGCCTTTCGATTCAATAAAGAATACATGAAATGTGGGAAAAATTACATGAAGTACTGTATATCACTGCAGATACTGTATTTCTGTATATACTGTATAGCAACATTACCTATTCTCCTGTTGAAAAACTCTAACAATGGATGCAACAGTGTTTCTGTTTAGAACAGGTTGGACTCTCTGTCCAGCCTTGCTAAATGAAAGACCATGATTTACGACATGATCAATCACAGTTGCCCGAATTTCATCTGTAACTTGAGCCCTTCCAGCTATACCTCCACCTCGCACACGGACTCCTCTTCCTCTGACCTCTCTACCTCTTACTCTCACTCTACCTCTCATCTGCTTGCAAAGATCCATGCTTGCAAAGAACAACACAGGCCTGCAGACCGATTGCAAATTGAAATATTCTGTGAAGAAGTGTCAAACAGGTGCCTTCCGAATGACATCTGTGTTAACTGTTTTGCAAAAGGGTGGGAAAACTGTGTCAATCCAATGAGAATGGGTTAAGACATTTGCAAGAGGTGTCTTCTGCTCTGCTGAGATGGTGATGATGAAGACTGAGAGGTTCCCAGTTTCTTCAAACAGGTCAAAGCAATCAATAAAAATTGTAGTTAAGAAAATGCACTTTTGAACTATTTGGCTATTTGTATGAGGTAAATTTGTATGGCTATTTCTATGAGGCTATTTGTATGAGGTGTTGCTGTGTTTAGAGTTTTGAAAGTAGTATTTGGAAACGCTTGTTAGTCTGCGTGATGTCTGTTCGTGTTAAGCGTTTGTTTGTGTGATGTCTGTTCGTGTTGTATTTGTATGATGTCTGTTCGTGTTAAGTGTTTGTATGATGTCTGTTCATCTTAATTGCTTGTCTGTGTGATGTCTGCGTCATGTATGCTTTAAGTGAGAGGCGGAGCTGATGCCAGTCACCACTCGTCCCACCCTGTATGAGACACGGCGGTGACTGGAGCGCATGACCGCATTAGCGCTCCCCTCTGTCGTTTGTCTGGTGTCACGTGCGTGTGTTTAGTCCTAGCGTCTTTTGTCAGTGTTTTATGCAAATTCTCCACAGTGGGGTTCCCACCTTAAGAAAATTTTTAGGGGGGGGGGGGCTAGTGGGGTCCCTGGCCACGGTAGCTGTGTGTATGCGTGTGTAAGCCCTGGCCTGGATAACCAGGGCTATCCCACTGTGAGTGTGTGTATATGTGTGTGTGTTCTGTGCAGGTGTTTCTCCCTGGAGGTTGGCTGGCGGTTCTCCTGGGTCTTCAGGGATCTCCTAGAAGTAGGAGGCCGCTGATGTTATGGGGTAACCAGAGCCCTGGTCTTATCGAGCCCCCCATGGAGATGGAGGGCTCCCCGTATGTGTTAGGGACTAGAGGGTTCAGGTTGGGTTGGAGAAATGAGACTTGGAAGCAGACTCCCCTGAGTAAAGGGCCTCCCCTGGAGTACCGAGAGAGCCAAGGCCTTGGATTTCAACCCTGTGCTGGGTGCAGGGGTTCCCCAAGGTGAGAGGGAGGTCTGTATATGTCTATATGTCTATATATGTCTTGTCTTTGTACCAGTTCACTGCTGGTTATTGTTTCCTTCCTATTGATTCCTGAAGCTACGTGAATCGCTTAATCCACTTCCTTTATTTTCACGTTTTCCACACCCATCACACTTGCCTTGCCTCTAGGAATTGCAGATTGGCAGATGAATTTGGCCGTAACAGCATTCGATTTCTGTTCCTTATAATTATTAAAATATTTTAAAAGACTATATTTCTGATTCTGATAGTACCAATTGTTTTACCAGAGCAATCTTTTTCACATTTGAGAGAGAGACTTAGATGTCAGGCCAATAGAGGGAGCTAACAGGTCTCTAGTGGAAAATTAATATGCATTTAGCAATTCTGAAAAGAACCCATACAGAAAGTAAATTCTGGCTATACTGTTTTGTAATTGACTTTACAGTTCAGGTATCTCCAAAAAGAAACTTACATTATTATTATTATTATTATTATTATTATTATTGCTGCAACTACTGCAATAGATCATGTGATAAACTACTTAGCATGAAAATTTGATAGTTTTGACAGGTGAATCAGATCATGAATTCTTCTGTACAATTTTAATTAATAACATCCTGACACCACAGTGGCCTATCACGCTTTTCATTAGATCAGAGTTCCAGTGTCTTCATTACTATATCAGTGTTCTAGTGTTTTGTTTTGTTTGTTTTTACTTTCTTACAGTGAACACAGACATCCTGTAGTCACGCAACTAGCATTCGTCTTTATTTATACATATGATGTACATCCTTGGACACATGATTCACTTTGAGTTCACCACCAGGAGCTTCTGCATGTATGAATTCAGCCACTTTTGTCTCTCCATGGCTGTGAGAAGTTTACTTTTCTCCCTGAATGCAGCATCATCTGCAACTACGATGTTCCTCTTCGCCTGGTTACCCAGACTCTGCGTCACGGTACCAGGCCCCTTCACCAGGTCCACCTTTATCTGTGGCTGGCTCAGGGGTGTCCACTCCCCCACACCCAGCTGCTCTGTCCGGGGCCTGGTTCCATCAAAGTCTGGAGCAGACATTTGAATACTCCAGTCACGAAGAGGGATGTAAGGGTAGCGCACCTCCCAGTGTTCCTGTGGAGAGGCATCTTCACCAACTGGAGGGGAGTTTCTGTGGCCATGATCAAACACACCACACTTTTTTATCCTTTCCGTGTTCTGTAAGAACCTGTTCTGGAGATGGTAGTGAAGCGCAGTGTTCTTACCTGTCTGGAGACTGAGAGTGGGTAGGGGGGAGCGCCCAGGTCCCCACAGTTGTACACATCAGCACAGTGAACAACAGTGCAGTGCGGGAACACATGGTGAGTGCCACCATCTACAGTAAATGTGCACACACAGGTTTTTAAAGCCCTGAATAGATAGATACAATATGGATATCGAATTATCAGACAAATCCAATTTGACAGACATTAATATCCCCTAAAATAGCAGCCACATTTAAATGTTAGATTTAACTAGATCACTAGATAAGCACTGGTAAATACAATGAATAAAATGCACCGGTACATGACAAAATAGTAAGATGCATATACATGTTTTCAATGTGACTCAGTACTGACTCATATGTTTCAAGAATCATGTTCATTGTTTGAAATGCACTGTATCTCTCAACAATATGCCCTTGACTTAAAAAAGTTATTTTTATTTTCACTGACTTTGATAGTTTACTGTTTTACTGATAGTTTACTGTTGAACCTTCTGCTTTTTTCAAACCACCTTTAAAATAATATTGCTGTTTGCATATGAAAACAAATATCAAACAAACAAATATCACTCTCACATTCTGGTGCAGGTTGTCAGTAATATTGCAGCTCAGTGCCTCCAGACGGTGGTGGTGATGAAGAACTTGTGCCTGCTATGTGGATTCAGCGCTGGTCTGCACCTCTTCCATGCAGTCTGGCGGCAGGCACAGGTGCTTCTCTGGTTGTGGTTTCGTCTTTTTCTTGATGTTTGATTGTCTGAGCTGATGCAGATTTTCAGGGCTAGCTTAACCTTAGGCGCAGGCGGAAGAAGGGCTGTAGTTCCGTTTCTAGGTGCTGCAGTGAATGTGCTGGAGTTATGTTACAAGGATCTTTATATACAGCCTTCGTCTCTAAGAAGGTGCATAAAGATGGAGGAACGATGAAAGCTCTTGTATCACACACCCCTAGATGCCCCGTTTGACAGAAATCTTAAAGTACATTGCAGAATCAGAGGAAAACAGGCCATGTTTTGACGTCACAGAGCTTAATGATGTCTCCCCCCCAAAAAACAGAAATGTAGTGGAAGTGGAAAACATCCCACATGAAAGTCAGATGATCAAAAGCAGATGCCTCTACTTCCTGCTGCTGTGCGGAGTTGACGTACACTGGCTTTGGTTCACTCCCACAGTCTCCCAGTGATTGTTCAAGGGATGTAACCTGTAACCTAATGTATGTCTGTTTAGGAGGAAACAAGAAACAAGGATCCAATTTGAATTGGGGTTGGTTTTATGTGTGTTCTAGCAGCCTACACATATTGGGATTCCAGGCCATGGAAGATGGTTGTCTCATTATATGTCCTATTAGATGCCTTGAATCACTCACAAAACATTTGTGTTAAAATCACATGAATATAGGCATATATTGACATGGCAAACAATCAATGGTGACTCATGCACAGATGCCTAAAATTTGCCCTTTACCTACATAGATGCCTTTATGTTATGTGAAACATTTCAGAAAGCGGCCACATTAAGCTGGTGCACTGTGCTAATACTTGTTTGATTGTCCAGGTTTATTCTGGATTGTCCGGTTTTACTCTACGGTGTGACTAGATGCTCATGTATGTGTTAAAATCATACTGGAAGCCACTGTAAGGAGCAGACGAGCATGACAGGAGTCACTGTGGGACTCCTTGTTCTCTTGTTAAATGTAGCATCCTTCCCCTTAAGGACAGGACGCACAGTCCCAGCCCAGAAACCTCTCATTAGTGCATGACAACTTCAGCTGGCCCTCATTTAAAATAATGGGCAGCAGATAAGGGCACAAGCATCAGCCAAGTGGGTTCTAACACTCATTATGGGGCAAAGCAGTGGTGACATGGTGTGGCCAAAGCAGCCACACACACACACACACTGTTGCCCAGACTTTACTGACATTCGTACACATACACACAAACACACACACACACACACACAGACACACTGTTGACCAAAGTATATTCACATACTCACACACACACACACACACGATACTGTGTGATATATGGTAGCAGGCTGCAAAGAGGCTGTGTGCTTGACACTCATGTCATGCTTAGTGCTGTTGTGACGCTCAAACACAACTGTTGTACACTTTCCTACGCAGCATTTTCACTTCTTTTTTCCACACTTATCTCTTCCACATTTATCTCATATCCTGGTTTTGTACCTCAGTAAATATTGCTGTCAAATGCAAAATATCACCATCTTAATACAAGGATCATCATGCTATGCTGCTAACATTTTCAAAACATTTGTTGAGGGTGTTAAGTTTCACTACTCTTTCATCTAATTTGTTGAGGGTGCACACATTGTGTGATGCTTCCATGGTGCCAGGGACTCTGTCAATGGTACTGTGTCCTATGATGTGTGAGTGTGAGCACTGGGCCCTATGTGGAGTTCTAAGGTATTGGCACAAGATATTTTACATCTTACCCTGTGTTTAATAACAACAGTTCTATCAAACAACACAATTATAAATGGAATTTCTAAGTCTGAGTCTTGGTCCTCCCAAGGTTTGTTCCTAATCAGTGCCATCATAGGTAGTTTTTGCTCGCCACTGTCGCCTCTGGCTTGCTCATTAGGGATCTGGGCACAGACGATTGTAAAGCTGCTTTGTAACATGTGTTTTAAAAGGCGTTATATAAATAAATTTGACTTTGACTGAGACACATATGTACGTAAGCACTCAGCGTGGACTGGCCAGCTCAGTTTTATTTTCATAGGTTATTGCTGTCAATGTTTATACAGAATTCAATTAGTTTGTTTGAGAAAGCTGCCTAACTGCAGGTTGCCCCTTCACATGGGATCCTCGTCTCAAGGCGTTGTAACACCAGGAGCAACAGTGATGAGACGGACGCATGCGTTGATCAGAGCGAGGTTTATTAAGGGCCAGGTTCATATAGGCAACACGCATATCCATAACAACAAACGGGGAAAAAAACAGGAAGATTGAACTAGAAACAAATAGGAAGAGTAAACTAATGAACAGGCCGGGAATATCCAGAATCAACAGACAGAATTACAACTCACTAATGACAGAGATACTGTTACGGTGGGTAGGCCGGAAGGCCACCAGAGGGCTCGTGACCCTACTCGCATACACGCACGTCACACGCCCCCTTTCTCTCAGCCACTGCCCCGGTCCCAATCACCGGACCTTTAACACCTGAGTTCAATCATGTGCAACCCTTTTAGTTCCCACAGGTCGGTCTGTCCGGCGTTGCACATTTCTGAGGACAACGTGCCTTCAACACGAGCTACGCTCTGCTGAGAGACTCATCTTGTTTATGTTCTCGTCTCTTCATTCTTGAGTTTACGTTTTGTGCTGCTACTGCTTTTTGTTCTCGCTGCTCTTTTCACAATGGATAATAAAGAGCATGACGTACTACCAGTGCCTCCGGTTGCCTCTATGACCCCGTTACAGAATGTGTAACCTGGAGCGGCTGGAGGCAGCGAGACGACACCACTTGAGGTGCTGGCTATACAGGGCCAGGCCATAGGTAAGCAGCAACTCGAACTCAACGAACTTCGCAGCGTTGTGTCCTCGATCACGGGCTGTCTTCAGGCACTCTCCACACAGGTCGAGACGGACCGAAATATGCAGGCTAACAGGAGAGAGAGAGTGCCCATTGCTCCTCCGGAGGTGTATCGAGGGGAGCCTGAGGGTTGTGAAGGTTTCCTGGTCCAGTGTCGGCTATACTTCACGTACCAGCCACATCTTACGGATCCGGCAAAGGTGGCCTGTTATTTCGCGCCTAATGGGTAAAGAGCTTACTTGGGGCGCAGCTCTCTTCGCCGGAGAGTCGCCCCTCACCCAGAACTATGACGTCTTTATAAGGGAACTCCGTGAGGTGTTCCATCACCCGCGCAAGGGGCGTGCTTGTGGGCAAAGTTTTTTGAGACTGCGACAGGGCACCAGGGCTGCGGCGGAGCACGCCCTGGAATTTCGCACCCTGGCAGCGGGAACGGGATGGAACGACACTGCCCTCACGGATGTGTTTTTGCACAGCCTTAAGCCGGAGCTAAGGGCTGAATTATCGTGTCATTCAATGAGGTGGTGAGGATGGCGATCACTTTTGATCATCTCCTGCAGGAGAGAGCCAGGGCACCCACACCTACTCCCATAGCGCCGGTTCCGAGTCCAGTCCTCCAGGAGAGGAGTCCCAAGGAGCCGATGCAGGTTGGAGAGACGACGGCCCCGACCCGAGAGAGGACGGCCCCAACCCGAGAATCGAGATCTCGAAGGGGTCGCCCCCGGGTGAGTATATCCCTGATGGGCGATTTACTTACCTGGCAAATTCGCATGTCTTATGGGGTCGTTTCTCTGAGGGTCTCTGCCCTAGTGGACTCGGGAGTGTCAGGAAACCTGATGAGGAGGAGCCTGGCAGAGGAGCTCGGAGTACCGTTGAGGACGCTGGATCATCCAACGCTGTATGCACCAGTCCGTGTGTGCATACAGGGGCTCACTGAGTTCATCAGCTTTTACATACTTCCCCTCACACGTCACCCAGTCACTCTTGGGCTTCCTGGTTTAAACTGCACAATCCTCACATAAACTGGATCACTGGTCAGTTAGTTCAGTGGGTCACGCCCCTCCGAAAGGGCAGGCTCCCCTCTAGGATGCTGGCACACTCCACTAGCATAGAGAGCCCTAACATCGCGAACGAGCAGGACATCCCCTCGCAATATCGTGATCTCGGGGAGGTGTTCAGCGCTGCCAAGGCGACACGCCTCCCTCCTCATCGCCCCTGGGACTGCAGCGTAACGCTCAAGAAAGGCACCACTCCTCTTCGCGGCAGAGTCTATCCTCTTTCCCAGGAAGAGGAGCGCGTAATGAGTCAGTACATTAAAGAGGCTCTCGCTCAGGGTTACATCATTCCCTCTACCTCGCCCGCCTTAGCCAGCGTCTTCTTTGTGAAGAAGAAGGATGGTGGTCTGAGGCCATGCGTGGATTACCGAGGACTCAATTCCCTCTTAGTGAACTACTCCTACCCACTGCCCTTAGTGCCTTCCGCACTGGAGCAGTTAAGGTCGGCGAGGTGGTTCACTAAATTAGATCTGCGCAGCGCCTATAACCTCATCCGCATTTGCCAGGGGGATGAGTGGAAGACGGCGTTCAGTACCACCACCGGGCACTACGAGTATCGGGTCCTGCCTTACGGCTTGGCCTCCGCCCCGTCGTACTTCCAGTCGTTTATTAACAAGGTTCTGAGGGCATACCTGAATAGATGCGTCGTCGCTTATATTGATGACATCCTGATCTATTCGAATACCCTGGAACGACATGTGCAGGATGTACGAGCAGTCCTGGGCACACTCTTGCGCAATCATCTGTATTGCAAGCTAGAGAAGTGCGAGTTCTACCTTCGGGCAGTGAACTTCCTAGGATACACCATTAGGCCGGGCTCCGTACACATGCAACCGGGCAAAGTAGAGGCGGTGGTCGGATGGATGAAGCCTCACACACGGCGCGAGATCCAGAGGTTTCTGGGCTTTGCGAACTTTTACAGGCGGTTCATTAGTTCATTTAGCCTTATAGCGAGACCTCTGACTGACTCATTGCGCGGGGGAGCTAAAGCTATCAAATGGACTGAAGCCGCTAAAAAGGCATTTGAGGACATTAAACAGGCTTTCGTTACAGCTCCCGTTTTACAGCAGCCTGATCCGAAATGGCCTTTTATCGTGGTAGTGGATGCTTCTAACATTGGAGTAGGAGCTGTATTGTCCCAGCGCTTTAAGAAGCACGGCTCGCTAAGACCAATAGCTTTCTACTCTAAGAAGCTCACGGCGGCGGAATGTAATTACGGGGTCGGTGACAGGGATTTGCTACCTATGAAGCTAGCATTCGAAGAGTGGAGGCACTGGCTAGAGGGGGCTAGGCACCCCTTCACTGTAGTGACCGATCACAAAATCCTGGAGTATTTAAGGAGTACAAAACGCATGAACGCCCGTCAAGCGAGATAGTCACTTTTCTTTTCACGCTTTAAGTTCCAGGTGACTTACAGACCAAGAATACACGAGCGGAAGCCCTGTCCCGTTCATTTCCCGGGATCGTGGAGTCCACGAGCGAGGAGGCAGTGTTACCGCCCCACTGCATCATCGGTACAGTGGATTGGGAGATTGACAGAGACATCTCTGCTGCTAAACCGCATCCTAGCTGCCCGCCTCACCGAAGGTACGTGCCTCCTGCTCAGCGAGCCACGCTGATCAGCTGGGCCCATACATCATTGGGCATAGGCCATCCGCGAACAACCAAAACAGCCCAGCTGCTGAGCGCCCGGTATTGGTGGCCCGGTCTTCACCGCGAAGTGCTAGCGCACGTAGCCTCCTGCCCTGACTGCGCGTTTAGCAAAGTTCCCCGCACGTCGCCCGCAGGTAAGCTGTTGCCATTACCCGTACCTTCTCTGCCGTGGACTCACATCGCGTTGGAATTTATTACTGATTTGAAGCCGTCTGAGGAGAACACTGCGATTTTGGTAGTGATTGACCGCTTTTCGAACATGGTGCGGCTCATACCTCTGCCCGGCTTACCTACCGCATGGGAGACTGCGGACCTGCTGTTCCGGCACGTGTATCAACAGTTCGGTCTGCCCGAGGACATCGTGTCGGACAGGGGGCCACAGTTCACCTCGCGTGTATGGAGGGAGTTCTTATCCAAGCTTAACATCACGGTCAGCCTCACGTCTGGATACCACCCACAGTCAAACGGGCAGGTGGAGAGAACCAACCAAGAGCTGGGACGGTTCCTCAGAGCGTACTGCAGCGCACACACCGACACCTGGTGCTCCCTGCTCCCCTGGGCTGAATACGCTCAGAACTCCCTCGTACAAACTAGCACAGGACTGACCCCCTTTGAGTGTGTGTTTGGTCACCAGCCTGCACTGTACCCATGGAATGCCCCCTCATCTGATCAGCCTGTGGTTGAGGAGTGGTGCAAGAGGAGTGAGAGGGTGTGGGCGGACACCCACCTCCGGCTTAAAGAGGCTGTCAGGCGCTTCAAGCAAAAGGCGGACCGCAGGAGAAGCGAAGGGCCCTCTTATCAGGTGGGGGACAAAGTCTGGGTTTCGACAGGTGATGGAAGGCTGGGTCCGAGAGGTAAGCTGGGGGACCGCTACACGGGTCCTTATGTGGTCATTAAGCACGTTAACCCGGTTACCTACAGGATCAGCTGAGGATCGCCGTGTCTCCGGCGTCTTCAACATGTCAGCACTGAAGCCCCTGCGAGAGGGGCCCCTGAGCGTGGAGGAAACTGCCTCACCCCTGCAGCTCTCCGATGGGCCGGCATATAGCGTAAACCGGCTGATGGACTCCAGGCACACAGCTAAGGGGCTCCAGTACTTGGTGAACTGGGAGGGTTCAGGCCCGAGGAGCGCAGTTGGGTTGGATTGCATTCGAACTTAGTTGCAGTCTCTTGGCATGTCTCCAACTCTATCGTTCTTTCTGAATACTCCTTTTAACTAAGTTTTAAGGGCGTGATCGTAGTATAATTATTGGTCAACTATACGGTTGACCACTGGGTCTCGATCACTGAATATTCATTAGTTCTGTCTGGAAAGTGTTTTTTTCTCGAGTAGGAGGAGGAGAGAGAGAGTCAACTGCGCTTTCCCCCCTCAGGTTCGGTTAATGAATGCCGATAAGCAAACTTGGTGGGGGCATGATTTTTAAGACAAATCAAGAAAATCCCTTGTTCCTAAATAAATTTATTTGTGTTACTTGGCCTAGTTAAGCATTAGTTTGGTCCCTTGTCATTCTAAACATTGAGCCATTCTTCATTCATGCTTTTAGATGAAAAATGACACATAATGCATAGGCTGGCACGAATCTGATGTCACATAAGAACACATGGAGATGCTTACATCTGAAACAATGGCGCACACATTAATAAATGGATAGGCATGCATTTAACATAACTCATTACACATTGATACTTAGTTATACATGAATCTAAAATAATACTACATCAGGATACAAGTCAAGTCAAGTCAATTTTATTTATATAGCGCTTTTTACAACACATGTTGTCTCAAAGCAGCTTTACAAATTGTATGGGTCCAGATCCCTAATGAGCAAGCGAAAGGCGACAGTGGCAAGGAAAAACTTCCTAAGATGGCGGGGGAATAGGAAGAAACTTTGGGAGGACCAAGACTCAAAAGGGAACCCATCCTCCATTGGGCGTCTGGGGGCCTCTGAGCCCCGCACCTTACTAGGGGAATATTTAACTGAAGGCTTGATTATATAGGTGAGTCTTAAGTCTAGATTTAAAGATTGGAACTGTGTCAGAATCTCGGATTGGAGCTGGAAGTCTATTCCATAATTGAGGGGCTTTATACAGGGGTATCTATATGTTTAAAATAGTGGAATACACAGGAATGTATAGATGAGCATGCATTTCAGATACTACAGTCCAATGATATGGGGACATGCATGTCTAAACTAGTGAAACACACAGAAAAACATAGATATGTGTATGTTTATAGTAACGCAACCCAAGAATACATGGACATGTATATTTAAAATATTAGAACACATAAGAATACATAGGTATATGCATGAATGTGGGGTGATAATACAATAAAGGTGTACTCTAATTACTTGCACATTAGACTCGATTCCCTCTAAATTGCTCAAAGAGGTTTTACCAGTTGTAATCGAACCTCTTTTAAATATAGTTAACTCATCCATCACAATGGGTCACATGCCCAGATCCTGTAAACTAGCAGTCATTAAACCCCTGATCAAGAAACCAAATCTTGATCCTAGGGCTGGGCGATATGGCCTACAAATAATATCGCGATATTTTTAGGCTATATCGCGATACACGATATATATCACGATATTTTGAAATCTCCTCTAAAACACTCCCTAAATGATCGATTTATCCCTTTGATGTATACAGTAGTCACATCAGTATGATTCTAATGCCTGTAACAGATGTATGTCTCCATTAAAAATTTATTTTACATTTTGTATATATGCATTAGCGGTTTCTATTGGAGATATTTTAAACTTTGAGGCAAAAAAGGGTATCTATCACAGTGAAGTTAAATTCAACAAAACTATTTATTCAAAATCAGACAGTTTGAACAGCTGTTGAATGAAAATAAATAATGGCTTAGGCCTACAAACTGTAGCCTAATTCTACAGTTCAATTTGAACCAAGATCCTTAACAATAACAGAACTCAACAAAATGTGCATTCAGAATATCAAAATAAGTGTTACTGTTCATTCAAAAACTGTAAAAAAAAAAAAAAAAAAAAAAAAAAGATAGTCTAAAGACAGTAACACTTTAGCACACAGCTGCCTTCCTGAATTTGTCTTTTAGGTACTTGTTTTGGGAACCAGCAGGGAAAGACAGCTCCAGGGTACATTAAAAGGGACACAATATGCATCTTCTCAGTAATTATTTAGTGCATGGTGTTCTGTTTATCCAGTTAAGTACCAACAGGTTGTCTAGAGGTTTTGCGCCAAAAACACAAGCCTATCAACAGCTTCTGGCTTTAGAGATGCTCGGTGGCATGTAACTATATTTCCACTGGTGCTAAATAGTCTTTCTGATGGGGAACTGTTGGCAGGTACACACAGATATTTTTTTGCCAGGTTTTTCAGGTTTGGGAACATTTTCTCATGGTCCTTCCACCATTGCAGGGGATCTGATTCACCATCAAGGCTAGCAGACTGCAAGTAGGCAGACAACTCTGTTTCAATCCGCTCTCTTTGGGATGGTATGGCAGAGGATGGTGTTGCACTTTTGAAGAAGCTTCCGAGGGTTTTCTTTTTTGGTGGCTCAAGCTCTGACACAGTTGGTGCTTCATGTGGTTGTGAAACAGGTGACTCAGCTATCCCCTGGTCAGACAACTCTGCCTCCATCTCTGATATGGCTCTACACTTGATTTCCCCCACCTGATCTTCTGCAATGTATGTTGTTTTGAACCTGGGATCCACTAAAGATGCCATGTCCAGCAGGATGTTGGTTGCAGGGTCAGCAAACTTCTCCCTCAAATAATCCAGGATGGAGACCTTGATGGACTGGGTGAGTGTAGTGTCATTCTCCTGAATTGCTAAGATGCTGGAGTGGAAGAGATGAAGCACAGGCTTGACACAGGACACGGTGACATATTCCTCACCTGAAAGTGCATCAGTGAACTTTACAAGAGGTTTTAGAGCCTTGTGCACTGATTCAAGGACTTCCAGGTGTTGCCAGGTAAGAACAAGATGGCGTGTTTTTTTGTCTGCAGCCAAGACTTGATAAATGGCTCGCTGCTGCTCCAGCACTCGTTCAATCATCTTATGACGGGATCCCCACCTGGTAGGGGACTCGCTGATCAGCTGGTGTGCCGGGAGATTTAGCTCTTTCTGCACTGTAGCCAGGTCTCTCCTCCTCTTCCAACTGAATGAGAAGCTGCTCACAATCTTCTTGCAAACAGCAATAGCACGCTCAATACAGGAGTCTTTCATGCTATTCTCTGAGAATAAAACACAAACAAAAATATTGTAATAATTAGAATATAATTTATTATAATAATTATACAAAAATCCAAATTCAGTAACACCAAAAATAATAATTATTTTTTTCTACAAATCATAGACATGTTTAAAATAGACTTTAACCAAATCATTTTATGGCAATACTGTACATGCTTTAGTACATATATTTCTATATATACTGTCCATAACACACAAGCACACACTCAGTTTTCAAATGCTTTAAATAATTCTGAAGTGTTCTCTTGGTGTTATGTTTACAATTGGGCTGATATAACATTGCTGATAATAATATCTTGCATATAAATTAAGCATTTTCTCATTAGGACAGAAGATGACTCACCAATCGCAAGGTGCAGCCGATGGCCAAAACACTGCAGTCTTGTCCAATTATTCAGGCGCACAGCTTTGACTAGGTTAGTCCCGTTATCAGTGGTGATGCACACTTGATGAGCTTCCTCTAAATTCCAAGACGTGAGAGCTTCTTTCAAGCCTTGTGCAATGATCTCACCTGTGTGATCCTATGGGAAAAAGCTGGTTTGTAGGCATGAACCTTTCAACTGCCAGTTGTCAATGTAATGAACAGTAAGACTTAGATATGGCTCACACATTCTACTGGACCACAGATCGGTAGTTGTGGAGAAGTGGGTCACATTTCTTAGCTGGTGAGTCAACCTTTCTCTTGTTGAAATGTATAACTCTGGCAGAGATTTTTCTGCAAAATATTTGCGACAGGGCAGTTCATATTTTGGATCAAGTGTCTTAAGGAGGTTTTTGAATCCAGGCCTTTCTACTACAATGACTGGGGCCATGTCTTTAGCGATGTAGGTGGTTACAGCAGCAGTGATTTCATTCCATCTTGAACTTTTTTTGTCGTATGGCATTGCTTTTGAAAAGGAAGCAGCCAGTCATTTGCTTCTGGGCTGGTTGCATTTGCGGTTTGTTTGGTGTGGACATGCGGAGTTTCAGGCATTGTTCGTTCTGTAACGGGTGGCTTTTCAAATGATGGAACAGATTTGTGGTACTGCTACCTTTTGCTGCAATAATTTTGCGGCATATTTTACAAATGACGGTAGTTTGTTCCTCGTCATCTTGGTGAAACCCAAACCATTGCCAGACAACGGATCCAGTGCTATTTTTTTCTGAACCAATTCGTCCGCCTCCATCTTGTTTAGCGCCTAACGTTGCCAACTCACTTTTACTCACTATTTTATTCACTATTTTACTCACTTTTTATTCACTATTAGTTCTATTAGTTTTTCGTCCGCCTGCGTGCGTTTCTTAGCGCTTATTCCTAACTCTCGCTCTGACAATCGCTCTGTCTGTAGCTGACTGTGCTCTTTTCCGCTTCACTCTGTCGTCTCCTCTTTACACACACACACACACCAGCAGCGCGGGTGGGCGGGACCAATGTAGGTGAACTGAGAGGGAGATTAACTAAACACCAAAGCAGCTCTCACGCTGGCAGATAGAAGCAAATTTATACTCGATGTTCGCGATATAATACATTTTTATATCTCAAAGATAACATACATCGATACATCGAGTATATTCGATATATCGCCCACCCCTACTTGATCCTAATGTACTATCTAGCTACAGACCCATCTCGAACCTATCATTTATATCCAAGATCATAGAAAAAGCCGTGGCCAAACAGTTATGCTTATATCTGCACAGGAACCACATATTTGAAAAGTTCCAATATGGATTTAGGCCCCACCACAGCACTGAAACAGCACTAGTTAAAGTAACAAATGATCTCCTTCTTGCCTCTGATCAAGGTTATGTATCTCTATTAGTGCTTCTCGATCTTAGTGCAGCCTTCGACACAATAGATCACAAAATCCTGCTAGAAAGGTTAGAAAACTGGGTTGGAATCTCGCGTATAGCACTTTCATGGTTTAACTCTAACTTAACCAATCGCTATCAGTTTGTAGAGCTCGATAATATTCCCTCCAAACATTCAGAAGTGAAATATGGAGTCCCGCAAGGCTCCATCCTAGGACCACTATTATTTACATTATATATGTTACCATTAGGAATAGTTATAAATAAACATGGTGTCAACTTTCACTGCTATGCAGATGACACCCAACTTTATATATCAGCCAAACCTGATGACAAATCCAGATTAGGAAAAATTGAGGCCTGCGTAAATGATATTAAATGTTGGATGTCGCTAAACTTCCTCCACCTTAATGGTGACAAAATGGAGGTTCTCCTTCTGGGCCCAAAGGCCACAAGACAGAAAATACCAGATCTAATGTTAAATCTTGCAGATTACCCCATTACTCCTGGCTCGGTAGCCAAAAATCTCGGCATCTTATTCGACTCTGACCTATCATTTGATAAATATATAGATAATACTACCAGGATAGCTTTTCTACATGCACGCCTTTGTTAGCTCCTGATTAGATTATTGTAACTCGTTACTGTCAGGATGCTCAAATAGGAATATAAATAAACTTCAAGTAGTTCAAAATGCCACAGCCAGAGTTCTAACTAGAACTAGGAAATTTGAACATATCAGCCCAGTCTTATCGGCCCTGCACTGGCTCCCAGTAAAATTATTCTATTGACTTATAAAGCACTGCATGGACTTGCTCCTGACTACCTCTAAGAGCTTATCTCTTATTATGAACCCCCGCGTCCACTACGATCCCAAGGTGCTGGCCTCTTATTAGTTCCATCAATTAATAAGGTAACAGCATGGGGAAGAGCCTTTTCTTATAATGCCCCCCAACTATGGAATAGTCTTCCAGAATGTGTCCGGGACTCTGGCACAGTCTCAATCTTTAAGTCTAGGTTGAAAACTTACTTGTTTGATCTAGCATTTGGTAATTAATGTGCCCCTTTAGATAAGGTAACAGATCCAGGGGTTCATGGGCAAAGGGTTTTATGGCAAACTGGGGCGCTGGTGCTGTCATCCTATCACTGCACACGGTCACTCAAGTTTGTCGACGGTGTAGTGGATGGATGCTGTGTCCAGTGTCTCAGGATGCTCCCAAGTCTGTGTTACCTTCTGGTTCTGCCCTTTAGCTAGGCTGTAATAATTTAATTCCCGGAGTCGCTGCCACACTCCAGAAATGTTTACATTTACTTTGTCTAACATATTCCATATAGAACTAATTGTCCCTTTTTTTCCCAATGGCTGCCCGAGAAATACCGGGACAAGGAGAGACGAGCCTTTCCCGTTACCCACCCCATACAAGCATCTAGGAGATGGTCTGGCTTGCCAGTGGATGTGCCGATGCCATGGTTGGATGTGCCATTATCGCAAGAGGACGCGCTGATGCCAACTCCCACCTGAGGCTCATCTACTCTGTGACTACTCGGCCTGGAATTAGAATCATAACTACAGGATTATATCTGGACTATACCTGAATTGTGAATGTGGACATTGCTAGCGGGCCGCCCAATGGAGGATGGGTTCCCTTTTGAGTCTTGGTCCTCCCAAGGTTTCTTCCTAAATTCCTGCCATCTTAGGGAGTTTTTCCTTGCCACTGTCACCTTTGGCTTGCTCATTTAGGGATCTGGACCCACGCAATTTGTAAAGCTGCTTTGTGACAACATGTGTTGTAAAAAGCGCTATATAAATAAAATTGAATTGAATTGAATTATGATGGAACTAATTACAGATGAGGGATCCTAAGTCTTGCATTTATATCAGTCACAGATTACTTAATGCCTGGATGTTGTAGGCACAGAATTCATGATCTTCATTTCAGAGTTATTAAAGAGTTGATTAAATGGACACCAGAGTTTTGATGATAAAAGGTCCTTCCTTTGGTTGTAAGGTAGTCAAGTTTGGTGTCTTTGGAATGCTCACGTCGAGTTGCTTCCTCTCGGCTAGATGTTAATCCAGTGTCCGCAGTGGAAAGTTCTAAGGATCCCTGAAATATTTGCATTTTTAGGCATGAGTTTAATCAGGAATTTCCAAGGGATGGCACATTGGCTGAAACCTTGGTGAATCAGATAAGGCTGGATAGTGGGATTTACGACTGAAGGTCCTTCCTGGGTTTGTGGGTTCTGGACCAGGCCAGACCTTCATTTGCACTTTTTGCTGACTCTCTCCCGCACTCAGGAGATCAGATAAGGTCATGTCTCTAACTTCAGAGAGGGAGACCATTGTGGGGGTGTGAGTATCTGAGGGCAGAGGTAAGGGGTAGAAAACCTCGTTTTACCTTTCCAAATCCTTCAAAGGATTAGGTGAGGTCAGTTTCTCACACTTGGCGAGGCGGGGTCATCTCTTTGTATGGTGGTGAAGTGGTTTTGGGCTATCTCCACTACACAAGAATACATGATATGCGTCAATGTGGTGTGATTATATAATAAAAGATATCATGATGGAATCTATTAATGCCTAACGGGATTCAGCTGGTGCATCGATCTTCGGTTCAGGGTCCCTAATGAGCTGCTAAAATAGATACTGGTTTTGAGGGTAATGGCCCGTCCCTTGGTTGGAAGGTTTGCTGAGTTTAGTGTCTTTAGACAGCTTTCACCGAGTTACTCCCTCTGGGCTAGATTTTGATCCAGTGTCTGTCTTGGATGTAAAGTCATAAGGACCTCTGAAACATTTGTAGGTATAAGTTTAACAAGGAATTTCCAAGAGATGGCAAATTGGGGCTGAAACCTTGGGGAAGCCAGATAAGGCTGGCCGGTGAAGGTCCTTCCTGGATCCACGAGCTCCATTTCCTCAGGAGAAGGGGCATCTTTTTACATTCTTTGTTACCTTTTCCCAGATAAGGTTAGGGTTCTAAACTTTAGGAGGTGAGATCATTGTTGTGGTTGTGATGTATGAGTGTCACGGTGAGAGAGGCTCCCCCTACCGGTCGCCTACGGTACAGCGGCAGTTGTCCTGTTGTTGTTGCGTTGTGTGCGTCCCTCAGGTGGGTGGGGCTTATTAGCTCCCTCACCTGATGGTCGTTTGTCTGTCTATAAATGCCTTGTCTATGTACCAGTTCACTGCTGGTTATTGTATCCTTAATTTGGGTCAGTGCACGGGATTTTGGTTTGCGCACGTTATTCATTAAACCCCTCTTTTTCTCTGAGACTTGGCGTGATCACTTCCTTTTCGTTCGCACCTCCTGACCGTCACAGAATAACCAGCCACCTTTCGGAAGCCGCCAGTCTCCTTTACTTTCTCTTTCGTTTGTGGTCATGTCTCGTGGTAAGTGTTTGTCTACGTGGTATTTTGTTGTTTGAATGTTTGTGGAGGTGAGCCTGGTCATTTATCGCTCGTTCCGCCGTGCGTGCTTCTTTGTATGTATGTTTAAAGCACTGTTAAGCACGGCGATGTATGAGGCTGGAGACCAAAAGCACTCCCTCCTTAAAGGCGGCGCCATCGCGCTAAAGTGCTCGCCCGCAGTCTGTGTTTGTGCAAGTGCATGTGTGAGATGTGTGTGATGCGTGTGTGAGACTGCGGGCTTGAGCTAGCGAGTGGAAGGTGTGCCTGCCGTTTGTTTTGTCTTGCGTGATGGGTCTTGTCTACGTGTGTATGTTTATGTTAAATGTAATTCCCCGTGTGCTCCCCTCCCTTTTTTGTTAATGGTGTTTTGGGGGGGGAGGGGAGCAATGGAGGGTCCTGTGCCACCAATTGGGGCACAGAAGTGCGCAGCTCCGGAAGGAGGCCCCACCGGGAGTGTGAGGGGGCTGTCCTGGAGCCCCTAGGCTCACTAGGTAGGTGGCCTGGGGTGAGCTGCGAAGGGACAGAGTCTCCCCCTGAAAGAGGGTTGCCCCGGAGCCCCCAGAGACCCTAGCGAGGGTCTGGGATGAGCCTTGAGGGGGCGTAAAGCCCGCCGGTAAGAGGGTAAGTGGAGGGTTTGTGTTGCCTGCGTGTATGTGTTGTGTGCACGTTCCTCCTGCAGGTTGACAGTGGAGCCCCTGGACCTTGTGGGACCTCCAAAGTAGGCAGGAGCCCCCTTATGTGATGGGGTGACCGGAGCCCTGGTCGTAAGTAGCCTCCCTGGAGGGGAAGGGCTCCCCATGTGTGTGGGTGACCAGAGGGCTCCGGCCTGAAGAGCTCCTGCTGAAGACAGAGGTCCCCCCCTCGTGCTCGGGGTGGCTAGGAGGTTGGTCCTGGGGTGTGACCGGCCACCAGTGGGGAAGGAGTGCTTCCCCCCTGGAACCTCCGGCAGGGTGGAGGAGTCCACCCTGCTATGCACCTCCCCATGAGGGGCGGTCTCCCCGGCCGGTTAGGGTTGCCCAGGGTGACTCCAGGCCCTGTGCATGGATTGGCCCCGGGACGAGAGGTAGGTCCAGGAGGCGTTCAACTATATGGTAGGTAGGTAGCCTGCACACACGCCCCCTAGTGTTTGTGTTTGTCCTAGCGTGCTTGTGAATTGTTGTATGTAATTCCCCGTACGCTCCTCCTCCAAGGGGGCATTTGGGGGAGGGGCTATGGAGGGTCCCGTGCCACGGCCTGTGGCACGGAAGGCGCAGCTCCTATGGGAGGCCCTAGTCAGGGTAAGTGCGCGTCTGTGTTGTGTCTGTGTGTGTGTGCTATGTATTGTGTGCAGGTTCCTCCCACGGTTGACAGTGGAGTCCCTGGACCTTGTGGGACCTCCAAAGTAGGCAGGAGCCCCCTTATGTGATGGGGTGACCGGAGCCCTGGTCGTAAGTAGCCTCCCTGGAGGGGAGGGCTCCCCGTGTGTGTGGGTGACCAGAGGGCTCCGGCCTGAAGAGCTCCTGCTGAAGACAGAGGTCCCCCCCTCGTGCTCGGGATGACAAGAAGGTTCGCCCTGGGGAGTAGTCGGCCCACAATGGGGAAGGAGTACTTCCCCCCTGGAACCTCCGGCAGAGTGGAGGAGTCCACCCTGCTATGAACCTCCCCAGGAGGGGCGGTCTCCCCGGCCGTTCTAGGGATGCCCAGGGGAACTCTCGGCCCCATATAGGGGTTTTCCCGAGCCGAGAGGTTGGTCCAGGAGACGTTCAACTATGTAGTAGGGAGGTAACCTGCACACACGCACACTTTGTGGGGCCTTTGGGGCGCGAGGGCTCTGTGACCGACTGGGGCGTGGTTTGTCTACTGTTGACGGCCCAGCCGGTCCAGGGTCCCGCCCAGGGAGGCGGGAGCTAATGTTTGTTGTATGTTTCTGTGTTTCAGCTCCGGGACCGCAGGAGGTATTACCCTGCTTTGTCCCCGCCTTCCTGCCCCTTCGTCTGGCGTCTTGTGTTCTGCCGCTGTGAACCGCACATCGGGCCGTAGTGCGGCTTGGTGGGGGGTCTGTCACGGTGAGGGAGGCTCCCCCTACCGGTCGCCTACGGTACAGCGGCAGTTGTCCTGTTGTTGCGTTGTGTGCGTCCCTCAGGTGGGTGGGGCTTATTAGCTCCCTCACCTGATGGTCGTTTGTCTGTCTATAAATGCCTTGTCTATGTACCAGTTGAGTGCTGGTTATTGTATCCTTATTTTGGGTCAGTGCACGGGATTTTGGTTTGCGCACGTTATTCATTAAACCCCTCTTTTTCTCTGAGACTTGGCGTGATCGCTTCCTTTTCGTTCGCACCTCCTGCCCGTCACAATGAGTTCATCATAGCAGAGGTGTTGGGTAGAAAACCGTCTTGCATTCCTTGTTACTTTTGCCAAGCACTTTAAGGGACTAGACAAGCTCAATTTCTTACACTTTGTGAGCGGAGGTCATCTCTGTGTCGTGATCGTTGAAGTAGTAGAAAAGCCTTTGCTGTCTCCAATACAAGGGTGATGTCCATGTTTCACAGTGGTCCTACAGAAGGACCATCACTGTTCTCCTCCAGAAGGACCATTACTGCTCTCCTTGGCTGGGTTGTCAGTTTAGGTGGACAACCATGTCTTGGTAGGTTTGTGGTTGTAGAATACATTTTCAGATGATGGATTGAACAATGCTCCTTGGGATGCTCAAAGGTTGGGATATGTTTTTATAACCAAACCCTGCTTTAAACATCTCAAACTTGTCTGGTGAGTTCCTTGGTCTTTGTCAAGTCAAGTCAAGTCAATTTTATTTATATAGCGCTTTTTACAACACATGTTGTCTCAAAGCAGCTTTACAAATTGTATGGGTCCAGATCCCTAATGAGCAAGCCAAAGGCGACAGTGGCAAGGAAAAACTCCCTAAGATGGCGGGGAATAGGAAGAAACCTTGGGAGGACCAAGACTCAAAAGGGAACCCATCCTCCATTGGGCGGCCCGTTAGCACCAGTCCGTATTTGTGAACAAGAGGTGGTTCTACAGTTATAGCTTAAAGTTCTTGTTCCCCGGCCAAGTAGTCACAGTCCCTTCGGTGCAGATGGTGCACCTCAGGTAGGAGCCAGCATCAGCACGTCCCCTTACGACAATGGTACATCCAACCCCGGCATCAGTACATCCACCGGCGAGCCAGACCATCTCCCAGGTGCTTGTAGGTGCTTGCATGCAGTCGTCTTGGGTAGAAGAAGCATGCAAAAAGATGGACAATACAGACTGAGTGTGAGGATGTCAGTTTAACCACCATTGATTTAAATGTACATAGCTCATGTGCCAGTGATTAGCATGTAGCTCCGGCAGGCTAATCTATAGCAGCTTAACTAAAGGGAGGGGTCCAGAGGTGACCACAGTCATGAGGGCTCACTGAGACATTGCTTTCCAGTCAAGTCAGTCACAACTAGAGTGATGCCATGACACAGCTGGATGACAGCATCAACATCTCAGATTACCAGAAATCTCAACGTCTGGGAGCCCCTGAGCCCCGCACCTTACTAGGGGAATATTTAACTGAAGGCTTGATTATATAGGTGAGTCTTAAGTCTAGATTTAAAGATTGGAACTGTGTCAGAATCTCGGATTGGAGCTGGAAGGCTATTCCATAATTGAGGGGCTTTAAAGGAGAAAGCTCTGCCTCCGGCTGTAGTCTTACAAATTTTTGGAACTAAGAGAAATCCAGCATTTTGGGAGCGTAAAAGGGCGAGATGGGTTGTAGTAAGCAATGAGTTCACTCAGATATTGTGGGGCAAGACCATTTAACGCCTTATAGGTTAAGAGAAGAATTTTAAATTCAATTCGATGTTTAATCGGAAGCCAATGTAATGCCGCGAGAGTGGGACTAATATGATCGAATTTTCTAGCCTTAGTTAGGACTCTAGCTGCAGCATTTTGTACAAGTTGTAGCTTCTTTATGGACTGTTTAGAGCATCCAATTAGAAGACCATTACAGTAGTCCAATCTTGACGAGACAAAAGCATGGACCAGCTTCTCTGCATCAGCTAATGAAAGTAAGTGTCTCAGCTTGGCGATATTACGTAAATGGAAAAAGGCAGCCTTAGTGACATTGCATATATGTGTGTCAAATGAAAGATCCGAATCAATAGTGACACCTAAGCTTTTTGCGGTAGACTTGGGTGTTACTGAAAACCCATTGTGATGCTGTTTGTTCACTAGTGATCTCTAACAAACCATAGAGGCCTTTACAGAACAGTAGTTATACTGAGACTACATTACACACAGCTGGAATCTATTAACTAAGTGACTTCTAAAGGAAACTGATTGCCCTGGATTTTATTTAGGGGTATCAGAGTACAGGGGCCTGAATATGTCTGCACACTTTTCAGATTTTTATTTTATTACAATTTAAAAAAACATTTTCACTTCACAGTTATGTGCTACTTTCTGTTGGTCTATCAATTAAAATTTCAATAAAATACATTTAGGTTTGTGGTTGTAAGGTGTGACAATACAGCCCCGGGCCCCTCCCTTTGGGCATGTGTTTGTGTGGTTATGTCCTTATGTGTATTTCCTGGGGTGTGGTTTGATGTGAGTGTGTTCATCTGTCTCACCTGTGGCTCATCTCGTCATCACTCAGGTCTCATTTAGTTCGTCTATTTATTGTGCGTTTACGCAGTGTCCCGTGCTCGTCTTTGTCTGAGTCATATGCTGTCTGTGTGAATGGTTAGTGTCTGCTATCAGCGCTATATGTTTAATAAAAATGTTGTGTGTTCGTCTCTCGCCTCATCGTTCTGCCTCGCCCTTGCCGTTACAGTGACAAAATATGAAAAAGTTCAAGGGGTATGAATACTTTTGCTTTACTTATATACACACACTCATACACACACATACATATACACACTGTATTTGCTACTGTTTTTATATATATAATTATATATAAAATATATAGATTATAAAGATTTGTATATATATATATATATATATATATATATGTGTGTGTGTGTGTGTGTGTGTCTGTATATATATGCCTGTGTGTGTATGTATATACAGGTATGATTTACAGTTATGATTATAGGTATACTATGATTAAATAATCATACCACACAGGTGATAATGATCATTTTCATCAACAACTGTGTAGGAGGCTGAAAACTGGGTGAGGAACAGCCAAGCTCTGCTATGTGAGGTTGAGGGTGAGGATGTTTCATGCCAAAGGTCATACTCCATGGCAAGGTGATTATACCAGCATATATATCATATACCATATACATATACCAGCAAGATATGTTCCAGGCAAAGATTTCAAAACAGGCTGGAGTTTTCAAGATATCGCAAATGAAGGCAAAACGAAATGGGCAAAACTGAGGACTATATATATGCAACGATTGGCAAAGGAAACTTAGCGCAGCATTTGAGACACATCATTATAATTTCCAGCAGGACCATCTGCTCTGAACTGGCAGAAACCAGTGGGATCCCATTACCGGTACACCCATCTACTGTTCTTAGATGTCTGGACAGAAGTGGTCTTCATGAAAGAAGTGTAACCAAACAACCAAACCTTCACCATGGAAACAAGGCCAAGCAACTCAACTATATGCAGAGCTGAGGTGTAGGCAAATGGCAGCATGTCTCCAGATTTCTGAAGTGATGAGTCAGAAGAAAAAGCAGTCCTGAAGTACAGGTAGCAGCCCACACAGCCCTGATCTCATCAAGTCTGTCTGGGATGAAGACACAGATAGATTTGAGCAAGCCTCCATCCACAGAAGACCTGTGGTTAGTTGTTCAAGGAGCTGGGTACAACCTCCCTGATGAGTTGTCTCAAAAACTAGCAGGTATGTGGAAGTGGAAGTGGAAGAATGGATGGTGTTTTGAAAGCAAAGGTTACTCCAAATATTGATTTGATTTAGATTTCTCTAGTACATTCAGTTTGCATTTTTTTACCTGACCAAAACAAATTATTAACATTTCTGTTTTTGAAAACATTCTTGCATTTTGCCCATGTCTACCTAAAACTGCCTTTGCACAGTACAGTTCTATAATACAATATGAATTCTTGGGCGGCATGGTGGTGTGGTGGTTAGCACTGTCGCCTCACAGCAAGGCGGTCTGGGTTCGATTCTCGGTCTGGGCTGCTCTGTGTGGAGTTTGCATGTGTCTCCCTGTGCCTGCGTGGGTTTTCTCCGGGTACTCCGGTTTCCTCCCACAGTCCAAAGACATGCATCCTAGGTTGATTGGTCACTCTAGATTGCCCGTAGGTGTGAGTGTGTGTGTGTGTTGGCCATGTGGTGGACTGGCGAACTGCCCATGGTGTACCCTGCCTTCGCCCGGAGATGCTGGGATTGGCTCCAGCCCCCCCGTGACCCCGACTAGCGGGAATAAGCGGTACGGATAATGAATGAATGAATATGAATTCTTCGTTACATCATTTAACCTCAAATTCTCACAAAAGTCAGCCCACTGGAAATGTCTCCAATTGGATTAGAGAAAGTGTCAAATGGATTTATCTTTTTCGACAAGTTGAAGAATTAGAATATTGCTGTGTTGTTTGAGGAAGCAGCTCCTTATGACAGGAAGTTCTATTAGTTTGAAGTATTTGTTTGTTTTTTTATGGATCCTGAATTTATGAGAGCATGAGATTATGATCCTGGTGGCAGTAAATCTGCTATGATCCTAAAACACATTTTCAGAGTAGAGAGTGGAAAGCCTTTGGGACTTATCCTCACTGACAACATGAGGATATTTTAGAACATTTTTAGAACATATTTTAAAACATTAAGTTTCTTCTATCTATCTGTTGGCCTTTTTTTTCACTTTCTCTTGCTGTCCACTTTCATAGGTCCATCAAGCAGTCCAGAGCAGCTGTGCCAGCTGCATCAGGGCTCGGTGTTGTCTGGCTGGCAGGCTCCTGTCCTGGCCAACGTCCGTGGCGATACACAAAGTAATATTCTTTGCGTTGTTCACTATGGTGCAGGCTTGATTTGACAGCGAGTGGGAATTCCTCGGGGGTCAGGGTCTGGTAGTGGCCGTCCACTAGCACACTCAGACAGTAGGAATCTGGCTCCAGCACCTCAAACTTCTCAGCACATTGTGTGCACAGGTCCTGAGCAGTGGTATTGGGGCGGATGCCTAGCGTCTTGGTGTTGGAACAGGCCTCCAGGAAAGAGACATTGATGAAATCCTACAAAGAGTAGAGTGGTGTTTATGTGAAATTAACATCATTATCATTTTTTTCTTGTATTAATACAAAATATGTTGAGGGGAAATACTGTTTAATGTTTACTTTTATGTGTAATGACAGGACTGGTTTGGCACTGTGAACACTCACTGTATAAAGCATGATCTGCTTATTTGAACATAGTATGTGCTCATTGTTGTCAGTTTTGTCTTGACTGCTCTTATAAATACAATATACTATGTACTATACATATCTAATTCATAATGGTGCTTACACTGGCCTCTTCTGCACTGTACGAAGGTGTAATCTGCACTGTATGAAAGTGTAATCTGCACTATATAAAGGTGTAATCTGTCCTGTATGAAGGTGCAATCTGCTTTGTATGAAGGTGTAATCTGCACTGTATGAAGGTGTAATCTGTCCTGTATGAAAGTGTAATCTGCCCTTATGTGCAGTGTTGGTTAACTGTTGAACTCAACATCATACAGCTGTTACATAACTCTATTCCTATAGGTGCAGCTACAGGTGTGGCTAATCCTACCTGCACAGAGGAGCGTGAGGCGCGCGCCTTGTTGAGGGTACGACGTCGCTCCCAGCGGTGGATGGAGTCCTGCACCTCCAGACTCAGCTGCCTGCTGATCGCCTGCTTGTCAAAGTTCTTTATGTGCTCCAGAGCTCCATATGTGGTGGTGAGGTAGTATGAACCTGAACACACACACAGCACGCTGCTCACATCTTACACACACATATGAATGTGAAAATGATCATAGACACTGCACTGTGTGTGTGCGTGTGTGCGTGTGTTTGTGTGTGTGTGTATGTGTGTGTGTGTGCTCACCTTCTCCCAGTTGTAGTGCAGGGTCCATCAGTTCCATCATATACTCCACGTCCAGTACTAGGCTGGTCATATTGCACCGTGCCAACACGTACATCAGCACAGGCAGAAAGTCATCTGCACCATGGGCCTTCCCTGGAGAACACAGCACGTATTACATCTCCCTTTTGGTAACCCTCAGATTAAATAACAATCAAAACATTATAACAGTAATATATCAACACTTGACACATCTCTCACTGTTAAGGATTTTGCACACAAAAGAAATATCATTATCATAAAGAAATAATGGTAACACTTTACATTAAGTGTTGACTAACTAACGTGAAGTAATGCATTAGTTAATATGAACAACACATGAAGTAACACATTTGCATGACTGCACCGTGGAGAATGGTATGTGCAAGTCCTTCTTGCAAGACACAAAGACGAATGTCTAATATACATCAGAATGTAACATTTGTGCGACCTTAAAGCAATATATTACATTGTACTGATTTACATATATAAATAATGGGTGACTTTAAAATATCCAGAATCTATCAGCATAGGAACTGAAGTGTGTCCATAATGTTTTTAGCTCTTTAGACCCTTTTGCTCCAAACTAAAACACTGAAGCTCTAAAAAAGTGCGAACAACAAAGAGCCAAAACAGGAGCCGCAACTGTTACATGTTTAGTTATTAGTTAATTATTGTTAATGTGTTACTTCATGTGTTGTTCATGTTAACTAGTGCATTACTTCACGTTAGTTAGTCAACACCACTTAGTCTGCACTTCATATAAACACAGCATTAACTAATGCAAACGTTACATGTTTACTTAACATTAGTTAATTATCGTTAATGTGTTACTCCATGTGTTGTTCATGTTAACTAATGCATTACTTCACGTTAGTTAGTCAACACTTAATGTAAAGTATTACCGAAATAATAAACAGCTTCTACCACACAAATAAGAACACAATTACCAATACCAAGTCTAGCTAGAATCCTTTTGCTAGTTTCAATTTTATAACTAGGTCCCAGTTTAAGGTTAAGGAATCAGTACACATTACCTGGACAGCCCACAGACATGGACTCGTAGATCATCTTGCAGGTCTTCAGGAGCATGTTGACCTTCTTCTGTGGCGAGTATTCCTGATGCAGGTTCCCCAGCTTCACCTGAATCTTCTCCATAACTGGTGCCTCAGGAACACTGGTGGTCACCCCCAGATCTGTGGTGGTGGTGCCCAGGACCACTTGCTGGTTCTCCCTCAGTCTGTTCAGAGTTCCTGCCCTGGAGTGGACGTTCTTCAGCCCGTTATATATTGGCTCCCTCAGAGGCTTCAGGACACACTTACACAGTGCAGCCTCAATGATTACCTCTAAAAAGAAGGGCAGATATATTAAATTAAATGACCTAATGAAATCATCTCACTGCAAACCTTCAAACTCTATTAAACCAAGCCATGAGAAGCAAACATTATTTTTCCATACATTCTTGGATGATAATACATCTTATGAGGTATGAGGGGAAAACACAGATGAGTTTTGGATATGCCTATAACCTGCAAACCATGACCAAGACTTATAGAAAACTGGGATGGACATGCTTTACTTTTTGTTTTCTTTACTTATTGTACTGTTTGGTGCTTAATGTTTATATTGTTATTATTGTCGTTACTATGCCAAACAGAATAGGATGGGTTTCCCCCTTTGAGTGTTGGTTCCTCTCAAGGTTTCTTCCCTGTGCTCTAGGGAGACTTTCCTTCCCACTGTCACCTTTGGCTTGCTCACAGGTGTGTAAAGCTGCTTATGACAACAGTTGTTGTAAAAAGCGCTATACAAACACATTTGACTTGATTAATTGCTTAATATTTCCTTAATTTTATATCCGCATTAGATATGTCATGTAAATGTTTTTTCTCAAAAACTGCTTGAAATGGCTGTTAATATAGATTTTGTCTTGTGCCTTTAGATGTAAACATGTGTTATGATGTAAAAGGCAGAGAATCACTGAGCTAATTTTTGCCTTGTAAAAACTGAAAGCTAATTATAGACAGGATAGTTGTTCATCTAAGTATCACTACATACACTCACAGCCATTTTATTAGATACACCTGCCTTATACTGAGTAGCCACTGAACTACCTACACCTCTCATAGAGGCATTTGTATATGTACAGCAGAAGTGTGCACTCAAAGTCACACTTAAGTCACCTAGAAAAAGGCTTCAGACTTGACTTGAAACTCGGTGATTTGGGACGCAGCCCCTTTTCTTGTGATGTATCGCAACATTGTTTATCACGAGCGAGAAATCGTAGAGAAGCGTCAAATGTAAACAAACGAGGTTGCCATGGCTTAGGCTGGAGTACCGTACATGGAGCCCTTGGCTACAGGAAGTTTAAAATCCTTGGACATAATTATTAAATTAAATACACTGGAATGACCACATCAAATATATATTAGTTGTATTGACGGCTAAATGACTAGTGTAAACTAAACAAACCTATCGGATAGGTTTGTTTAGTTTACGTTAGTCACTTAGCTGTCAATACAGCTAATATATAAAATACAGATATTTTCCATCTCCTGTCCCTAAGCTTATCCTGGTATTGACTTGAGACTTGACATGGACTCTAGTCTGAATACTTGTGACTTGACCCTCTTGTGGCGGGCACAATTTTAAATGCTTTATCTTGTTAACCAGATTGCTACTTACAAGCTAGAGATGATAATAGATAAGAATCAGACACTTTATACAAATGTATGGTTTAAAGAAACTGTACAGATATATTACCCAGCTTCTCTTCTGAGTAAGTTGTTGGCTCCTGTAAATTCTGCAACTCTGTGCTCTGGATCAGGTAACTCTTGAGTTGGGTTATCATTTGTCTGATTTCTTGGAGCATCTCTGTACTAGATGAGTGCTTTTGCATGGTTTCCAAAGTAAAGGCACGGTAATCCTGTACAAGGTTCCCGAAGTACGTGCCCCCATCCCGAGCTAGCTCCACAATCCGTTTCTGCAGCTTGTGGTCAGCACTCAGGAAGCTTGTGAAGACAGTGGAAAAGTTGACCATGGAGAGACGCTGTTTGGCACGGTCCAGCATGATGGTGGACGTCCTCTTCACTGGGGTACCAGTTGTGGTAGTGTCCGTCTCCTCCTCCGTGCTACTGGTGGAATAGGAGTCATGGTCAGGATGTGGAGCACCTCCCTCTGGGGAGAACAGAGAGACATCAGGACCTCTGGGGTGCCCTGCCGTGGTGCAGACGGAGGGGTGTGTGGGTGTGGGTACGCTGGTAGTCTGTGGAACCAGGGGCGTGAGCCTTTGAATGGCTCCCCCAAGGGCATCGCTGTTATCTTGGCTAAATTTTGCCCCAGCTTGAGACAGTCGTTTCCTCCTGGGCGGTGGCACTGGGACACTAGGTTTCTCAACCTCAGTTCCTGTGGGAGTTCCGTTGGACACGTTGGAGGTATCTGCCGGTGTTTCTTCCTCTATGGCTCTTGGCTGTCCAGGAAAATCTGCAGGTCTCTCTGACTGTGCCATGCTGTTGTCATCCAAGCAGATAAGAGACTCCACAGGAGCTACAGACTCCACCCTGTCTGCCCTTGTGAGTGCGGAGGCACTGGCACTGCTGTTCAGAAGCTCCTGCTGGGTTTCCTCTCCTGAGGCCTGGTTCTCTGACAGCTTGCGTCGGAGTGGCACCGGAGGAATTCTGTGTGAAGGGACACAGATAGCCTGCTTCCTAGCTTCGCTCAGAGGTGGTTGTGCTTCAGCTAGCTTGGCTGTCTCTGCCTCTGCACTGGTCGCTGGAGTTCCCTCTTTCTCTGCGCACATACGCTGACTTCCTTCCTCTTTTGTCACCACACAGAGAGGAGAGCTCAGTGAGAACAGGATGGACTCATCTGATGTAAGGTCCTCTTTGGGTGGCTTACCCTGCATCAGTGCTCCTTCAGACACGTTGAGTGGACGAGGAGGTATTGGCGGGGGTCTCCTGTATTTGAGAGGAGCCTGACAAGGTGTGTTAAGGCTTTGGGTCCTGAGGATGGGTGCTGGAGGGCTTTGTGGAAGACTATTGCAGTATTCCTCAATGAAGATGGGGTTGACATACCAGAGCTGATCGCTGCCAGCGGAAAGCTGAATCTCACAAGAGCTGCTGTGGTCTGTTGCCTCCTGAACATCTTCACTGGCTACAGCTTTAACTGAATCACCTGGAAAGTGACTGTTCAGCATTGAGCTCCAGAACTCTGTGGCAACATGAAAAGTAACATCACCATATCAACATCACCATAGCAACAGCACTTTCTCAGCTTGCAAGGCATGTTTGCCTCTCCAGTACAGCTGGTGTGGCCTGAGCTCCCACAATTAACTCTCATTTCATGTAAGTCTACATTGTCACTTCTATTCAGTGTCGTTGTGGTCCTACACTATGAATGTAGTGCTGAATGATGTTATGTGGCTATTTAAGGCGGAAGCCACAAACTTACATACACATCTCCTAACACAATAGCACAAACAGGAACGTGCATGTAAACTAAATAACAATGTGATCTGGCACTCTGTGGATAACACACCATTAAGAGCAAGAGGTCAAATGTCATTGACCACATGACAAAATATTGTGAGAAGTTAAATAAGTGCAATGGTGCAGAGCCAAATGTTGTTCTGTTTCACCTAAGCCGAGCGCAGAGATCACCTCCATGTCTTCATATTTAGTTGCCTGAATGATGGCCTGGGGTAACTTCAAGGTGAAGGGGAGAATGTCCCTGGATGATGGTGCAAATTACTATATGTCACATCACAGCCGTACAATGAGTATAGAGGACTGTACGCTTAACTTACCTGCTGACACAGTAGAATGCAATAAGTTTAAAAATGTTGTCAAAGACTAGGACAGAGCCTTCCACATACAGCACTGAAAAAATGAGACAGAGTTGTTTATGGTTAGGCCTGAAATATCTGGTGCTTGGCTAGTTCAGTCGACATTAATGAAATTAATGTAACCTTAATGTAATCTTCTGTAAACTTGTATAACTGTTCAATGTTTCAGTACTTTTTGCACAACTTCACAACTTGCTGTTCTCTAACAAGGAGTAAGGTAAGCGGCAATATTCACAACAGGTGAATCATGAATCCATGAAACAGGATCCAAGAATTGACCAATACTTTTCCTGGTTCGATTAGAATTGGTTCTCCTCATCATGCTATTCACATTGCGACATGAGATCAAGACGACACCTAACAACAGCACCTCGCCATTGCGAGGCTTCAAACAGGATGTTCTCAGACGGAAGTGGCCACTGAGCTTAGAGTATCAAAGTGTCATCAGCAGGTTGCAACAGAGATACAGAGAGTGTAAGTGTCACAGGCTCTGTACTCGTACTCCAGAACTCAATGACCTGAGGGCCGCCCTTCAAGAAGAGTGGGATGCCATGCCTCAGCAGACAATAAGTTGACTTGCGAGACATCGTCAACCTATAATTGCTGCTCAAGGGCACATGACAAGTTATTGAGACATTGCTATTTTTTGTTGGGGTATACCCACTTTTGTTTCAATAAATTGTAAGATGAGGAAATTGCATGAAATTACACCTTTGCATACTTTTTCTTACTTACTACTTTCATGATATATCACTGTAGCATGAACATTTTATGTTTTCCATAAATTTCACTCAATGTGTAGGACAGGACAGAGACAGAGACCCTTATCTAACACGCACATGGACTCCCACACAAACACCATATCTAACATGGACTCACACACAAACACCATATATAACATGTAACAGAATAATTTTTCAGCTTCAAGTCCTTTATCAGCACTCTGAATCACAGAGCTGAACTCACAGGCCTTTTCCTCTTTCACGTGCAACTCCTGGACCTGTGGCTCCCCCTGCTGGTCTGGGAGACGAACTGACAAAATCATCAACTTCTGGCCAGTGTTCCTCCTCACTATGAAGATCTGTGTGAACATATTGAGGTCCTCAGGCCTGCTTTATATGCACATAAATATATTTGCACTGCATGCAAATTAACACTAAATGATTATAATGATTATAAGTGCTGACAGGCTCACCCCTGGAGCTTCCATGTTGAGTATATGAGTGGCTCTCTCCTGTGCTATACCCAGCTGTAGCCACACTGGACAAGTCTTGATCAGCCTCTCCAGGATGCTTATACTGGGAGGGGCAGGACTCTGTTTGTGGTCAGCTGGCGCTGGTGTGACAGGGACTTTGGAGGCAAAGGATGGTGGGTGTCTGGGTGGTGAGGAGGGCTTGGAACTTGGACGAGGAGGGTATTTGTGCATGCCTGCGGAGGAACCCTTGGGGCCAGTCGATGGCTGCTGGGCAGGGTTTGTTTTGGGTGGATACATGGGCTTCTGCAGAGGAGGAAAGGAAGGTGTGGAGCAGAGGGGTAGTGGAGGAGCATGAGATGGAGTGATACCTCTCCAGTTGGTGAAGATGGGTGAATGGGGGTGACGAGGGGAAGCAGAGTTGTCCAAAATGTCAACTAATGGGAGCAGAGAAGTCGAAGTGGGTGGAGGACAGCGGGGGCGCAGGGCATTCGGGGAGGTGGGGGGGTGGGTGGGGGAGGAGTGTCTGGGAACGGCAGGAGATGCTGTGGGAGGAGTGGAGGAGAGCATGGTACACACTGAAGACTGCAGAAGAAACAGGAGTATCTGAGCTCTGAGGATTTAGTGGGGTATAGAAAGCAACCTGTTCAAACAGGAAAAATATCATAAATGCCTATTTATAGACCCCCAAAAAGAGCATCTGGATCACTAATGGGACCGAAGAAGCAGAGATGAAAACCTCAGCTCAGTTCTATCACTTTTGAGGAAAAAACACTCTCAATACAATTTTCATGTTAGTGGAAAATTGTTGGTCCTCTAATTCTTGGTCCTCTAATGCACCAAAAAATGTCTTGGTATTATTATTATTATTATTATTATTATTATACACTAGTATTATGATGTTGAGAAAAATAGGATGTCATTATGTGTACAGTACATTGTGCAGTACATTGTTTGTTACTACTGTCCAACTAAGATCTTTCTTTCCTTTCATGGCAAGCAAACCTTTTCCTCCTCTCTTCTAAATATGCAATATGTCTCCTAGTGAAACTAGGTTCAATGGTTGAAACATTGTTATTATTTTGTTACCTTGACATATGTATTGCAAGCAGGTAAGAGTAAATAAATTCTGTTAATGAATAGCTAACGTGTATCAAAGTGGCAGATGCACAAGACACAGAGGTTAGGTGTGTATTATCAGAGAACACAGTGATATGTGTTCACAACAATGTTGTGATATAAAAACATTGTTCTTATATATTAGATTACATCTAATATGTGTTTTTGTGTGTCTGGAAACTTACGTGATAGATGCCCAAGAACCCTCAGTCCCAACAGCTGTTTTCTTCATTGTTCTGCTCATCTCACGTTCCACATCTCATGTCTCACGTCTTTCTGAGAGTCCTAGATTCTTTGTGTCTCACTTGACCCTTCACACAGAAACCCTCTTAGTGGTAAAATAACCTGTTTATTGCTTCCTCTTCTGTACCCAGCGTAACAAAAATTCTCTTCTAGCAAAGAAATAGAATATAAAATGTCCAGAAGTAGAAGAAATGTCCAAAATTTTACAAAAACGTTTCTCGTCCTTCTCCCCTTCTTTACTTCCTGCCTTTCTGCGAACCGTGGTGTTGTCAGGAAGGGGCTGTCCAGGGTGGTCGGCCAACTCTCAACACACACACATTCACACACACACACACACACACACACAGACATGTCTCAAAGCATTTAAACTTCACTCTCTCACTCATGTCAGTGTCCCTGTCTAAGTTAAACAGTGAAGTGTGCCATGAAATGTCGGGCTGAATGAGTAAACACGGGAATCAACAGAACCTCTGAACAGCACCTCCCCCACATTTGGAACCTCTGAACAGCACCTCCCCCACATTCGGAACCTACGTGACTCCAGATGCCAGAGACCTGAACAGCTGTGGGAGGAATGCGGGGCACCGTGTGGTTTAGTCCTGCTGCACCCAACCAGCCTGTGCTGCAGTTCAGCGTACATTTAATGTTTTTACCCTTCAAGCCACTGTGAAATTTGTATTTGAGTTGATGGCTTTTGCATGGGCTTCATATTAAGAAGCTGAAATGTGTTTCCAGCACAAGAGCTTTGTTTTCAGATGAACAGTGAGGAGTGTAAAATCCCAGCAGGAAACTGCTCTCTTAATATTCGTCATGTTACTTTTTGGCATGTGTGCCTTCGTATCTGTTTATTCTACGTTGCTTTTTTGCTGTCTAAAGAAACGTTCAACTGGAGTCATGAGTTAATTAATTTTATCTATAGAAATGCAGTTTTTAAATATTATGGAATGTGTATGAGCATACAGGTTTGTGTTGCTTCACCGAGGCTACTCTCTCACTAGGAACTGCAACATGGCCACAGATGTTTCCTGTTAGCAAGGTGTGACCTCCACACACCACTGAGTGTGAGGACTAAGGAAGAAAACGACCAGCTTTACAACAACACTAAAGACCCAGTCATTAGATGCCATGATCTGCTTGCATTTAGCACAAAGCACTTAAGCACTGACTTACAACTGGAGTAAAAACGTTGATAGGCCAGCAGCTTGTTTCATTACACACAGGACTGTCTGGTCACAGTGGAAGTGTGAGAGATGACGGATGACCATCATGGAACGCAAGAGGAAGGAGGAGGGGGTGAAGTCTGACTCAGTATCCCCCAGCATGACCAGTCAGTTTCCACTTCCCAGCATGACCAGTGAGTTTCCACAGCTGCCTTGGCTGCTGGAACTGCACACTAAATCCACCCAAACCTCCAAGATCACTTTTGCTCTCCAACCAATGGGGATCCATGGTGTGATATAGAAGGGAAACTCCATTTCACTCCATACTTTCAAGTCTAAAACTCCCTCTATAGGCAGACGGTTGTCTAGATTAGTGACGATAGAGGCCAGATTCTTTTAACGGTATTAATAGTGTAATGGCTACATGATGTACAACTAATCAGAATCTAATTTAGGACACTGAACTCATTTTAGATTATTTTTACTACCCCAGAATTTTCACCTCCATTCCTGCAACTAGTGGACTTGCTCAGAACATGAGTTACCTTCAGACAATGCAGCAACATCACAAGTTCTTCTCTTTTTGGACAGAATAAATTCCTTTCATACCTAGTAAACTAAGATCTAGTCTAAAATTAAGTTTATACATCAGATTATAATGTGGTTTCTTTTACTCACACATCTAACAATAAAGCACTTCAAAGCTTCATGTACATGCAGCCCAAATGCAGTTCAGACAGAGTCAGGACAAAGCCCTAATTACATCGCCAGAACAACACATTTCAATTTAAAGTCAACATTTTTGCTTTATTAGAAATAAAACATTTAATAGTTTTATAATTACTAATAGGAACTGTTCATATTATGTGAGAATAACCATAAATTTCTTATCCCAATATTACATTCGGCAAACAATCGGTTCACTTTATACAAAAAATATGACAAATCAACACAGCTCTGTTTCAACGCACTGCGATAACCATATTACACTATTAATATGTAATTATTTAAACATCATTCTCAAGCGCTCGCCCTTTCATAAATACGAATACAGACATCAAGAGGTGTAGGGATATAAAAACATGACAGATAATATGCAAACTTGGAGGGGATTAGAATAGGCTCATAACAGCCTGTGTGGGCTCAACAACAGAAACGTGGAGATGCATCAGGCTCCTTCATGGAAAATGAACGCAGAAAGAGAAGAACCAGCCACACAAGACAGAAGAACACAACTACATGTTATGTATAGCATTCATGTTTCACATATGGAGGCAAATACCTGATTGTTCAAAATGTGTGTTTTCTATTCACAAAACATCAGCCAAATGAAGATAAAGGCACAGGTGGCAATGGAAGGTCAGTATCTCTAAAGATGGAATTCTTTACAGAGAGAGAGAGAGAGGCTTCATCTCTTCATCCCTGTTTGCAGAGGTTCCTTCTCTACAGAAGCTTGTTGGCTCTTTGGTTGGCTTCATCAATGCGAACTTTATTCATTTCAGCCTGTACACAAAAGATGGGAGAATGTTGGAAATATTTCTCATTTTTTCTACGCAATTCACTAGATTGAGTGCCCAAGGGCTGTACAGAGGCCCTACTTTGTCAGTAATGCGGTCGATGGTCTTGTTCTGCTTGTCGATCTCGTTGCCCATGTCCAGTGCCATGGTCTTCAGGTTCCCGATGATGCTGCCCACCTGGTCCAGGTTTTCCTCCATTTCTACTTCCCGATCATCATTTGTTATCCTGACAAAAAACAAACAAAACCCAATGAAATACAGCATAGATAAAATAACATAAAATAAATGGTGGTACACTCCCAAAATTGAGAACTGAGTCCAGGACATAAAAAACTGGATGGCGTCTAATTTTCTTCTTCTAAATTTCGCTAAGACTAAGGTCTTGGACCAAAAGCTGCTAGAAGCAATTGGTCTCATATCCATCTCACCCTAGATGGCTTTTCAGTTACACCTAAATCTTCCGCAAAAAGCTTAGGTGTCACTATTGATTCGGATCTTTCATTTGATACACATATATGCAATGTCACTAAGGCTGCCTTTTTCCATTTACGTAATATCGCCAAGCTGAGACATTTACTTTCATTAGCCGATGCGGAGAAGCTGATCCATGCTTTTGTCTCGTCAAGATTGGACTACTGTAATGGTCTTCTAATTGGATGCTCTAAACAGTCCCTAAAGAAACTCCAACTTGTACAGAATGCTGCAGCTAGTGTCCTAACTAGGGCTAGAAAATTCGATCATATTAGTCCTACTCTTTCACCATTACACTGGCTTCCGGTTAAATATCAAATTGATTTTAAAATTCTTCTGCTGACCTATAAGGCAGGAAACGGTCTTGCTCCACAATATCCGAGTGAACTCATTGCATACTATAACCCAGCTCACCTTCTGTGCTCCCAAAATGCAGGATTTCTCTTAGTTCCAAAAATTTGTAAGACTACAGCCGGAGGCAGAGCTTTCTTCTTTAAAGCCCCTCAGTTATGGAATAGCCTTCCAGGTCAAATCCGAGATTCTGACACAGTTCCAATCTTTAAATCTAGACTCAAGACTCAACTATTTAATCAAGCCTTCAGTTAGTATTCTACTTGTGAAGGTGTGGAGCTTGGGGGCCTCCAGTCATTGAGCTTTCTGGTAATCTGAGATGTTGATGCTGTCATCCAGCCATGTCATGTGATCACTCTTGTTGTGACAATGACTTGGGTGGAAAGCAATGCCTCAGTAAGCCCTCTTGACTGTGGTCACCCCCAGGCCCCTCCCTTTAGTCATGCTGCTATAGATAAGCCACATGCTAACCACTGGCACGTGAGCCATGTATGTCTGTTAAATCGATGGTTGTCTAAAATTGATGTTCACATACTCAACCTGTATTTTATATCTTGGTTGCATGCTTCTACAAAAGACAACGCCATACAAGCATCTAGGAGATGGTCTGGCTTGCCAGTGGATGTGCCGATGACGTGGTTGGATGTGCCATTGCCGCACCGCAAGAGGATGCGCTGATGCCAACTCCTACGTGAGTCTCACCATCTGCATTGAAGGGACTGTGACTATTCACAGCCTGGAATTAGAACTATAACTACAGAACAATATTTGAACTATAAATGTGGACTTCTGCTAGCGGGCCGCCCAATGGAGGATGGATCCCTTTTGAGTCTTGGTCCTCTCAAGGTTTATTCCTAAATTCCTGCCATCTTAGGGAGTTTTGTTCTGTTGCCTCTGGCTTGCTCATTAGGGATCTGGACCCATACGATTGTTAAGCTGCTTTGTGACAACATGTGTTGTAAAAAGCGCTATATAAATAAATTTGTAATGTACAGATAATGTATCTGTTGAGCCCTGATGAGCTGGTAACATCACCTCAGTCAAACATCAGCATTATTCAGATCTCACTAGCGTCTAAGGGTGCAGTCCATAATGAAACATCCGTCACGTTTCCCCAGTATGAGCAAAGTTTCTAGTGTGGTCCATTTTCTACAAACCAAATATTTCTGTCTATTGTATCATATTAGCGGACTGAATAGAAACAATCAGATACAGTTTAACAGATAAAGGGACTTAAGTTACAGGGACATTTATGTCTTTAAGGATCCATAATCAGACTTCCTGAAATACTATGAAGAAGTGGAGTAAGCAATCTGATTAATGTCAGATTCATGCAGAGTTGAAGTTTTCCTGTAACCGGATTACTGAAGCGCATAATGCATTAAATAGATCAAATTTGCTTTGCTACTACTGTTATCAGATTAATGAGTGTACTGTATGTAAACACATGCACCGATTCTAGCATTATTCAAGATAATGTTCCACCAAGTAGTGTATGGAGTAGACATAATTATCATACAGACTGTAAATGTTTGAGTATTTCATGATTCAGGAGGGTCTGATGGATCCATGTGCTAGCAGACCAAATACCACCAGGTGCAGCAAACAACACTTTTTATTTTGTCGCAAACTTGACATTTACCGGTCCCGCTAGGCTGGAACCGGGGCTCAGGGGAGACACCCACTTCCCGACACACCCCCGCTACACCATTCCCTCAGTCTCAGTCACCGGAGTACTTACGCAGCACACCTGATTCACATTCCTCACATTCCTTTCTCCGTATATAAGCCTACAGGTCCCGTCATCCAGTGCTGCATATTCATCAAGCATGACCCACGAGTGCTGCCGACCGTGAGACTGTCACCTTGAGTGTTCCAGTGTGATTATTATTATTTGGTTGTACTGCACTTTTGTTTTGCCTGGGTGTTTGCTACTTTGATTGCAATGGACAATAAAGCTCTACAAATGCCTTTAACGCCTCCTGCTGCTTCTGCCACGTCACAGTACCGTCGCACTGATAAATATGGAGGTTACTCTGGTTAAGAAAGTCTGCCAAACGATGCAAGTATCTGCTTGTGTTAGGCCTGGGACTGAACTGCACTGTATATTTGTGCATTTGTTCAATCTCTGTGTTTTCTAGGTATTTTCAAGTCCAAGAAAATTACAAAGAACTAATCCACAAACCAAAAGTGTTTTTTTTTAACCTGAGCGAGAATGAAGAGGGAAACTTAGTTGGAGAGGAGGCACTACTGGAAGCAAGAGAAGGACCTGGAGATGAGTTATACAGAAAGGACATGATACAACATGCAGCTGAGTCTGCACTACACGTCTGAAGCACCTCTTGATGAAGGGACCAGACGATGTCACTGGAGCCCCAGTCTGGCCATTGCGATGAATGGCTGGCTGGCTGGACACCACACGTGCCTCTGCTCCCTCGGCGCTGGTGTCATCACTCCCAGTCCCCCAGGTCCGCTTGTACCGTCCATCGTGTTCAATGGACCTCACTCTGACAGGCACACGACAACTTTAGTTTGTGATTTTACTGTCCATGTTTATTATATTGTGTATTTTTGGTTTACTTTACTCTTTTAATGTCTTACATAGTAAATGTTTTGTGTTACATCACCATCACATAGAAAGGACAACAAAATCTCCCTTCAGCTTGGGTTGTATGTAGAAAGTACTGTGTGGTTTTAAGAGTGCACTGTGCAGCGCTCACCGATCGCAGGGGCAGACGCACAGGCCGCAGCACTTTGACAGGTCAGTCAGATTCTTGTCTGCCTGTTTCATGTCCTCATTGATCTTGTCCATTCCCTGTTCCACACGCCGCAGTTGCTCTGAGCAATAGAGATTGTGAAGGAGACAAGACACCTCGGAAAGCAATGTTAACTCAGCCCTCATCTGCTTCAAGGTTTTAATGTAAAGTTCTTCGAAAAATGAATTGAATAAAGATACATACATTCAAGGTTACACTCACCTCCCTGCTGGTCAAGCATGGTCATGGTTTTAACCCCAGTCTCCTTACTCTGAAATCAGAAGGTATGGGACACTTGTGAAGACATGACCACTTCACCTTCACAGTTACACAACAGGGGTAGGGGAGAGCGCACACACACACACACACACACACACACATAAATGAGGGTAGATGAGAACATTGTACTCTGGCCTCAGGCCACCAAGCCAGTGAGTCTTGTTGCCATGTGGAAGAGCGGTCAGAATTTTCTAAATATGTTTATCATATATATGTTTTATTTAAAATTAACAAACATGCTTCACCAACAATAACAACAACAAAATCAGATGCTTTGAAAAACCTCACAATAGGAACACTGCCTATGTGAAACCTGACAGCTAGTCAAGCTTGTGAGGTCATTAACTGATCCACCTGTTCCACCTGATCCACCCGCTTCTTTATTAGGATCAACTGGTATGGGGTTCTTTATTAGGATCAACTGGTGCAGGATCTTTATTAGGATTGCTGAAAGCAGCAGGCATGTTCCTGAATATTGTTTCCTGAACGACTTACTCCCAGTAAAAGGAGTTGTAAAACTAAACACATGCTCAACAGAACATCACATGCTTACACATCATACTTCAGACACTCCTTCCTAAATAAATTTAAAAAGGTTTATCTTTTTTTTTTTTTTTTTTTTTAAGAGTCCTCACTGATAAACAATACATTTTATTGTCAGCACAGCCACTGACTATAAAGCTATATTTAAGCAATCAAGCCATCGCAGTAGGCTTCAAAACTGTGCACAGAGTTACATAGATCACTTCGCCAACATTTCCCACTGGAAACATTCATGTTAATACATGATGTATAATTTTATTTAGTTTGTTCTGTGTCCATTAAAACAGAATATGAATCTTGCATGAAAGCAAAACTCTTTGTAGTGATAGTATTTGTGAAATTGACTTGTGAAAGTATTTTTTCTTTATGATGGTGTATATTTGTGAATAAATTAAATGTACAGTAGCTTGTTCGATGGAAGAAAAGAAAAAGGTGCCCGAAATGTGGACTGATGTGTCTATGGGCACCAGCAACAGGAAATACTGATCCTGGTTCAGTTACTGAGAAATCAAGAGTGTCAAGGGATACAGTGACCATGGCAAATCAGAGTGCAGTTTCAGTCTTACGGCTGAACCTGTGCTGTGAAAAGTTCTCACCTCTTCTGCCAACTGCAGCATTCGTCTTGTGCTCTCCAGAGACTGTAAGAAGAATCAAATCAGGTTTCAGCAATCATGGAAGGACAAGTGTGCCTTTATATCAACTCAGGCCTTAATAAAAGATGATTAAGGTGATTTCCAACCATACACAGCACAACCTTAGTGAGAGCTTTAGTGCTAATAACCCTACCACTCAACTACAGATTTGAATAATCCCTTCTTGGCAGGAGAGGTGCGTTTCTCCACATAGGCTGAGCCATGCAAGGAGCTGCTTCACCACACACACACTTCACCCTCACAGAAACTGAGGCTGGGCAAGGTTTCAAAAACCCAGCATAATCTACACATACAGCCTCCCAACATGTGTCTCCTGTCCCTACCACAATTAAGATGTTAATAAACACACACAATCAGTTGTGTAATAAAACAATACTGAAAGGTGGTACAGTGAAAATATAAGATTGGTTTCTCCAAACATTCACTCAGCAGTTGAATGTTTGACACATTTCAGGTCTCACTGCTTAAAAAAATGGTTTTTATGCTGGCGTGTCCTGCCTTGTCAAATTTAATAAATGATACCTGATACCTGAGCATGGTGGGCACACTAATAACAACTAACTTTTAGAGTAACTAATGGAGCAGTTAATTCCCCTCAGATAAAACCTGGTGTGTTCACTAAAGATGTGCTTCTCTTACACATTTAAGATGCAACATAACCTGTAATTGATTTGGTTGGATTATCAGATATGCCTACAGCTGTGCAGCTGTAATTACTACAAACATATTTCCTGAACGACCTTTACGAAATGACTGATCTTAAAATGGCTGGCTATAGTTCTTAGAAATGTACACTGACATTTTTGCAAACAAGGCTGAATTGTGCTTTAGCTGTTGCTTTTTTACATTTGCGGCTCCAGGTTGTGAAAGGTCACCCTTCCCTTCTCTGAAGAGTTGCCATGGAATGACCACAAAGCCACTACAACAGCAGTAACAGAAAAGCAGAGGAAAATAACCCTTCACCACACCAAGTTTAAAGTGAAGGACAGCAGGAGGAGATACAACCCCACACTAACTGGCAGAGCTGGACCGGTAGCTGAGCGCTACTGAGGAGGAAGTGGGGGGGACAAAACAACAAAACAAAAACAAAACACTGCAGTTCCTGGTTTTAAATAAACTGATATGCATGTGTTACACTCTAAAAAAGAAAGTGGTAATGCATTTTGTTGGAAACTAACTTTCTATTAGAGGTGGTTACATTATGTTTCGTTATTAGTTTACCCCATGTTGCCTGAGCTGTTCGTCATGGGCTGAAGTCTTTCATGCTGTTAGTAGTACCCAACATGGTTTATGCACAGCAGAAAAAGATCATCTCAGTCTCTCAGAAAGCACAGAAATAGAGAAAAAATGCAGAAAAGGGAAAAGCAGAAGGATAAAGTTAGAAAGCCCCAGAATAGAAGTATTACTGCGTGATACATGACATTCCACACAGCAAAGGATTATCAGTACCAAAGATGATTATCTAAGAAAGTCGGAAGAGAGAAACAATGCCAAGATTCTTTTGCCAAGTTTTTTTTTCACAGGAAAACTAAACATGACAGCCTGTTCTGAACATCCTGCACTACATGGTGATGACTGTACCTCATCAGTCAGCTGGTTCGCCCTCATCGTCATATCCTCCACAGACATGTCTGCCATCTTGCTGCTGTCAACGCTGGCACCGAGCTCTACACTCTGGGGTCTGAGGATTCAGAACGGAGAGGTAAACATTGAGAGGATACACACACAAAATAAACAAATCTCCAAAACCATACCTCTTACATGAGTGGCAAAGGATGGGAATGTTCTGTTACAATCCTCGTACAAAGGTGTGGGAACACTTCGTATTCAACATTATGATTAGTCCCTTTGTCTTAGATTAGCTCAAATTTTAGGGTTAAAGACATCGAGAAGATATTCCTCCCGTAGAACATGACAGGAAAGAAACCCAGAGGCAACCTCTCTGACACACTCAAAACACATCAATATATTTCTTACTAGTGATATTTAGCCAAATATAGCTAAATTTAGCTATATTCTGTTGTCTTTCCTAATTTGAATGACATAGGCTACACATGACAGACATGCCGTATAGATACAAAATAAACACACACGCATTTATACGCTTGCTGAACGACTTGGTACACAGTCGCAATTTGTTACCCCCCTTTCATTCAGTGGGAGTCAACAAACACTTATGAAGCTTATACCAAACATAATTTCTTTGGATTTTGATGGTTCTGTAGTCTACCAATTAAAGTACATACCAACTCAAAATGCATCACATTGCTCAGCCTTTCACTAGACTGATGACTCAGAAATAAGGAAATGCATTTCCAGTTTTTCTCCATAAACTGGTTTTCCAACATCTTGTTTCTCTCCACTTACATTGGATACAATTCTCTCACACAAACACTATTATTCAACAACATAGTGTAATGTCCTCTATATTCCAAGAAAGGTTAGTGCAGACCAAAGGTAACTATTATAATGACAGTAGCTACGAGTATAATTATTCATTATTAAAGTAGATTAATTAATTAACAAATGCCTACAACAGCTCATTCATGTTTTACCCTACAGAAAAGTGATTACTCGCATATTTCAGTCATTAAAACTTGTTTTTAAATATTCTGGTGTTTAAAAAAGAAGATGACTTTTCTTAGACTAAAACGTTTCTACAGTAGGTGCGTTCCTGGTGCGCTATACTCTGGATTCCACACATGACACCAGAAGGGGAAGATCTGCCACCCAGCACCACCCAGCACCACACGGACGGGGCAGGTCCGCCTTCCTGCACCACCCAGACGGGGCAGGTCCGCCACCCTGCACCACCCAGACGGGGCAGGTCCGCCACCCTGCACCACCCAGACGGGGCAGGTCGGCCACCCAGCACCACCCAGGCGGGGAAGGTCCGCCACACATCACCACCCAGACGGGGCAGATCCGCCACCCAGCACCACCCAGACGGGGCAGATCCGCCACCCAGCACCACCCAGACGGGGCAGATCCGCCACCCAGCAACACCAGACGGGGCTGATCCACCACCCAGCACCCAGCACCACCAACCCAGCGGGACGGGTTAGTTCCCACGTGTTCGTATGGCCGCTCCATACTCACTCCGCACTCATGATGTCCGCCGTCGTCCTTTAGCTGCTGAAACAGTTCAGAGTCAACACGCTAGTGACGTCGCGCGGAGCTCGCGCTCAACCGCAGGGCGAGTCTACAGTGCACGCGAGCTAGCAAGCTAGCTAACAAACTTGTCAACCAAGTAGCTAGCCAATTTACCAACCAAAGTTCCTCTTTATTTTGGGGAACCACACCGGCTCATAACAGATTCATAGACTAGGGATACTTACATGGGAAGATTCATAGACTATGGATACTTACATGGGAATGTTCAGACAGGCTTTCCCTTTAGCCCCAAAGTTAAGTTACGTTAAGTTTGCTTTCCGCCGTGATCGACTACTTCCCAAATTCCTTCAGACAAGACGCCAACAAGGCGCATGTCCAATCACGTGACGCGTCCCCACATGCGCACGCGCAAACTTAACGAATTTCATCATGTATTTATTAACTGACACGAGCAAGGAAATAAATTAAAAACTGGCCTATTAGCCTATCAAATATGAATGACATTTTTTATTTTAACCAACATAGAACAGGCAGATGGTCAGTATTAAATCAATAATTAAATTTTTATTTTGTATTAATATTAAATAATAAATTGCTAAAGCACATATGTCTTAGTTAATTAACAGTTTTTAGTACACCGTATTAATAACGCGCTGGAAATAAATGCGTAGATGTAAAGTTAATTTACGTCTTAATTTACAAAAATGACGTGATGACGACATTTTATACGACAAGCCGGGAAGTGCCGTGTGTAAACCCGGAAGTAAACACCAAGTTTTCATCAGTGGAGGCTTTCGGCTGTGTTGTAATAGTTCACACGATTTGTTCACACACGACACGCCTTCGGTTTAACAGAAACCCCTGTTGAACTTCGCCAAAGTTGAAAAGGTAAGTAAGAATATGTCTCTTTCGTTGATATGAATTGTTTGCTCTCCAGCTAATGGATGGGACACTTGAGACGCGTCTGCTGCTCAGTGACGGCAGCACACGTTTGCATTAGGAACTACTGCAATTGTGCTTCATATGATTTCTTTGGTTTCAAGTTTTCAACATGCGTGGCACTTCCGATTTTGCAAACCGATTATTACCTAAATAAGACGAACAGTTAAAAGGGTGAAAGCATGTTGCTGTTCAATTAGGCTGTCTGATTTACATACACACGACCTGTTTCTTTTTCTAGTTGTGTAGCTGCATTAGTGGGTATTCTGCATTTGATATGAGCTTTTATTGTAGAATTGGGAGCGAGAGCTGTTGTCGGTATGGAGGACAGGAGGATTAAACGAAAAAACCCAAGACCGTCGCCAAACCAGACAGCTGCTGTCGGCCGCAGCAGGACATGCGCGCTCCCGAGCACGGGCGCGTACTCCAGCCAGAAGGCACGCTATCGCAGGTGGGGTATGGGCAAAGGACAGAAGGTAAAACCAATTTTGATAATGTGTCCGGTCGCTATTTACAATTTACCATAATACTTTTTCTTGTTCCTGTAGATCTCTATAATCTTTATATTAACATGTATTGCCATTTTCCTGACAGTGTCTATCATGGGAAAGCTGGTTACCCTTCAGGCGTGCGTGTATCCGAGGCAGAGATGAATAAGTGATATAAACACAGTAATGCTCAGTGTGTTTACTTGAAGTAGACCGAGATCTACAAGGAGCGGGCTGGACAGGCTGTGTGGGAGAAAAGGGAATAAATATATACACTGCTCAAAAAATGAAAGGGTATACTAAAATAACACATCCTAGATCTCAATGAATAAAATATTCCAGTTGAAAATCTTTATTACATAATGGAATGCGTTGAGAACAAAATAACAAATGATCAATGTAAATCAAATTATCCCACGGAGGTCTGGATTTGGATTCATACTCAAAATCAAAGTGGAAAATCAAATGACAGGCTGATCCAACTTCAGTGGAAATTCCTCAAGACAAGTTAAAATGAGGCTCAGTAGTGTGTGTGGCCTCAACGTGCCTATATGATCTCCCTACAATGCCTGGGCATGCTCCTGATGAGGCGGTGGATGTTCTCCTGAGGAATCTCCTCCCAGACCTGGATTAAAGCATCAGTCAACTCCTGGACAGTCTGTGGTGCAATGTGGCGTTGGTGGATGGAACGAGATATGATGTCCCAGATGTGCTCGATTGGATTCGGGTCTGGGGGATGGGCAAGCCAGTCCATAGCATCAATGCCTTCATCATGCAGGAACTGCTGACACTCTTCGGCCACATGAGACCTAGCATTGTCATGCATCAGAAGTAACCCAGGACCCACTGCACCAGCATATGGTATCACAATGGCAGTCAGGGTACCTCTGGCTAGCACATGGGAGATCTGTGCGGCCCTCCAAAGAAATGCCTCCACACACCGCCAAATTGGTCATGCTGGAGGATGTTGCAGGCAGCAGAACATTCTCCACGCCGACTCCAGACTCTGTCACGTCTGTCACATATGCTCAATGTGAATCTGCTCTCATCCGTGAAGAGCACAGGGCTTCCAATTTTGGTGTTCTCTGGCAAATGCCAATCACCCTGCATGGTGTTTGGCTGTAAGCACAAGCCCCACTTGTGGACGTCAGGCCCTCATACCACCCTCATGGAGTCTGTTTCTGACAGTTTGAGCAAAAACATGGATATTAGTGGCCTACTGGAGGTCATTTTCCAGGGCTCTGGCAGTGCTCCTCCTGTTCCTCCTTGCACAAAGGAGGAGGTAGCGATCTTGCTGCTGGGTTGTTGCCCTCCTACGGACCCCTCTGTGTCTCTTGGGGTACTGGCCTGTCTCCTGGTATCTGCTCCATACTCTCGACGCTGTGATGATAGAGCCAGCAAACCTTCTTGCCACAGCTTGCGTTGATGTGCCATCCTGGATGATCTGCACTACCTGAGCAACTTCTGTGGGTTGTAGACACCGCATCATGCTACCTCTATGGTGAGAGAACAAAATGCAAAAGTGACCAAAACATCAGCTAGAAAGGATGAGAACAGAGAAAAGGTCTATGGTCACCACCTGCAGAAACACACTTTTATAGGGGATATCTTGCTAATTGCCTCTCATTTCTACCTGTTGTACGCAAATGCTGTAATTTGCATAACAGCAGGTGAAATTGATTCACAATCAGTGTTGCATCCTAACTGAACAGTTTGGTTTCATAGAAGTGTGGTTGACTTAGTTACATTGTGTTGTTTAAGCATTCCCTTTATTTTTTTGAGCAGTATATATATATATATATATATATATATATATATATATATTTTTTTTTTTTTTTTTTTCCCAGCAGTCTTAAAAGAAGCAGCCTTAACCTTTGTTATTTCATGTGTCTTCTAGAGTGGTGAGGGATAAGCCAAGGCCACAGGGTAAGTCAAGTAAGATTAGCCAGCCTGCACCCATCCTGCACTCCTTCCTCACAGACGTGTCAGATGTTCAAGAGATGGAGAAAGGCCTGCTCAGCCTCCTCAATGACTTCCACTCCGGAAAACTTCAGGCCTTTGGTGAGCTGCCATTTGTTACCCGTAACTATACTGCTAATGTCTTTTCGTCTTGAGCCTTGTTCTTAAATTAGATTTTCACACTCAGTGTCCACATTTCAAGTAACCAGATCTCATTGCATTTTTCACACCATATTATTCTTGTGTATCTGCATTACTTGTTGTAGTGAAGTAACTTTGCATATGATAACTAGGAAAAGCCTGATATTCGGCAGGCTGCCTACAAACATAAATTCTACTTTATATATGGATAATGCCATGTTTCTGAACATAATTGGCACAGACAATGATAATACAATCCAAAGCGAGTGCCGTGTGCATTATTTAATCACCAAGCCAATGGTTCTTCCTGCTTCCAGGTAACGAGTGTTCCATTGACCAAATGGAACATGTACGAGAGATGCAGGAGAAGCTGGCACGGCTTCACTTTGACCTCTATGGAGAAGTGGATGAGACACCAGAGGAACAGCGCAAGCTTGTTTGTGACACCAACATGGACAAACTCCTGTTGAATGTAAGTGTGATGTGGAAGAAGCTTGGCTTAGACAAATACAGTGCAATTAAATGTAAAGTACAGCTCCTGAGTGATTGACGTTAAACTGCTCACTTATAAAACGGCCGATATTAGCTGCACCTGTTCAGGTTAATTAGGGTGTTTTGAAGAAATAGTATAGCACATAGAAATATAGAAATGACATGAATCTAACAAAAAGTAACAAAAGATTGTGAAGGAATCTTTATTCATCCCATCAGAGAGCATGGACCCAAGTTCATCGGTGAAGATGTAGCTAATCTGCCTTTTCATAAGTGAGCAGTTTGGTGTTGAGCATTCAGACAGCACTGAATATTGCAAGTAGCATGTCTATTACGTAATGCTTGTTTGTAACCACTATGCAGTAAACTCTATAATAAGTATTAGGTCTCCTTCATCTCTTTCTATCAGTGTGCAGTCAGTCTCCATTCTTCTAGCATCGCTACCTGTGTCTCTACCTGTGTCTCTACCTTCCCCCACACTCCTATAAAAACTCTTTCAATCGTTTTGGCATTGATTGCAACAGTACATCTTTACTCATTCACCATGCTGTTATAAATACTAAATTATGTGTTATGTCTTCACCTCAGTGAGACATTGTGGGACTCTTGGTGTGCTTCTTCTGAGTTCTGATGTGGAAACTTTGTGGTGTACATATATATTTCAAGGAGACTTGTCGTAAATGTAGTGGTAAAGGTTTAATTTCAACTTTTGGGGGGATATGGGTCACTTCTCACACCACCCAACATAACTCATTATATGAGTAGTGTGAACAGGAATTATTGGGGTGACGCATCCCCCTACAATTATGCCTATGCTTAAATGTTTGAGGCAAGTTTCCTTGTGAAAACAAGTGGTTGAGGTCAAATGAAATTTAATTTTTGTTTTACAATCCATTGATCTTTCACAGTTTTGTTTGATCTTATCTCATGTTTGTCCCCAGCTGGAAGAGTTGAGTTCTTCAATGTATCCTTGCACAAATTCACCTTGTGATTGCAGAACATAATTTTTTTGTAAAACCAGCCCTCATAATGGAAACAAATGTAGTTGGAGCATATGAATAAATCTTTATATCTCTTATCTCCTCTTCATAGCTGCACTCTTCTGCTGTTTGTCCATCACAACTATGTGGTTAGCTATTACCATTTGATCAGTCTGTATCTGAAAGTCCCACAGGATCTTAACTCTATCATTATCTGCTATCCTTTGGGGTGCATCCCACTTTGACCTTAGAACTTCTAGTCTGTACTGGGCACAGATGTATCTGGGGTTCTGCCTGGTGTGAGCAGTTTCCTTGTCTTGATGGCTTCCATTTCCTCCTTGGGACAGCTTACGTCAGCAGGCTGTCTGATACAGTGAACGTATCAGACCTGTTCTTCCCATTCAGCTGACTTATCAGGACTTGCCTCTATGTAGGTATTTGGCTTTAGCTGCTTTATTTGTGGTCATTTCTTGATTCCAGGGTCCTTGTAGCTGCCCTAACATCTGTTATGTTCCATTCTGGTAGTAGGACTCCCTCAGTTCCAGGCACCTTACTCTCCTTGTAACCATCTGAGCACACATATCCAGTGTGAATGACATTCCCATGTTGTTGCTGTATATTCTGGTGAGGTGTCTTGTTCACTTCTGGCATACATCTTAATGTCATCCATGGTGATGATTTCAGGCTTAAGAAAAACGGCAGAAGGGGCAGGGCGTCTCCTTTGTGAATCCCGCACGTGATGGGTTGGCCTCTAGTGTTGTCTTCCACATCACCTTTGAGTTCTTAATGAGTCCTGTTGATGTTGCACACCCTCAAGCATTACAGGATCCATTTGCCAGGCATTGAACAATAGGCTTTCTGGTAGTCCGTCCAAGCAGTGCACAGGCTGGGCTTTCTGGTCTTATAGTGTTATCACTGTTTTATCCACCACTGGTGCTTGGCTCCACTATGATGCCTGACAGGAGCTTCCATGATGTGCGGAGGCAAGTTATCAGCTGGTAGTTGGATGCGACTATTTCCTTATGGGTGTCCTTCAGAATCAGGTCTGGTCTTCAGTTCAGGCTGGGTTCCTTCCATTAGCAGTTGGTTCATTTGTGCTGCTAGGAGTTCATGGAGTGCAGTTAGCTTCTTCAACCATGTGAGGACCTGGAGCTGTAGGCGTGGACCGTGTCAGGGTCTGGAGCTGTAGGGCAAGGCAATTCAAATGACTTTACAAATAAAATATTGATTTAAATAGAGAAAGTAATCAAAATGTATGAAAAATAAAAGTATAATGAAATTAGTTAAAACATGCTTCTGTGTGTTCATGCATTAAAATCGCAATGCTAATGTAAATGTTATTGCTGTTATTCTTACATTCCTAACTGTTCTGTGTGTTTAACAATGAAGTGTTCTTTAAATTACTTTCAGTTGACCCTTTCATGCCTGTTTTTTTCTTAACAATATTGTCAAGACAAAAGCTAAATCTTGCTGATAGCCAAGACGCCCCCAGAACATCCAGCATGTGAACTGCTGGAGCTCAGATGGTGATGCCTGTTGCAAAGCTGTGTGCGGGAGAGCGTTTGTGAGCATGCTGACGGAGCATGTCAAGTGACATTAGTCAAGCATCAGTAGCACTGTGGAATTGTAAACATAAGATTGGCTCACGTGCACAGTTTAGTCTTTATTCACATATGTAAGGTTAAACCCAAGCAGTTATAACGATAATAAAAATAATGCACTTCATACTCACACTAGATTTGATGTAATGAAGTCATGTGCAATTGTCTAAACTGAATTATAATGTTTGAACTAAACCGTATATTACATTAAAAGCTGCATTGAGGTGTGTAATATATATATATATATATATATATATATATATATATATATATATATATATATATATATATATATATATATATATATATATATATGAATAAGCATTTGTACTAATTCGCTTTATTTTACTAGCAGTGTGTTTTTCTTTTTCATTTATAAGCTTTAGATTTTTTCCTTCCGTAATTGACCATTGTACTTTAAGACGTAATAGTGAGTCACTGAGTGGATAGGGAGCGGGTTTCTTTTGAATTATTCCATGAACTCTGTACCACGCAAATACTTGCCTTACTTTTGCATTTGACAGTATGCAGAGGAAAATAACTTTTACATAAATATTTTATATAGTCAGTGTATAATACAGATGTATCTGCTTTATTTTTGAGTAAATTATTTTCGATTCAAAATACAATTCTTTGAATGCCCATGGCTTATGTGACTTGATTTTGAAAATGTCATGAATAAAGGACAACTGCTTGTGCCAAAACCTTCAAATCTTATCGCGTGTACGAAGCACATGTCGCGCTCGCGGTCTGTACGCTTGAGTTAGAGTGGATTCCTGCGTGCGAGTGTGTTTGTGTTTCTAAGGAAACGTGTGTGGGTCGCAGAAGTGCGCTGGGTCGCAGAAGTTCCCAACCCGACGTTAACACTAAACCTTTGGCATTCGTTTAGCGTGTTGGGTAATGTCACAAAATTATTTTTAACGCACGTCTGAGAACGAAATCCCGCTTGATCTTCGGTATGAAAAAGTACGCAGCACTAAGGGGAAACCTCACTGCAGAAATGACGTCCGGTGAATCGTGGAGCAGGGAGCGTCGGTCCGCGCCTCCGCCACTAACGTTCAGCACGGCCAAGAAGTCCGGGTCTGAAACCACAGCTACCCGGTTTAGTACATGGACACTTGTAACAAATAAACCATACAACCAACAGGTAAGGGTGGGATGTGATATGTGCTCTTTTAAGACGTTGATGTTCGAAGAATAAGAATATAACCAGGAAGTGTGCAGCTTTTCCAGGAGAGAACAACTCTTATTCTGCATTGGTTCGACCTATGGACAGACCAACAACGTAAACATTTCCTTCATCTGGTCTTAAGAAGATGCTCCAAGTCACAACTCAAATACATCAAAGAACTTGATCTGTCTATAACTATATTTATATAACTAATTCATATAATTATATGTCTGACGATAAAGGCAAATAATTTAAAAATCCATGTCTTTTTTAAACCTTTAGATTCATCAGTGCTTGTATTATGGAAACAGTCCCTGTCTCCCGGCTGGACTTTACCACTGTGCTACCACGCTTCCTGTCTCTGTACATCCTGTCCTTCCTGAACCCAGTGGATCTGTTTTCTGCTGCACTGGTCTCGTGGTACTGGAGGTTCCTGTCAGAGCAGGTGAACAGAACGCGACGCCTGTTTGATCGGTTTGTTTTATTTAATAAAAGCATCTGCAGTAGAACTGCTAAATGCTCCAGACATGACTCATCCCCCACTCTGTAGTAGAACTGCTAAATGCTCCAGACATGACTCATCCCCCACTCTGTAATGACAGTATGCATAAATCACAGCTAATCTCACTGCATGCATCTTTAGGATTGCTTGTGGTCTCCAAAGTGTGTTCGACGAGGCTGGTTCCTTACCCACAGCCCAGCAAAGAATGAGTTTGGGGCCTGGAAACAACACTATATAGCCTGTGCTGCTAGCCTGGATCTCCTATCTCCACGGGAAGCTGCGAACATTTATGGCACCATGAATGAGCCTTTGAGTGAACAAGAGGAGTGGGAGGAGAGACGCAGCGAACATGTGATTAGAAACACAGTCCGCAGGGTGCTCGCCCAACATAAAGGTCAGCTTCGCGCATGCTTACGCTCACATATTTGCATGGATTGCATTACATTAAACCTGCACTAGGGACATGATATATTTTTAAGACTAGTTGTTAATCTAAAGCTCTTAGGGCATTTCAACAGGGACTGCTTTGAAGGCCAGGAGCGTATGGTTAAGTAACTGCTCATCAGGGGGAACATTTGCCAGCGGCATCAAACACAAGCCCAGCCGGCTGCCCTTGAGTCTGACCACTTCTCTAGTCCAGCTTGGGGTGAGCCTGCCAGAACAGACATCAGCAAAGAATACAGGTGGAATATAACAGTGGTGACAGAGCTAAGTTGAATCATTGTATTTATGTGGTTGCTGTCACACTATGTAATTTTCCTGATGTGTGCATGCACAGTGCCCAGATCAGTGCTAGTGGACATAGCTGCTGTTGTGTGTATGTTTAGGATAAATGTCGACTGAACACTTTGACCAGCAGTAAAGTGCCCAGAGCTGAGGTAAACTCCACTCTATATTCAACTTCTAAGAATACAAGGGCTACCAGCTCCGTGGAAAGATTGCCAGTAAGGTCAGTTACAGTTGCAACTCCCACAGTAGTTCTTGTGAGATACGTCTTTTTATTACTTTTTATTATAAACATTCTGGGGGAAAAAACAGCACTTTCTAAAATGCACCTGCAATCAAAATATTTGTCTGGAAATTAATGTCTAAAAAGATGTTTTCTGACAGACTCTCTTGCAGTTCTCACTCACAATTATCAGTCAAGTGCCACGCTGAATCCCCAGTTCACTTGCTACTTCTGTCATCTAGACTCCCTGCATATGAGGTAAAAACATAAATTCTGTAAAGTCCATCTTTTTAAGTGGTGATACCAACTACAGAGCAAAATTCTCTTATTCCCTCCCAGCTGGTGCTGTGTGGCACTCGTGCCTGTGTGGTGCCACTGTTGTATGACTACAGTGGAATGACCTTGGAGGCTCTTCTCTGTCTGGCCAAGAGCGCTGTGCAGGGCAGGGCCCTCCAGAGCATCGGTGTGATGACTGAAGGAACTGCAGAGGAGATCCACCTTATAGAGAGTGACCACATTTAGATATGCAGTGCTGGATCAGTGAATGGTCCATCGCTGGACTCTTCTTGCTACTGTTTTTGAAGTGTGCTATGAAAAAGAACTTGATTATGTAATTTGATATATTAAAATTTGATATATTAAACCTTATTATCTAAAATCTGAAAAGCAATCTTTGTTAGTCCACTGAGTCAAAAGCAATTTGCTTGATCACAGGGCTGATCATCAGTGGGAGGACCGTGCTGAAACCATGCGTGAGGGCGTTTTGGGCCGAGCTTTGTGGCTGGGTGGTGCCTACCTCAGAAGCAGGAACTCTGAACTTCTTTCTTCCTTTGGCTGCTTCTGGTCAGTCTACAACTTTCAGGCTGTGTTGTATCAGCAGTAATTACTGATCACAGGTCCATTGTAGTGGTGCAGATTAATGTTTTCCTTGACAGCTTAAACTGTCTTGTCCTTAATACTGCGGTGTCTTTACTGAGTTAATACTGCAGAGCAGTAGTTGAGTATGTTTCGTGGCAGTTGCAGGGAGGGAGCTCCTCACCAAGTTCTCTAATCTGAGTGGATTAAATGTCAGAGCGCCCACAGGAATCTGCACTGGCTCCTACCAACAGAGTGAGTTTCAGCCAATGTAACTGATACACATAAAGGATTTTGTTTCAAAAGAGCTGATTCCAAAATATTTTTTATTAGCTGTGTCATTTAAATGGGTCAATGGTCCAGCTGCAGTGAATACGACTCCTTGATTTATGAACTAGGCACACTAGACACAGGTGAATGACATAGTTAGTGCTAAATAACTTTGTGGGAAAACATGCCTGAGAATTGGGAATGCTCTTTTAGAATAAACAGACATTTATTTAAACAGCTCATGGCAGGATGAGCAATTACAGTCCATTACTATGACCACATTTTTTCACATAAACTTATAAAAAATATTTTTTTAATGAATAGTTTTTTATGTGGGTGAGTTTTGAGTGAGTGGTCAGGCCAGGGAGATTGTCCCCCACTGCAGTACCTGGGAGAAGGGCCCTTACTGAGCTGGTGCAGACAAGCAGAATGGCTGGAACAGACCCTGAGGTCCCTGAAGAGTCAACTGGACCCTCAACTGACATCGCTGAGTCAGGATGCCAGGGGACGCACACTGGGTGAGGGATTAACTATGTGAGGGTACGACCACACATGCTGGGTGAGGGATTAACTGTGTAAGGGTACGACCACACATGCTGGGTGAGGGATTAACTGTGTGAGGGTACGACCACACATTCTGGGTGAGGGATCAACTGTGTGAGCTACAGTGCCATGTTCTATATATGTTCAATATATAATTTTAAAACAATTCCTTTAAAGTATATCAATGTTGTAATGACCACTGGAGCAAAGGAGGCATACACAATTTCAGAGAGAGGTGGGGTTTATTAGAAAGCGGCAGGGTTTATTAGAGACACTGGGAGAAAGACAATTGGGAGGATAGGCGAGAAACTCAATAAGACACATTTGACATGAATGACGAAAGACAAAGAGCAGTGAGGGGTGTGGACAAGGAAAGACAACACACGCACACGGAAAACCACAACACGGAAGTAAGACAGACACTCACATGATTGACAAGAGGGGAGGAGTCATATGTTACAAATGCATTTTTAATGCTTGGTACAGTAATATTTGTTAGGACTGTTCTATAGAATATAAGACACTTTGTTCTCCTGGCAGGCCTGTTTCTTTGGGATAACATAAGCTTACCTGTCCTCACTATAAAATCAGAAGTTATGCAAGCACTAACAGAGGGTCTTGTGGCAGTTATACAAGAAATACCCGTAAATTGATAAATATAATGCCCTCTTTAGATATCTCAGTGTTTTTATGAAACTTGTCAGATTTACTGGTCCGTTGCTGTACTTTACTGTAGGATAATCCACTGGAGTTCTTAGGAAATGTCCTGCTGAAGAAATGTACAGAAAGCAGTATGAGCAAATCTCACCTGGTGCCTGTAAATGCATCTTACAGGCTCCACAATTCTATCCCAGAGGTGTGTGTTAAGTTGATATATTTGTCAATTGTGATTTTCACTTTGAAATTTGAAATTTGTCCTCCACATTTTCCCATCGCTGTAGTGAGAACACACACACACACACACACACACACTAGTAATCACTAGGGGGCTGTGATGCACACGTGCCCAGAGCGGTGGGCAGCCCAAGCCCGGCAACCAGGGAGCAGTTGGGGTTATATTCCTTGCTCAAGTGCACTTCAGTCATGGCCTAGGGCCTGGGAATCAAACCCACGACCTCCGGTCACAAGACCGGTTCCCTAACCTAACCATGACTACCCCTTGTGTGTGTATGTGTGTGTGGATGACCATGCATAGACTTCCGGTAGTGATGCTACGATTCAAAGCCCACATGGGAGCAATCGGTACTAAAGCATATAATAAGGGAAAATGTTAAATTTTCACTCACAGTGTGTCAAAGTCAAATTTATTTATATAGCACTTTTTACAACACATGTTGTCACAAAGCATACAAAATACAGGATAAGTATGTGAACATCAATTTAAACAACCATATATATAGCACACATGCCAGTGATTAGCATGTGGCTCCGGCAGGCTTATCTATAGCAGCATAACTAAAGGGAGGGGCCTGGGGGTGACCACAGTCATGAGGGCTCACTGTGCCATTGCTTTCCACCCAAATCATTATCACAACAGGAGTGAACACATGACATGTCTGGATGACAGTATCAACATCTCAGATTACCACAAGGCTCAAGTACTGGGGGCCCCCGAGCTCCACACCTTCACATGTAGAATATTAACTGAAGGCTTGAATAAATAGGTGAGTCTTAAGTCTAGATTTAAAGATTGGACTGTGTCAGGATCACGGATTTGACCTGTAAGACTGTTCCATAACTGAGAGGCTTTAATGGAGAAAACTCTGTATCTGGCTGTAGTCTTGTTAATTTTTGGAGCTAAGAGAAATCCTGCATTTTGAGAGCGCAGCAGGCGAGATGGGGTGTAATGAGAAGGGGTATAATATGCAATGAGTTCACTCAGATATTGTGGAGCAAAGCAAGCACCATTTAACACCTTATAGGTCAACAGAACAATTTTAAAATCAATAATTAACGCATAGAGAGAACGAGTAAAATAATGTTCTTGCCCTATTTATGCTAGATATAGTTTTAAATAGGAATCTTGGATTATTTTTATGTTTTTCTACAAAAGATGAAGATTTTGCCATATGGAGGGCATGCTTCAGTAAGGCTATTTTTCCATGACACTCTATATACTTCTAATTTAGAATTTCGGGATTTATGTTTCAGGATTCGTGTGGCTTGTTTGAGACTACGCGTGTACTCGTTGTACCAAGGAGTCATTGTTCTCTCACTTCTGTGTGTGTGTGTGTGTTTGTGGGCGTGTGTGGCTGTGTGTGTGTGTATGTGAATGTTTTTATTTTTATGACTGTGGTTTAATTAGTACTTATTTTACCTGATACCATCAAACTACAGGTGCTGGACATAAAAGTAGAATGTCATGAAAAAGTTTATTTATCTCAGTAATTCCATTCAAAAAGTGAAACTTGTATATTATACTCATGCATTACACCCAGACTGATATATTTCAAGTGTTTATTTCTTTTAATTTGATCATTATAACTGATTACTAATGAAAATCCCAAATTCAGTATCTCAGAATATTAGAATATTACTTAAGACCTATACAAAAAAGGATTTTTAGAAATGCTGGCCACCTGAAAAGTATGAACATGAAAAGTATGAGCATATACAGCACTCAATACTTAGTTGGGGTTCCTTTTACCTGAATTACTGCAGCAATGCGGCATGCAATGCTGCAGCTTTTTATGATAATTTTATGACCAGCACCTGTATATGTTTCCCACCTTTTGATTCAGGGTCTGTTAAGTGTTCTGTGATTTAGGATGATGGAGACAGGCGCAGTTCCATCTGCAAAAAGCTGCTTAGGAGTGAGAGGGCTTATGTGCGCCTCCTGCAGGCTGTCCACACGGTGTATTACACTCCTCTCAGAGCAGCTCTGGACTCCAACTGGCCATCATCAGCTCAGCCAACCTCCTTCTACTCTTTAACCCTCTGCTGGACATCTTGGAGATCAACAGGTAAGAATTGTCTTCAGAGCAAAACACATTTACATTCTCTTATCCAGAGTAACTTATATACACTGTGTGCACAATTATTAGGCAAGTGAGTGTTTTGACCATATTATTTTTGTAACGGTGGCGAGAGGCTTGAGGCTCGGGGCTGTTCCGTGACTATTTTAGGCATATTTTGTAACTCCAAGTTGGATAAACTTGAATGCTTAATGGATGAGCCCGTGGCTGGAACAGTAATGGGCACAGAGCTCCATTTCGAGTCAGACGCCAACAAGGTGGAGGAGGAGTACAGGTATGGGCTGGAATCATTAAAGATGAGCTGGTCGGCCCTTTTTGGGTTGAAAATGGGCTCAAAATCAACTCCCTAGCCTACTGCCAGTTTTTAGAAGACACTTTCTTTAAGCAGTGGTACAGGAAGAAGTCTGCATCTTTCAAAAAGACTATGATTTTTATGCATTTTCACATGCATACAAGTACACCTCTGCATGGCTAGCCAGTAAAGGCATTAAAGATGGAAAATGTATGACGTGGCCCCCTTCCTCACCTGACCTGAACCCAATTGAGAACTTGTGGGCAATTCTTTACAGATTTACAGTGAAGGAGAACAGTACACCTCTCTGAACAGTGAAGGAGAACAGTGCACCTCTCTGAACAGTGAAAGAGAACAGTGCACCTCTCTGAACAGTGAAGGAGAACAGTGCACCTCTCTGAACAGTGTCTGGGAGGCTGTGGTTGCTGCTATACAAAAAGTTGATCGTCAAACGGATCAAGAAACTGACAGACTCCATGAATGGAAGGCTTATCACTGTTATTGAGAAGAAGGGTGGCTATATTGGTCACTGATCTTTTTTTATATGTCAGAAATGCTTATTGGAAGGATTTGAGTTGATTGTTTATAATTTTCACTTGAACAGATGAAAATAAAAAAGTGACATGTGAAAATGTGTTTTTTATTTAGCTGCATAATAACTCTGCACAATAATAATTGCCTAATAATTGTGCACTTACAGATATTCTCCAAAGAAAGCCCAAACTTCATTTTTACTTTCTGAAACATTCATGTTTGAGGTTTATAGAACCTGATGTAGTTAATCTGAAGGAAGAATGTTCATAAGGTATGATGCTGGTTAAGACTAAATGCTGTCATGTAAAGCTTGAATAAATATTAAGAACATTCACGGAGTGTTTAGCAGTGGAGTGTTAGCAATAAATAAGCCGTAAGGAAATAAGATTTAATATTTATAGCCACCTTCAGACAACCTGTAACTGTTTTAACTGAATTTAACTTTTCCTTTCTCCTTTTCATTTTTTTTCCTAATTTTATTTTTTAATTAATTCTGCTGCTGTTTTAATTTACTATTATTGTGATCTTTTAATAAGATGTGAGTGTTATAAAAGAGAACAGAGTGTAATGAAAATAGTCCATAAAATAGGATATGACATCAATGAATGAAAATAGTCCATAAAACAGGATATGACATCAATGAATGAAAATAATCCAGAAAACAGGAAAACATCAATGGGGGGCGTGACTGCAACTTGCTTGAATGAGAAGCACTGGATTAGTGACTGAAGCATGACCATTACTTTGCATAATCCTTTTTCTTTACATAATACTTTAACATTTTCATTTTTGCTTCTCGAGTTATCCCTTTTCTGTTTCCAAAAATTAAGTGTATGTGTATGTGTGTGTGTGTGTGTGTCTGTGTGTGAGTGTGAAACTGCTTTGTGCTATTCAAATTAATTTAACTTTGTATATACAGTATAGGAAAATATAGGTTGATTGATCTATTGAAATAAGTGACATCAAAGTAAGAATTAATTTTTTTGTCATCAGGGCTTTAATTGTCCTACAGCCTGAAAAAGCTTTAGTGTCTCTATGTTTTTGTAGAGTTTTCCTGCAGGACCTCACAGAGAGGCTGGATGAACGGACTCCTCTGCAATGTGTTGGTGATGTGTTTGTGAGGTTCTGCACCAAGCTGCCGGCCTACACTAATTTCTTCAACAACTACCCAAATGCTATCAGAACCATAGACAAGGTACTTGAGGACTGTGTAACCCTAAATGGGGTGTTCACTTTATCACAGATCTGCCAAGCATCTACCATTTAAATAATGTCAAACATTACTCATCCAAAGCATTACTCTTGTGCTTGCTTATAGTGCAGAGAGATGATTCCTGCCTTCCGAGCCTTTTTAAAAAGACACGACAGGATTCTCGCTACTAGGATGTTAAGGTAATACTCAAATGTATGTTATAAGTCACCTTTGAAAGAAGAGAGCTCGACCACTGTTTGTGTGTTATATCCAGTCTGCAGGAGCTGTTTCTGAGTCCATTCTCACGTGTGGAGGAGTATGTGGTCCTGGTCCAGGCACTGTGGCTTCACACTCCACCTGAACACCCTGATCACACAAACCTATCATCAGCCCTCAACACATTGCTCCACTACAGTGGCTTCATCAACAAGGTGAATGCTTTACACTGTGCGGCTGTTTCCTCACCTAGATGACCTTGATGACCTTAGTGCATCACTTTTAATTATTTTAAAGACTATTACCCTAATGTATTTAAATGACTATTACCTCAGTCACTATTGATTATCATAACGATCTTAATGGCTCTTAATTTAATTTAATTACTATTAATTATGTCAATTACCATAATGACTATTAATGGCCTTAATGATTATTAATGACTTTAATGACTAAATGATCTTAATGATCTTAATAATCAGTTTCAACATCATAAACAAACCAGCAGATTGCTCACAATCTGCTGCTTGAGAATGCTACGTAGCATTCTCAAGCACCTATAATGCTATCTGTTTGCAAATCTAATTTTTGAATAGAATAGCCTTTATTGTCAATAACATTGTACAAGTACAAGACAATGAGATAGCGATTGCTCTGGGGCCTCGGTGTAAAGCACCAGGATCTCAGAGCAGCCGCTGCATCAGGGATGCACCGCCGTTTCGCAGATTAGGGAGGAACATAGAGATAACATTAGGAGGAGACAAAAAAATATGATTGCAGATTATTTTCTTAACAGGATTTAACAGTCTGTGAGCATGCAAAAAATCCCTATAGCACAAATAAGCATCAGGTGACAGACGTGATCATCCAGATGGGGGAGGGGGTGAGCCAGAGGCCTGGCACACAGTTTATGTGTCAGAGTTCGCGGTGTAAAGCGAGAGCCATCCTTTGTGTGGGGGAAGGAGCAGTAACCCAGACAACGACCTTCAGGAAGAATTTTGTTGGGGCGCCGAAAGTAGATAAGCGAGAATGCAGAATTTAGCAAGGAGCCCACCCTTGAACACGAGAAACTCCTCTGAAGTCAGCAGTCTCCCAACTGATCCAACTTCGCATGTAGAGCTGTGAGTCCCTCCATGATTGAATACATGCTTTTACTAACAGTCACATTCTGTGTTCCGACAGCTCTACCCATCACATTAGTCATTTTGGGCAATTTCTGCGGGCGTTCGATAAGTGATCCCACTTTTTAAATTTCCCGATACACCAGGGCAACGCCTAATCCAATCAGCAGAAACCCAGTGATCAAAGTTCCAAATAGATACACGTCCTCAATCAATTCCATTTTATTTTGTTTCAAATTCGAAGAGCAGCGTCAGGGTCCTGAGACGAGGTAGAGAAGCTAAGCAAAAAACACCAGGGAATGCACCATGCCTCCACAGACAAAAGGGGGGCGCTCTCCCCAGTGACACTGCTCAAGTCCGAACGGACATGGAACTACGTCACCAAACGAACCCCTTTAAAAGAGGGAATGCCCCTTTGTCCGGTCTCTCTACCTGGCTGCAACCCAGTAGCTATCTAGAGATGAAGAGCGCGCATACCTTCAAGAACAAAGTGGTATTAGTTCTGCACTCGGGCCCCATGCAATAAACGACCGTCGTAAGGATAAATTAGTTCACTAGTTTATTTCTTTGGCGGAGTTTGTCAATACTCAACCGCTTCAGCTACCCATCCGGAACCAAGAACTGTTTTGAACATTCACTCAACGGCCGGACCTCCGCGAATTCAATTTAAAGTCCTCCCCCGTGAAAATCATGCAACTGAACGTCGAGGGACCGCCGATTGACCGGCCACCTGAACTTCCCCTGGATGGAGCAACGTGATCCAGCAGAATTTTCCTCACCAAAGCGCACAAAGGAGTCCTCCTCAAGAAGCTGCCTAGCCTACTGCACGGGCCGTGGACGGACAAAGCCAAGCAAAGCTGTGCATCTGGGAAGACTTAGAGTAATACTGTACGTCTGACGAGTGTGAATGTTTATGTCTGTGCTTATGCTTACGTTAAATTTATTAAGTAGAGATATGTTATGCCAAGCCTGTTGAACTGGGTACTAGCGCGCAAATGCCAGATAAAGTATGCTCAATGACAGAGTGACAGATCAGACAAGGAACAACCGAAGACACGGACAGGACTGACTAGGGAACGGATCCAGACAAGGTATAGACATAAGACAAGGACAGGACTAACAGCAAGAAGGATCCTTAATTGACATTGAAGCTTTGAGAATTTTTTTTAATGGTTTCAAGAGCAGTTGTGCATGTTATGACAGCAAAGTATTGTGAAGAGAGTGAGTGATAAATTATCACAAGATATGGGAATTTTAAAATCACACTGAGGGCACTATTGGGTTATATCCTAACTACATAAAGTATTTTGCTGTTCTCCCGGTAGTTAAAAAAGGATTCCAACCGGGCCCTGAAGCTGGTGGAAGTGCAGAGAAGCGTCCAGGGTTGTCCGGTGAGTTTCACTGTCCCAGTTATTCATGAAGGATATCCGGTTCTGCTGGAACCATTTCAAAATGTTGTGTAATTCAAACCACATGCTAAAACAAAACACAGGATATTGATACTGAAGCAACAATAAAATTATATAGGCTGATGTATTTATTGTGATAGAACCTGCAAGAAGGTGGCCGATACCTGATCATGACACAGGATGTGACATCACTCAGCTGCCTTAATGAGGACATTTCTCCATCCTTCAGGTACTGCCAGCTTCAGTGTACAGATCAGATAACACAGAACGTCACGTCTCCAGTGTGTCAGAACAGTTGTGTTTTTGTGTTTTTGGCGTTTTCACCGTGGATATACCAACAAGCACAATGACTACTGTGGCCATCTGTGATTCTATGTAAAAGACAAAGAAGCAACAACAGGTGTAAAATCAAAATGTCTGCATGCCAGTGCTGATGACCGTCCCTCCCTCTCAGGATGTACGAGTATGTGAGTGAGCTAGGTCTGTTCCTGTTTAACGATGCGCTGGTGCTAAGTGAGAGGAAGGAGGGACATGTGCCCTTCAGTGTGTCTGTGAACACCTCATACATATTCCTGGCTTCTGTAGCCCTACACAGCCTCAGTTTCACTGACATCATCGACACAAAGTGTGAGGAAAGTGTGGACAATGCAAATGTGGATGTGTGCTTATCGTTTGGTTTAGGTTTTATGTGTTTTCAGTTAAAGCGAGAACTAGGCTGAAATTTACCACTGGAACAAAGTTAGTACTTGGATTTATAATATTTTGCACAACCTGTTTTAATTATTTTTTTGTGTGTGAAACACACATTTTTATATAGCTTTGTACAACAGCTGTTTATGCAAAGCACATTTCTATTTCATTAACTTTATAGATTTTTTATTTTATAATTTAATTTCATAATTAAAATAATTTACATTAAATCCCTTCACAGATGTGCAGAATGCCTTCCGCATGGAAAGTCCAAATCGGCAGTGGATCTGTGCCGTAGATCGAGAGGATAACAAAGTGAGGTGGTTGGGGGCGTTATGCAGCGCGATACGCAGCGCGCAGCCAGCTGCAACCAATGCATAATGCATAGATAACACGCACCTTTCACTTCATCAACCGGACAGCTCAGAACAGCACACAGGCTACCACCATACACGCACCAGCCTCTCTCCCGAGCGCTTCCTACTCCAACACGTGCGGAGATGTTTAATAACAGAACCGTACTCCGGACAGGGGAGTGGGAACAAAACCTACAGACATACTGGACACGGCTTTAAGAGAACAACGGGGCATATTAACGAACACAAGGGAAAGACTGAAAGAAATGACAACCTAATTGGAGCACAACCGGGGATGGAACTAATGATCTAGGATACAACTAATGATCTAGATAGCTACGTTCACAAACACAACGGGGTGAACGGAGAAATGTAGAACATGGAATTAACGCATGAAGGGGCAGAGAAGACAAAACAGACGAGAGAAACTCGGACAAGAGCAAGAAAAACACTCCGGACGGAGCCGAACCAGGCCAAATTAAACCCGAACTGGTACATAAATGAGAAAACAATGACCTGCAACGACAGGAACATACTAAGGAGTTTAAATGCGCAGATAACAAGGGAATTAACAAGACACAGGTGGACAATTAAATACAGAGGTAGGGATTCGCAGGGACAGGAAAGCACTCGAAAACGGGGAAGAGAAACAGACAATGACAGGAGAGGAGGGACTAATCGTTAAACATAAAGACAGAGGCGTTATATAATTTTATATCTGGTAAACCAAGGCCACCCATCCTTCTCGAAGTATGCAACCTACTCATTTTAATCCTGGATTTTTTCTTACCCCACAGAATCTCCACTATATTGTAAGAATTAAGAATTAAAGAAGATAATAAAAAATCAATAAAATGAAACTGAGATAAAATAAATAAGAATAAGTAAAACATAAAAAAATAAATAAAATATCAGATCAGAATGTATTAATACGCCTAGGTTACGAGCTAGTTCTTTAGAGTGTAGAGTTTTAGAGTGTAAGTAGGCAACTAGTCTGTGCCTTTCATTGCTCTTACCAAATATAATAATCTCTGTTTTATCTTTAATCAACTGTAGAAAGTTTTGACCCATCCAGTTAGTGATGTGCTCAAGGCACTTGCAGAGAGAGTTGCAGGGACTGTAGTTATTTCCCCAATAAATGTAGGATTTGAGATGGGCCTGTAATTACTTAGCACAGTTGCCTCCAAATTTTTCTTTTTGAACAGAGGCTTCACCACTGCAGTTTTCAGTGCATTAGGGAAAAAAACCCAATAAGAGTGAAGTGTTTACTATCTGAAGTATGTTATCTGCTATTGAGTGAAACACATTCTTTAGGAAGGTAGTAGGTAGAGGATTGAGGCTGCATGTAGATGACTTAGGGTCCCTTACCCCCTTTTCCTGTTTTTGATAAGTACTGGAATGTGACAGATAACAGACATATTGGGTCCAAGCTTCTTTAGAAAACAAGGACCACTGACTTCATTGCTGTAACAGCAGGGACCTGGAGAATATCAGCATGGCTGATATGGTTAAGTTCAAGAATATGGTTCAAAGTTCAAGTATATAATTTCCTCCACCTCACCACTTAAATTTTAAAGCTAAGTTTTAATTTCTGCATTAACTCTTCAATGTTGGTATTGCTTCTGATTTAGACCAGTTAACTTTATATCCAGACAATTTTGAGTATTGTTGAATAACATTGATTATAATAGTAATATATATAGAGTTCAGTGGGTCCTCTGAATGTAATAATATATCATCCACATATAGTAACAACAAGTTCTTTTCCACCTCTATAGACTCCTTTAATTTTTCCATCAGGTCTAATCATGCCCGCCGTACCATAATGAACAATAACGGACTCAAGGGGCATGCTTGAGCATTCTTCTTTCTAGACTGTTAAAGGATGGGATTATTTCATTGCTTATTATTGATGCTCTAGGACTTATATACAAAATGTTTATCCATTTAGTTATAGAAGGGCCAAGTCCTAACTTATTTAGTACTCCAAATACTGTAACTCTATCAAACACCTTTTCCACATCCAAGGAAATAGCCATAATTTTTCCTTCTGCTGACCCATTGAGCAAATGGAACAGTCTTCCCATATTATCAGTAGAGGTTATGAATGAAGCCCACTTGGTCAGGGTGTAGAACTGTCAGTAGTATTTTATCCAAGTGTGTGGCCAAGAGCTTAGTTAGAACGTTAGAATCCATATTTATTAGTCTAATTTGTCTAAAACTAGCTTGATTGGTTGGGTCATTATCTTTTTTGGGCATCAATGAAATCAAGGCTTCATTAAAAGTCATAGGGAGGGATCCATTTTTAAGGTATCTAAAAACACATCTGTTAGAACTGGTACAGCAATATCTATATATCTATTATGGTATTCCAGTGGAAACCCATCTAACCCTGGTGACTTTCCTGTTTTCATTGATATGATATAGCCTTCCTAACCTCGTCCAGGGTTATTGGGGTATCCAATGCTTCCAAGGACAAGTTTGAGAGGTCTATATTACCTAGAAATGTTTGAATCTCTTCTGGAGAGACATCCAAAGATGAACTGTACAATTTCTGATAATACTGTTAAAACATCACTTAGTACCATGTCTACCAAGTACCACGTATAGCATGGAAGGACATTTGCATGACATCTGTGTTGAAGTAACACTGAATGTTTTATTGGTGGTTATGGAGAGCATAGCAAACTCATAGATTTACCATCTTGCTCAGCGGTACCACCAGACCACCATGTATACTAATACTGTCATGAAGGTGTTTCATTCAACATTTAGCATGTATACTAATACTTTTATTAAGATGTTTCATTCAACCTTTAGCTTGTATACTTGTCACTGGTATAAAGAACACAGAACAACAGCAGTGTATTGAATTTCTCTACAAGAGAAAGAGTTCATAGGAACATTTTAAATGCTTACACATTCAAGACTTTATGAAATCCCCATAATGCTTTGGTCTCAGGACCTAAGACCAGTTAGCCCATGCTAACTCTTCTAACAGGTCACCATAATGAAAATAACCTCTCAAATCCCAGTTTTATATCCCAGCTCCCACCAATACAGTCACACACATATAACAACATTTTAAAGAAAAAAAGAAACCCAGTTTCTCCAGTAGGTCTTCGTGGTCTTTGTAAACGTAACTTGACCAGTTAGAACTGTATGCCTTCATACATAAATTCATCCGATCATACATGTAGTTTATATACATCAACAGCTTGATTTCTCACCAGCGTTCCCACTAACTTTATCAAAACACAATCATCAAATCACAATTTTAAGATATTGAAAGCAAATATTTCTTAAAGGCAGTAATTCCACACTACATAAAAACCCCTCTCAAGTAATTACTGAAAATTACTTCCTGTTGTTAAGTCAAGTGACCAGCAGTTAGTAACGTGATATATTAACACAAATCAAATACAGTAAAGCCACATACTCAGATTTTTAAAGTAATTTTATGAATTTTCTAAAGGTGCTCATAGGCATTTCCTGTCCCTGTCAAAAGTTACATTTTCAGGTCAAGTTTTTGCAATCATTTTGTAAAAGAATCACATTTGAATAGTGAAGTATAAATGAGAACCCCAATTGTTTGCTGTGAGCAAAACAAGAGCACGGACAGAGCAGGCTGTGTGAACCAACGCAGCACTCAGATTAGATGAGATTATCAAATCTATCTGGTGTAGTAGACTCTATAATACACAACCTTTGACCTCCAGAGTGAGTATGAATTGTCAAATTTGAGCAGGTAAACTCCATGTCCAGGGTACTGGTGACTGCCTGCATACACTTCTTCATGGCTGTCCCTCCGACAGACAGGAAGCACCTCACTCAGATGAGGAAGCCTATGCTCTGTTGAGCTCTCTGATTTTCCGTCTTCACTGTTGCCTACAAAGTCAACACGATTCACATTAGGTTTTAAACAGTTTATGCTGTATAGACAGGAAAAACAAATATCAAAATGTTTATATATATATATTGGATGCAGATACACCAGTGTGAATTTACAGTAGTATGTAAATTACTGCAGTATGACCAGTGTGGATTTATTGTAGTATGTAAATTACTGCAGTGTGACCAGTGTGGATTTATAGTACTATGTAGATTACTGCAGTGTGACCAGTGTAAATTTACAGTAGTATGTAAATTACTGCAGTGTGACCAGTGTGAATTGATAGTAGTATGTAAATTACTGCAGTGTGACCAGTGTGAATCGATAGTAGTATGTAAATTACTCCAATGTGAATTGATAGTAGTATGTAAATTACATTGTCGGTTTGCTCACCTGTGTCTTGGCTGACCACAGAAGATTCTAAGTTCTCAGCCTTTTTCCCATTTGCTGTGTTTGGCCACTCAAAGTACAAGCCAAAAGCGATATCACAGTGATCAGTGGCAAACTCCCAGAAGAGGTGAGAGCCATCCTCGTGAGTGGACACCCGTATGCTTAGCACCTCGCCTCTTCCCACAGTGATCACAGACTCCATGTCCTGTACCATCTTCTCCTTAAATTCTTTTATCTGAGGTCTCGTCCATATGGAGGGAGCCATGATAGCCACCTCTGCATCATAAAAAGAATAATCCCTTCAGAATGCTAATGCTAAGAGCAAACTAAGAGCGAATTAATGCAATGAACAGTTAGTGAGCAAGAGCTCATTTACATAATGTGAGGTGGTCCCTTCCTGTTTCGTTTAACTTCCTGTTTAATCTTTTTTTTACCACAATTAGCATTTTTCTGATGAGGAATACCATGAAATAAACTTTATATACAACAACTGCATAAATAGACTATCGACTATTCACCAAATTTGCATAATCAAATGAATGGAATGTTTTAAATTAAAAGGATTATAAAAACAAACTGATGATGCATATGTATTTTCTTCTCTATTGTCTGAAAGCTTACATATGTAAATAACACTTACCTCCTGGTTTGCCTTCTATGACTAAATGACTTTGTTTGGAGTTCACCTTAGATGCTGGATTCTGTAAGGACTTCAAACAGCTGCCTGGATTTACTAGGGACGTTGAGTCATGCAAATCAGGACATGCCAAAGTTGTCTCAGCCATATCCTGCTGCTTCTGCTGTGCTATCTGTGTGCACACACAGGCACGTGTCAAAACTCAGCAGAATAGGTCACTTTTTAAATGTATTTTCCATGGTGAATTACTGGTTTAAAACAGCCTGAAATGAGTAAGAAACTCTTGAAATTGGGTGCATACAAATAGTCCACTGAAGATCGCATTGAAAACCATCAATAATAATAATAACTATTATTATTATTAAACGGAAATATTAGGGTCAGTGCTGTCTTTAATACCCGCACTGTGTTCCAGGTTCTCAATAGGAAACACATGAGCCACAGTTTTGAAGGCAGCACTTAAACCCAGTTAACAAGCGCCCCACCCCAGCATTAACTGCAGATAATACATCATTAGTCTCTCTTAAGAGTGCAGACTCGGTGCTCAGACCAGTTCTAAAACCAGAATTAAAACATTCACACTTAAAAAGTTCAACTTTTAAAAATAGGCTGAGCCACTGCATGTTTAAAACCATTAGGTATCTTTCCTGTAGGAAATAGGAATTAACATTAATATTGAAATGTATCGTATGAATCAAAGGAAAAAAGATATGGTCATCTCTAAAACCTAAAAGATTCCTCACAAATTCCAGATAAAAGATGCTCAGTCAGTGAGATTAGTTATAGAATTTGTAAATCAAACTTTAGGTCTATTTAAAAAAATATTGAATTAATTCACAGACTGAACCATCTAACCCTGGACAGAACCATTTAACCACTGACAGAATCATTTTAGTGTTAGGAATTTTTACAATGAAGAGTCAGGAATCAGAATCACATAACCATGGACAGAATAATTTTACCATGGACAGAATAAGTTAACCATGGGCAGTTCTATTTAACCATGAACAGAAAGATTCCTCACAAATTCTAGATAAAAGTTCCTCAGTCAGAGGGATTTTGAACAGTCATGTTCAAATGTGTATCCCACAGACAGCAAACAAAAGCCCCAATGTACAGCTGATCTCAAACCTGCTGCAGCTGGTAGGCTTGCTGGATGTACTGTTGGTAGTGCTGTTCCTGGAGCTGCTGGATGAGCAGGTGCTGCTGTTCTGGGCTGTTGGGGAACTGCCCTTGAGCGTATTGCCTTAACTGCACTGCTGTGTGTGTGCTCAGAGCTGCCATGATCTGTTGCCTACATACACACACACAACAAAACACAACACTAAAACAAGTCACTGTTGCCACAATCAAAAGTCACAATCACTGGATTGAGCATGCAGATCTAATTTTCTTTTTTGTGCAACCTGACAACAAATAATCTTCAAAAGACAATTTTACCTACACAACATATGGACCTGAAACAAACAACTTTTAATATGTAATTTTAATATAACTTTTAATACCAGCCAGTCATACACGGTCAGTTTTATTTTCTTGGGTTTCACACAAAAGCCAAATTTTTGTAAGAATGATTATGAAATTAAAATATAGAGATATAGACTATGAAACTATAAAACTAAACTGTACATGTGCAATGATAAAAACTATATAAGTCTCTCTATATATTCTTAATAGGATGCAGGGAAAGAGAGACCGAACAGAACATAACAGAGAGGACAAGCCTTAAAAAATAAGCAAATGCACTATTCCGTCGCCATGAGTGACTAGTAAACAAAGGGGTGGGGCTACTCCCCTCAATTCTGTCACCATGAGTGACTAGTAAACAAAGGGGAGAGGCTACTCCCTTCAATTCTGTCGCCATGAGTGACTAGTAAAGGGGTGGGGCTACTCCCCTCGATTCTGTGTGTGCCCCACATTGCTACATTCCATCTTCAGTCTAAGAAATGCCCTCTGAAGTCCTGTTTCTGCAGTAGTAGAGAGCACATTTCTGACAGCATCACGTTTCTGACAGCAGCACGTTTCACGTCACTCACTTCTGCAGCTCCCTCAGTGAACATTCAGCCTCCTCTTTCTTCCTTGTCTCCTCTTCCTCTCTCCATTCTTGCTCCTCTCTTTCTGCCCTGAGACGTTCTTCCTCTTCTCTTCTGCACATACACACACCCCACATACACACACCCCCACATGTCCATGTACAGTGTCTGACAGCGCGACTGTGTGCTCCCTGGCGCCCTGGCCGTGATGCTCAGTTCAGCTCACACTTACAGTCTTCTCTCCTGTTCCTCTTTCTCAATTTTATGAGACGTGACATATGGGGCAAACATACTACAGCAGGAGTTCAGAAGCTTCACGAAATCTTCCATTGCATCCTCTCTGGCCATACTGCCGAGTCGGGCCCATTCTTTCCTGTGAGGAGCAGCGGGTTCCACAGATTTCACCACAACCCTGTACTTTTCAGCATGTTTTGATTAATAATTAGGAAGACTCTACAAATCTCCTAATCAAAAATGTCAAAGCTGATTCTGAGCTGAAACCTGTTTCTCATCAAAATGTTACCTTCTGTCATTTCCCAGTACATCAAAGAACCCAACTTCTGGGCAAACCTTTGGGTTATACGGGCCCAATGAGACATGCTTCTGAAGAGCTACCAAGCGCACATTCTCTTCATAAGTTGGACTGAAGGCCTTCCCGTTCATTTCTGGACAGATACATACAGACACTTTCATTGTGTGAAATTAAAATCTTTTAGTTTTTATATTTAGTATACTAATATAGCATTACATGTTCTTAATCGGGTTTACTAAGTGGTAATGGGTACAATTCTGCAAAACTTGGGGTGGGATCGGTTGACTACAGTAAGCAGACTGTGATATGCAATAAGATTAACAGTATAAGGTCCTTAAGAAAATACATTATGCTATTTACAAGACATATATATAGCGAACTGTACCTTTAAAAAATCCAAGCGCCAGCCTGAATATTTCCTCTAATGAAAAGCCCCATGTCCTTTCAATGGTACACTTTGTCTGCTCGTTTTCCTCAGTTAGTTTTTTTCCACTTTCTTCAGCGATGTCCTTGGCGCTGGATGCCGTGGTGTCCTCCCGCTCACAACTACTTACCACTGCGACGCTCACACGGACTTCAGGATTTTCCGAAGCCATTGTTGTCGACACCTTTACTGTTACAGGTGGCCACGTCGCAAACTGGAAATACTAAACTCATGCTCTTCCGTATTATCCTACCGGAAATTCCGTGATATTTAAATACACTTTACTGGACAAAGCGGTTCATATTTGAATGAGGAAAACACGACTGTCGTCACTGGAATAGCTTTTATTAGCAATAGGTTACGGTTTATGTGTCTGTTGCTGAGTTCGTCTGTGAACGCTTCAATCCTCAGACATCTTTCTGAGCCATATTTTACTCACATTTGTTCTAATTTCAACACGTGGTGTAACAGTCTGTTATCCTGATGTTTATGTCCGTCACAGGGCTTCACAGGATAAAGTTTACAATAAAAACATTTACTAATGACCGGAACTTTTTACAAGTCCGCAATTTATTTATTTAACCGTCAATTAATGGTTTAATTGATACATCTCTGAAACTCATCCATCTCTCCAATACATTACTACATCCTACATTGAGAACAAACTTGTATCAAATTAATTACTAACATAAATATTAAGTCGTGTATAAATATAATGAAAACAAGCATGTGTTTGACGCAGTTCTCTAGGATCAATCTGTCGGACGTTTGCACGTAAATTGAGGCGTAAACTTGTACAAGTTGTTTTGAATGAGTAAAACGTACACAATGAACTTGAAATGTAAAGTTGCAGATGCGAAATGAATCGTACTTTTTGTATTTGTGCTCGGTTGTACCCCTTTCGAATAATTCATGTGTAACGCTTAAATCTGACTTCATTAGGTTTCAGTGTGCGATTGTTGTGAAAATTATGCTGTCACAGACGACAATTCTTGGGGAGATTTCTTTGTCTGAACGTGTAACCCTTAGTTAAAAGAAGTTTATTCAAGTGTACTAGGAGTATACTTATTTTTTTACTAAAACTGAGGAAGTATACTTGAAGGTTACTTTTTATAAACTATTTTTAAATACTTAAGAATAGTATAGTGAAGTATACTTGGCTTATACTGAAAAGTATAAACAGAAGTCTAAGACTAAGTACATTAATACCCTTAGCAAAAATAAGTTTATTCAAGTGTACTATGAGTATACTTATTTTTACTAAAACTGAGGAAGTATACTTGAAGGTGACTTTTTACTTTTGATACTTAAGAATAGTATAGTGAAGTATACTTGGCTTATACACAGAAGTATAAACAGAAGTCTAAGACTGAGTACATTAATACAAAGACTTACACTTGTATACCAAGACTTACACTTGTATAATACTTACTATATCTTGCTCCAAGTGCATAATAAGGTCAAGTCAATGACTCATGCTTAACATTTAATGCAAATGTGCACCTTTTCCTTTCATTTTCTCCAGTAAGGAAGGAATTTATATCATATGTATTTGTTTTTGAAATGTGTGAAATGTTTGAAAATATATCGAACTTGTTTTCAACATTCTGTCTTGTGATTTTGTAAATGCATCACACTCTTGTGTACATACAGTAAACTTTAAGAATACTGAGACGGCGCCGGACATACAGATTGACAAGCCCCGCCCACTCGTCAGCAGAGGTTGCTGGGAGATAGGCGAGAGAGACTGGAAATTATAAATAATCCGTTTAATGTGTGAGTTTGCATGTAGTTATTTTGCTGTTTTTAGTTATAAGTGTGTGGAGGATGCATATGTGTTTGTTCTGTGAGGAAAGCCGGGAGCACCCTCACTGTGATGTGGGTGCGGCTGGGTGAGGTAGTTGCCATTAAAAGCAATGAAGTATTTTAAGGCTTATTTTCTAGCTGAAATAAGCTTTTCGTGTGAGACTCCTTTCTTCACTGTCACGACAATATTTTAAGGAGTGTATTTCAAATACATAAATTTTAAGCTATAAGTAATATGCCAAGCAAACTTAAAGTGAACTAGTGAAATAATCAATGTTTAACAGTATACTTAAAATATACAATAAATATGGACTCGAAGTATATAACTAGTACAATGGCAGTATATTGATAAGTGTACTTGTGGTTGTCGTTGAAATTCTGTAAAACCCTTAAAATGGTGAGCACAAAAGAGTCAGAAGCAGTTGGGTGAAATGGTATAACAGAGTAAAATGAATTTATTAAGCAAGTATGGATTAATCCAGAGATCTCAATTACATACACACAAGGCGTCTGCAATAGAGAGCTAATCTGCCTATTCGAATCCTCAGGTTTTATAATAATTTTCCATGTACATGACACGTGCACGTGGTGACCATGCGTTGATCACAGAATGCTAAAAGCAATATGATTGGATAAACAGGACATAATCCACACATGATTTGACATGCACATGCTGGCCTCTCCCCTCGCACGCCTGTGCTCCTGCTCGGACGTCAGGGGTCCATCCCGTGAGTGGATAAGAGCGAGGCCATCCTAGGAACATTGGCTTCTCGAAAACACCCGAGGCGCCAGGAAGGCAAGGATAGCTACGTAGCCAAAGCATTCTTGATTCAGGCCTACTGCCCATAAATACAAGAGTGACTGAAATTATACATTACTAATGTGATTTACGTGTATGTAAGGTAAAGAACACTCAGGAATGCTGAAGTATAGATATACTAAAGCATATAATAAGGCGAAATGTTAGATTTTCACTCACAGTGGTATACTTTAAGCATACTAGAGGGATATACCAAGTACATTGATAGCATATAGATGAGTATACTAGTTTTATACTATAAAGTGTACTTTTAAAAACTTAAAATTAACTTTAAAGTATACTTTTATAAACTAGAAATGTTCCAATTTAGTCCGAAGAAGTATTAAATTGGTATACTTTCTAGTACACTTAAAGTATATGGTCTGTAGTATACTTGCTATACTTATAGTTATACTGAAGTATACTTAATAAAATGAACTTTACGTATACTACTTTTTGCTAAGGGAAGTGTTATTCTCCAGTGAAGCGGATGTACCGCCTTTATGACCAAATGCCACAAATGCCACCTTTATGCCATATCATTACATTTTAGCAGTGCCAGAAACACGCGTGACAAGCGACAGGGAGCTGCTTGGAATTCAATTCAATTCAATTCAATTTTATTTATATAGCGCTTTTTACAACACATGTTGTCACAAAGCGGCTTTACAAATTGCGTGGGTCCAGATCCCTAATGAGCAAGCCAAAGGCGACAGTGGCAAGGAAAAACTCCCTAAGATGGCAGGAATTTAGGAAGAAACCTTGGGAGGACCAAGACTCAAAAGGGAACCCATCCTCCATTGGAATTATAAGTAAACGACAGAATAGCAACACGAAAATTAACTTTTATCTAAAATTTTGTCAGCAGAGAGAATGCCTTTTTTATATAAAAAAAAGTCGCATGTGGGTGATCAAAGTGCTGCTTCATAATTTTCTAGCATCATAGCTTTATCGGGGGTAAAATCATATGGTTTGACTTTTAAGCACATGTGAGATTAAGAAACATTCAGGTTTTAGTACCCTCAAAAACTGCTCTCACACTTTCATGACAAGAAAAATAGGCAGTATAAGATAAGATCAAACTTGTATGAGCCCACCTTCGGGGAAATTTGTTCATTACAGCAGCTTAAGTAAAGGTAAGGATGAAAACGAATAAAAATATAATAGAATAGAAAATACTATACATAAAAAATATATATCAATACACATATACATCAAAACACTATACACATTTGTAGCCGATGATTTGCAATTTATACACAGCATACACAGTATGGGTGGGAATGTAGATTGTCAAGTTCATCCACGTCAGACTCTGCCATCCATGTCTTTGTGGACCTTGCTTTGTCATGTTGGAAGAGCTCCAAACTGTTCCCACAAAGTTGGGAGCATGAATTGACCAAAATGTCTGTGTAAGGATGGGGGTCAAATGGCGTTCAAATGTGTGTTCTACAGGACTATATGATTTATTAAGTTATTTTGCTCAATATACTGGCTGTTAGGAGTCTATCACTCTATTCCCAGTTTCACTCCCAATCTCACTCACAGACAGTGGCCTTGTTTCACTCACAGACAGTGGTCACTCCAGAGAACGCGCCTCTACTGCTCTAGCGTACAGTGGTGGTGTGCTTTACACCACTGCAGCCGACACTTGAATGCAGCTGCTCGACCATGGAAACCCATTTCCATGAAGCTCTCTGCGCATTCGCTGACCCCGCTCCGTCAGTTCGTGGCTGAGTTGCTGTCGTTCCCAAACACTTCCCTTTTCTTATAACACAGCTCACAGCTTAAATTCTATTTTAAATTTCAACATGTACACAGTAATGATTAAAAAAAAAAACATGAGTATAAAGACTGATCTTTGACAACATGAGCAAACAATTTAACCTTGAGCTTTAGAATCTATTTATTCTGTCCATTCAAATTCATCAGGATCAAATGTGGAGTTAATTTTGTTAGAAACACAGAGATCAATGGCATAAATAATCTCAACAACCATGATGAATGGAAACGTTAAACCTACAACATTATACCTAACCATGATTTTACACCTACGTTAAACCTAAGCATGATGTTACACCTATAGCGTTACACCCAACCATGATGTTACACCTACAGCCTTACACCTAACCTTGAGGTAAGACCTACAGCGTCACACCTAACCATGTTACACCTACAGTGTTACACCTAACCATGATGTTTCACCTACAGCGTTACACCTAACCATGATATTACACCTACAGTGTTGCACCTTACCATGATCTAACACCTACAGTGTTACACCTAACCATGATGTTAAACCTACAGCATTACAGCTAACCATGATGACAATACAGGCTGCTTCCTGCTGACGCTGCTTCCTACTGACGTTACGTCCTGCTAACGCAGCTGCTGAGTGTTTTTCTAATTTTGCAATTGAAAACACTTTTTTAATTTTCTGATTTGTGATAACTATTTTCATACTGTTCTTAACGATTTGCCTTCCTAGACCATCTTCACAGGTAGTTTTATCACAGTCAAGATGAACAGTTGTCTGTTCCTGCAACAGACCAACTATCTGTTTCCAAAACAGTGTGCTAGCGTAAGTTCTTAAATTCGACTAAATTCGGAAAGTTTATCTGTGGCTGGTGGTGTTCAGAGTGTGGCATGTTTAGCTAAGACCCTTTTGCCACTGACAGTAATAGTGATAGCAATTTGTGAGAGGTGCCAGTTAGTCACTTCTCTCGTGGCGAAAGAGGAAAGTTTAGAGCGCCGTGTTCACTCATTATTAAGGGATAGAGAGCAAGATTCAGTTATAGCTGTGACTCCGCGACTCCGGTGTTAGAGCCCTCACAGCAGGGCGCATGGGTGACGTCTTGGCAGCATATGACGCTAGACTCAATTCACTCAAAATTACTCAAAGAGGTATTACCAGCTGTGACTGAACCTCTTCTAACTCATCCATTACAATAGGTCACATGCCCAAATCCGGTAAATTAGCCGTCATTAAACCCCTGATCAAGAAACCAAATCTTGATCCAACTGTACTATATAGTTACAGACCCATTTCGAACCTATCATTTATATCCAAGATCATAGAAAAAGCTGTGGCCCAACAATTATGCTTATATCCAGAAATCACATTTTTGAAAAATTCCAATCTGGATTTAAGGCCCACCACAGTACTGAAACAGCCCGAGTTAAAGTAACAAATGATCTCCTTCTTGCCTCTGATCAAGGATTTGTATCTCTAGTAGTGCTTCTCTATGTTAGTGCAGCCTTCGACACAGGAGATCACAAGATCCTGCTAGAAAGGTTAGAAAACTGGATTGGAATCTCGGGTACAGCCCTTTCATGTTTTAATTCTTATTTCAAATTAAATCAAATCAAAATTCATTTATATAGCGCTTTTTACAACAGTTGTTGTCACAAAGCAGCTTTACAAGTGTCCGAGTCCAGGCCCCCAGTGAGCAAGACAAGGGCGACAGTGGCAAAGAAAAACTCCCTAGGAGCATGAGGAAGAAACCTTGAGAGGAACCAAGACTCAGTGGGGGAGCCCATCTTCTTCTGGCCGACGCCGGTCTCCATGTGCAGCCTTATTTAACCAATCACTATCAGTTCGTAGAGCTCAACAATATTCCCTCCAAATGCACAAAAGTGAAATATGGAGTCCCACAAGGCTCCATCTTAGGACCACTATTATTTACATTATACATGCTACCATTGGGAATAGTTATAAACAAACATGGTGTCAACTTTCAGTTCTATGCAGATGACACCCAGCTTTACATATCAGCCAAACCTTTACATATCAGCCCCTCCCTTTAGCTATGCTGCTATAGATAAGCCTGCCGGAGCCACATGCTAATCACTGGCACGTGAGCTATGTATGTCTGTTTAAATCAATGGTTGTCTAAATTGATGTTCACACCTGCCAGCTTAGGGAGTTTTTCCTTGCCACTGTCGCCTCTGACTTGATCATTAGGGATCTGGACCCATACGATTGTTAAACTGCTTTGTGACATGTCTTGTAAAAAGCGCTACATAATAAATTTCACTTTGACTTTGACTGATGACAAATCCAGATTAGGAAAAATTGAGGCCTGCGTAAGAGATGTTAAATGCTGGATGTCCCTAACTTCCTCCACCTTAAACAAAACAGAGGTTCTGCTTCTGGACCCAAAGGCCGCAAGACAGAAAATACCAGATCTAATGCTAAATCTCGCAGACTACCCCATTGCTCAGTAGACAAAAATCATACTTGACTATGACCTATCATTTGAAAAATACATAGATAATACTACGAGGATAGCTTTTCTACATCTCTGTAACATTGTCAAGATAAGAAATGCCTTATCCCAGCATGATGCAGAAAAATTAGTACACACCTTTGTTAGCTCCAGATTAGACTACTGTAACTGTCAGGATGCTCAAATAGCAATCTAAATAAAATACAAGTAGTTCAAAATGCAGCAGCCAGAGTTCTAACTAGAACTAGAAAATATCAGCCCAGTCTTATCAGCCCTGCACTGGCTGGAGTTCCGTGTTGCTTTTGTGCAACACCGAGAGAGTAAGACTAAGACGATCGAATTTTCTAGCCCTAGTTAGGCTAGATACATTTTTAAATAGGAATCTTGGATTATTTACATGTTTTTCTGTTAAAGCCAATAAGTATGAAGATTTTACCGTATTATACCGTATATGCTTATATAATCAATGGTGGTTAAATTGACATCCACACACTCAGTCTGTATTGTTCATCTTTTTGCATGCTTCTACCCAAGACGACTGCATGCAAGCACCTACAAGCACCTGGGAGATGGTCTGGCTCGCCGGTGGATGTACTGATGCCGGGGTTGGATGTACCATTGCCATAAGGGGACGTGCTGATGCTGGCTCCTACCTGAGGCTCACCATCTGCACCGAAGGGACTGTGACTACTTGGACGGGGAACAAGAACTTTACGCTATAAGTGTAGAACCGCCTTTTGTTCAAAAATACGGATTGGTGCTAACGGGCCGCCCAATGGAGGATGGGTTCCCTTTTGAGTCTTGGTCCTCCCAAGGTTTCTTCCTATTTCCCCGCCATCTTAGGGAGTTTTTCCTTGCAACAGTTGCCTTTGGCTTGCTCATTAGGGATCTGGACCCATACAATTTGTAAAGCTGCTTTGAGAAAACATGTGTTGTAAAAAGTGCTATATAAATAAAATTGACTTGACTTGACTTATATTCAATAAGGCTGATTTTCCATGGCACTCTATATACTTCTAATTTACAGCTTCACCTTTTACATTCCAGGATACGCGCTGCTCGTTTGAGACTATGCGTGTGCTGTAAGATGTAAGTATGTATGACTGTTGAGACTACAGCTGTGTACCTTCTGACTCCACCCTTATAGCTGTGTACCTTCTGACTCCGCCCTTACAGCTGTGTACCTTCTGACTCCGCCCTCACAGCTGCGTACCTTCTGACTCAGCCCTCACAGCTGTGTACCTTCTGACTCTGCCCTTTTAGCTGTGCTGCCATAGCTAGATCTGGAGTCTGTCCTTGCACACTATAGTCAATTACTATACACAACTCTGTACTTAGTCATGCCTAATAACATTTTCTCTCTTTCTGCTGAGGTAAACCTCCTCCTGATGTCCTGCTGTTACTGAGTCTCAACCTGTCTCAGCTCTTATGTTTGTAAAGTTTATACAAATATCAACATCAACACCATTTTCAGTGTGGTAGCCTTAAGTCTCAAGCCAATTATACACTTAACAAACAAACAAAAAATAAATAACCTGTTACATATGGATCCACTCCTTCTGTTAGTCCTGTCTATATCCTCCATTTTGCCACATCTGGATTCGATCCTTCAGTCTATCCTGTCCATGTCTTCCCTTGTTCCACACCTTGTTGTCTATCATGTCATGTCTGGCCCCGCCCCCTTGGTTTGATCTCAGGTGTCCCTTGTTTATGATTTTATTTGTTTGGTATATATATATTCTCTGTGTTTCAGTCCCACTTTGTATGTCAATTGTAGTCCCTGCTTTATAGTTGTTTCTGGGTTTCCATGCCTGTGATTTCTCTACTTCAAAGTTCCTGCATTTGTTCGATTATTTGTTCTTTGTTAAACTGTGTATTCTGTCTGATTCTTAGTCTATCTTTATGTGAAATGTTAGATGATAGACAACAAGGTGTGGAACAAGGGAAGACATGGACAGGATAGACTGAAGGATCGAATCCAGATGTGGCAAAATGGAGGATATAGACAGGACTAACAGAAGGAGTGGATCCATATGTAACGGGTTATTTATTTTTTGTTTGTTTGTTAAGTGTATAATTGGCTTGAGACTTCAGGCTACCACACTGAAAATGGTGTTGATGTTGATATTTGTATAAACTTTACAAACATAAGAGCTGAGACAGGTTGAGACTCAGTAATTATGCCTCGCCGTCCTCGTACCCTCCGGGTAAGTACGGCTCGGCTGGAGGAAGCAGCTAGGGTTATGCGTGTTAGCACCCCAGTTAATAAATCCTGCTCTCCTCAGCACTTGTGTCCGCCTCTTAGCTCCTCAGCGTTACATAATCATGTGTTTGTTTTATTTGTATTCATTTCAGATTAAAAATATGACAAATAGTGCTGCATAATGCTGTGTAAATAAAATGTAGAAGTCAGTGTCTGAACTCCTAGTGAGGTCTGCTGAGCTCATGTCTGTAATTTTTAATAATATTTGTATATTTTATTACCCCCATATGCCTATTTAATGTAGATGTAAGTATGACTTGTTATAGCTGGATACACTGCCTGGCCAAAAAAAAGTCGCCACCTGGTTTAAATCTAAGCAAATAGGTACGAGCCTCCTATTGAATAATTATTGCATAGGTGATTATCTTTCAGCTGGCAACAAGTTGTTTAACCCCAACTGGTGCAATGAGTTGTTTCTCATTTCTTAAACAGCCATGCTGAAAGACACATCCTGTGGTTGTGGAAAAGATGTCATTCTGTTTGAGAAGGGTCAAATCATTGGCATGCATCAAGCAGAGAAAAAAATCTAAGGAGATTGCAGAAACTACTAAAATTGGGTTATTGTCCAATGCATTATTAAAAACTGGAAGGTAGTGGGGACCCATCGTCTTCGAGGAAGAAATGTGGCCGGAAAAAAAGTCCAAAATGATCATGATTGGCGATTACTTAAACGTTTGGTGAAATCAAATCGAAGAAAACCAACAGTAGAACTCAGTGCTATGTTTAATAGTGAAAGTAAGAGCATTTCCACACATACAATGTGAAGGGAACTCAAGGGATTGGGACTGAATGCCTGTGTAGCCTTAAGAAAACCACTAATCAGTGAGACTAACTGGAAAGAAAGGCTTGAATTTGCTAAGGAGCATAAAAATTGGACTATGGAGCAATGGAAGAAGGTCATGTAGTTTGATGAGTCCAGATTTACCCTGTTCCAGAGTGATGGGCGCATCAGGGTAAGGAGAGAGGCAGGTGAAGCTCCCATCATGCCTAGTGCCTGCTGTATGTGCTGAATGAGGTCATCTGAATTTACGACCTGAATTTATTGAATGATCAGGTTATTCCATCAATGGATTTTTCTTCCCTAATGGCATGGGCATATTCCACGATCACAATGCCACAATTCATTGGGCTCGAACTGTGAAAGAGTGGTTCAGGGAGCATGATGCATCATTTTCATACATGGATTGGCCACCACAGAGTCCAGACCTGAACCCCATTGAGAATCTTTGGGATGTGCTGGTGAAGGCTTTGTGCAGCGGTCAGACTCTACCATTGTCAATGCAAGATCTTGGTGAAGAATTAATGCAACACTGGATTGAAATAAATCTTGTGACACTGCAGAACCTTATCGAAACAACTAAATATTAGTGTGTTACCTTTTGTTGGTGGTGACTTTTTTTTTTGGCCAGGCAGTGTATTTTAGTATGTTTACTGCTGTCATGTAACGAGTCCATGCCAAACAAAGAGTACAATTATGTTGCTGAGATTTGAGTACACTACACCTTAAATTACCTTAAATCACCTTAGATATGTGTAGTTTTAAAGTCCATGTCCAGTTTAAAAATACCTTTCAGGTGGGCATGGGGCACCTCTTCCACTAAGTACATCTGCAGATTTCATTCTAGGAGGTGCACACATCATTCCACTGGTTTAATCAGTCTCCAATTTCACTTGATCTGTTGCATTAAGTGTACTCCTGTTTGCTTGACTGACTGTGTGTGTGTGTGTGTGTGTGTGTGTATGTGTGTGTGTGTGTGTGTGTGTGTGTGTGTGTGTGTGTGTGTGTGTGTGTGTGTGTGTGTGTGTGTGTTCTAACTGCACAAATGGTTAAAATGCAGAGGACAAATTTCGATTGGGGTGAAAATCACAATTGACCAATGTGGCTGATCTTATTTGTAGCAACAAGGCAGGAGACAAACACATAACTCATTGTAGCTTTTCATTACTGTACACAGGTGCAACAGCAGTGGAGTTAGAACTGAACAAACAAACCAAGTGGAGGAAACCCCTCCCCCACCATTTACCTTGAATTGCATGCCCTCTCCTCCAGAACATTTTTAGCTGCACTTTAAAGGGCTCCTATTGTGGAAAACTCAATTGCCTATGCTTTATTGCATTAAAGAATTTTAAGTGATATACTGTTAAATACTGTTAAAGTGTCAAAAAACACAATTTATTGTCCAGGTCTGTAAAGAAAGTCCATGAGAATGGAATAGTATAATTAAACTGAGCTGGCTAAACATTGATAACACCTTTGTGTTGTAAATAACTTTGGTATTTTAATTCAAATTTGGAACAGCTTTAACTCCTTCAGGTGTTTTTTTTCCATAGAAGCCTGCTTTGTACCTGTCTATCATAATATGTTGACACAGCATTTAATGAACTTGAGCAAAGTGGAAAGCCCAGGACCTGTGCGCAGGTCTTTATATGCACAACAGAGAGTGAAAGAACAGATGAAAACATGAATGAACATAAAGGCACAAGACGCTGATCAAACAAACAATGCAATAGCCTGGAGAACCATCAGGTAAATACGGCTGGCTGAAAGTAAGACAATAATGCGACAATAAGAGCAACTGCATTTGAATATGAAAGCACAAATTGACTCATTCAGTCATCATATATATATATCAATCAATAGCATTCTTGTTCAGTTTCATATGGACCAATAGCATTCTTGTTCAGTTTAATACGGATCAATAGCATTTTTGTTCAGATTAATATGGATCAATAGCATTCTTGTTCAGTTTAATATAGATCAACAGCATTCTTGTTCAGACCAATGCTAGTTTCATAATTTCCGTAGTAACTTAGCAATACTCAGTTTACCACCTATATGTCGTTATTATACATCTAACTATTTTAAAATTCTCCCAATCCAGGGACCTAAACCCATAACACAGCACTGGTCTTTAGGAAATCTGCTGGGCCAACAGGAATGGAATCATGTCCAGCAGCTTGGTGGTTCATCACAATGCCTCCCGCAACCTGTCGTCCAGGATAGCCCAAGGTTCTTTCATCGGCCCTACATTGCAGCTGAACTAATAATATCCATTTTATCCACCTGTGGTAACCTACTGGTTTGTGTCACAGTAGGACAGAAGAAAAAGCTGCATACTGTCACTGACTACTTCCTGGTGTCTCTGGCAATAGTTGATTTCTTCGTTGGGGCTTTGGCCATCCCCTGTGCTATACTGATAGACCTTGGTCTCCCCCACTATGATCTACACCTGTGTGTCACTGTTTTGTACATGATCATCATGTTAACCCAGACATCCATCTTCAGCCTGCTGGCTGTGGCAATTGACTGCTATGTGGCCATGTTGTTGCCTTTCCACTTCCAGAGGCTGCTGAAGCCAAGAAACGCCGGTCTGGTTATCCTGCTAACTTGGACCCTAGCTGTCCTCAGTGCCGTTGATTGGGTGGCTCAGCAGGTCTGATAAGATTAGTTACTGCTTCTTTTCCTGTGTGGTGAATCTGGCCTAAATGGTGTATTTCATTGGCTGTGTTCTAGTACCCATAGTGGCCATGTTTATCATTCACGCCCAGATCTTCATAAGGCAGCACACAAGGCACATTGCATCCATGGAGACTTCAGTAGAGGTGCAGGCTGGACAAAACGCCATCATGTGGCGGGAGGCGAGGGAGGCAATGTCAGGATTCCTGCTGATGTTTCTCTTTGTGCTTTGTTGGATCCCAGTACAGATATTGAATTGTGTGCAGCTGTTCTGTCCACACTGTACAGTGCCGTTACCACTCATCTTAACCACAGTTATTCTGTCACATGTGAATTCAGCCATCAATAATAATAATAATGGCTTACACTTATATAGCGCTTTTTTTCACGGAACTCAAAGCGCTTTGCAATTTCGTGCATTATTCATTCACACCTCAATCACACCTGGTGGTGGTAAGCAACTGATGTAGCCACAGCTGCCCTGGGGCAGTCTGACAGAAGCGTGGCTGCCAATCCGCGCCTACGGCCCCTTCGACCACCAGCAAACACACACACACACAAGTTTGCGGGCAATCTACAGTGACCAATCAACCTAACATGCATGTCTTTGGACTGTAGGAGGAAACCGGAGTACCTGGAGAAAACCCACATAGGCACAGGGAGAACATGCAAACACCACACAGAGCAGCCCAGACCGAGAATCGAACCCAGACCGCCTTGCTGTGAGACGACAGTGCTAACCACCACACCACTATGCCGCTATTAACCCTTTCCTCTATGCCTACAGTAAACGTGATGTGAATGTGTTTCTTGTAAAAATTAATCTGATGTAATCTGAATAATCTGTGGCATGATCTTATTTTATTTGGATGTACAGTATAAATCCACTAGAGCAGTAGCAACCTGGAGGTTCAGTGCTGATCGTAACACTCCTGGTTCATCCAATACCGTTCCTCAGAAATGATTAATTAATGGGATTTTAGATTTGGATTGGGATCCACTAGTGATATCCACTAGGAAGATATCTCCAGGAGGACTGATAACTAGTAAGATGAAGAGTTCTCAAGTACTTGTTCTAAACCCTGAAGGTAATTAATTAATCATCAAGCTGCTCACAATTAATCGTCAACTCAGGGAAATTGTAAATTGATTAGTTAAATAATGTGAAACAGCAACATTAACTTTGGGGCTTTAATGCTAACAGAGCTAAGAATTGCTTCAGATGGAACCAATGAGATAGTATTGAATGCAAAAGGTTTTGGTCTTCTGTGTCTTAGACCCTCACATCCCATGGTGTGTAGGTCCCTGGCTCAGGTGGAGGGCACTGAAACAAAACATATTTATCCAAATATAGTTATTCAAACACAGTTATACAAACATTGTTATTTAAACAGTTATCATTTTAAGAGGAATGTTATCTTTGATGTGTCTCTGGAACAGCTGTGCTTTTAAACTCTCACTCCTGTAACTACATACTAATTTCTATATACTTGCTGAACAATTCACATAAATTGCTACATAATATGCATTACATTAATTGAAAGGTTAATTATGATCATCCAAATATGAATTCTCAGCTCATGAACTGAATAACAACCAGATGAGTTGAATCCAGTGTATAAGAGCAGGTCAGACTGCTCCAGAGACTCTAACACACAGATCTCTCAGCAACATCTACCAAGATCCTCCTCTACTTGTTATTAATTGCCACATTTCTCTCATTTACCATACCTTAAAACAAGGACGCTGTCTTTCATTCACTGCAAAGTATTGCCACTGTTTAAGTATAAACACACTATTTGTAAGCAGTGATATATGGTAGCGCCGCTACATGTAGTGAAGCTGTTAGTTGAACTACATTTTCTTGTAGCTTGGCGCTGATTTCTGAATCAAATAACTTTCCAATAGGTACACAATTTTTTTGATGAAGTAGCAATGTAGTGTCCACAAAAGCTACAATTTCCAGGACATGTCTGAGAAAAGCAGAAGTTTGATCTGGAGCATGATTTTGAAATGCAACATTCAGAAATTAAAGCATGTTCATGCACGAGCTTCTACTCTGCTTGTCTGTCTATTGCAACATGTGCATGGCGAAGAAACAACATCATGTAACGCTATTATTATTAACAGTAGGGTCCAGTTATTAAGAGTGATGTTCAAGTTCCTAGACCCTTTCCTAGGGTTCCTTGGCCCTTTTTCAGTAGTCATCAGAGATGCAGTGACTCTACTGTGTTAGACCATGGGCCCTTATTTAATACATGTTTTAATCAGTATATCTGACTTTGCTGATCTGGCTTTAGGTTGGTACAATGTGATGTAGCTTTTGAGTATTTAAGTGTCAGGGATGCGGTTAGCAGCCAGGACCGCCAGAGGGCGCCTTCGAATAATACCTCCCAGCAACGCCAGAGGGCACCCTCGCCTGAGTACTGATCACCTGAACTGTGTTTAATCTTAATGACGATTTGTACTTAAGGACTAGGAACACATCATGCCAGTGCGAAGTATTGCTCCATGTTATGTGTGACTTTACCAAGCCTTATTCTATGCTATCCTTGTATGCTATTTCCTTCCACGTGTATCGAACCTTTGCCTGCCTCTGTTTTTGCCTTATTGGATTTTTGCCCTTTTGTACTTTTGCCTGGAATACCTTAGCTGTCTCTTTTGTGCCTGAACCCTGCCTGTACCACGACCTCTCTCTAGCCTGCCCCGCCCTTCCCGGGCCGCTGCCCGTATCCCCTTTCCCCCTCCCTGTGGAAGTTTGTATGACGTGCCTGTCTTACATTCCTATTAAAGAAAGGTATATTCTCGACCTGCATATGGATCCTTCAATACCACCTACGGCCCAGGCCTTACATTAAGGTGCTTTTGCCATATTTGTGTAACTTAGCTTGCTATATTTTTATGGGTGGCAGCTTTTGGGTCAACACTGTTAAGCATACAGAGCATTATTTCCTGCATTGTTACACCAGTTTGACCTGGTGTGCATATACATTTATTCTCTTGGGTTTGGCCCTTTGTACTTCTGCTGTTTACCTATTATTCTGACCTTTTTGACTTTGGATTTGGATCTCGTCTATATATTATGTTCGGTGTTTACTACTGGACTGTATAACAGATCAGAATCTGGCCCCATAAGTAAAGCATTTACGCTAAAAGTCTGCAAGCTTCTGTTTTCTGTCATGCTCCCAGTAGATGCGATACATTATAGGCAATTGGTGTTAGCATTTGTTTACCTTTATCTGATACGAATTATGAGCTCATCTGGCCCAGTGTAGCTACAACCAACAAAATACAGAACAATATAATAACTAGAACAACTATTCTACATTAAACTAACACAGTATAATACCTAATGGAAACAGAAATACCGACCAGTGTAGGGTGTCTCATGGTGCAAGGAAGAAGAAAGAGCCTAGGTAGAGTAAGAAGCAGTAGAAGAAGAGGCAGAAAGAGAGAAAGAAGACCCAACATCCTCTCCCTTCATACCCTACACCCAGAATCCTTTCCCTTCATACCCTACACCACAACCCTCTCCCTTTATACCCTACACCCACAATCCTCTCTATCTATACACTACACCCATAATCCTCTCCCTTTATACCCTACACCCACAATCCTTTCCCTTCATACCCTACACCCACAATCCTTTCCCTTCATACCCTACACCCACAACCCTCTCCCTTTATACCCTACACCCACAATCCTCTCCCTCTATACCCTACACCCACACTCCTCTCCCTTCATACTCTACACCCACAATCCTCTCCCTTCATACCCTACACCCACAATCCTCTGCATTTATACCCTACACCCACAACCCTCTCCGTTTATACCCCCAGCAAAGGGACAGCAGTTACAAAAACCAGGTTAACCAATGCAAATCAGGTTGATGGTATAGACAACAGAGGACATTTACATACAGAGTACATTTCCACACAGGACTGCCACCTTTGGGGTGAAGTTTTCAAACTTTCTCAGTGAGTGATGTAAACCTTACCCTGTAGCATAACCTTTCCCACTACACAACATGCTGCAAAATGAGACAAAACATGCCACAACACACTGATATAACCAAAACACAAACACCCTGCTATAACCAAAATACAGTTTTATCCCATTACTATTGTAGTGGAGATAGCCCAAAACCACTTCACCACCATACACAGAGATGACCCACCCCCTCGCTAAGTGTGAGGAACTGACCTCATCTAATCCAGGGAAGGATTTGGAAAGGTAAAAGGCCCCTCTACCCCTCACCTCTGTCCTCAGATACTCATACCCCCACAATGGTCTCCCTCTCTGAAGTTAGAGACATGACCTTATCTGATTTCCTGAGTGCGAGAGAGGAGCAATAAAAAGTGCAAATGGCTTGGTCCAGAGCCCCAGACCCAGTCATAAATCTCACTATCCAGCCTTATCTGATTCACCAAGGTTTCAGCCAATGTGCCACCCCTTGGAAATTCCTGATTAAACTCATGACTAAACGTGCAAATATTTCAGGGATCCTTATAACGTTGCATCCACTGCGGACACTGGATTAACATCTAGCCGAGAGGAAGCAACTCGACGTGAGCATTCCAAAGACACCAAACTCGACTACCTTACAACCAAAGGAAAGACCTTTATCATCAAAACTCCGGTGTCCATTTAATCAGCTCTTTAAGAACTCTGAAATGAAGATCATGAATTCTGTGCCTACAACATCCAGGCATTAAGTATAATCTGTGACTGATATAAATGCAAGACTTAGGATCCCTCATCTGTAATTGGTTCTATCATAACACCTTTATTGTATAATCACCCCACATTAATGCATATACCTATGTATTCTTATGTGTTCTAATATTTTAAATATGCATGTCTATGTATTCTTGGGTTGCGTTGCTATAAACATACGCATATCTATGTTTTTCTGTGTGTTTCACTAGTTTAGACAAGCATGTCCCCGTATCATTGGACTGTAGTATCTGAAATGCATGCACATCTACATATTCCTGTGTGTTCCACTATTTTAAACATATAGATACCCCTGGATCCTGATGTAGTATTATTTTAGATTCATGTATATGTCAGGGATGGCTCCAGCGTGACTCCCTCTGTTGCCACTAGAGGGAGTTCTCACTCCCACATTCCTCGTAATCAGCGTTGAGGATCCGCAGCTGTCTTTCCCCTTACTAAAGGGTGACAGTTGCGGTGATTCAACGCTGAGTTGTTTGTTGCCTTGCTCTTGCAGCCAGCCTCTCTAATGTGTTATCTCTTGATGTTGTGTCACCTACGCTGTTCTTTTTCGAGTGTTTAACTCATGCGCCATCCCTGGCCATTCTCAAGTTTTCCTTTCTCTGTTTGCTTCCTATCATTTTGTTATTTTCATAGAGATTGTTTTCTGTTGGTTATTTACCTGATCCGCCACGTTGACCTTGTCCGTGTGCTTTTTGAGTTTTCTTATTACTTACATCCACGTAGAGAGTTTTGCTCCGTGCCTTTTTTGTTTGTTATTTCCATTTCGTATTTTACATTTTCTTTTCTCAGCTTTTCCCGTGTTGTTTTTACGGAGGTCTCAGTTCCCTAGTTTGTTTTATTGCACTTGGGCCCAATCATTAAAATCCCACGGGTTCTCGGGGTTCTGAGGACTCGCGTCACTCCGCGAGTCAGCCGGACACGGAGTCAACCCCTTACAGAACAACTCAGCCAAAAAATGGACCCAGCAATAATGCAGGTCGTAGGGGAGCTTAAAGACGCTCTGCTACGTCAAGGACAGGCTTTTGAAAGGCATGAGCAGACTCTCCAGCAGATTTTGGGGCAGCTTCTGCACACTCTAGCTGCCATTCAAGCAGCCAGCCCGGTTGGGGTGCCCTCTAGCCCTTCATCGCCTCCTACTGCCCCTGATTCACCCACTATTACTCATCCTGAACCTTATATACCGCCTCCGACTCGGTTTGATGGTAGTGCTGACGAGTGTAGGGGTTTCTTGCTACAATGTACGCTCATTTTTGAACACCTGCCCTCACGATTCCCCTCTGAAAGAGCTAAGGTGGCTTATGCAATGGCTTTACTCTCGGGGAAAGCGTTACGGTGGGCTACTCCGTTGTGGGAAAACCAATCAGAGAGTTGCACGACTTTTGAAAAATTTTCTAGAGCTATGCGTCAGGCGTTTTACCATCCTGCCGCAGGTGGATTACTAGGGTCCAGACTCAAGCAAATTCGTCAGGGTCGTCAGTCGGTAGCTGAATACTCACTGGAATTTCGCACCCTGGCAGCTGAGTGCGACTGGGGTGAGGAGGCTTTGGTGGTCATTTATTTATTATTATTTAGATGGGCTAAGTGATGAACTCAAGGACGAATTATCCTTTACCGAACCTCCTTCGGGTTTGGATGATCTGATAGACCTCACTGTCAGAATTGATAATAGGTTACGTGAACGTAGAAGACCGCGGGTTTCGTCTTCTATTAATTTCGGTCCTACTATTGCGCCCGAACCCTATAATTTTGTTAAAGACGCTGACGAACCTATGCAGCTGGGACATACGCGCCTATCCAAGCAAGAGCGTCGCATTCGGGAGGGTAGGTGTCTCTATTGTGGTGGTAACGAGCATATGATCGCCACATGTCCTGTGTTGCAGGAGAAAGATGCGGATCTGTCGGTAAACAGAGTTGCTCCGGCGGTCCGGAATGCCCTATCTCCTGCGGCGGAGATTACCTCCCCCGTAGTAATCTCCTGGAGGAATTCCGCTGATCATGAAGTAGTTGCCCTGGTAGATTCGGGTGCCGCAGGGAATTTTATTGATTATTCTCTGGTCACCTCGTTAAAAATCCCTACAGTTCCGCTTGACAAACCCCTCTCGGTTGCAGCGGTTGATGGCAGACTACTTACCTCAGGACGTGTCTCGCACCAAACTATTCCTCTAGTTATGCAGATCGGGGATCATCGGGAAACGCTTTCCCTGTTAGTAATTGATTCGCCGCAATTTCAGCTGATATTAGGTTTCCCGTGGCTCCAGCGTCATAGCCCCGAGATCGACTGGTCTGATTTGTCTATCCGACGCTGGGGTAAGGGGGTGCGAAGGATCCTGCCTCGTGCCTCGGTCTTCCCCCGGAGTCAGGCGTACTTCGCCGGCTAGGTTGCCTAGGCGAAGGGAGTTTAATGTTGAGTCAGTGACTCCGGGTACTGTCCTTCCGACAGTGAGGGTGATTGCGCCGTTATTTGTTGGTCAGGAGAAGCCGGGGAGGGTCCCCGAGGTCTATGTCCATGCCAACAAAACCCTTGCGCAGGATTCAGCCAGCCGCCGCCGAGGCACCGACAGACGACGTTCCCCGGCGCAGTCGTTTCGCCCTGGCGAAAGCATGTGGCTGTCATCTAAGGGTTTGCCGGTCCTTGGGAGTATTCATGGGGCTGTTCCCCGATTCCTGGGTCCGTTTGTAATTGACCGGCGGCTTAAAGCCCTGGGACCGCGAGGTCTCGGTCCTAGAGGGGGGCTCTGTCAGGGATGGCTCCAGCGCGACTCCCTCTGTTGCCACTAGAGGGAGTTCTCACTCCCACATTCCTCGTAATCAGCGTTGAGGATCCGCAGCTGTCTTTCCCCTTACTAAAGGGTGACAGTTGCGGTGATTCAACGCTGAGTTGTTTGTTGCCTTGCTCTTGCAGCCAGCCTCTCTAATGTGTTATCTCTTGGTGTTGTGTCACCTACGCTGTTCTTTTCGAGTGTTTAACTCATGCGCCATCCCTGGCCATTCTCAAGTTTTCCTTTCTCTGTTTGCTTCCTATCATTTTGTTATTTTCATAGAGATTGTTTTCTGTTGGTTATTTACCTGATCCGCCATGTTGACCTTGTCCGTGTGCTTTTTGAGTTTTCTTATTACTTACCTCCACATAGAGTTTTGCTCCGTGCCTTTTTGTTTGTTATTTCCATTTCGTATTTTACATTTTCTTTTCTCAGCTTTTCCTGTGTTGTTTTTACGGAGGTCTCAGTTCCCTAGTTTGTTTTATTGCACTTGGGCCCAATCATTAAAATCCCACGGGTTCTCGGGGTTCGGAGGACTCGCGTCACTCCGCGAGTCAGCCGGACACGGAGTCAACCCCTTACAGTATAACTAAATATCAATGTGTAATGAGTTATGTCAAACGCATGCCTATCCATTTATTAATGTGTGTGCCATTGTTTCAGATGTAAGAATCTCCATGTGTTCATGTGTGACCTCAAATTCGTGTCTGTCTATGCATTGTGTCATTTATCATCTAAAAGCGTGAATGAAGAATGGCTCAATGTTTAGAAGACAAGGGACCAAACTAATGCTTAACTAGGCCAAGTAACACGAATCAATTTATTTAGAAACAAGGGATTTTCTCATGCCCCCACCTAGTTTGCTTATCGGCATTCATTAACCGGACCCTGGGGGGGTGCGCAGTTGACTCCCTCTCTCTCTCTCTTTCTCTCCTCCACCGCCTCGACAGACAGAGCTAATGTAGTGTTCGAGGCCCAGTGACCCAGTGGTAATTTAGCTCGAAGTGTAGTCCTTGGCAAATAATCAACGCAAGTGGAAACCCGACCGAACACCGGCAAACCATCGCTTTGACGTCCAACTAATTCTTCACAATTCCAAGAAAGTTGGAAGCCACCCGGAAGGGGTAGCTCTGTGGAGTCTTAGCGTTCGCAAAGAAGTGACCCGGGTTGTGTACGCGCCAAACTGCAAGAGCCAATATCCGCACTTCCTGCGAGCACGTAGATTCAAACTCGCCTGCGAACTCTGCAGTTGACCGCCCACGGACGTGTCCTCCTATCTGCAAGTAAGACGCCAAATACATGCTAATTTGGGGTGTCCGGTGCTAATAACTTGCCACTATGTACAGTATTTTCTATCCCTCTTAGTTTAATACGATTAAGCCTTTTCATTAGCCTCTCTTGGGAATTTCGTTCTCTTCCTAATTCTCCTCTGAGACTCTCTTTTCCTCCCTGGTCCTACCTTAGTTAGAAAAGTATCCCGTTAGCTATACAATCCAGTCATAATCAAATAATAGTTAGTAGTTGTAATTTACGTTATTCCCTGTAATGCTTCAATTATTATATTAATCATACAATAAATTTGGACATTTACTCATTAATCTGATTACAGTGGTAAATACATATTTTGGTCGATGGTATTAGGTCACTGCGCGGATTCAGAACTTAACCCTTTGGTAATGAGACTGATATATCATTATTTCACCTACTCCAGTTATCAAATAAATATTTCCCTGAATTATCAGTGTGGTGCCCCGTTTCATAACTCATAATTATCAGTATATCCGCTACACTATGGGAACCTCTTGAGGTAAACTACCATTTGTTGCCCCCCATGGTTTTAAGCAGGAACACATGATCCTGCATCCCCCAAAGGAATAAATCCTGCCACTCCTACACTGGATTGAACATTTATATAATTGTTCTTGTAATTATATAGCCTGTATATGGAGTGTCACCATACATGATTTCATTTCAAAATTACAATTACTGTAAATGCCCTATGTTATATTTGTATTTAATGTTGTAATTGTAACTCAAAAAAAAAAGGAAGTGTGATTGTGTGATTTGTTTTTTAATACATTTTTTAATAAATTTGGCAACTCTGTTATAAAGTAACTCTCTGTTAAAGGGGAGTTTTATAAACCTACTAGTTTGGTGAATTTGTCCTCACAAGCAATGCGAATTCTTTCAGGTGTGGCAGGACTATCCAGTCTGAAGGGCCCAAAAAGACCAGCATCTGTCCTAGCAGCTGTGATGGCATCTTTAATGGCATAAAACACTGAGGCAGCCAGAAAGAGGGGTGGTTCTCCTACAGCCTGAACACATTAATGACACATACAGCCTGAACACATTGATGATGCATACAGCCTGAACACATTAATGACGCATACAGCCTGAACACAATGACGCATACAGCCTGAACACATTGATGATGCATACAGCCTGAACACACTAATGATGAATACAGCTTGAACACACTAATGACACATACAGCCAGAACACAAACACAGTGACATGAATGACATTTACATAAATATCTTAGATAAATATCTATAATAACACAATTTAAACATCTAACTAAAAATACATAATATATCATAATAGATTAAATAGATTTAGATACAATTCAGAAATGTTTTAGGTTAGGCTAAGAAATATTTAATAAAACATGTACACATAAAATAATAGGATACTGTGGGCACCGATATATAATGTCAGCCTTTGTGAATAATTTATTACATTTATTATATTTAATATAACATTTAATTAACGAACATATTCAGTGATAAGTGCTTAGTGACTTCTCAATTTTCGCAATTTTGCAATTTTGGAAGAAGTTACTGTACTAAAATTACTTATTTTAATTACTAAAATTCTAATAAACTTTTTTGCTGATACTAATAAAATGCTGGTGATGGACCCAGTGAAATACAATTTTAGATTGAGAGGAATCTGGTGAGGTGAATCCTAATCCTAATCCAGGGGAATGCTGTGAGGCACGAGGCCAGTCGTACCTTTGAGGAGAAGATGGCCTTGTCATTGGGAGCATCTCTGAGGAGGGAAACCTTCAGTTCAGTGGGAATGTCTCCAAAAGCAGGGATTTTGTACATGCCAGGGCCACGGGTGTAGAGATAACCCTGAGAAGAGTAGCGTAACTCCTCCAGTGTGAACAGACCCACACCCTGCATGAACGCACCCTCCACCTGCAAACATTACACAACCACTCAAGGAAATTGTCACTGGAGCAGGTCATGCAGATGAAAGAGAGCTCTTTATTAGGGCTCAAGCATGTAGTGCATGAACCCTACTGTCAGAGGTTTTCTAATTATTACTTTTCTCTGGATAAAATGCATCATACAGCCTAGACTGTCCTACAAACACCAAACATGGCAGAAAGGTGTAGTTCGTACTCAAGTACAGGGACTCACGCTGACCTGATGGTGGCGCATTTTATATTTTGGTTCATATCTCCCACATCGTCCTAGAAACAAATTACCTTGGCTCCTCTTGGACCCTTAAACTCTGCCCACTTTGATTTTTTGCTAATTTGCATAATATACAAAACCTACTTTTTGAGGTTTTTCATCTAATCACCACAATCTTGGTGTAAAATTATTCTCAAGAATCTCATGATAAACAACATTGTGACATTTGCATATAGTCTGGCTGTCACAATAGCTCTGAGGCGGAGCTTAATGCCTTCATTAATCTTCATGATTCTTGATTGGCTGATGGAGCACATGAATTTGAGGTCACATGTCAATGCTGGGCAACAATGTTCAATAGGGAGTGACATGGAAAAAACATGTATAACATGGAAAAAAACTCTCATCAACCATCAGACACATCAAGCTAAAATTTTATATGGAGTATCATAGGGTCAGGTTCTCACTCAAAAAAACATGGCTGCCATCAGCCAATTAATTGTCATCAGCCATTTCATAGGCTTACTATTGGCCAATCAAATACCAATCAATACCATTGGAACTTGAATGCAATGCATATGCTAGGACTCTCTGTCATTGTATGAAGTTTCAAATCATTTGACTAGATGGCGCTATTCATGAAAATCATATATAACTGGATTGAGTCCTTGCAGACCAAATAACAACTTTGTAATTACAAGTGCAAAGTTTTCTCACATGCATCAATTGAATTTGATCCAACCATTTCAAAATTGGTATGGTCATAATTTCTGGGTTCTGTAGGTAAATAATTATCAAAAACATTTTTTTCGTTTTTTACCTTCCATATGATCCACTTAGCCTCTGAATCATTGCAGCCTTGCCATATATGACCTATATTGCTATAACTCAAATTGAGATTACAGATTGAGGTTCTTGTGAGGTGTGCCAGGTTTGGTGCAAATTGACCTTTACACAAAAACTAAAATCATCAAAGCTCATCCTGCCAACCTGTTATGCACAAAACAGACAACTATTATTGTATGATTCAGATCTATGAGCTTATAACAAAAAGTACACTGCCTGACAAAAAATTAACCTTTTAATTCACTAAAATATCTTAGATCTTCATTGTAATATCAGTATGGTGGTGCATGGGCTCCATATACTGGCCAAACACTGGAATTCACTGAAAAGTATTGCTTACATGAAACACCAAACAAACACACACATTCACACAAAGCTAATCTCAGCATGTGATTTAGTTCTATGATCTGAATCATTTTGTCAATACAATTTCTTTTGGTCTTTTTGGCCTATAGTGCCTCATAGGCCTGTGAAGTAGGCCTGACATTAAAAAGTACACTTGCATTAATATCAAAATAGTAGTAGATCTTTTGCTCAAAATAGCCCCTTGGGCTACTTAGGTCCCTAGGGCCTATATAGGTCCTTGAACCCAAAATCACTGCTTGCGTTATCTGGTTATTTTTGTTTCTATTGCTTCTATTGTTGTGTCTGGTGTCAGCCAGAGGAGGACGGGTCCCCCCTTGAGTCTTGGTTCCCTCAAAGCTTCTTCCTCCTGATCTAGGATTAAAAATGTAATTTATAAGTGCTATATAAATATACTTGACTTCAAATTAGACTCTACCTGACCGATGTCCAGTGCTGGGTTCAGACTTTTTCCCACATCCATGACAATGGAGGTATGTAGGTTCTGAGGATGCCAAATGCCACTATATCACACACTTGAATAAGATCACCATACAAAACCAAAAGAATAAGAAGTGAGCAGCCAAACAAATGAGTTATTATTAAACTAGTAGAGCCAAACAAACTAGTTATTATCCTGCAATGGACATCTTGCATTTTGATTCGGAAGATGCTGGCTGTCATTATGTTAATCACACTGTTGTCATTCAGTCTGAAGATGCTGGCTGTCATTATGTTCATCACACTCTTATGACACCATGTATGTTTCATTCATTTTTAGTCATGTTAGTATTCTGAATTAAGTTTTTCTTCATGTTCAGTGAATATCACAGACCTTAGCAGTTTTTACCTTGTGGCTGCCAGTTAGGCAGTCAATCTCCACTTCTGAGACAGCTACACCATAACTAAAGTAATTAAATGGATGCCCAGAATTTGTTTCAAAGTTATAGCCAAGATCTGGAGTCCTGCAAAACAGAATCAATGAATTTATCAATATTCTGACAATTTTGTGGACATAAAAATGGATAAACCCAAGGATCAAAAAAAGTTCTCATGTACTTATAAAATCCATTAGCTGATAAATTCACTCTGTCAAAGTAAGCTCCTGTAACCTAAAAAAGTAGAAAACACAGTAATTGCAAAATGTACTACATAGATTAATTCATTCACTTTTGTATTTCATTCTTATACAGTGTATATATTTATATATATATATATATATATATATATAAACCATTAAGCATTCAAGTTTGTCCAACTTACACTCTGTGTTCATAATGAATCTGTGTTAAGTATTATGAAAGGTTCATTCTCCATCTGTGTATAAGGGCTTCTGTTCCAGCCTTTGTAATGGAGTACACACTGATTTGGTAGGCCTGACTAAACTTCAGAGACTTTGTGTTTTTTGAGAAAGGCTGAAGAACATATCCCTCACACCATCCTGGTGTATCAATGAGATACAACAGCAAAGCCAGAAGTCTGCTGCTTCATCCATGTTTGAACCATATGTTTTAAATGAATGAATAAGATACTTTGCTTATTATAATATTAAAGAAGAATTAGAAAACAACAAAGAATCCTAGTATTGCTATTTACACAGAAATGTGGTTGTGATTTCTTTATAGTATCAATACGATACACCACTAAACGGAAAACTACACTGCAGATATACTACTACTATACTACTTAAGTCTTTTGATGAAAGGAATGTTTGGAAACATCCATTTTATTTTCCCCCAAGAAAATGGGGAATAGTATGCGAGTGTGCTTGTGTGTGAAGAGGTGTTCGACTCTCTACAAACCCAGTCCTCCCAGCAGCCTGTGGGGTTCTTGGCTTTGTATGGCTCCAGTCTCTGCAGCAACGTCTTGCAAGCATTCTGGGTCACATTGGGTGATTCAGTCTTATTTTTTTAATACTGCTCAAACATGCCCATGTGTTCATATTGCTCAGACATGTCTCCTAATGTACCAAAAGTAAACATAGGATCTCATCTACTGTCAAAATCTTTGCCAGTTTGGAAGGACAGTGATCAGGTCTTCTCCAGGTTAAACTGCACTGCATGTCTACAAACTACTGGCTGTGTGGCTAGCCAATGCCAAGCACAACATCCTTGGAGAAGCAATGATAAAACTGTGACAGTAGTCTAGGTAACAGTTAAGTATGTAGTAGTTAACCAGGTGCGTTCTTGCTGAAGTGTGACCGATCATTTTAACACCACTGTCTTGGACAGCAAGAACATTGATGAACAGCAAGCGTTGCCCAGCAAAATACACAGGGTTGGCACCCACGAAATGCTTCACCTACACATACTCACCTGTTATTGTGCTACTCAATTAAAGGGTCTACGGCAATGACAGCAGGGTGAGTTCTCCCCAGAATCCATTTGGGCTGCCCAGTGCTAATAGGATCTGTCCAGCTATCTGTCCTCTGTCTGGCTCTCTGTCCTCTGTCCGGCTCTATGTCCTCTGTCCGGCTCTCTGTGTCCTACTGTCTGTCCAACGTCTGACACTCTGTCCAGCTCTCTGTGTCCTACTCTCTGTCCTCTGTCCGGCTCTCTGTTCTGTATCCTATTTACTGTTGCAAAATAAACAATAAATAGTATTGTAATCATAATACAATACTATTGACCAGCTTCGGCCAGAAGAGGATGGGTTACCCCCTCTGAGTCTCTTAGAGAGTTTTTCCTTGCCACTGTCGCCTTTGGCTTGCTCACTGGGGGCTTGGACTCGGACACTTGTAAAGCTGGTTTGTGACAACAACTGTTGTAAAAAGCGATATATAAATACATTTTGATTGACTGATTGATTGACTTACATAGACAGCCATGCCATTGAGGTCTGAGGACGTGGAGGCGGCGGTAGGGCTGGTGTTGGGGACTGTGTTGGTGCTTGTCTCACTGATGTGGATCTTTGTGCAGGGGATTTCCAGAGTTCTGCTGGCAACCTAAGCAGCAAAACAATGAAAGTAAGCTATCAGACATCATGCATACTGACTACTGGAAGAAGCTCCTATCATAATACATAAATAACAGCAAAAATGCATAAGAGCATGTAAAAAACTATCTTGTGTGGAAAAAAATGAGGGCTTAAGCTCCTCATAAGAGAACAGATCAACTCTTTACCTAGATGGAGTCTGACTCCTTTCACCTGGATGGAGTCTGACTCTCTTTACCTGGACCATTTTAGTGTGCAGGCCTTGTCCCATCTCTGTTCCACCATGAGTGATAAGAACTGAACCGTCTGTGTAAATGTGAACCAGTGCTCCTGCCTGAAGAAGATCGCAGTTATCAAAACATTCACAACATACAGAAACACACAGACACATTCACAATAAGAACCTATGGTTCAGCTGACCTGGTTGAGGAAGACTGCAGTGAAGCTGATGCCAAATTTGGTGGGAATGATGGATAAACCTCGCTTGGTCCAACGATGCTGCCTGCAAACACCATTAGTGTAGTTTACTGGAATCACCACAGTCACAAGTGTAGGCCTAGCTCTAGTTATTTGTTGAAACCGTAGTGCAACAGAATCACCAGAATCACTGAATGCAAATCTTCAGATGAACAGATGAAATATTCTACAAGCATATAGTTCATTTCCATAAAGGTCATGCGTCTCTCACTTGTTATACAGTTCTATGTTGGCCTTGCGCTGAGAAAAGTCTGAGATGTTCCAGCACTCTCGCCAGCAGCGGTGTATGGTGAACTGCTCCAGACGCTGGTTAAAGGGTGTGAGATCTCCCTGCTTGTACATATTCATCTCTCTCACCTTCAAGTGCATTGAGACACTACAATAAGCAACTGAGAGGTATGTGAAACAAACAGACATGGGAGAGCTGTGACTTTTAATGCTCAGTCTACAGCAATGCCATAATTCAAACTTCACACTTCCAAGTTTTACTACCTCTCAAACTCACAATCACATAAAAGAGAGAAACATTAAAGACCAGATAAAGTCCACAGATAACTAGATATAGACAACAGATAACTAGATATAGTTGAAAAAATACTTGAACTATGAATCTGCTTAAATTTGCGGTTACATATGTCCTTGTTTAGCTGCCAAGCTCCAGTGGCTTCAGTTAGTCACAATCACAGCCCTCGAAATTAATAACCATATTTATCCATTTTATCATTTTAATAGAAAAAGAGAGAAGGCAGAAGTCCACAAGAGGACCTGTTCAGCAGGTAGCCGACAGGACAGAGCTACATCGTTCATCCAGCTCTCCGTTACCATCATGCCCTGCGGCCCACCAAAGCCCCTGAATGCAGTGTTGGAGGGCAGGTTGGTTCTACATATGTAGCCTGTACCACGAATGTGAGGGATGTTATAGCAGTTGTCCATATGAAAGAGTGCCCGCTCCATAATCTAAAGGGAAAAAGTGTTATGTTTATGGTTTGTAAAAAGGGTTTTAAAAGGCCAACATTTGTGATATGTAATGCCATTTAAAACCATTCAGATACACTACTGAGCAGACTCTAAAAACATCACTCACTGAGAGGGAAAGGTCTGCTGAATTTCCTGCATTGCTGTAGTATGTCACATCAACAGCCATCACTTTTCCATTTCTCTTAAATCCAACCTAGACACATCATTACACAGAAAAATATACTGGCATATTCTTTTGCAAAGACACCAGTCAATTCACTTCTCAAATGCACAGAAGCTTCATACATGACTGCAACAAGGCTTTTGGCACACAGAGCTTTGAGCAATCTGCCTATGGCTGAACGACTCGCCTTGTAACGTCCAAAGAATGGGTGTCTGCCTCCAGTCACCAGCATGTCCTCATCACGGTCCAGCATGCAACGCACAGGTCTCTTTACTCTGGCAAAAGGAAGGAGGAGCCAAACATTAAGGGGCAAAGTGGACCACAGCGCTCACAAACATGTTATGTACCGCCGCGCCTCTGTCACCCCTAATCAACCTCTTAGTGATTAGTGTTAGTGAACCTCTTAGTGATAGTGAAACCATCTATATCTGTGTTATCTGCAGTGGTGGACAAAGTACACAAACCACGTACTTGAGTTATGTTCGAATGTTTATTTCACAATATCAATGCATTTAGGTAGCTGGAAGCTCCAAATACTATGAACTATTGTAAAATAATAACTAGCTAGGCAGCTAGCGTAACTAGCTACATGCCGAGTGCATTACTAAGGCAGTTTCTGGTTTTGTACTAGCAATAACCTGCTTAGCTAGATACCTAACCATGTATACAATACTAATGTCGGACTTATTTTAACAAACACAAAGAAATGGTTTGCTGTAAGATATTGTTATAATTCTCATTAAGGTAAATGACCAGTCTTTGAAAATAACTCAGCTCTACTTGTTTGCTTAGACTGGATGGGGAATTCTTATTATTTTTCTTATTCTAATTAGTATTAAATCTTATGGGACTGAGGCAGGCAGAGAAGGTGCTTTAAAACGAAGGAGTCATTTTTCTTTTCGACTATTTCAAAGACTTTCACTCAGATAAGGCCCTGTGATTAGAGTTACAGATCCTTCCATTTGTATGTGGGAATCTGTTCTCTCTAACCGTTATGCTGCTGCGTCGCCATTGAACCGAACGCTTATTTTGTTTTGCTACTTTTTAAATAAAGACGCACGCCTGAAGGAACGACAGATTTCACATTTCATATTTAGAGGGCTTTTCAAGCCCTCTAAATATAACTCCCACTTGTCTTACTTATGAGCTGCAACAGCCACAACCGTCGAGAGAGTGGAGCTCCGGCTCTCCTTCCCACCGAAACCTCCTCCCATACGCTTCACTCGACACACGATGTGACTGGCAGGTACCCCCAGGGCTTTGGCCACAAGTGCCTGAAACAAAGCAGCATAGAGCTAGGCATGGTATCACTGACTGGGCAGGGTATCTGCCATTTCCACCTCCTGAATGCCCACATAATACTGCTCCTTTGTTCTGAATATTCTTTATTGGTTAGAGGTACCATGTGCTGTTTATTAGGTTTAGTATTTCTCCTGTTGGGTGGTGGTAGATGCCTTGTGTGATTTTGGGCTATTTTTCTCATTAGTTTTGCTGAATCTCGCTGACATAGGAACACATGTTAAAGTGCACACTTTATTTTATATGCCTGATCTCAGGATTTGCTTACTTGTGTCTTGGCAGCTGATTGGGTGGACACAAAAAGCTCCATCTCTCCATCTTCTCCTCTAGGGACGGCCACTGTGCAGTTCGTCTCCAGGTAAAAGTGTTCCTGTCCCCCTATATGTATCTCACCTAGGAATAATGAACCAGAGCACAGGAAGAGCACAGGTGTCTACGTAGAACATGAACACAGATGCTTAGGGAGAACATGAACACAGGTGTCTTGATAGAACATGAATACAGACAAACAAAATGCGCTATTTTTGCTTCAGCTGGAAGCTGCGGTCCAGGGCTATGAGCACCTTGCAGAATGTCGTCAGCCTCTTGAAACCCTTGAGTGAGATCTCCTCTCTCTATCGTGCGTGTGGGCTGGTAGAAGGACTCACTGGCAATGGCATCCTGGAAGGAAAGAAGGAAGGAAGGAAGCAAGAAGTCATGCATTGTGGTTGAATGTGAGTATGTTCATCGGTCTCACCTGTGGCTCGTCTCGTTTTCACACGGGTTTCGTGTAGTTTGTCTATTTAATGTGCGAATACGCAGTGTCCCGTGCTCATCTTTGTTTGGAGTGAATGTCATGTTTTGTGTATGCTGCCTAAGTAGCTGTTATTTGTAATAAACTTTTTGCATGTTGGAAGGTTTCCGCTGCATTCTGTTCAAAACCTCGCACATTACAGAAAGATGAGCCGAAGAACAGGAGGGCAAGCGCCAACGCGCACCCTCTCCCAGGCTGTCCCAGGGGGGCTAGGAGCCCCACAACGAGGGAGAGGAAAGGTATGCGGAGGAATAGCGACAGCCCACCGCCCTTGGAACACTCCGTTGAGATGACGAAGGGCAGAGGGGAGCAGCACTCCCGGGCTGATAGTTGCTACTCTGCGCTCTAGCATGGAAAGCATGGACTGTCCGGTGGGAAGTCCCGAGGACGCCAGTATGGGGAGTCCCTACTCCTCAGAAGAAGATTAGGAGATGGAGGCCCGAGAAGAGGGAGCTACGAGCACCTCGAGTGCGCCCGACCTAGGGGCGCGTCTCTCGGTAGCGTCGTCTTGGAGGGCGAGAGTGCCTGCCAAGCCCAAAACTGGAAAGGACCCTCCCGTGGCGAAAAAGGGAACTGCGCAAACCCCTAGGAAACCTAGGGACGGAGCGCAGCCTAGGGAACCCGGTGGGGGATCGAGGGGAAAGCCATATAAAGGGGTTTAAGAGATGATCATTTGATCTCTCTTAAGGGGAGCCGTGTGGCTTCTCCACCATCATGTGATTTTGAGACCTGGCCCAGAGTGCTGCAGTGCCCAAAGGAGCGCCATGCGAATGGTAAGGTGTGTGGCATTAAGGCCGGTTGGTAAAGGTGTGTGGCATTAAGACCGGCTGGTAAAGGTGTGTGGCATTAAGACCGGTTGGTAAAGGTGTGTGGCATTAAGACTGGTTGGTAAAGGTGTGTGGCATTAAGACCGGTTGGTAAAGGTGTGTGACATTAAGACACACACAGAAGTAAATATACATAGATAAACACACACAGACACAGAGAGAGGGGTCAGGGGCTGTACCGTGACACTATAGAGATTAGCAGTGTAGGACATGCAGGGTGTTTTGTTTTGAAATATTGAGTGAATATCAAACATATAAAAATGTAAATATAAAAAACAAAATGGAAAAACTTTATTGAATACTTAATTAAATGCTGAAGTAACAATTATATTATGTGAAATTTTTTAACAGAGGTATTATGTTGGTATTATGTATTATCACATCTCCAAATGTAACGTAACACCTGAATATGGCTTTCAGACTCATCTGAAATGTGTTTAGCATATTTTGGCATGATGGCAGGTTTTGGGGTGTTCAGTTAGAAGTTGGGAAAAACAGGAGGAGACAAATATTACCATGACTACAGCTAGACTGAGGGAATAACAACCTTAACAGCTGAGTCCAGGTGTGTGAAACTCCTCACCTGAATGGTGACAATCACAGGCTGCAGTTCCTCATAAGAGATCCGTACAGCCTTTGCTGCCCTCTGTGCATGGGCTTGTGTGTCTGCCACAATAGCCCCCAATATGTGACCCACACACGTGACCTAGGTTTGAGGGAAGAGATGACATCACCACGACAGTCGACATCCCACCACTTAAATGTCCACTTAAAGCCATTTTTTGTTAGATATTATTATGTCATTATTATTTGTTATTATTTATTATTTGTGTGGGGATTCAATGCATCATTCATTAAAAATGCACACATGCTATGAATATGGCATCAGGTCAAATCACCTGAAACAGATATTCTAGAACTTTAAAACTAATTCTTAGCAACTTGGTTGAGGTCTGGTAATAATAAGAAATTACCTTATTGTAACAATGTCTTTTAATAATTAGAATTAGATTGCATTATTATTACAATAATAGTTGTGTTCCAATTAGAAGAACCTGATTCTTGGATATAACTGAATCACTGACAGTTCACATATCACTGCCCTCATAAAATATTCAGCAATAAAATATTATCCAGTGTACAGTGAGGTCAAAGATCTTTGATATGATCCTTCTGTGAGCAAATTAAATGAGATTCATATGAGAGGATCCACAAGATTAGAGACTCACGCACTATTGAAAGTTCACCTATTTTAGGTCTCATTTCTATGTATTCTTTGCTCATTTTGGTTATGACAAAACATCTTTCTTTATAGAAACAAAATCTCAAACCAATGTACTGCTGCTGAATTGAGTGCCAGACTAATGCTTCTCCACATACCATTATTGATTAGGAATGTTAGAAAACCTTTTACGTTATACTGGTCACCTTGTCATCAGCAAGGACAGTCTCGTCATAGACAGCAGGACCCGTCTTATTGCTCCCAGGGATGTCCTGGCTACACACAAACGTAACCACTCCTGGAACTGCCATAGCATCCGAGGTGTCTATAGATCTATCAACACATGTCACACACACACACACAAACGTAACCATTCCTGGAACTGCCATAGCATCTGAGGTGTCTACAGATCTACCAACACATGTCACATGTCACACATGTCACTTCATTTGTGTATGTCAGATACACAAATGAAGAACAGACACGTCACACACACACAGACACGGATGTGTGTATGTCAAATACACAAATGAAGAACAGATACGTCACACACACATGAAGAACAGATATCACACACACTAAGAACATGTCACACATACACATGAGGAAGAGATGTCACACACACAATAAGAACATGTCACGCACACGAGGAAGAGATAGGTCACACACACATGAAGAACACGTATGTCACACACATACTAAGACCACACGTCACACACACACTAAGAACACGTCACACACAAACGTTTGGTATTTTTTAACAACTCAGATAAAAGCCCTTTTCTGTTTTATACTCCTGACCAAATATATGGCTGTGCTTTTCTTTTAGACACACTGAGCTGGCACAGCTGAACCTTACAAAGACTCATCAGTACAGCGTTTTAATAGTTTGGTTAGTTGCTGCTCACTTAATGTAAGCGTGAGGTTTACTGCTCGTGACCAAAGCCAAATAGAGCTCATTCTCATAGCAAGGGATGTCATCACAGTAGACTGCCTCTCCTGTGGCCTGCTTCATTGCAGACAGATGCATGATGGGACGGCCAATCATATCGTCCACTTTCTGACCAGAAGGCACCACCTATAAAAGTAGACAGTCCTTTATGTGGCAGGGATGTACATCTCCCAGGACCATGTAATAACATGGAGTGTGCAACATGCCTGCATACCTGGAACAGCTGAATACTGGTTGGCGAATCCACATTGGAAAGCTCTATAGCACTGGCATAATCAGCTCTGATATCCTCAGCAGACAGATGCTAGGGAAACACTGATCAGTTAGCTGTATTCAGAACTATTTCTATGTAGAACCTTTTATTATCATCAAAACCATTACACCACCTTTAAGTTCTTGATCAGTCTTGTTAAAATTCAAATATGTAATCGAATATTATAAATTTTCATTTGTTTCACAAAGTCTCTAGTTTTAACTGTGCCATGATTTAATCAAACATAATTAGTTATATTAGTTATTTTGTCTGGCTAGTACTTTCCTGTAGGTAATTGATATGTTGACGATCTAACCTCCTGTGCCAGTTTGTGCTGGACAGTGAGGAAGAATTTGAAGAACAGGCTGATGGTGAGTGTGTGTCTGTATGCCACCATGCCCCCCGGCACAGAGGGAGACAGTGCCATTTCCTCAGCTAAGAAGGAGCAGGCATCCTGCATCAGTGCATCATCCCACTGCCTGCAACCGAGCACAGCAAGCAGAGCTGATCAGAGTAGGTGCTTCACAGATATAACCTTAGCTCTCAGGAGCATATGCAATACCTGGGAGATTTCTAGGCAGCATTTCACAAGCACAAGAACCTTCCACATTTTTCCACTTTATACCTTTAACTGTGCTGAGATTATAAGGTCATCCTGTATGTATATATACTGTACTTAAACCTTGACTACCGATGTACTCTGTAAGTGTGCCTCTGTGAGTGTGTCTCTGTGAGTGTGTGTCCCTAAATGTGCGTTTGTAAGTGTGTCTCTGTAAGTGTGCCTCTGTGAGTGTGCGTCTGTGAGTGTGCTTCTGTTTATAATGCATTAAACAATAGAGGACACAGCTACTAACACTTATCACTAAATTGTACACTGAATATACAAAAATTGCAGGATCTGAAATACCGTCCAACGAGCCGTCTGCTTGTGGCTGTGGCGAGAACAGTGGTGGGAGCCATCCCTCCGTAACTCAGCTGCATGTCCTGCACAATGTTGGAACCCTCTAAGAAGACAACGTTCATCCCACAGGTGACAATGGCAATGTCATCTTCTTTGCGAGATGATTGTTTAAAGGCTGAAAAATACTGTCCCTGGAAAATGCCCCAGAAACGCCATGTCAGTCCAACACCACTTAATGTCTAGTCAACTTTAGATAGACCATGCCATCAAAATGTTTTTTTTTTATTTTTAGATCAATCTAACTTATCACAAGCTTCTCACTGAATTGAATCACAATTAAATTCTTTTGCAGGCCATTGAATCACAACAGGTTGTGATAAATTGCACCTTTTTTGTGTATGGGATCTCAATGGACAGCAGAATCTCTTCTGGTTTCAAAGCAGTTTTCCTATAGTCTTTAAAGAACTTGTCGTCCATTGGAAGTACACGTATCCCCTCTTCAAATATAAGATACACAGAGTTTATTATACATACAGTATCAGCAGTGTTATACTTCACATCAATTGTAAGGCAAAATAAATGCAAATGTAAACAGAGACATAATATGGACATACAGAGCTTCACCGGTTAACCGGTTGTTAACGGTTTTTAACATAACGATTTCATTGTCCATTTCATTCCATTATGCTATATTGATCCTATACACTATTAATTAGGGCACATATACAATAAGGAAAAGAGAAGCCATTTATCCAGACATAATATGACACGAAATGTCTAAAAAATTTATAATTTATAATTTATAATATTTATAATTATATATATATATATATATATATATATATATATATATATATATATATATATATATATAACTGTATATTTTAGTAAAATATTATTTAATTTTCCACTTCTGTCAGTATCCTTGATCTGTATACACTCTGAGAGACCTTTTCAAAACACAGAGACACCAGCAACCTTTCATCCTACATTTGGAAAAAAAATATTTATTTTACCTTTGGACATCAGAGTTAGCTTACAGCCAGCCGCCATGAACAGAGGGTTAAGGTCTGAGATAGGACTTGCTGTCATAATATTACCACCAATAGCCTGACAACCCACACACATCATTTAGCCCACAAACACACCGCAAAGCAACACACAGACGTAGACACATGCATGTATTTGTGAACTTCACTATTCTTATATATTAAATGCCTAATTTCTGTACATTATGTTTTTTGAAAAGGGAAGGAATACTAGGTGCAGACAATTTGAGCATTAGGTCATGGTAACACTGTGTATTTACTACTGGAGTTAATAAAACGTAAACACTAAATAGAGACAGAACGTACTGCCACGTTTCGGATTTGTTGTCCTGCGAACCAGCGCAGCTGTTGTACAACCGCCTGAAAGACTTCGGTCTGGTAGCTGGGCAGCTTGTCCACCACTGTGTGCAACACGTCCCCTAGCAGAGTCAGCGTGACACACGCTCCAAAGACGATACCTGAAGTGCACAGGAAACTCACTGTACTGTGGATGCCTGAGAGAATGTACTGTATCAGATGGATTCTGTTAATGCTGGAGCCCATGGACTTGCCATACTCAAGTTTGAATTGAACATAGATGTTTTGGTTTGGTTCCTTGCAGTGTGCCTTTATCAGGGGAAGTATTGCTAGCATGGGGTTACTTCATGAATGCAGCGGGACCCAGACATATAATTACCATTTTCAGTGTACTGGATGCTATGGAGTTCTTGTATGTAGGCTGGTGCCAAGATCACTGGGTAAAGTAGATTCTTAAATTTCATCTCTATGCCTTACAAGAAAAATCAGAAGGACAACAAGAAGGCTGTTACATCCCTCTCACTCCACTGTGTGGTTCTGATTTCTTGCATAAAATTTAGTGAAATCTGTTCATATTCCTCAAATGACTTACCATTGCTGGCCATAATTCTTCGTATAATTTTAGGATACAACCCTTTCTGGTGAGAGCCTTACCCACTTCAGTGTTCCCAACCACCAGTTTGGCTGCTGGATGCTCTGCCTTTAGCTGCAGGAGATTGTCCAGTGAGCTGGGCTGAATCCACTGTACTCGCTCCCCAATGAACCTCAATTGCCTTACCGGCTGTTTACTGAGACTCTACACAACAACATCACAGCTTATGTACAGTTGGCTGTTTGTAGACATGCAGTGAAAAAATGGATCAACATGTTACCCCAGTTTGTTAAATTTTTAAACAACAAAAACAATGAAGATAACTGAACTAAACTGATCCGGATTGACATGAGAATGTACCATCAGTTCAGGGGGGAAAATAATCTCTTGCGTTGGGTCCAATGGCATAAATTCTGAAGGATTAAACAGTTGTTGAACTGAATTAGTTGAATCCCCCTAGAAAACAGAATTCATATGGAAAACCGATAAAAAACGTTAAAAGAACAGAGGGCAAAGTAAGCAAACACATTCCACAGACAGGTCTGTGCTATGTGGGTCACAGGTAAGGGTTGTGTACTATAGTGCTCTACAGCACTGTGGCCAAGATACCAAGAACCAGTTTGCCAAGGGCCTGCGCTGACACAGAAAACGGATGCCTTGATCATTATGGCACGATAACTGTGATGTGTTGGGCAGTGTTTCAGTTCTGCTTACACTCCGTGTCTCTTCTTTCTGTACAGAGATCACATGGCAGCCTCCAGCTTCTCCGCTGACACAGCAGCCTTTCTGCTGCTGATAGAAAATGGAAGATCAGCAATTTAAATTTTCTTCAAAAAGTGTCCACAGGTTGTTGCATCTACTACCTTCTCATGTACATAAGTGCATTAAATAAAAATATTTAAGTATCAGACTGAGCATCAGATTGAACCGCGCCATATGATTGAGTATGATTCTACTGTAATGCTTGGAGGAATATACAGTATATACTGTATATTTGGCCATTAACACAGAGCATTCATTCATTCACTCAAGGAGGCCAGAACACTGGCTTTCAGGCCCATGGCTATATTACCTTTGTGAAGGTCTTGTAGCCCTCCAATATGGGTCTGTATCCCGTGCAGCGACACAGATTACCTGAAGGACCACCAATAAAAATGCTTTAGTGCATTCATGCCAAATATATCCCACAATAAGGAAAACAGTGTCATGGGTCTCCTCATACCCTGGAAGGCTTCCTCAATGTCCCGCATTGTAGGCTGTGCGTTGTTCCTCAGCAGGGCGTACATGGACATGACAATTCCTGGAGTACAGAAACCGCACTGTGATCCATGTGCCTTAGCTATCCGCTCCTGCACAATATATCTTATATGAGACATGCCACAGATATCTTACATATGCCATAAGAACATCTTAAAAGGTGCTGATTATTCAAAATAATCTGTGCAAATGTAAGAATAATACAGTGCTGGCATGTACACACAGTGAAGATGCTTGGAAAAATACCTGCACAGGATGGAGCTTGCGGGTTACACTGCCGATGCCTTCCACTGTAGTGACTGCACAGAGATGCAGAGAGCATACAGGTGCCAGACAAGCATTGATAGCCTTGTGACTAAGACAGGATTGTTAAGGACATCACAACAGAAATAACAGGAAAACTCTCCACACTCCACTGTTCAGTTTTGTGTAGATTCCAGGAACAACATTTTCTGAGCAGTTGTCTGATTAGGTCCTACAAGTAATAATTAGAAAAATCATCTCTGTGAATGACATTTAATAACGATTCAATTTTGCAAACAATGATTCTGTTTTGCAAACACTGCAAAACGAAACACTACTTTGTAAACCATAGCCCACTGTCCATAATCCCAGTCAGTGCTCAGTCAGCTTGTGGTGAATTGTTGCATAATGCAGATACACAATGGCATTCCGATCAGAGTGGAACTTGGACACCATGACAGTGCATGCGCCACATCCGCCCTCAGCACAGCCCAGTTTAGCTCCTGTCAAACACACTGACACTGTCATTAAGGAAAACCTGACGTTTTTCTACGGTATCTTACAGAACATGCTCATTAAACACACTCATATGTACCATATTTGACATTTATATGGCCCCGTCTATGGAAACTAGTTCAACGTCTAGCATTAGGTTCCAATTCAAACAAAGGGGAAACAATTATACAGCAATCATTATTTTGCATGGCACTGGGTTGATGGCAGTAATGTTTGAACATGTACATTTTACAATTATTTTTTTCTACAAGAAACTAGCAAAGAAATCACAAGTCATCTGTTCCTTATAAAAAAATATCATAAGATCAAATAATAAGCAGTCTCAATGTATCTTCTTGTATACGTTTAAAGTGAGTAATCATTGTCTGTACATTTGTGTTTCAGTATTACAGTACTTATTGGGTTGAACATTATGACGACCGTCAGCAGGTTTATATAAGGCGTTACAGATTGCTTGATTCGTTAAATGCGCGCTCGGTGGAGAGGATACGCTTCCTCCTCAGGTAGGTCAGCAGGGTCAGTTCTGGCTCTGCATTTCTTTCTACGATCTGCACAAAGAAATCATGAAAGAAGCTATTGATGATCGCCAATATTATCCTAATATTTAAACCTTAACTTTCGGCTATTAGGAAAAAAATTCTTAAGCACCAAATTACCTTTTTGCCATTTACGAAGAGAACTAAATCATCTTGATGTTTTTTGTTTATTTCTTCCATAATGACAAGCTCAATACTCCGCGGTTGCTTATGGAAAACTATAAAAAAAATGATGGTAAGTGTTGGACTACACCTGAGAGGCGGGTCATTGTGCACCACGTGTGTGATCAGACGGAGCGAACAGAACAGTCTCTGCAGAACAGTGCGCCTTTTAGAACCGTGGGGGCGTTTTTCACTCAGCTAATGTGAACGCCTTTCCACAACCTAGTTCCAAGTGGCAAGTATAGACCAGACACTTCCATATGAACGCAAGCATGCTCATTTTATTTTGTATGTTTTAACAAGAGCAGTTAGCATTTTGATTAAGCTAATTAACTTTATCTCTGTTAAATGATCAGATACAAGCCTGTGAAAAATATCCCTAAGACTAAGTAGGCCTTATCAAGACGAATTCACCGTTTACTCAATATGATCTTGCAGTTGTTCAAGGCTAGCTAAGTTAATATTAAACACTGTCGTTCACACGGAGTTTGGTAACTGATTTACAGTGGCGGACAACTGAAGGAACTAAAGGACTTTAACTTAGTCAAACTAAAGGTAGAACTAACTATATTATGTCTGACCTGTAACTTTTGTTATTTGGAATATGCACACACCTTAAGCAAATGACTGCCATAAGTCCAATATAATTTTAGTAACAAAAATAAAATGGTAACACTTTACATTAAGTGTTAACTAACTAACTAACGTGAAGTAATGCATTAGTTAACATGAACAACACTAATGTTGTTCACTAATAATTAACTAATGTTAAGTAAACATGTAACAGTTGCATTAGTTAATGCTGTGTTTATATGAAGTGCAGACTAAGTGGTGTTGACTAACCAATGTGAAGTAATGCATTAGTTAACATGAACAACACATGAAGTAACACGTTTGCATGACTGCAGCGTGGAGAATGGTATGTGCAAGTCCTTCTTGCAAGACACAAAAATGAATGTCTAACATACATCAGAATATAACATATTGGTGCGACCTTAAAGGAATATATTACATTGTACTTATTAACATACATAAGTAATGGGTAACTTATCTCCAGAATCTATCAGCATAGGAACTGAAGTGTGTCCATACTGTTTTTAGCTCTTTAGTCCCTTTTGCTCCAAACTAAAACACTAAAGCTCTAAAAAGGTGCGAGCAACAAAGAGCCAAAACAGGAGCCACAACTCCTGTTTTGAACAACACATGAAGTAACACATTAACAATAATTAACTAATGTTAAGTAAACATGTAACAGTTGTGGCTCCTGTCTGATGTATGTTTTCGTTTTTGTGTCTTGCAAGAAGGACTTGCACATACCATTCTCCATGCTGCAGTCATGCAAACATGTTACTTCATGTGTTGTTCATGTTAACTAATGCATTACTTCACATTAGTTAGTCAACACCACTTAGTCTGCACTTCATACAAACACAGCATTAACTAATGCAACTAATTACTTAACATTAGTTAATTATTGTTAATGTGTTACTTTGTGTGTTGTTCATGTTAACTAATGCATTACTTCACGTTAGTTAGTCAACACTTAATGTAAAGTGTTACCAATAAAATAAATAATAAAATTAATTATTATTTACAATGTCAAATATCAGAACAAATACAGCTGTTGAGACCATACAAATGGTAAACTTTAATCTCTACCAACTTAATCTCAAGTAAGATTAAGTTCTATCACTTTTTATCTGATGTGTGCAACTTTCTTTAGATGTGTTCAGCAAAATACTAGTTGACGCCAAGGTTTGGACATCTGCTCTCCTATGCGTTTGATCAGTATCTGACTTGCTGCTCCCACTTACCTCATGCCACTGATTCAGCCTGTAGTGGAGTTCTGAATTAGGTAATTAGCTGGTGCAGGTGTGGTGGCTGATGATGGGAACTAGACACTCTGGGGAAGGAGACCTGCATGTCCAGGGTGGCTAAGAACTGCTCTACTGCTCATTTAATAATCGTATACTGTTTCATCTTGAGACTTTTTTGTTTTTTCTTGGATAGTGATTATCCAGTGGGAAATGATGCATTTCTGTTTGTCTTTCAATAAATATTTCTGGACAGAATTGTAGTTTGAAAAACTTCAAACATGTAGCATGTTTCTAGAGATGCTGTCCTGAAGAAAAGAGACAATGTTAAGAAAGTGAAAGTGGAGGGATATTGTAGAATTTTGGTGGTTGTTTGTGTTTGATGTTTAACCCTTTCTAGGATTAACATTTATAACCAAAAATGCACACAAAGGTGACAAAGGTGAGTTTGCATTACATAAGTGCATTTCACAGTACAAAGGTCTGTTTTCATTACATAAGTGCATTCTTTCAGCACAGGGACGTTACAGTTGTTTGCTGCCATAACAAGTAATATTTAGAAACAATAATGTCTGGGCTATTTGTATAACGTTTCAAATAGTGTTTTCTAGAGGGTGGCAGGATCAACAGCAAGGCGATGAACTGTGCTGCATATCCTGGATCACATCTTCTAGACACTTCCTTCTGGTAAACAACTTAGAAATAAGGCAGCACTCCCAGGCATGCTCAGTTGTCTTCTTTGAGAGCTGTAGTACAGTGCACACTTCACACTAAACTGAGCCAAACCAATATCTCTTACTGCTGTTTCTCCAGCATATAAATATTATTATTCGCATACCTGTATGTAATAGACAAATAAGAACGCAAGACGCTTACATATGAGTGAAATGCCTGCGCACGATGATATTTTGAGTGTAACGCAGTTAAATAAAACACATAAATAAGACGTTTATGATGAAATCTCACCAAATCCTGATTATATATGTAACACAAGGTTCAGACACCAGTAAGTTGTCAACACCACAGAAGAGCAATAAGACAGATCAAACTTACTTGAGGGTTTATTAAAGCAAATACACAAGACAAATGGGAGGATTGGAGGGGTAGCTGCTCACCTACAGGGGTAACAGCCAGTGGCCCCCAATGCACAAGCTTAAAACCCAACTAATTAAAATAGAATTACCTTTATTAACTTTAACAAACTATCTAAAAGCATAAACCCAACACACATTGCCAAATCCAAACTACCGCCTACACTATGCCGCTGGCTAGAGTAATTGGTGGCGGACAGTGTCCCAGTACCGGTTGGCCACCCTGTCTGAGACAAACAAAACCAACTTAAGTGAACACACACACACACACAAACATGCACGAAATCACACATTGAAACTGCACTCACCCATACACTTCCAGAAGCCGTTAACTTACCTGTGACAGGAGATCAGGCAAGTCACAGGTAAGTTAACGAGGTAAGTTAAACAGCCTCAACACATACACACACTCAATATCTCACACACCTAACACGGACACTCCAAAAGAAATCAACCTTACCCCCTACACAGAGGAGACCAAAAAAAACCCCTCAGCACCTCCAACTTCCTGTTTTTAAAGGGGAGCCATCATTTCAGACTGGGCACTTCCTGTCACTCAGCGCCACAGCTCCCCTATTGTCCCAGCCCAGTCATTACACCCACCCTGAACACAGTCCATTCTGTTGCATATATGTATGCTGCATTTATGTTCTTGTGGATTTCTGTTGTCTTGTTTGGAATTGTGTAATATCTTTACTGTCCCTTTAAGGCTGCTAAGACTGACATAATTTCTGTGAGCCTCTCAGTCTTGATTTGTGAACTGAAAGGAGGTCAATATTTTTCATATTCCTCATTAAAACTACTTTTGTAAAGTCTGAAAATGACTGAGTCTGCATTGCTATGTTAAGAGAAGTTATAAGACTGTACAGAGTGAAGTATTTAGTTATTTGTGTCAAAGTAGTTTGAGGAAAGTTATTTTTTAGAGATTTATGTGAGACATGTGCTCAGTGTGTTTTCCACATCCATTCTCTGCTGCTAGGGAGCTGTAGGCCCATATGAATACTGCCTAAGAGCACATCTGCAGACAGTCTGCATGCACTTCCGGCTTTCGCGAGAGGCGATCTCTTGCTCTTGCTTAGCTTCTCTTTCTCGTCTCAGGACCCTGACGCTGCTCTTCGACAAACAAAGAAAATGGAATTGATTAGATGGTCTCTCAACGCAATTGATACTATAAGGACGGGCTCCTTGCTAAATTCTGCATTCTCGCTTATCTACTTTTGGCGCCCCAACAAAATTCTCCCTGAAGGTCGTCGTCTTGGTTACTGCTCCTTCCCCCACACAAAGACTGTCAGAGGATGACTCTCGCTTTACACCGCAAACTCTGACACAAACTTGGGGCTGGGCCTCTGGCTCTCCCCTGCCCAGTCTAGATGAACACACCTCTCACTGCTTGAAATGTCTGTGTCACCTGATGCTTATTTGTGCTATGGAGATTTTTTGCGTGCTCACAGACTGTTGTCCTGTCATGAGAATAGTCTGTGATCATATTTTTTTGTGTCCTCCTAATGTTATCTCTCTATGTTCCTCCCTAATCAAAAGCACACAGGACAGAACAGGGGCGTACAGACCCAAAGTTATACAAGTCTCACAATGTGTATAGACAGGACGAGGATAGTTCTGATCAGGAAGAGGAAGCATTCACATTGGCATGCATGAAAACTAGGGTTAGGGTTAGGGTTTCAATACAGAGCCACTTGAAGTAACAATGGACGTGAATGGCGATAAAATAACTGTTGAAATAGACACACTGGCAGTTCTCAAAGCTTGATTTAAGACACACCTATCAGCAGATTATGGTGGATGAAGAGTCTAAGAAATACCTAACAATAAACACACACAAAGGCCTCTTCACATACAACAGGTTAGCATTTGGAGTCCACTCCAGCGATATTCCAGAGAACAATGGAGAGTTTACTACAAGTCCTGCTTAGAGTAGCGATCTACCTCGATGATATTCTGCTGACGGGAAGAGACCACACTGAGCACCTGAGCACACTGGATGAGGTACTCAGAAGATTAAAAGAGGCTGGATTACGACTGCACAGATGTAAGTGTTCACTCTTACAGGACCAGGTTGAATACTTGGGTCATAAGATTGATGCAGAGGGGCTGCAGCCAGTACAATCCAAGGTAAGAGCCATTGAGGAAGCACCACATCCGACCACAGTGACTGAGCTGAAAGCGTATGTTGGCCTCTTGAATTACTCTAACAAGTTCCTCCCTAATCTCGTCACACACTTGGCACCACTATAGAGATTACTGAGGAAAGATGTCAAGCAGACCTGGACAAAAGAGCAGGAAGCTGCATTTTGTTTTTCTAAACTTGAAATCGGTGAATGTCCTGTGTCAGTATTCGACAGACCGAGACCTTGTCCTGGCGTGCAACGCCTCACCATACGGATTTGGTGCTGTACTGTCACATGTCATGGATGATGGTGAAGAAAAGCCCATAGGCTTCATGTCACGCACACTGACACCAGCTGAAAAGCAGTACTCGCAGCTGGACAAGGAGGGGTTGGCCATCATATTTGGAATCAAGTGGTTTCACAAGTACATCTACGGATGAACTTTCACTATTACTACTGATCACAAGCCATTAATGTCACTTTTTCATGAAACAAAGCCAGTACCACAGATGGGGAACCAGTGAGTCATCAGATTCCAGGGGAGATGGAGGGCTTCCCGAGTGACTCTATTGTTCCAAGGTCAGGGGGTGAGGAAGTGAAGGTGCCTGCTGAAACAGCACAAGTTCACCTTCCAGCTGATCAGCCAGACGCGAGGGTAGACCAACCATCGGTGCTGCACTGTTCAGAGTGCACAAGAAATACTCCTACTCATTTCAGAGACTTTGAAATAGTAGCCAACTTTCTCAAGAAAGGGCAAGAATTGTTCTGAGACTAACTGTAAGTCCACCCATCTTCATAGCTATTGTTGTTAAATAAGTAAATATAAATATTATTTATTATATTATAAGTAAAGTAAATATCTAGGTACTTATCACCTGTGACAGGATAGTTAAGCTGGTTAATTGTGTTCTTAATTATTTAGTTTGTCCAGTTCAATGAACGTACCGAATGTAGGGTTGTAATGTTGAGTGATTCAGGTAACTGTTAGCTTAAAGGTTCACAGGAGTATCATTCTCTTAAGACGGGAGGGATGTGGTGTCCTAATTCTCCAGGTCACATATTAATGGTTATCTTACTCAATTAGGGGGCATTGGGAAGATAGTTCATCTAGGAAAAACACAGAGAATAAAAGCAACTCTTGGTTAGGCTGGACACATGTGAGAGCTGGTGGTTTCGGAATAACTGTAATGTGATTTCTCTTAATCATCTCTTTTCTTTGGCATACAAGTTATCACACTACCATACCTGTATTCATTGATACTTTACCAGATCTGACAAACAACAATCCACCTGTTAGCCTTAGACAAGGTTGCGCCATTGTGATCTAAGAAAGTGAGAGAAGAATGGCTCACGCACACGCGTAGTCTCAAACGAGCCATGCGAATCCTGGAACGTAAATGTTCTAAGATTCTAAATTAGAAGTATATGGAGTGTCATGGAAAAACAATTGAATATAAGTATGACCTCCATATAGTAAAATCTTCATACCTGTGGTCTCTAATAGAAAAACATAAAAACAATCCAAGATTCAAGATTAAAACTGTATCGAGTCTAATCATGCCCAAATCGAATCCCTAAATGCAGCAGGAATAGTTTTCTGAAGATATAATATGAGTCATGCTATCTCAGACCCTGTCAATCTGCAAATGCGCTCTGGCAGCTGTCTGGTCAGCTCTGATGCTCTTTTAGAGTTCTTTTTGCCAATTGGTCGTGAGTAGCGTATTTGCTTTGTAAATTCTACCAAATACTCCATATGTATACTGGATGCTGTACCAACTCGTCTACTCAAACAACTACTGCATAGTAATATAGAACCTTTGCTCACTATAATTAACTATTCTCTGAGCCTAGGCTACATCCTCAAATCATTTAAACTTGCAGTCATTAAGCCACAAATTGTCACGATATAGTCCTGGACCCCTCCCCTGCGGGCGTGTGTTAACTTAGTCTGTGTTTTTATATGTATATCCGTGGGTGTGGTTATTTGTGTGCGTGTTCACTCGTCTCATTAGTCTAACGTGCTGCACATGGTGCTTGTTATGCTATGTGAATAAATAGTGTGCATTTGTATCGTCCCAAATCGTCTTTGGGTATGCTACTTGTGCGTGTTATTGCGTTATTGCGCTGTCCACAGCCATTTCAAAAAACTTTTGTGTGTTCTATGCAACTCCTCTCCGCATCCTCAAGCCTTGCGCACTTGTTACAGAAAGACAAGCCGCAAGGATGCCAGGATTCCATAGCACGAGAAAGAGTGCCAATACACATGGGACAAAGCAGGGGAAGCACCGGCTGCCCCCTCTCCCCGGTCCCAACACACGCCTTCACCCAATTCTAACAAGGAGGCTCCAGACATGGCCTCGGAGCGCTAAGGGGACCGCATATTCGCTTACCTGCAGCGATGCACTCACGAGGCCAAGAAAGAGGGATTGGCAGGCTACTACCAGGAGCTTGCGGAACGAGAGGTAGAGAACGGGCCCTATGGCAAGGATGTTCCATTGCCATTGCATTAAAATCACAGTTTCCAGAATCCACAGCTAGAAGTAAGTAATTTAGAACCTTAAGTAGACCTGACTCTGTGCTATGGTGAGCCCTAAAACCTGACTGATACCTGTCCAGAATATTATGTTGGTTTACAAAAGAGGAAAGTTGATGAAAGACAGCTTTCTCTAAAACTTTTGCCAAAAAAGGAAGCTTAGAAATTGGTGTAAAACTGCTGGATTTAAGCCAGTTTTTTTCAGGAGAGGCTGCATGACTGTTTAAAATTCAATTCAATTCAATTCAATTCAATTTTATTTATATAGAGCTTTTTACAACACATGTTGTCACAAAGCAGCTTTACAAATTGCGTGGGTCCAGATCCCTAATGAGCAAGCCAAAGGCGACAGTGGCAAGGAAAAACTCCCTTAGATGGCAGGAATTTAGGAAGAAACCTTGGGAGGACCAAGACTCAAAAGGGAACCCATCCTCCATTGGGCGGCCCGCTAGCAATGTCCACATTCAAAAAAACAGGACTCCACTATTAAGACTGCTATTTATTATTATCTGAAAACTTGGGACAATAGATGACATAACATCTTTGAGGAGTGAAGTGGGAAGCACATCCAGGCAGCAAGTGGTTAGTTCCATGTGCAGCATTAGCTCAGTCAGATCCAACAGTGACACAGTGTCACGGTGGCACGGCAGGGAGGTCACCAGAGGGCACCCACTCGTTCACGAAGCACCAGACACACCCCCTTATTAATTAGGCGCACACCCCCTCATCTCATAACACTACCCCGGTCGCAATCACCGGAGTACTAGCACCTGTGCACTGTCCCTCACTTATATTTAAGCCTGCAGGTCTCGCCGTCCAGAGCTGCACATTCAAGAAGCCTGTCGTAGAAACTGCTGTCCTGGAGGACTACGAGCATTCCCTCTCTGAACGAGCAACACTGGAGCCATCGGACCTGCGTTCCTTCAAGGATTGTCCTATTTTCAGTTTTCATTTCCATTGCATATCTGCCTGAGATTTTGAGTTGAACTATGAGCAATAAAGAGATGAGCTCAAAACCCTCGCCTCCTGCTGTCCACCGTCAACCGTTACACACAGGCTCAAACTGACTTAAATAAGCAGAGGGTGCGAGTGAAATAGAGGTGTCATAGAAGAACCTGTTAGTGAGTGCAGACTTTCAATTTTAGAAGTAAAAAGTCCTCAAAATGATCACGTTTCAGCAGTAGCTTCGAAGGTGGGAAGGATAGTGGAGTGTAATACTGTATTTATTGTATTGAACAGGACTTTTGGACTGTGAGACTGGCAATGATGTTTGAAAAGTAGCTCACTCTAGCTGCGTTGATGCCATGTTGATAATTCTTTAGACATTTAAGAATTTCATATGAAATTTGAAGAGGATCTTTCTTCCATTTGTAATGCTGGCGAGAGGACGAGGATGCGGAGTCGAGCGTCGTTTTTGTCGATACAATTTTATTTAACACACACACAGACATTTAACATTTAACGTGGCTCAAACAAATACGAGCACGGGACACACTCTTCTAGCACTCACATTAAATAGACGAACAACACTATCCCCTTGTGATGACGAGACGAGCCACAGGTCAAACGTCAAACAAAACAGGTTTGTGATCGAACAGACAGATATCTGAGTCTATCTCTAGGAACCTGAGAAACCAAAGGACAACACTAAATCCAAAGTGTGACCATGCCCCATGTGTGGGGCCAGTAACAGACCGAGTTAAACTAAATGAATCAATGAGTTGCAAAAATTCTCTAGCCAGAGGTTTAGAAGGACAACATACAGTACATGGATGTTAAAATCACCAAGAATCAGGACTTTGTCTAAGCTAGACTGTGTCTGACAGAAAATGAAAGAATTCCTGAATTTTATGTTTAGGAGGTCGATACACTAGAGCACAGAATACAGTCAAGTCAAGTCAAATTTATTTATATAGCCCTTTTTACAACACGTTGTCACAAAGCAGCTTTACAATCGTATGGGTCCAGATCCCTAATGAGCAAGCCAGATGCGACAGTGGCAAGGAAAAACTCCCTAAGATGGCAGGAATTTAGGAAGAAACCTTGGGAGGACCAAGACTCAAAAGGGAACCCATCCTTCACTGGGCGGCCCGCTAGCAGAAGTCCGCATTTATAGTTCAAATATAGTTCTGTAGTTATAGTTCTAATTCCAGGCCCTTCAATGCAGATGGTGAGCCTCAGGTAGGAGTTGGCATCAGCGCGTCCTCTTGCAGCAATGGCACATCCAACCATGGCATCGGCACATCCACTGGCAAGCCAGACCATCTCCTAGGTGCTTGTATGGCGTTGTTGAAGGCTTGATTAAATATGTAGATAACAGGAAAGGCTCATCTCTCCTTGTCTCTGTATTTCTCGGGCAGCCAAGGGCATGATAGATCCAGCTTAAGCAGCTGTACCTCGAAACTAGAGTACCCTCCAGCAGATGACAAACAGCATTTAAACTGATTTCTAAACAGACTCATGAGACTTCCACCTCGTCCGGTAGATCTAGGCGTGTTAAAGAACGTAGTCACTTGGAGACAGTTTAGTAAGGGAGATATTCTCACCAGAGATAGCCATGTTTCAACCACGAAGAGAAAGTCCAGACCATGGGAGATAAGAAAATCATTTAGAAGAAATGTCTTATTTAACAGCGATCTAACGATCTAGATCAACACTATTTTAACAGCCTTCGGTTCAGGGCATGGCTGTGTAGCAATGAAACATCTCATTGGTGTATATTCAAAATGCCGAAAACTGCCGAAATCTGTGCCGTTTCTTCAACCCCATGAACTAACTGGATTTTGGCATGAAACTGAAGAGATGGATGAAATATTCTTTATGGTGATCGTGCTGGTAGAGACACACAGATTGCGTCAGAAGCCCCGGTGGATGTAGCGAGGGCGCCGGGCCACACTGTTGCGCTTGTTCTCCTTTTACCTAGTGCAGCGTGTTCTTTGATGCAAAAGAATATGTCACCAGTCTTATGTCAGTTGACCTTTTATTGAAGCCGGTTAAATTCAGACATGTCCGGAGAGTACACATCAAAAGCCTGAACTAAACTACTCTTGAGTTATTTGTGCAGCTTCGTGTGTAGCTCTGAGAGACAAACAAAATAGGCCTGAACTAAATAGCTAAAAGTGAGTGTAGCCCCCACCCTCGCTGACCTTTGCTGGAAACCACCTGTTCCTCTGTAACTGTCTGCCTGTTCGTCTTGCACTGAGTGAACTCCTTCTGTTCTTATCGAAAGTACGGAAAACTTGTGGACAGTTTCCCAGACCTCCACTACAACGGGCTACTGCAATTTTCCCACATTTTGTTACTTCACAATAACTCATTATACTTTCTCCTAACCACTATAGCAGTTATCAGCTTTCGAGGCCACAGATGCTTTCCTCCTCAAACAGTTTCCCACCGTGGAATTACACAAGGGTTACAGATATCAAACACACACACTTTTGAGAATATGCTTGATTAATAATGTAATAGTAAAATATAATGCCTAATACTATGCAGTTGATTAGTAATGTAATATAATGCTAGCAAAATATAAAGGATTAAAATATAATTCCCAACAACACCCAACGCAACAGCGCGCATAGATGTGAGGATGCAGGCACGCCCTGGTATTCAGGCTCAACAGATACAACCTGGTGTAGAACGGCATATTCCTGCCAATATGGGGCACTGGCAGTTTACCAGGTGGAAACTCTTTTGCTGGTAGGCACAGAGTAAGATTATTTGTGTTAAAGGTGGTTGCATATTGATATAATATTGTAAATGTATACACCTGTAACGGCTGTGCTGCACTAGCTCACCTGGTAGAGCAGGTGGATCAAGGTGCTGGCAGCAGTTCATGGGTTTAGTTCCCAGTTCACCCACATATGTATAGCACGTCACTTTACTGCAGTGATTAGAACTGCATTATTGCACACTTATAGCCATGTCCACACCTGTAAATAATACCTTTACCATTCACATGCTGTAATTTAGCAAATAATTTTTGTATGTATTATTGTAAATATTATTGTATTATTGTAAACATTTTAAGAGCATTTTAGTTCAGTACCTAGTTCAGCATTTTAGTTAATATTTATTTAGTTTATTATTCTTGCTATCTGTATTCTCTTCTGATCTTCTATCTGGCATTCTTGGCAAGGAGCAAAGAAAGAATTTCATTGTTCATAGAAACCTGTTTCCTTACTGTGCAAATGACAATAAGTTCTAAAATCTAAAATCTTGGAAGGCACTCTGTGGGTTAGAGTATTTGCCAGGGCTGCTGGTTTGCACTTTTTTTATTACTTTATTTCAAGTTATTGAAATTTGTTGACTGCACACTATATAAATCAACATGTATGTAATTAAAGAAACATGAAATTAAAGAAAGGGGCTGTCGAGGCAGCAACAACTGTAACACTAAATAAACAAGCTAGTTGGAACATACTAGTTTCTGCAGGAGTGCAGGGGTGAGGCTCTGGAATGCTGGAACACCACAGGGATGGGATTGGGATTAGGGTCTCTAGAAATGCTGGAACAATTAATCAGCGTTCTGATTTGGGCCATTCCCCTATTCATCAGGTTTCTGATTTTGCCCGCAAAATATTTCAAACAATACATATGTGAGAATCAACAAATTAGGTCAACCAGATTGATAGTAAGAATTTAGATTTAGATTTAGATTTGCCCTTTTGTAATAAGTTTTTTTTTGCAATGACCTCTGCAGCGTTATCTAACAGAATGGATAAAGTTGTGTTTACCCCAGTAGTAGCACAGCGTCTAACTTCAGGCCTAAACCTCTGACTTCTTGTTAACAGTCTTATATTCTTCCATTCTTGCATGTCATTACATGATGCAGAAATTAGTCAATGCATTTATGTCCTCCACATGTGACTAATACCCTGTATCTAGATGTTCCGGTATGAACCTAAACAAGCCTCTCACTAATCTGTCACCGCCAGAGGCCTTAAAATGAAATCTACACCACATTAGATCTAAAATACACAATACACACTAGCTCTTGGTATTGCAGTATAGAATCTCGTCTGTACTCTCCAGGGGTTATCTTTGCACACTACCCCTGTCACCGCTAAGTGCATTGATGTCTTTGCCTCGTACTTCAGACTATGATGTACAAGCTACTCCGTCTGTTTTTGCCTGGCTATACCGGACAATTCGATGGCTCTCCAGGACTGTGCCAGGGTTCTCCAGTGTTCCCTTTATTTTAGTCATATGGCTGCTGCTTTTCCCACAGACACTGCAGAAGTCACCTTTGTGATATCACTCCTGACTGGAAAAGCTCTTCGGTGGGCCACGGCTATTTGAGAGACATTTCAGGGAGGTCTTTGATCATTCTGACAACGGAAAGGATTTTTTTTCAGTTTCGAACTCTGGCCGCAGCAAATGGATGGGATGAAAGGGCAGTCCTCACTGTGTTGTCGACAAAGTTTAACTTGGCTGGAACAGTCAACTTATGAATGTGAAATGGCCTATCAATCCTGATAGCCGTGTCAATTAATTCAGGGAGAGTACGTCCTCTTTGCATGCCACATCTGCCTTGTGGGTGTTGTTTAATCTGGAGTGGTACACCTTTTCTGGTTTCAGCATTAATAGACCCTGGGACAGCTGGAAACTTCTACAGGATGTTCACCCAAAACCTGTCAATAGTTGTTGTAGGGGTTTCACCTAATAATCATTTAAAGCAGATTTTTACCTCAATATTAATCAGTCTCATTGATTACAGTCTCATCTTCAAATCAAACCACAATCACAATATTTAGTTCCAACTAAAGGAAGTAATTAATGGTTTGGTATCTGAAGGATTTACTATAACAATGGAATTAAAGGAATAACTATGAATTCTTTGGAGATACTGGCAACAACCACAATCTGAATAATATCAACACAGACAACTTGGCGAAAATAAATGGTGCATTTATTTAAAACCGGCTACTCTAAACATGGCTGTATGTCAATGAGCTCAGCTGGTTTATTCCTACATGGTCAGAACAAAGGGTAATGGCGCTGCCTTAATAACCAAAAATATTATTAAAATTAATATTATTGAGATTTATCAGGGATTTTAGCTCTGTGGCAGCTCCACTTACAAGCCTGCTCAAATACAGTATAGTCCCTGACAACTGGTCTGGAACACACCGGCTCAGATGACTTTTCAAGAATTAAAGGGGAGGTTCACGACAGCTCCCATCTTCAGACACCTGGAACCCTCCAAACAGTTTATAGTGGTGGTAGATGCTCAGAGACATATGTCGTCACAGTCCTTTCCCAGTGTCACAGCACGCCTGCCAAACTATCCCTCCATGGCCTCCATAGAATGGGATTTTGACATGCAGGACATGCAAGCCCAGGTTTCAAGCCCCCCACACAGCAAGATAGGGCGTATGTTCCTTCAACTCTACACCTTTCTCTCCTACAATGGATACATCTAGTTCAAAACACCCCGGAATCCATCGCACTCCAGATCTGATTGGAAGGAAGTACTGGTGGCCAGTCTGTCCTGGGGCGTTAGGGACTTTGTAAAACTTTGTGACATCTGCACTCGAAGTAAGCTGTACCAAAATCAGCCTGCTGGACTGCTGTCACCACTCCCCATCCCCAACCTCCCCTGGTCACACCCTCTACTGACCTGCCTCTCTCACAAGCCAATACCTGTGTGTTGGTGGTAATAGATTACCAAAGGTTGTAGGTTGACAGCTCTACCAAAACCCAATATGGCTATATGGAGATGCCCAAGGCTTCAGGGACCAGGTCACACATGCACACACACGCTAATCCAACACCACTCCCTCAATCTCAATCACCGCACTATTAACACCTGAGCACAATTACTCAGCACTTTTATAAGCCCACAGGTCTTGTTGCTCAGTGCTGCACATTGTTCTTATCCAGAGCGACTTACAAAAGTACTATGTGTTCAGTCAGAATATGCATCTCTATCTAGTATAAACAGGTTTAAGTCCAAACTACTCGAGCTCAAGCACTGCCATAATCAGTTGCCAGTACCTACAATACAACATGCAGTATAAGTGCAATACTTAGCAAGTGTTTCTAAAGATAAAGTGCAATTACGCTTTATACCAATGCTTCAGTGGATTAGTGCTTCTAAGTGCTTTACAAAGAGATGGGTCTTCAGTCTGCGTTTGAAAACCGCGAGAGAGTTCGCTGTTCGGACAGCCAGTGGAACTTCGTTCCACCATCTGGGTGCCAGGACAGAGATGCATCTTGTCGCGTGTCTTCCATGAATCTTGAGGGATGGCGAGTCTAGCCGAGCCGTACTTGAAGCGCGAAGGGCTCGAGGTGCGGATCGACTTTTGACCATTTCCATAAGGTATGGAGGAGCTGGTCCATTTTTGGCTTTGTAGTCAAGCATCAGAATTTTAAACTGAATGCGAGCAGCCACAGGAAGCCAGTGAAGGGAACACAGCAGTGGAGTGACATGAGTGAACTTGGGTAGATTGAAGACAAGCCCTGCTGCTGCATTCTGGATCAGTTGCAAGGGCCTGATGGCCTGCAGAGGAAGACCAGCCAGGAGCGAGTTGCAGTAGTCGAGCCTTGAAATGATAAGAGACTGGACAAGCACCTGGGAGGCCTCCTGAGAGAGGAAGGGTCGGATACGTCGGATTTTGTAGAGAAAATATCTGCATGACCGAGTCAGGTTCGTAATATGGGCAGAGAACGACAGAGTCACCCCAGAGAATCCAGAGTCACCCCAAGGTTTCTTGCATCTTTAGACGGAACAATCAAAGTGTTCTCGAATGAGATGGCAAGATCCTGCTGAGGACCTGTAGCTCCAGGGATGTACAGCAGCTCAGTCTTGCTGGGATTGAGCTTTAGATGATGAGCTGTAATCCATGAAGAGATGTCAGTCAGACATGCAGAGATACGACTGCAAACCTGAGTATCAGATGGTGGGAAGGAAAGCATTAGTTGAGTGTCATCAGCATAGCAGTGGTACGAGAAACCATGAGAGGTAATTACATCACAAAGAGAACTGGTGTAGAGTGAAAAGAGGTCTCTAACCCTGCATTACAAAATGTGCAGCCTGGAGCAGCCGGAGGCAGCGTACCTACTCCTCTGGAGGTATTGGAGAACCAAGGTAGGATCCTGGGAAAACAGCAACAGGAACTTGATGAATTGCATAGTTTCATGCAATCGATAATGAGTTGTCTGCTGTCGTCCGCACGGGCAAGTGCAGAGAGGACCCCCACGAATACACGTAGTGAGGGGACGAAAGTACCCAAAGCCCCCCCAGAGCTGAATGGGGGCGATCCCGAGAAGTGCAAAGGGTTCCTCGTGCAATGCAGTCTGTACTTTTATTACCAACCTCACTTGAGTGATCAAGCAAAAGTGCTGTTTATCATTTCCAGACTGTCGGACAAAGCGCTGACCTGGGGAGTGGCGCTGATGACCGGAGAGTCCACCCTCCTACAGGACTACGCGGAGTTTACCTCTGAGTTTAAGGAGGTGTTCCAGCATCCCAGGCAGGGCTGGGCAAGTTCCGGACAATCGCCGCAGGCACGGGGTGGAACGATGCCACGCTGGTGGATGTTTTCTTGGCGAACTTGAGACGTGATTTGAGGGCAGAGTTATTGTGCAGGCAAGAGTCAAGCATGTTTAACCAGGTGGTGCGTCTGGCCATCACGTTTGACAGGTTGTTGCAGGAGAGAGGAGTCCGTGCCCAGCTTCAGTCCCCCGCTGAGCACTCCCGGAGAAGCAAGCCCCGCAGAGCTGATGCGGCTGGGATCAGCCAACACCATCAAGGAGCCCCCCTCCCGAGCGGTGGCAGAGTGCGGGTGAGTAGCATAGTTCGTGCAATGATTACTCATCGGAACATTTCTGTCGGGGTTTATGCCTTAGTGGACGCGGGGATCCTGATGGAGCTGGGCGTGGCTAACCAACTGGGAGTCCCGTTGAAGACCCTGGACACCCTGAGGCGCGTGCAGGCACTGGACGACAGACCTGTGGGTGGTGGCATCATCAGCCAATGCACTGCCCCCCTACGTCTCACTGTACAAGGCCACACCGAGCACATTGTTTTCTTTATCCTCCCCGGTCTCAGTTATTCAGTCACGTTAGTGCTTCCCTGGCTCAGGTTACACAACCCAACGATTAGCTGGGCAGACAGTCTCATCTCACACTGGTCCACTCCCCATACAAGGTCACGATACACAAGGGTGGTTCTGGTGCACTCAACTACCACCGAGAGCCCTAATGTGGTGAGCCCCCAGGACATCCCGCGCCAATATCGAGACCGTGTGTAGTTCAGCTAAGGCCACTCAGCTGCCCCCTCACCGCCCTTGGGATTGCACTATTGAGCTCAAAGCCGGAGCCATACCCCCAAGAGGTCGCGTCTACCCAATATCACAAGAAGAGGAGCGCGTGATGGAGCAGTACATTCAGGAGGCGTTAGCTCAAGGTTATATCGCTCCCTCCACCTCACCTGCCTCAGCCAGCATATTCTTCGTTAAGAAGAAGGACGGAGGTCTGAGGCCGTGCGTGGATTATCGAGGGCTCAATTCCCTCTTAGTGGGGTACTCCTACCCACTGCCTCTAGTGCCGTCGGCACTGAAGCAGCTCAGGGTAGCGAGCTACTTCACTAAGGTCAATCTGCGCAGCGCCTACAATCTCATCCGCGTCGGAGAAGGGGATGAGTGGAAGACGGCATTTAGTACCACTACAGGGCACTATGAGTACCGGGTCTTGCCGGATGGTTTGGCGTCTGCTCCGTTGTTCTTCCAGGCATTCATTAATAAGGTCCTGAGGGAGTACCTGAATAGATGCGTCGACAACATACTCATCTATTCACAAACCTGGGATCAACACGTGCGTGATGTGCGGTCCGTCCTGGGCGCTCTCTTGCGCAATCATCTGTATTGCAAGGTCGAGAAGTGCGAGTTCCTCCGGCAGGAGGTTAACTTCCTGGGCTACATCATCAGGCCAGGCTCCGTGCACATGCAGCCAGGTAAGGTGGAGGCTGTAGTTGGATGGACTCAGCCTCACACACGACACAAATTGCAGCGCTTCCTGGGTTTCGCAAACTTCTATAGGTGGTTCATCCAGGCGTTTACCCTTATAGCGAAGCCCCTGACAGACTTGGTTCGCGGCGGCGCAAAGAAGCTGGTCTGGACAGAGAGGGCGGTGAAAGCGTTTAACCAGCTCAAACAAGCGTTCGTTACCGCTCCGGTACTGCAGCAGCCAGATCTGACAAAGCCCTTTGTGGTGGAAGTAGACGCGTCTAACGTGAGTGTGGGGGCGGTGCTATCGCAGCGGCCGAGAAAGAACAGTGCCCTGAGACCCATTGCTTTCTATTACAAAAAGCTGAGCACTGCAGAGTGCAATTACGGCGTGGGCGACAGGGAGCTCCTGGCAATGCGGCTGGCCTTTGAGGAGTGGTGGCACTGGTTGGAGGGAGCCAAGCACCCCTTCCTCATCATAACAGACCACAAGAACTTGGAATACCTGAAAAGCGCTAAGCGACTAAACACGAGGCAGGCGCGCTGGTCACTTTTTTCTCCCGTTTCAGGTTTCAAGTCACTTACCAGCCCGGAGAGAAAAACCTGCGTGCAAATGCTCTGTCATGCTTGTTCCCCGGCGACGGACAGCCCACCAGCGAAGAGACGGTGTTGCCCTACACCTGCTTCTTAGGTACGGTCGACTGGGTGATAGTCATCGCTGCAGCCAATTCACACCCTGGATGCCCGCCGCACCTCAGCTATGTATCACCCGCTCAACGCACGCCGCTGATCAGCTGGGCTCACTCCTCGTTGGGTACAGGACACCCGGGTTCTATGTGCACGTCACAGCTGCTGGGAGCAAGGTACTGGTAGCCGGGCCTGCACTGAGACATCCTCGCTCACATGAACTCCTGCTCAGCCTGCGCGAGGTGTAAAGTGTCGCGAACACTTCCCCTGCCTGTACCTAAACAGCTCTGGTCTCATATTGCGATCAATTTTGTGACAGATCTGCCACTGTCTGAGGGTAACACCGTCATCCTGATGGTGGTCGATCGCTTCTCCAAGATGGTGCGCTTTCTACCGTTGCCAGGGTTACCGACAGCCTAGGAGACTGCAGATCTGTTCTGGCACGTGTTTCGGCAGTTCGGTCTCCCCGAGGACATTGTGTCGGACAGGGGTCCGCAGTTTACATCGCGGGTCTGGCGTGAGTTCATGGCCAAACTCAACATCACGGTCAGCCTCACGTCAGGCTACCACCCCCAGGCCAACGGACAAGTGGAATGCGTCAACCAGGAGCTAGGGCGGTTCCTACAGGCCTATTGCAGTGAGCATCAGGTGGAGTATGCTCAAAACTCTCTGGTTCAGTCTAGTACAGGGAAAACCCCGTTCAAGTGCATGCTGGGTCACCAGCCTCCCCTCTACCCCTGGAACGAGGTATCATCGGACCAGCCTGCCGTCGAACAGTGGTGCAGAAGGAGTGAGCGTGTCTGGGCCGACACTCACCAGCGCCTGAAGGTGGCGGTAAGGCGCTTTAAGGCGAAGGCTGACTGCCGAAGGAGCGAGGCCCCGGAGTATAAGGTAGGAGACAAGGTGTGGGTCTCCACTTGCATTGGGAGGCTGGGACCTCATGGCAAGCTCAGGGATCAATATGTGGGCCCGTACGTAATCACGCAACGGCTGAATCATGTGTCCTTTATAAAGTGTTTCTCCCCAGTCACCAGCGGGTCTCTCTGACATTCCATGTTTCAGCCCTGATACCCTACTGGGAGGGTTCGCTCAGTGGGCAGGGGTGTGTGGCTCCGCCTCCTCCACTGCAGTTGGCTGATGGGACGGCCTACCGGGTAAGCAAGCTTGCAATACCTGGTTGATTGGGAGGGCTACGGCTCTGAGGAACGGTGGACCCCTCCCTGATCGCCTGTTTCCATCGGGAGCACCCGGACCGCCCGGCTCCGCGTCGCCCCAGGAGTAGTCGGCTGGCGGGGTCCTTGGGGGGGGCTCTGTCATGGTGGCACGACGGGGAAGCCACCAGAGGGCGCGCACAGGGACCAGGTCACACATGCACACACCCACCTTGTCCACGCGCACGCCCCCTAATCCAACACCACTCCTGAGCAATTAACACCTGAGCACAATTACCCAGCACTGTTTATAAGGCCACAGGTCTTGTTTTTCAGTGCTGCACATTGTTGCGCCTGTGCCGAACGACGACTGCTCTTCACCCCTGAAGATTCATCCGGATTCTCTGAGAGATGTTATTGAGTACAGCCATATTCACCTTTGCTGCCATTATTGGCCTGAGTGTTTCTGTTGCTTGAAATGGAGAATAAACCTTTCAGTTCACAGCCCCTGTCTCCTGCTGTCTCTAACCCCATGTTACAAACAGTTAGCCTGACTTCAGAATATCACCCCCAATCAAATGGTCAGGTAGAGAGGTTGAATCAGGAAATAGGACGGTTTCTCAGATCGTATTGTAGCATTTCACAGGACTACTGGAGTTGCTACTTACCTTGAGTGGCGTATACCTAAAATTCATGAAGCCATTCTTCGACTGGTCTAACACCTTTCCAGTGTGTTTCCTAAGTTCTCAGCCGCCTCTATTCTCCTGGTCAGCGCAACCCTTTGATGTTTCCTCCATAGATGGTTCCGGCATAGTGAGCAAATCTGGAAGGAAGCCCATGTAGCTAACAGTAGTAGTGATGTAGATAATCGTGATGAAGTTAAGGGAACTTGAAACCCTGAGGGGTTCTAGTCCTTTGATGAAGCCAAATACAAAAATATAAGTTTGAATGGCTAAATTAATGTTGTTTTACAATAACGCTCTCTATAATTGTAGACTTACACAGCTAGGTTCACATTTAGGCACAACGTCTGCTACTTGCACTTTAGCTAATGCTAGTAGTGATATAGATAATGGTGATGAAGATAAGGGACCTTGGAACAATGAGGGGTTTGATTCCTTTGATGAAGGAGACTATGAAAATGAATGTTATTTTACAATATTTCTCAGTATAATAGTGGACTTCCACACATTCACATTTAGGCATGATGTGTACTTCTATCTAGCTGATTCATGATAAAATAATCATTACTTTTGTTTTTGACTTTTGCCTAACTGTTCATTCATAAATGTTTACTTTGTTTCTATGTGTGGAAGTACACAGTTCAACAATATATTATAGATGAATGGATATGTTTTGACCATTCCGAACACTGTGTATATAATAATATATTATAGATGAAAGTGGTGATGTTGTGGTGAGTTGTAGGGGGGTGTGTCTGATGGCTGATGAGTCTATACCTGTGGGCAATTAAAGATTAACGCAAACCTGATAAAAGGATGAGTTATGTGAGAAAGAGGAAGGCTTGTTTTGGGGCAACTTTGTGAGTCTTTAAGCGGCGCTTATTTGGAGCGGGAGGGTGTCGTTCGCTGTCTTTAGAGCAGCCGGAGACGAAGATAGTTAGTAGCCAATTTAGGTGTTTCTGCGTCAGGAGAGGAGAAAAAATTGCCTCCTATAGGAAGGTAGCGGAGGAAGTTAGTGCAGCTCTTGCCCTTGCCCTTGCCCTTGACCCTGCCTATAAACCGCAATATCAAATAAAGTCATCATGTTAAAAATTACCGCTGTGTTTGGGTTTACAAAGGTGGTGGCAGCATTTACCTAGTGAATTTATGCAAATTATAACAATATATGTTTTGGTCATAGCGAACACTGCTCTGTGTATATAATAACATATTATAGATTAATGGATATTGTGACGAAGTGACAGAAGCAGCAGGAAGTGAAGGTTGGGCTGTGAACTATTCAATGTCCATATTCAAATAAGAGGCATGCACAGCACAACACTTAACGAAAGGAAAAGCTTCCATCCAGATACCATCCAGTGAGCCAACTTGAGAAAGACAACTGTGGATTCAAGATGGAAAAGGAGAACTGGATGGAAACTATGGGGCACATGGAGCTGATTGTTTGAGAGCATGGTATGTACTCTCTCTAAAATCATTTAAGAAGACATGTTTTATGTTGAATATTGTAGTAAGGAAGTCTGCTATTGGAGTGGATTACTTTATTGTTTGGATGACTGGATGAATAAAAACTGAAACAAACAAACATGTCTGATCAAATGGAAGCAAATGTGATGGAGTGAGTAGCTGATAGTGCCTCAAACTTAGGAAAGTACATGGAAAATGTTGAACATATACTTCAATTGAAAAATATTAGAAAGGGAAAGCTTAGTCAGTTAAATTAAAGGAAGAATATAATGCTTGAACTAATGGAAGATGTAACTGGCATAGAGGAAGTAAAAGAAAATCTTCAGAAGTACACACAACTACTTTCAGAGTTTAACTCTGTACATAGAGATTATCAGGAGCAACTGAATGAAGATGAAATCAGCAAAGATAAATGTGAATGGTTTGAACCTAAAATGGCCGAAATGTATCATTTTCTTTTTCTTGTTTCTGAGTGGCTCGTTGGTGCCTCTAAGACTACTAATCTTCAAGCAAAAGAAGAAGAGAAGGAGGAGGAAGTGGAGGTGACTGCCAAGGACAGCATATCACAAGTCTCTCACAGGTCACATGGGTCCAGGACATCTTCAATAGCATCAGCAAAATTGGCTGAGAGAGCTGGACTCGTGACCAAGGCTGCATCATTGAAGGAAATGCATGAAATGGAGGAACTGGAGAGTGCACTACAGAGTGAAATGCGAGCATTAAGTCAGAAACGTGAGGCTCTTGAGCTGAGAACACAGTTGGCCGTCTCATCATCCAAACTGGCAGTTCTCCAGTCCACTCAGCAACAGAAAGGAGCCTTGCTGTCCAGTTCAACAGTGGAACCACCTGGTGAGGAGCTGTTAAGGGGTCCAACCACAGTCACACAAGCACCAGGCATGTATGTGAAACTACTAGAGGAAACACTTCGGAATGAAGGTAAGGATCCAATGAATGCTTACCTTGCTGGGATGACAATGAAAAGTGTTACATCAGATGGTGAGTTTCTCTCATTAGATAAAGTTGCCCAAGGGCTTTCAACGATGCAAACCCCAAGTGTTCGCCCAAAGGATGGCGTTCACTTTCAGTCTGTCTTAGTAGGAGAGGGAAAAGGTAAAGACCACCTCAAGTTAAAAAGACCACCTCAAGTCCTCTTGATTCAACAAAGAGCGACCTCTCTAGCCAGACAAGCACATCTAACCAGCTCGTAGCGCCTCCAAGGCATGATAGTAACGATGGACTTGTAGATATTCTACAATGTCAAAATGATATAATATCCATTCTTGCTAAGCAACAACAACAATCAAAACTCCCTCAAAGAGAAGTCCCAGTCTTCATTGGAGATGTTCTGTTGTATAGACCATTCATCAGCTTTTGAGCATATGATTGAACTTAAAACTGACAATAGTGCAGATAGGCTGTACTTTCTTGAGCAGTTCACAAGTGGGCACCCTCGAGACCTTGTGAGAAGTTGTCTTCACATGAGCTCAGACACAGGCTATAAAAGGGCAAAGACTTTGCTTCAGGAACATTATGGGAACGAATTCAAGATCTGCTCTGCCTACTTGAAAAAGGCATTAGAATGGCCTGTCATTAAAACGGAGGATGTGAAGTCACAACAAGCCTTTGTGTTATTTTTGAGGAGTTGTTGTAATGCTATGCAAGAAATGAGATATTCACAGGAAATTAACTTGTCCTCCAGCCTGAGGGTCTTAATCATGAAACTCCCCTATAAATTCAGAGAGCACTGGAGCCCTTATGTGTGTGAATTTCAGGAGAAGCAGAACAAGAGACCACAATTCACTGATCTTGTCACATTTCTTGAAAGGCAATTGAGAATGATTACTGATCCAGTGTATGGAGACATACAGGATAGGCCTACAAGAGCGACAGGAAAACCTCTCAAAATATCTAAGCCATTTAAGTCCACCGGTACCACTTTTATCAGTAGTGCCACTAATATATCTGCCTCTTCCCCCCAACTCAGCCCACATTCCAAAGGTAATGCCATGCAAGCACCTTGCCCTATGTGTAGCTCCAATCATACACTGGACTGCTGTGATGCACTGAAGAAAAAGAGACACAGAGAGAAGATAGACTTCTTAAAGGAAAAAGGGATCTGCTTTGGCTGTCTACACCAAGGTCACCTCAGCAAATACTGCAAACAAAAACTTACCTGCACAGTATGTTCCAAACAGCACCCAAGTGTCCTGTACATTGACACAAAACAAAAGCCACAGCAACAACAAAGGTGTTGATGCACAGCCCAAACAGTGTGGGCACATTGGGGCCGGTACAGGGGCCGGTAATGTGCTCTCAGTGCTCCCTGTGAAGGTAAAAGCCAGTAAAGGGGAAAAGGTCATAACAGCATATGCATTTATCGACCCAGGTAGCTCAGCTACATTTTGTTCTGAGCGGCTCATGTCACTGCTGAATGTTCAGGGAAGAAAAACAAACATACTGCTACAAACAATGAGTCACAAGACATCTGTGCCAACTTATGTGATCTCAGGTTTAGAAATTTCTGGTCTTGAAGAAAACAATTTCATTCCTTTACCTGATGTGTTCACACAAAAGGAAATTACTGTAACCTCTGAAAATATCCCCACAAAGCAGGATCTTGCCAGATGGCCATACCTGGAAAAAGTCAACATTCCAGTGATAGATAGCAGCATTGAACTGCTGTTAGTCACCAATGCTTTAAAAGTCATAGAGCCCTGGGATGTAATAAACAGTCAGGGAGAGGGACCCTATGCCATAAAGACCCTAGTGGGATGGCTGGTCGACGGACCCTTAAGACATAAGTCCGCTGTTTATGATGACTATCAATCTGCAGCAGTAAACAGGATCTCTGTTGCAGATTTGGAAAAGTTGTTGATCAGTCAATAAAATCATGAATTTAATGAAAAGACTGCTGACGAAAAGCGTGAGCATTCCATTGAGGACAAAAGGTTCCTTGAAATAGCAAACAACTCTGCGTCACTCATAGATGGGCATTATACACTAGATTTACCCTTCAAGGATGATAATGTCAAGATTCTCAATACTCGTCCCATTGCCTTACAGCGTCTCCAAAGCCTTAAAAGGAAACTGAAGAAAATTGGAGTATTCCGTGATGAGTACACCACCTTCCTAAATGACATCATAGCTCAAGGATATGCTGAAGTGGTCCCACAGGAAGAGCAGGAAGGAACGGAAGGACGAACCTGGTATATACCACATCATGGAGTATACCACCCCAAGAAAAACACACTCAGGGTGGTGTTTGACTGTGGTGCGGTGTACCAGGGTAGGTCCCTGAATTCAGAACTTTTGCAAGGCCCCGATCTGACCAATTCACTAATTGGTGTTCTGCTCAGATTCAGACAAAAGCCCATTGCTCTAATGGCAGACATTAAATCTATGTTCCACCAAGTCAGACACAGACTTTCTTCGGTTCTTGTGGTGGAGAGATGGGAACATTGAACAAGACCCAGTGGACCATCGCATGCTGGTACACTTGTTTGGGGTTACTTCCCCCCAAGCTGTGCCAGCTTTGCCCTATGAAGAACAGCAGAGGAGAATCTCCACATGAGACCACAAGTGACAAACACAATAATGCATAATTTTTATGTTGACTACTGCTTGACTTCTCTGCCCACAGTACAGGCAATTAGCAACAGATCTGGTGAAACTATGCAGCAAAGGTGGATTCGAGCTTACAAAATGGGTGAGCAACAACAGAGCTGTGCTGTCAAGCATAAAACCAAAGGAAAGAGGGAAATAATTCAGATCCTTGGATCTCGACAAGAACCAGGTACCAATGGACCGAGCGCTTGGACTACAATGGAGTGTAGAAGATGATCACTTCAGATTTAACATTGTAGTTCCTCAGAAGCCACACACACGGAGAGGAATTCTGTAAATGGTGAGTTCTGTGTACAACCTGCTGGGTATCCTGGCACCTCTCACTCTCCCAGCCAAGCAACTATTACAACAGCTCTGTAAGCAGGGCTGTGGATGGGATGAGCCAATTTCCCCAGGTCAGTCTAAACGGTCGACTGACTGGGTTGAATATCTCCCAAAACTAGCCAGTGTCAATGTCCGACGCTGTATAAAACCACCCTGCTTTGGAAAACCTGCAAGCATCCAATTGCACCACTTTGCCGATGCCAGCGAGCTTGGGTATGGGGTGGTGAGTTATTTGAGGATGACCAGTGACCGGGAGAGATACATGTGTTTTCTGATGGGAAAGGCAAGGGTTGCCCCCTTATTTCAAATTCATTTCAAATATTTCATTTCAAATTCATTTATATAGCGCTTTTTACAACACATGTTGTCACAAAGCAGCTTTACAAATTGCATGGGTCCAGATCCCTAATGAGCAAGCCAAAGGCAACAGTGGCAAGGAAAAACTCCCTAAGATGGCGGGGATATAGGAAGAAACCTTGGGAGGACCAAGACTCAAAAGGGAACCCATCCTCCATTGGGCGGCCCGTTAGCACCAGTCCGTATTTGTGGACAAAAGGTGGTTTTTACAGTTGTGGCATAAGGTTCTTGTTCCCTGGCCCAGTAGTCACAGTCCCCCCGGTGCAGATGATGAGCCCCAGGCAGGAGCCAGCACCAGCACGTCCTCCCGCGGCAACGGCAAGTCCAACCCCGACATCAGCACATCCACCGGCAAGCCAGACCATCTCCCAGGTGCCTGCAGGTGCTTGCATGCAGTCGTCAGGAAATCATCCTCTTTTGGGAATACAGACTGAGATAGTGGTGTTGGGGTTAATCAGTGGTAAGTGTAGTGGGTGTAGTAATTTAGTCCGGGGGTGCCAAGGGTGGAGCAGGTCCGGAATCAGGAACCGTCGTGCCTCCTGGTGCCCTGGAGTGGTCCTTGTCTCTATGAAGTAGGGGAGACAAGAAGGAACACAGAGTGGTTGGTGAATGCTCTTAACAGTATGCCTGACTAAACAAATGTGTTTTTAATCTAGATTTAAACACAGTGACTGAATCTGAGTCCCTAACACTGGATGGAAGTTTATTCCATAGCTGAGGGGCTGTGTAAGAAAATGACCTGGCCCCTGCTCTAGCCTTCATAATTTTAGGGACTGATAAGAAGCCTGCACCTTGTGATCGAAGTAAACGCGGAGGTTCGTATAGGACTAAAAGTTCCCTCAAGTACTGCGGCGCCAGACCATTTAACGCTTTATATGTTAATAGCAGGATTTTAAATTCAATGCGGAATTTTACTGGGAGCCAATGGAGTCTAGTTAAAATAGGAGTAATGTGTTCATATCTTCTGGTTCTAGTCAGTACTCTTGCTGCTGCATTCTGAACTAACTGGAGTTTATTTATACACTTACCGGAACATCCAGACAATAAAGCATTACAGTAATCTAGTCTAGAGGTAATGAAAGCATGAACTAACTTTTCTGCGTCGTGTAGACACATTGTTTCTGATCTTTGCAATATTTCTAAGATGGAAGTACGCTATTCTAGTCATGTTATCTACATGAGATTCAAATGATAGACTCGAGTCAATAATTACACCGAGATCTTTAACTGTTGTACTTGATGGTACTGTATGACCATCCAGAGTTAATAAATAATCAGAGGACTTATTACTGGCTATCTGTGGTCCTAATACAAGTACCTCTGTCTTATTATGCACTTGGAGCAAGATATAGTAAGTATTATACAAGTGTAAGTCTTGGTATTAATGTACTCGGTCTTAGACTTCTGTTTATACTTCTGTGTATAAGCCAAGTATACTTCACTATACTATTCTTAAGTATCTAAAATTTAGTTTATAAAAAGTCACCTTCAAGTATACTTCCTCAGTTTTAGTAAAAATAAGTATACTCATAGTACACTTGAATAAACTTATTTTTTGCTAAGGGTATTAATGTACTTAGTCTTAGACTTCTGTTTATACTTTTCAGTATAAGCCGAGTATACTTCACTATACTATTCTTAAGTATTTTAAAAATAGTTTATAAAAAGTAACCTTCAAGTATACTTCCTCAGTTTTAGTAAAAAATAAGTATACTTATAGTACACTTGAATAAACTTCTTTTTGCTTCATGACAAGAGTGATCTATTTCAAGTGTTTATTTCTGTTAATGTTGATTATTATGGCTTTCAGCTAATGAAAACCCAAAATCATTATCTCAGAAAATTAGATTATAAGACCAACTGGGAAAACTGAAGCGTATGTACAGTGAATGCACTCAATACTTAAGTCGGGGCTCCTTTTGCACAAATCAGTGCGGTGTCGCATGGAGGTAATCAGCTTGTGACACTGCCGAGGTGTTATGGAAGCCCAGGTTGCTTTGATAGCAGCCTTCAGCTCATTTGCATTGTTGGGTCATGACTAAAATTATTCCAAGTCTTCAAGATTTGGAAAAGAACTTTAGAACTGTAAATAGACTTCTACTAGCTGGGGTGCCTAATGGAGGATGGGTTCCCTTTAGTCTTGATCCTCCCAAAGTTTTTTCCTAATACCCGCCTCGGAGTTTGCCACTGCCACCCCTGGCCTGATCATTACGGATCTGGACGCACGTATTTGTAAAGCTGCTTTGTGACAACACGGGAGGTAAAAAGTGCTATATAAATAAAATTGACTTGAATTTACTTTGCGACACCTGCTGGCAGAAAAGAGAATTACAGATTTGAGAAGCAGGCAATTACAGCAAAAGTACATAGACAAAAGCAAAATCGATTTAAACTAGCTTGCACAATTCCTTTAACAATATGAGAAACCTAATTTATTAAAAGGACAATTTGGGAAAAGTCCTGAAGTGGGAGTTCTGAAATTGGATCCAGTGCAAAGAATTACTTTTGGGGGAGGTTGCTGCGGTCAAATGACTGGTGCTCGGTGCTTCTAGATACACTGTATTCCCTAATAGTACTGTAAACTCATAAAATTATTGTTAATCAAAAATGCTAAATAGTTCCAAGTTTAAACAAGTTTAAACATTCAAGTCCATACAACGATGTATTTCGTCCGTTGTATTTCAGTAAAAGCAACCATTAAACGCAATAGTTTTAATTTTAGATCTATGAAGCGTCTGACGTACGACGCTCCCCTTTTACGATTGCTTCCAGCTGTCTAATGTGCATACTGTGATTTTCAGAAAACATGGCGGATGGTAGTTGAAAGAACATTTTTAATAGTTTCCATAGAACACTGTATTCACTCTTTAAACACTCATTGTTCATTTAAATTAAATTCATTGTTCATTTAAAATGTTTTAAAGACCTACTGTACATCAATTGCAGTAAGGGACACGGTTGTGGGTTTTTTTGACAAACCGATTTTAATTGCGCATGTGTTTTGACTAGCGTAATTGGCAGTCAGAGAAGCAGGACCTGCAGTGTTGCTATGGCAACGTGTTCCTCTTAATTCCACACAACTCTTGATTCTCCTCGCTGCTCGGAACCTTAATTTGGCAAGTTTCAGTTCATATTCAATGCAAAGACAACTCTGCTGTAGTTTTTCAGCCAAAGTGCTAAGTGTTGGTGTTATCTGCTAATGGACAGAGTTTATTTTACACACACGTTCACTCACAGCCTATAATGAACGATTTCACGTATAAGTATCACCATATCTGTAACGCTGGGGGTATTGGAGGCTGGACGCAAATGCAGACTAAGAAGAGGTTTATTAATGGGACTAACACAACTAAGAAGGCTACAGACATAAAACAAAGATAAATCAAACATTAACCAAGAACACCAACCAACACTGACAGAAAATGCTACTACATTAACCCAGGAGAACAAACCCTCAAAAGCCAGATCAACAAGCACTTACAATAACAGATACAATCTGTACAATAGATACAAAGCAAATGACAAAACACAGGACTTAAATACACAGACTAAACCAAGAATCAAACAAGACACACCTGAAAGCAATGATGAGGGGCGGAGAACAAAACAAAGACATGGCTGACAGGAGGGAGGTGAGACCATATGTGACAATATTTGTATTGTCAAATAGTCATTAATTTGTGTTTTTGTGTGCATGGATAAGACGCTGCAGAGAGAACATATGGTCAGTTCCTAAAAGAGTACTGCATATAAGTCTTGATTTAGATCTCTGAAGACAACTTTAGGCAGTGTTGTTTTGTTTAGTATCTGAATTCTGCAGGTTTAGGAGCGGGATTGCCTCAGTTTAGTAAGATTGAAGATATCCTGCTTGAAAATAATCATGTGGCCTTTCTCTGCAGGCTGCACAAGTCTAATTATGTGGAACATCTAAGGGCATATAATCTGATTCCAGGCAAACTGACTGTTTGCACTGTGTCAGACTTGAATTATATATTTCCACTTTCTGCTTATATCTTAGGAAACCAGTTACTGTTGACCTCAGAGAGATTTCTACTGAAACATTGACAAAGTATATTTTCCTTTACTTGAACTTAAAACTGATCATTTAATTAGCTAATTCATTAATTTATTTTATGGGAACAGTATTCATTCACACAACGAATATTAACAAACAGGGTAATATTCAATTCATTAAATATTGTGGAATGTGTATTTTAGCTGTAAAATAGTAATGTTTTTTCTAGCTTGTTTCTGTTAGATGGCAGAGTGACAGGTTGTTATCAAGAGTCTTTATAGCCACAGATGAATGAATGAATGTTCAATTCATATAGCGCCTTTCAAGATAACCAAGATCACTTTTCAACTTTAACACAGGTACAAGTCTTACATGACCAATCACACACCGGTGAGAAGTGGCAGCCCATATTGCACACAGCATACTCTCTACCATGAAGAGGTGCAGGACGGGGAGAGAGTACAGACTCTAGTGACAGAGTACCATCCATCACTGTTTCATATATTGTTTCCCATTTGCACCTAAAAATTACAACAAAGAGGAAATGTTTCTTAAAACAATAAAGTGTTGGTGTCAAGTCACTATATGCTCATTCCTGTGCAAAAATGTCATGTTTCACAATTGTAATTGCATCCTAAATATTTGAAAACACTTCACCAATGCCATCCATCCTTGACATGCCTCTGCATCTATATCTTGGGCAGCAGCATTGCATTGAGCAAGGGCATCTGTTCATGGGGAAGGTGATCATATACCTTCCATCTCCATGCACTAAAGAATTCCTCTATGGGATTTTAAAATGGAGAGTATGGAGGAAGGAATTGTACCATCCTGCAAGAGTGCACTGCAACCCACTCATTCACAACACGAGAGTGGTGGAACGCCACATTGTCCAAGATCATCATGAAGCATGACATGCCAGGCCTCAACAGGCCTCTCTCCTGAGGCGGGATCAGGATGTCATGAAGGGCATTCAGGAATGCTATGAGACGCTCGGTGTTGTATGGGCCAATGGTATGGATATGGCACTGGACGCCATCATTGGAGATGGCAGCACACATAGCGCCCCACTGCCCTAGAACAGTAATAGTGCTCTAGTCTCCGACTGGTAGCCTTTCGATTCTATAAAGAATACATGAAATGTGGAAAAAATTACATGAAGTACTGTATATCACTGCAGATACTGTATTTCTGTATATACTGTATAGCAACATTACCTGTTCTCCTGTTGAAAAACTCAATGGATACAACAGTGTTTCTGTTTAGAACAGGTTGGACTCTCTGTCCAGCCTCTCTAAATGAAAGGCCATGATTTACGACATGATCAATCACAGTTGCCCGAATTTCATCTGTAACTTGAGCCCTTCCAGCTATACCTCCACCTTGCACACGGACTCCTCTTCCTCTGACCTCTCTACCTCTTACTCTCACTCTACCTCTCATCTGCCTTAGACCTCCTCGATCCATGCTTGTAAAGAACAACATAGGCCTGCAGACTGATTGCAAATTGAGAAATTCTGTGAAGAAGCTTTCAGTGATTTCATAATGATCAGGGAATTTCTAAGAGCTTGGAGCATATGGTTTCTGTTCTGTAACCACAGCTAAACTCCTAGAGTTTGGACTTCTTGAATGACATCTGCGTTAACTGTTTTGCAAAAGGGTGGGAAAACTGTCAATCCAATGAGAATGGGTTAACCCATTTGCAAGAGGTGTCTTCTGCTCTGAGATGGTGATGATGAAGACTGAGAGGTTCCCAGTTTCTTCAAATAGGTCAAAGCAATCAATAAAAACTGTAAGTAAGGTGTTAGACTTATTTTATTACTTGCTGGTCAAAATATTTAAGTTAATTAAAACACATTTGTTTTAATGCACAACTGATATTTCACATTGATTATATTAAATTTGTGTTACATTTAGTTAATGTAGTTAAGGAAACATTAAAATACAGGAGTACATTGTAAACAATATTTTAATGTCAAATCAGTTTTATGAAGTTTGGTTTACATAAAATTTTGTTTACTTTAAAGTATAGAGTTTATCCACTCAAATATTTTGAGGTAATCAGTTTTCTCAAGAAAAAATTGAGTTAACTGAACTTATTCGGGTTTACAGTGTATAAGTAGGTGAAACAGGCGTGGCACGTCTAGGTATAAGTAGGAAAATCAGGCACGGTATATCTAGGTAGAAGTAGGTCAAACATGCACGGCCTGTTTTTAGTATTGGTTTCAGCTGTTGCCTATTTCTTTCAGTAATTGAGTTTGGTATATATTCCCTGAGTGTTCTCATTCATGTTGGGGGTTATTACATGTGGAATGCTGTTAGCTATGTTCTGGTGGTCCTCTCTTTTCTGTAAGCCTTGTCTCAATAACTGAGTATGCTATGTTTATGCCATGTGATTGCATGTACTTTTTCAGTGTTAATATTCTAAGAGTCAGGTTGTCATGTTAGTCATTATGTTCTGCTCTTTGATCATGTACTGTTGATCTGGAGCATTATCAGACAAGATATAATGTCCAATACAAGTAAATAACATTAAAATAATATGAGCAACAAAAATGTTCAGGTATGAGTAGACTAGAGTGCGGGGGAGAAAAGTATACTGGAGCCTGAGAGCAACATGTCCTACTCGCTGTCTGCCATCTTCAGCTTGGTTTAATTTCTAAATGTAAAGAGGTTTTCCATCACCCTTGCCAGGGTAGGGTCTGTGGGAAGTCCCTACTCTGCCTGCAACAGGGGAACCACGGTGCAAGAGACTAGCGCTGAGGGCAACCTGATGAGCCGGAGTTTCACCAAGGACCTGGGAATGAAGTCGGTCCCTCTCACCTCTCCTTGCCATGTGTCAGCACTGGACGGCGGACCTGTGGGCTGTGGAATCATTACACACCACACGCCCTGCACATGTTTATCCGTTCAGCATCACACAGAGCACCTCTCCTTCAACGTACTCCCTAAAGCAGTCACCGTTGGTCTCCTGTGGCTGCAAACGCACAACCCCCCGCATCTCCTGGGACACACACACCATAGTTGGGTGGTCTCCCGTGTGCAAGCGGTCCGTGCACGTCCAGTCCACCTCAGTGGTGGAGAACCATGTTGGACAGTCTAGAGGATTGATGGTCCAAACCCAGCAAACTATGAGCATGGCCTGCTCTTCCCAGACCCAATTTAACCCCACCTGCCAGTCCACACGTCATTCCCCGGTAGCGGTTAGTGGGCCGGTGAATCATTTAAGTTCCCCATCTCGTCCCATTAGTGATCAGGGTCAGGTTCAGCCTGTAGTGGGTCCGCAGAGCCATCTTTCGTCCAGCGCGTAAATCGGCAGAGCACACAACACGCACTAAGTTGTTTAGGTTGTGTCAAATCTGGCCACGTGAAACGTGATTGCCCGTTAGTGGCTCGGCCAGCCCAAACTAGCCAGCCCATGTGATGAGAGGGTAAGCATTGGCGGCGTTGGGAACACCCTCACTGAAGTACCGGATCTGTACTCTATATATATGAACTGTTGTGAAGTCCCTGAACACAAAGTCATTTTTGAGGGCTCGCAGAGGCTTGGAGGAGCTAGTGAATTGTTCTATACTCCGGTGTTAGTGAATGGTTAGGTAAATCTGAGAGTGATGCTTGATTCTGGGAGCATGTCGTGCACTATGAGCACTGAAGCGCTGAACAAAATAAGGGCCGCCGGTGTATTGTTGAGACCTCAACCTGTCCCTCCCTACGCAACTGGATTGTATCTATGAGATGGATAGTGAAGTCGGTGGTGGCAGATTTACCGTGCCAACGTTTCTAGTGTCAGGGCAATGGGATGAGTTGATTGTGGGCAGTAATGTACTCCGCCCTATCCTTCAAATGCTGAAATCTGATCCGAAGTACTGGCAGTTAGTGTCCTCTAGGAGTACAGACCCTGAGTGTGAGCAGTTCCTCCAGCTTCTGAGCTGTGTTTCCCAATGGTGGGGTTCGGAGGACCCAGACAAGATTGACACAATGAAGTTGAGGCAAGCAGTCACCCTGCTGCCTCGTCATGAACACATAGTGTGGGGCAAGCTCCCACCTTCGTCCCCTATGTCCCTGGGCACCACGGTAATTGTTGAACCCTCGTCCACCCATTCCTTTCCAATGAACATATTGGTTGGGCGGGTTGTGACACCAATGTGGGGAGATAGGTGGGTCCTGGTGAAGATCCTGAATCCCACGCATGTGCCTGTGACATTGAAACGCAATACCAAAATTGCAGATGTCTTTGTATGTACTGCACTGGAGGACTTGCCTCTATTTCAGGGCCTGTGTGAAACTCATGTTCAGTCGGCAACGCCACTTGAAGCATCATGCTCAGTGTCTGATTATGCGCGACAACTTGAGGACTGTGGGCTATCTGATATTGACATCAGGGGTTGTGAGGTATCAGATGAGTGGCGGAAGAGACTAGCTGACCTAGTACTGTCTTATCAGGACATATTCTCCAGAGGCAAGCTGGACTGTGGTGAGGCGAAGGACTTCGTACACCGCATTCATCTCACTGATGACCAACCCTTCCTGCTACCATACTGCCATGTGCTCCCAGCACACTATGAACACTTGAGAGAAGTGTTGAGCAGTGTTGATGAGATAATGAAATCAGCCCTGTCCATATGTTCTAAAAAGCTCTCTTGGGAACAGGTTGGCAAGTGCTTATGCGGGCTTTAAAAGACAAAGGGCATACACAAAGAAGCAGCTTGCCTTTATGCTAGCAGTACATGGATGAACAGGAGAGTCAATAAAGAGTCACTTAAATCTGCACACGGTATATACAACTATCTGTGATTATCTTTGTTCAAGATGGATGAACATTTTAATATTGCTAGGATTAATAAACATTTTTAAGCAGAGTCTGCTTAATTTTTATCCTTTGAATGAAGGTGGACATATGTAAAATGGATAACTGTGCTCCTGAATGATCTGCTCAGTTACTGCTAATCAGGTCAGAAAGTCATCTGTCGAAGCTTCTCTCACATGTTCTTTGTAAATAGAAGTGATAAAAAACATGAAAAGGGCTGGTGGAAGAAACACCTCAAGATTACTGAAGAAACACTCCAGGATACGTCTCAGTGACCATTGTTCTAAATATTCAAATATTTTGTTATTATTTTTTTAATTACAGTGCAAAATCCAAACAGAAAAGTGACTTCCAAACTTCCTCCGATTGAGTACCGACACAAACACTCATTGTCCAGTCCTGCATAAAGACATTTAATCATGCTCTCCCCTCATGCTTCTTACTAATCTGTTGTCAAATTAAACAGGAATGGAAGAAAGTAAACTCAGTTTAACTTTGTCATGTACTATAAACTAGCAATGAAACTTCTGACACCAAAAAAAATGTTCAGGTGAAAATGCTAAACATTTTCCACAAACAGCTCAATTGTGTTTATGAAAATATAATTTATATATATATATATATATATATATATATGTATATATATATATATACAGTACATAAATGGAGATAAAGACTGCAGAAATAAATTACATTGCACATGAACAGAATTATTTCTAATGTATATAGATCTCACAATTCATATAAAAATACAGGATCTGAAGTTTCATGCAAGACATTACACACACTTGTATTACAGTGATAACATACATGTAATTTTAGACATTTTAGAACTACCAGTGACAGTATACCAATGTACTTTTAATGGCTAAACAATATTTAATATATATCTAAACAAAATAACATGTTACTAATACTACATATAGGTAAATAAAATAAACTCCTAGTCAGTCACAGTAACAGCTGGATCTCTTCATTATGCTGTCTTTCTCAGCTCTGCAAGTTGAAACATCATGTTTATCATTAAAAATTTATTTGATATAGTATTCCAACTAAAAAGGCATTGCAATCAACATTTATTTACACAAACACAGTATACAATAACATTTCATAAGCTTGTCATTTCATTCTTAAATAATAATGCATTACTCCTGGATAAAAAAGGAGCACAAGAGTTTTGAAAACAAAACTCATAACTGAGTAGCAGTTTAAACATGGCTGTCTGCTCTGTAACATACTCCTATAGTTAATACATTAATATGCATTTTGTTGTGACAAAAGGAAGCTGATCCGGGTGTTTTATATAATTGATGATATATTTCATAGGCTTAAACTCCACTACATTTCATGAAATGTTGCAACAGAGTGGGCAGTGTGTTGACAGCAAAGAAAGGACTAAAAATTATATATCCACAATTACATGGGATTTAAATTAAACAAAGGAGCAAATTAGTTAAAAGACAAGTAAACATTCCTGGTAGTTCTACAGGAACACTTTCTGTAAGGTTAGATGATGGCAAACACAGAGATCCAGAATAAAATCGTATCTAGTGTAGCCAATGTGGAACAAATTAGGGCTGAGCCATGACACAGGGAAAAGGACCTGTATTACACGGTAATGTTTCTCCATCACATAGCTCCTCCTGCTCTAGGGAGTTTTTCCACTGTTGCCTGTGGCTCGCTCACTGGGGCTGGGACTCTGACATGTGTACAGCTGCTTTGTGGCTGCCATAAAATTTAACATCATTCTTGAAGTATGCCGAAGCGGCTTTTCAAACAGCAGCGGAGATATGGTCCTGACTCACAGCAAACAGGAGCACCTCCATTGGCCGACGGTCAGGGAGGAGTAAACCACAAGGGTTTGACGTCTCTTGTTCTTGAATGAAAAGCTGCTTGCTACATTTCAGGTTATTATGATTTGATTCAATCCAAAATCTAATATTTATTGATGGTGAACATATAGTATCATTGCATTATTAAAAAGGGTTTGATAATATATGTTAAATAAGCCTGTAAATCCTACACAAAAGCAAAATCTTCTTTTGGTAAATCCAAGAAAAAATAGCCTTGTCCTTCCGCAAGCGTTCGCGTCCGTCTGCGCACACTCCTACTTGATGTTCTTGAGCAGAGAGGTGCGCGCGTTCACCACTGCCTTGAAGGCGTCCTCGCTGCCGGGCGCCACACACTTATCTGGGTGCAGCAGCACGGCCAGCTTCCTGTAGGCCTTGTTGACTTCCTCCCTATGACCAAAAACAACATATTCATTGGACTTAGTATAAGACCCATTGTCCAGAATTTCATTAAACAAAGGGGAAAGTACAATTAAAGAATGACTAAATGATGTGTTTTGGAATAAAGCCAGCAACATTTCAAAGTGCTTTATAACACTGAACAACAATAAATAAAAGTTTTCTCATCTCCATTAGTACTGTGTTCCATAGCCTTGGAGTGACAATTGCGAAAGCACTGTCACTTTTAACCTACGAGACTATTAACATACTGCTGTGAAGATGACCTCGAAGAGATGGGAGCAGAACAGCAGACCTAAAATATACCTAGGCCCTAAGCCATATAGAGCTTTAAAAACAAACCCTAACATTTAGCATCAATTTCTAAACTAGATTAATAACCAGTGATGTGCAGCTGAGACTGGAGTGATGTGATAGTCTCTCTGAGACTGGAGCACTTCGCACCAATTTCAAAAGTGATAAGGACAACAGACTCACTTGAATATACGGTGAGTTCATTTTATGAACATTCCTGAGATGTAAAAACCTTCTGCATAAGGACGCTGGTCCCCTTGGGGGACAACCTGACATTTAGCTGCAAACAATGATCAGCCATCCAGATTTAATTGTCCTTGAGGCTCTCATGCAATCTCTCAAGAGAAAGTGACTAAATTACTAAGAGAAGCTCATTAGACCTGGACAAGAGACTGTTCACCGTTTCATTCTAAATTATAATAATGTAGGGGTTGGGCTTACCAGTACAGCAAAGAGAACACACAATAAATTACCAATTTAATACACAAGACAGATTTACAGAATGAATCTGTTTCATTAAGAAATGCACTCATCACACATAATTAGAAATGACTACATATTAGAAAAATCTTATAATATGTAATATTATAATAATAAAAAAATTCAAGACAAAGATGCCAGAGTTTTAATGGTATTAAACACAGTGTGTGTTATCACCTTGTTGCTCCAGGCTTCACCCCCAGCATGTCCCAGCTGTCTTTGCTGTTGCGGATGCGTCGTATGGTATCAGCCTGTTCTTTGGTAAAGCCTATGCTGACTTCTGGGCTTGGTCTCCTCCCTCCATTCTCACACATATCCGTTATGGAGGAGAAAAAGGCCTGTTGAAGTACAAAAAGAGATCTCAAAATATTTAAATAACTCCAAGTCTAACCGCTGAGGTGGTTCAATGCCATTTCTGCATTTTATAAGATATTAATTTTAAAAAATAATTCTGAATAACTACCAATGCCCATAGTAACTTTTCAGCTGTAATCAGTGAATGCTTATGTAACAGTTTGACATGTGGCAGCAGTAATGTACTTTCTCTGAGTTTCATCCATTAAAACGAAATGTTTAAGCTGACTAGTGTTTCATATTTATATAATGTCTCAGTCACGAGCAGATGTTAAATTTCACTGGGGTGGGTGTGTACAACTGAAAAGTTACTCAAGAACAATTCCTGCAGGGGACACCAAAGGTGCTGCCAAAAATGCTGCTGTATTAAATGTGAGTTAATGGTCTCAAAAATTCAGCGCGATGATTAAACTCCCCGAACTTTAAGGTACACCTTCCTAGTACCGGGTTGGACTCCCTTTTGCCTTCAGAACTGCCTTAATCCTTTGTGGCATAGATTCAACAAGGTACTGGAAACACTCCTCAGAGAGTCTGGTCCATATTGACACGATAGCATCACGCAGTTGCTGCAGATCTGTCGGCTGCACATCCATGATGTGAATCTCCCGTTCTGACACATCCCAAAGGTGCTCTATTGGATTGAGATCTGGTGACTGTGGAGGCCAATCGAGTTGTCTTGTTCAGCCCATCCGCCTCAAGGTTCGACGTGCTGTACATTCAGTGATGCTCTTCTGCATACCTTGGTTGTAATGACTGGTTATTTGAGTTACTGTTGCCTTTCTATCAGCTCGAACCAGTCTGGCCATTCTCCTCTGATCTCTGGCATCAACAAGGCATTTGTGCCCACAGAACTGCCGCTCACTGGATGTTTTCTGTTTTGTCACTTAAATCACCTTTCTTCCCCATTCTGATGCTTGGTTTGAACTGCAGCAGATCGTCTTGGCCATGTCTACATGCCTAAATGCATTGAGATGCTGCCATATGATTGGCTGATTCGACATTTGCGTTAATGAGCAGATGGATAGGTGTACCTAATGAAGTGGCCAGTGAGTGTATGTTAACTGTGGATCTCCTGCATTCACAGACATACATGCATTAGAAGATGGTGCTGCCCTGTACCAATATGACGTGGTGTTGATGTACAGGACTCACCATTGAGGTTAATGTGGAGAATAAAATGTGCAATTGTAAATGTGTTTTTTTTTCTCCTGTGAGTAAAGAAAAATGTCTGACATATTTTAAGTCAGCTACCACTAACTTCATGGCCGTAATTTTCACCTTTAGTCTGATTATAAATTCTCATATTAAAGTAAATTAGAACAAAGTATTATCACTACAGTAATGTAAATACTCATTTCCATTCTACTCATATACATACTACTGTCACAACTGGTTGAGAAGCTCAGCCATCAGAGCATGTCAGAGCACAAACCTGAAACATCTCACTGATGCCTTCACCACTCTGTGCAGATGTCTCAAAGTAGTGGAACCCTCGGCTCTCTGCCCACAGCCTGCCTTCACTCTCGTCCACCACACGCCTTTTAGTCAAATCAACCTGTGAGAGAGGAAGACCATCCTCACATATCTCGGAGAGCAACTGCATATGAAACAGTTCATCGTAATTTTTAAAAATAATTCAGAACAGTTTTAACAGAAACGTAAAGCTGACCTTGTTGGCACAAACAACAAAAACGATGCTCTCCATGTTGGCTTGGGAGCCCATCTCCTGCTTCATCTCTGTGAGCCAACTATCCAGACCATCAAAACTCTCCCTCAGTCCCACATCATACACCAGGATTACCCCCTGAGAGTCCTTATAGAACTCATTACGTACCTGTGGAACCACAATATACTACAATGTACCATTATGCATGATATTGATATTATGATACTTTTCAATTCTATAAATAATCATAAAACACTATTACTGAAATGTATTTATTAGATTTGTAAACACTAAAACCAGTTTTCAGTAGAACAAAAAAAGTAGAGTAATACTATTCACGTGTGCTAAGATATTCTGATTACATTACCTTGGAGAAAAATATTTTCCACACACACAAAAAATAATAATAATAAGTGCATCAATACCTCATAAAAGAATGGATGTCCAGCCATGTCAAAAATGTTGACTTTTATTTCCCTGTCCCGCACTTGAACCCTAGTTTGGGGAGGGCCAAGAAAAAAAAGCTGTGAGGTTTGAATGCATGACAGCTCCCCCTGCAGTGTACAAACTAACAAGCTTGATATGCTCATTTGCTGTATTTAGTACTAAAGATCAAGAACTAAGATTTGTTGTTGGCTAAGAATAGTAGAATGCCGACTTTCTTGATAGACTGGCACTGTTTGTCAAGGCACATTCAATAGCATTGTAGTGAACCAATACCTAAACTAAGCTCAGTGTTTTCAGCTCAAACTCATCACTTACTTGGTCACTCCATAATCTATCCCAATTGTTGCGAGATATTTGGGTACAAATCTCTTCTCACAGTATCGTTTAATGATGCAACTCTGCAAAAGAAAAAAAATAGTACTAATATATTATAGGGACTGTTTTTGATAATCCTAACAAAGTAAAAATTAAAAGAACACTGCATATATCATCCAGAGAGAGAGAGACAGACAGAGAGAGAGAGAGAGAGCGAGAGAGAGAGAGAGAAAGCAAGTAGGTTAGCTAGCTAACATTAAAACTAGTTGGCTAACGTCCATGCACTAACTCCGTCATAGTAAACATTACTACTGACATTACTACAAACACTTACCTTGCCAACCTCTGCATTCCCAAGACTGATCACCTTAACCCGCAGTGATTTCTTATTCTCCCTCCTTTTCTGTACATTCGTATCCATTTCTGATGTATATCATCAATGCCTTAGGAGAAAAAAACATTAACCTACCAAACACGCAGCCAGTTCGGACGGTTCGAGTATGAGTGTAGTTACATACATGAAGTTATAAGTGTAGTTGTATATATATAGTTATACAAGTGTGAGTGTGTCTGAGCCGTGAAGGGTTTAGTCCCCGGAACACGACTAGCGTACACTACATCTACACTATATAGAGTCGACCAGACCGATTTAAAAATACACACGTTACGCGTTTAGCTACGGCAATTATCTATTATGTCAGTAACGACATTCATTTAACAAAAATATAGAAACACTGCCCAGCTTCGTTTTGATAGTTAGTTATCTATATAAATACCCTAAACTGAGATAGATCAGTCAGACAGCTGCGTAGCTAGCTGATATATTTGTAATTCTTAGATTTACCAAAACAGATTCGTCGCACTCCTCGGATGGTAAATATTTAAGCACTGTGTCTTTCAAATAGTAACGCAACCTGAGGAGACTATCGAAATCATAAAATAACCGCAAAAGCAAACGCAAATTTACTCATACAGCAGAACAGCAGTGTTTCTATAGTAACATGACCAATAAGAGTTCTACACGAAGCGGTTCACTTGATAAGCACATTCGACAAAAAGAAAGAACGATAGCGGGTGAATGACACCTGCACATTTAGGTGTGCTTATAGCTGTACGTATTTTCTTATAAACCTTATATACTTTTAAGCTCACGATATTTTATAATTTGTAACACTGTATATATACCATAATGTTGATCACAATATTATATAAATAATATATAATAACAAAAATATAAAATAGATAGTTTTGACTCAATCTAGATAGTTACAAGTCTATAACTATATTCACCAGTTAGGTTCAGATTGTTGAAATGGATTTAGAGTATGATTACAGGTAAACCATGTGGCTCTGGCAGGCTTATCTATAGCAGCATAACTAAAGGGAGGGGCCTGGGGTTGACCACAGTCAAGAGGGCTTACTGAGACATTGCTTTCCACCCCAAGTCATTGTCACAACAAGAGTGATCACATGACATGGCTGGATGACAGCATCAACATCTCAGATTACCAGAAAGCTCAATGACTGGAGGCCCCCAAGCTCCACACCTTCACAGGTAGAATACTAACTGAAGGCTTGATTAAATAGGTGAGTCTTGAGCCTAGATTAAAAGATTGGAACTGTGTCAGAATCTCGGATTTGAGCTGGTAGGTTATTCCATAACTGAGGGGATTTAAAGGAGAAAGCTGCCTCCGGTTGTAGTCTTACAAATTTTTGGAGAAATCCTGCATTTTGGGAGCACAGAAGGCGAGATGGGTTATAGTATGCAATGAGTTCACTCAGATATTGTGTAGCAAGACCATTTGATGCATTATAGGTCAGCAGAATCATTTTACAATCAATTCGAAGCCAGTGTAATGTCGAGAGAGTAGGACTAATATGATCAAATTTTCTAGCCCTAGTTAGGACTCTAGCTGCAGCATTCTGTACAAGTTGACAAGTTACAAGAGTTTCTTTAGGGACTGTTTAGAGCATCCAATTAGAAGACCATTACAGTAGTCCAATCTTGATGAGACAAAAGCATGGACCAGCTTCTCTGCATCAGCTAATGAAAGTAAATGTCTCAGCTTGGTGATGTTACGTAAATGGAAAAAGGCAGCCTGACATTGCATATATGTGTATCAAATGAAAGATCCGAATCAATAGTGACACCTAAGCTTTTTGCGGAAAATTTAGGTGTAACTGAAAAGCCATCTAGGGTGAGAGGGATATCAGACCAATTGCTTCTAGCAGCTTTTGGTCCAAGAAGCAACAGCTCAGTCTTATCTGAATTTAGAAGAAGAAAATTAGACACCATCCAGTTTTTTATGTCCTGGACGCAGTTCTCAATTTTAGGAGTAGTATTGACATCATCCGGATTAGAGGATATATACAACTGAGTATCATCTGCGTAGCAGTGGAAGTTAATACCATGCCTACGAATGATTGTGCCCAGTGGTGGCATATACAATGAGAGTAATATGGGGCCCAATACAGATCCTTGAGGGACATCATATTTTACCATATTTGACTGGAAGAGTGAATATATAATAATATTTATGAATATATAATATTTATGTGCATGTGTAAGAGTGCAGAAAAATGCTAAAGCAACAGATTACATTAATCTCTTCTTTTAAGGTCTGTGGAATGAGATTGCCTATTTGAATCTTTAATTATTAACTATTAAGTAACTATTGAGTTAATGGTCTCAAAAATTCAGTGCGATGATTACACGCACCGGCCACTTTATTAGGTACACCTTGCTAGTACCGGGTTGGACCCCCTTTTGCCTCCAGGCCTGCCTTAATCCTTTGTGACATAGATTCAACAAGGTACTGGAAACATTCCTCAGACAGCCTGGTCCATATTGACATGATAGCATCACGCAGTTGCTGCAGATTAGTTGGCTGCACATCCATGATGTGAATCTCCCATTCCACCACACCCCAAAGGTGCTCTATTGGATTGAGATGTGGTGACTGTGGAGGCCATTCAAGTACAGTTAACTCATTGTCGTGTTCAAGAAACCAGTCTGAGATGATTTGTGCTTTATGACATGACGTGACATCCTGCTGGAAGTAGCCATCAGAAGAAAGGTATACTGTGGTCATAAAGGGATGGACATGGTAAGCAACAATACTCAGGCAGGATGTGGCGTTGACACGATGCTCAATTGGTACTAATGGGCCCAAAGTGTGCCAGGAAAATATCCCCCACACCATTGCACCACCACCACCAGCCTGAACCACTGATACAAGGCAGGATGGATCCATGCTTTCATGTTGTTGACGCCAAATTCTGACCCTACCATCCGAATGTCACAGCAGAAATCGAGACTCATCAAACCAGGCAAAGTTTTTCCAATCTTCTATTGTCCAATTTTGGTGAGCCTGTGCGAATTGTATCCTCAGTTTCCTGTTCTTAGTTGACAGGAGTGGCACCCGGTGTGGTCTTCTGCTGCTGTAGCCCATCCGCCTCAAGGTTCGACGTGTTGTGCATTCAGAGATGCTATTCTGCATGCCTCGGTTGTAACAACTGGTTATTTGAGTTACTGTTGCCGTTCTATCAGCTCGAACCAGTCTTGCCATTCTCTGACCTCTGGCATCAACAAGGATTTGCGCCCACAGAACTTCCGCTCGCTGGATATTTTCTCTTTTTCAGACCATTCTCTGTAAACCCTAGAGATGGTTTTGTGTGAAAATCCCAGTAGATCATCAGTTTCTGAAATATTCAGACCAGCCCGTCTGGCACCAACATCCATGCCACATTCAAAGTCACTTAAATCACCTTTCTTCCCCATTCTGATACTCGGTTTGAACTGCAGCAGATCGTCTTGGCCATGTCTACATGCCTAAATGCATTGAGTTGTTGCCATGTGATTGGCAGTCTGGAGGATGCGGAGGATGTAATCAGGAAACTGTAGGCTGTCAGTGAGACACTTTAATAGCAAACTGTGGAAATTCCTCTGGAACATGAGATTGACCAAGTCTCCCACATGTGACATGGAGGACATTCATAAATCATATCTGGTGTTTAGCCCAGATTGACAAAAGCATCCTCTGTGCCTGTGGGATTAAGTGTTGCACTGCTGTTATTGCAGTGGCACAGAACATTGTCAATAATATATGTATAATTATACCTATATCTATACATATACCTATAAATCCTTTAAAGTAGATAATTGTTTGAAATAATTACCTTAATTATTAAATCAGTCTCAAATTCAAATTAAACCAGAATCACATTTAGTTATCAACTAAAAGTGATTAAGGGATTGATATCTGAATTCTTTGGAGGTTTTTGCAACAACCACTTTTTGACAACACAGACAATTTGGTGAAAATAAATGATACATTTATTTAAAACCAACTATTTTAAAACAAACAGCATCAACAAGGATCAGTTGTCAGCCGGAAGGATCCGACAGCGAGTATTCTTTGAGACAAAGGTAAACCGAACGTACTGCTCCAACGCAGTAAAGCGAGGAGACAGAAAACAATGTGGAAAACAACGCATGAAAAACAAAACTCAACTGTGAAACGCATGGGAGGAAATACCAAACGATAACACAAAAGACACGGAATACTCATTGCGTAAAAGGGAACGTAAAACCAACTTGGTTCGTAACGCCGCAAAGAACAAAAAATCCTTCCCAAAACAAAACCAAACTGGATAGAAAAATAATAGTGTGAGGTAAACTTGAGGGAGGCCAGGATGCAGCGGAGGAGGTAAGTTCTCGAATAAGCAAAGTCTAGAGAGAGAGAAAAATGGTGGTGAAACACCAAACGCAACTCAAGACCAACGTAGAGCAACTGGCTGAGAAACACATGGCATGAAGACCAAATGGTTCAGCAGTGAACTGCCACAACTCTCTCCCTTAAGTAGGGAGGGAGACAGCTTTGGCAGATCACCACTGATTGCGGGAGCCCTGCCTGGAACTGATCCGTGAGCTCCTCATAGTGGCGGTTGGAGGAGTCACGCCCTAGCCAGCCCTGACATCAGTATGTATACAGTGTGTGTGAATGTGTAGAAAGGGGAGAAAAGTAAATGTGAATGTGCATGTGCTCGTGTGAGCGTGTGTGCTTGAGGAGGCGGGGTTTATTATCTTGGTTCTCCTATGGAGAACAAAGGCTGTATGTAGTGATGGCAAAAGTGGGGCTTCTGGGAGATCGAATCAAATGAACCAATTGATTCGGAAAATGATTCGATCTTGTGAGACGTTCTGTCACGTTTAGCCCTCCTCCTCCTGTCGTTCGTGCTTGTTTTGTTTTGTTAGCCATGTGTTTCATAGTCCCGCCCCTCGTTATTTCCCATCAGCTGTCTTGCATTAGTCCTGTCTATTTAAACCCTGTGTTATGTCTGGAATGTCGCCGGTTATTTTGTCTAGCTCTCCGTCTTATCCTTGAAGTGTATTCTGTCTCCGTGTTCCGGTCGTGGTTCAGCCCTGTGTGTTATTTTATGTTCTAGTCCTTAGTTCTGTTTAACCTGTTACTTCTGTTTAATATGTCTATGCGTGTCGGTTATGTTTCTATGTCGGACTCCCTTAATGTTATGACCCAAGCCAGCCCTTACGACTCTTGATTATGGATTGCCCTCTCATAATAAATCTCGCTCTTCTCAGCGTTTGTGTCCGCCTCGCTACTCTCCGCCGCTCCCGGCGTTACACGGACGGCGTTTGATACGGACTTCGAAACAGTGTTTCGGAACACCGTGATTCAAATGAATCGATTCAGTTCGATTCCGCGTTTCGACTTTGACATCACTGGCTGTATGTTAATGAGTTCAGCTGGTTTATTCTAACGTGGTCAGAACAAAGGGTAATGGCACTGGCTTAATACTTAAAAATTTAAAAGGTCTGAGCCTGGGAAGACCATCAGTTATTACTCAGGCCACACGTAGCCGGGTATTTATAAAAACGAATATCTCCCACACATTGTTTTAAAAAAAAATGTCATACACACGTGATAGTTTTTAAAGAAGTTTTTATCCACATGAACCCGCACAAATACGCCATTGAGTGTTGCCAAGCGCATAGATGTCAGTATAATCTGTGTCAGCCAATCTGAATCCCTCAACACAAACAACTTCCTGTTGTCGTTCATTTTCATCAAAACAAAAAGTCAATACCAGTCGCATGTGTGACGGCATCGTCACATTTGTCGCAAACGGTGACGTTTGAGACAGTCAAAACGCTGTTTTACAAGTACACACGGATACACTAAAACGGAGTTTTTCAAAATCTCCACTTTGCCCGGAGTTTTCATTTAGAATCGTTTTTGGTGATGCAAAACTATGTTTTCATGTGCACAAAAGCCCCAAATTTATTCATTTTACAAGATACCAGTCTACGTGTGGACTAGGCCTAATAAAGGCAGAGAGATCGCATGCACAGTGAAAAGAACTTTGTATGAACAAATCTTGATGAAGATTGTCTAAACAAAGTTGAACACAGAAACATTCAGAATGTCTTAACAGAAAACTTCCACCACAGGTTCCCTCGTTGTTAAAAGGCAACATCGTCCAGGTGTTCAGGGAATTGTCCTTCTGGTTATGAACTCCAGGAATGTGAGTCTTGTCCATGGTTTAACGACAGGCAATTGATCGCATTTGTTTCAGTCTGTGTGGTCGCGTTAGTTTGATAGATGTAATTCGGTGAATCTGGTGCCGCGGTAACATTGATCAGTCATTAGATTACACCGTAACTCGGGCTCGATGATTAAGTAATACAACTTTCAGCAGTTTGCTGTTAATCGTACCAAAGTTTGCATACTCTTAATAAAGAAAACGAGAGAGAGATGGCGGAGTCTGTCTTTAAAAGGTACCGTGATGGGCAAACCAGAGAGAGAGAGATGGTGGGGCTGATCAAGGTATTTAAACATCTGAATTCCACGTACTTTAGACATACCCTTTCTTCTGTCGAAGCAAGTTTGTTCAATGTATTGCTGGTGGTGCTGCCACCTGCTGGTTTGGCATGCCATGCTTATGCTTATACACTATACTGTATTGCTAAAAGTATTCGCTCACCTCCCTTGACTCACAAATGAGCTTAAGTGACATCCCATTCCTAATCCATAGGGTTCAATATGACATTGGTCCACTCTTTGCAGCTAGAACAGCTTCAGCTGGGAAGGCTGACCACAAGGTTTAGGAGTGTGTTTATACGGGGTAGCGTGAGAAAGCAGAAGATTTTTCATTCCCTTGCTCTGAGGATCCACTGTCACAATCATAGGAAGCACATCCCTACATAAAGTTTGAAACTAACCATCTCTGGTTCTTTAAGGTTCCTGCAGCATGAAGTGAAAAATGATAAGAAAGGTTTTCTTTCAGCCACTCCACTGGGGACCCAAAGTTCAGGACTAAGGAAACCCTTCTTATCAGATTCACCGAGACCTAGTCTGAGGAATTATGGCTTCCACCAAGGCAGAAGGAACCATTTATGGCCTCTGTGTTTAGTGAATGCATTCCTAACCAGAAAGCATCGCCTTTGGAATTTGCAAACAGAACTATATCCAAGAATGCCAGAATTGACCATGATTCTTATAACTCCATATTCTGGGATAGGTACTGGATTCTAACCCCTGTTAGAGGAAGCAGCTCTTCAAGACAATTCCAAAGACACAAAACATGGAATTATTCTAATAAAGAAAAGGAAAAATTATTGCTAAAGAATACAGGATTATCTGATCATGGAGCCAGCAGTATTCAGTTTCTGGAACATAACTAGACAATTCTACACTGTGCTATCAAGACAATCCTGTATCATTATTATTGAAGTTATTATGTGAACTGTGTGTTTCATATTAATGCATATATACTATTGATCATATTTCCCTTATTTACCATGTTATTCACTTATGAGACTAATATCACATCTCTTTATTCTTATTAGTGTAATGTACTTGTATTAATCTGGTTATTGTTGCTACTAAGTTGATTACCTCCTCAGCTCCAGTATGGTGAGTTAAGGAAGCCTGTTAAGTCATAGATAGCTTTGGAAGAGTGAAAACTATTGAAATGCCTTATATAATATATCCTGACAAACCAACTTTTTTTTATTCCTAAATTATGTACATGCAGGAAAAGTATACACTATCCCATCTCTGTTGATATGTAATTTAACTTTTTCTCTCTTGGCCAGGCTTCTGTGTCTTAGTTTTTTGCATTTCTTTTGTTTCCAACTGGAGGGAAATGCCTTAACGTTGAATATTCATGACAGCTAGTCCCTCCCTTCTCGCAACGCCCTTGGATCTATACTAATACTTAGTAACCTGGGGCCTCATGTACTAAAGGTGCGTACGTACAAAAACATTGCGTACGCAATGTTTCACGCAAACGGTCAGATGTACTAAATGTGACTTGAACTTGAGAAAGTGCTGCCCCCACGCCACTTTCATTTCAGGCGTACGTATGTTTTTTGTACGTATGCAACACTTAGAGGTGATGCATTGAAATTACAACTATTAAGATATCCTTTACGCACACATTGTAGTAAGCCCTTATAGGGTAAAATTAAGTAAATTAAGTAAACAGTAATTAATTTAAAGTAAACAGTAAATTAATCAAACAATTTCATTGGCTTACTGGAATAATCGTTCAATGTGTTTCCGCTTAGCCTAGATTATATAAACATGCTTGAAATGTTGCGCTGGAGTTCTTAGGAGATGGCAGCGTTGGCATTACTGGAGGATATTGCTAATGGCCGAATTCGCCGAGAGCGCGTTTTCCGTGACCATTATGATTTTTTGGCCCATGATGATGACTGGCTTATAAGCCGTTTCAGATTTCCAAGAGCTGTCGTCTTGGAACTCTGTGTTGAGTTGGGTCCAGTTCTGGAGAGCCGGTTAGTGCATAAACTGTACTGTACTGTTGCTGTTGTCGCGCGCCACTAACAAAGAGCAGTGCCTGTGCCGCGCGACAGTTGCCCAGTGCCGCGCGACAGTTGCCCAGTGCCGCGCGACAGTTGCCCAGTGCCGCGCGACAGTTGCCCAGTGCCGCGCGACAGTTGCCCAGTGCCGCGCGACAGTTGCCCAGTGCAGTTGCCCAGTGCCGCGCGACAGTTGCCGAGTGCCGCGCGATAGTTGCCTGGTGGCTTACAGCGTTGTCTCGCGGAAGTTCAGTTGGCTTGCGATCGGTGTCCTCTAAACAAGCGTACTTGCCGCGCATGCGCCACGCACTTTTTTGTACAAAAATTGCAGAAAATACTTTTGGTAATGATTTTCGGTAGATAAAACATTGGAGCTACAACGATTAGATCGAGCAATCCTGTGGGAATTGGTCAGGGCACGCGCCTGCACGTTATATTTTACTAGTAAAATCTTGCATGTTTTCAAATGAAAATATAGCATACGTGACTTCACTTTAATTGTAAATAATTATACATTCTGCAAACTGTTTAAACTCTTTTGCTAGTGTATATAAACAGAGATGTTGTCATAGTTTCTACAGCCTATTGGGCTATTTTCGTTAGACAATTGTTTGTACCATATATGAGAGAGAGAGAGACTGAGACTATTGTCCAGTGTTGGATACCACACAGTCTTTATTTCAGAGAACCAAAGAGGAAACAAACTAAACAACAAAAACAATGTAATTATTTTTAAGCGACAAAATATTGTTAAAAATAAAATAGAATGTTATTTCTCTTATCAAATTTAAATAAAATAGATAATAAATAAATAAATACGGTTAAAAAAACTTAAATAAGAGATTCAACATATTTTAAAGAATCACCAGAATCGTGTTTGATGTGGAATACTTACATTTCCAATCATTATTCAATTGTAGAACCTGATGCCATAAATAACTCAGCCATGTACCTTGAGAAACTTTCATGTTTCATGAGGATGTTGATGGTGACCTTAAGAAAAACAATAAAGTAAACTTAATTTATAGATTACATCAGACATAATAGCATCAGAGATGTCAAGACCAAATACAGGAAATAGTTGTGATTAATAAAGGAATGTAATTTATAATGTAACTTGGGTTGATTTTTCCTTACTTCAGGCATCATGACATCAAACACTAAATCCAGGTCCTGGAGCGTATTTCCCATATTCAAAGCAGCCCTGATCATTTCAGTCAGTTTGATGGCCTAATTGTGCACATACAAGGAATCTTGCAGAGTAATTATTTTGCACGTATATTTGCATGTTTGACACACCAAAGTGGATAAGAGACTAAATGAACTCTCAAAAATGTGGTACTGACAAAAATGTGGTACATTGTCGGTGACTACCAGCACCAAATGTAAAGGTGTTTCACATTTCAATGTTTCACATGAAATAACATTAACAATTCTGTTTTCTCACATTCATCTTTGACAAGATGCACATGAAATGTATAGACATGCATGCATGTTTTGTATGCAGAAATGCAATGAACATATGAAAGTAGAAAACGTTCAGGGTGCTTGTTGGCAGTATATCTTAACTAATTACGTGTATGTAAACATACTTACATTCTCTTCACTGAAATGGCAGGACTTGGGCTTTAAAAGCTGCTTGAGCCGCAATGATGTTGCAGGATGTTTCCAAAGATACATCCGACTTGACTTTAGCTCATCTGAATGGAGTGCTCGATGGACTTTCTGCCGAGAGATTGTATTCAGAGTATTAGACATACAAAACAGTTTTGATGGTGTGTATTTTCCATATTTGCTTAGTGAGCTAGACCTGCCTTTATTTCCTCAGTGTCAACGAGACCCTCCATTCCATCTTTATGTAGAATCATAAGAGTCCTACCAACAATAAGAGTAATCAGTCAGACATTCATAAAAGCCTAAAATGAATAGGAGACAGAGGCATTTTAACTGGAAACAAGAGAAAACCAAACCAAAGTAACCACATACCTATCAACATTCAGTGGCATTTTTTTTCTGCAGCCACACATGAAAGGACCCCTGGTAGCCTGGCCACTCACGCCAGCACAGTCTGTGTGTAGCCATTCTTTGCAGGATTCACACTGCACCCAGTTGAGATGTGTTACCTCAGGGTAGAGTGACCTGGATGTGGAGAAAACATATTATAAAAGCCCAAAATCTACAGCCAGTATTCCCATAGAGAAGAATATGTTTTATAAAGTACCAACCCTCCTGTCCTCAGCCTCTGGAAGACACAGATGTTTATATCAGCTGCCATACACTCATGTTGTCGATTTTTCAGAACCTCCTGGGAATATAACACATGCCCACAATGCAATAACATGCTGTTATGTAATCTTAAACGTGTCAACATTCTGATGTATGTAATTCTGATGTGAAGTTTTCAGTTTGCCTTTGTATTTACATACTTTATGGGCTAATCCCTGTCACACTGAATATTTTTCTCTAACCTGGCTTTGGAAGTTTGTGATTTGAATACATGCCCTCGATGTTGCTACATGCCTTTGTTTTGAACACTGTTTATGAAGACAGTAATGGTCTCTTCCCTCAGTAAACTAAATGTTAAACTCATCTACTTGCACTCTGCCTACAACTCACCTGTTTCAGTTCTGTATTAAAAATACTGTCACGTACCTCCACCATCACATCACAAATTAAGGTGGTTGCATGATATCGACGGAGATATTGTAGCTGAGAAACACTCAGTGTCTCTTCTCTAAGTTTTATGCCTCGCACCTCCATTTCAGCCATCTACGCATAAAAAAAACAAAGTGAAAATGTATAGAGAAAAAAAAGCAAAAAGCAACACTTGTTTACTTACTGTGCATACAAAAACACCACAGTTTTGGGAATCTCTTTGGAGCCACTGTTGTGGATACTGTATGCTCCATTCAGCAAGGTTCCAGGTCTCCTGAAACCCCTGTCTATATATGAAAGTCAATCAGATTTTTAAAACTGAACATAAAAATGGTTTCTTAATAAAACTAGTATATTTTAGTTACCTTAGTATGTCCATTTCCCAGTCTTTTGGAGAAAGATAGAGGCTTAGAGAGTCATAGACTCTGATTTGTTTCAAGACACCATCTATCACCTAATATTATGATTGAAAGAACATATAACAACAATTTAACAAAATAGGTTTTTGGCCAGTTTTAACATGGTCCTTATGTCAGATATACCCTAGTATAGTCGTGGTATAAAATCTGAATACTTACCCAAAGAATAAAATGGTTTCCACTTTCAGGTGTTTTACCACCAACAATCCTGGGGAACAAGACGACTGTGTCTGGTGCAAGGCCCTGTTGGTATAGTTTTAAATGACATAGTACAGACATTTAGGGCAAGCCTTATAATTAAGCTTTATAAAGACTCTTGATTTAATCACTGTTAATGATTGCTTAAATTTGACCTAATTTAGCAAATCTCTATTCCCTCCCAAAATCAAAGACTAGATCAACAAAATAGTTTAATAAATGTATTATACTTCCATGATCTTTTTGTTGCGGGATGTAATTGATCCTGAGGTTCTGAAGTCACGCCACCAGCAAACAAATTCAAATGTTGGGAGGACCTTGAAATGTGAAACAAAAGAATTTGTAAAATTGTTTCAGTTATGTGTAATTGCACGTTAAGTAATGCATAAGCTTACCTTATGTCCATCTGCTAACTGACTAATCCTGCAGTTTACAATCTGTGAACATATAGATTGGAGTTAAATGATATTCATATCATAATAATCACTATAATTAAGATCCAGACAAACATCCTTACATCATCAGTTAGCCAAGGGGAAGCTGCCACATCGTCCTTTGTCAAATTTTCCAAATTCTCCAGAGGCAGAAGAGACCGAAGATCTGGTAATCTTGCATGACAAAGGTCGAATTCCACCAGTGGCTGTTTCACATTATTCACGTTCTTGTGTAATATCACAAGCTTTTCCTTTGAAAAAAATGCATAGAATTATTTATTCATTCATTCATTCATTTAACTTCTAAACCACTTAATCCAATTCCAGGTTATAGAGAGCCTGAGCCTTTCCCAGCAGTACTGGCCACATGTTATGAACCAGCCCTGGACAAGGTGCCAGTCCATCACAGGCCACTTGAAATGTGGGAGAAAACAAGAATACACAGAGGAAACCTACATAGGAACAGAGAATATGCAAATTCCACACAGGCATTGGCTGAACCAGGAAATAAGCCTGGATCACTATAGCTGTGTGTGTATGGGTGCGTGTGTATGTGTGTAACAACATATAAAAACATACTTCATTTTCTGCCACAATTGGGAAGAGTGTCACAGAGAATTGTTGACCTTCATGGTTAGTTTCTGCAATTTCTTCTAGAAAGCTTCTGTCATCAACAACCTTTATTTTTGTCACTGCCTCAGGAAAAACACCATCGGCATCACTCTCATCATCCTCAGCAAGCTCCATTTCTGTTGATGATTTAGATCTTTCTTGATCTGCAAGGGAAATTATAAAATGACTCAAACTGAAATTCACAATGATTATCAAAATGTCCATTTTCAGATGTAAACACTGAATACACTTACCATCACCAAAGAGGCATTTTCTTCCATTTATACGAACAGTTGCTTTCCCCTTAGACAGACAGGACATTTTTTCAAAGAAGGTGTTGTTCACTCGCTGATTGTGCAGGTGAAATACCAGGCGCAGCATGAACATGTAATGCATGTCCTTCAGCAGGCAGAGGAAATACCGGGAATTGGCAAGTTCTTTGTTCAGCTGTTCTGCCACTGAGGAATTGAGGACTCCAGTCAGCTCTGGAAGAAGATCCAAACTTCGAAGTATTTCTTCTGGTCTCTTCTGGTTCCCTTGGTGGAATCTGTCATAGAGGGATAATCGGCAGGATGTTCCTGTAATGGGATGCGGACCCTTAAGGCCTTTGCCCACTGCTGAACTCTGTACAAGCCCCCCAAGTTGGTTTATTCGTTTTATCCACGGAAAATCTAGGTGGAGCTGCTTCTGCTTAGCCAGCCTAATATTTTCTGTGGTGGCCTCACACAGTCTGCCATCAGAAGGTTGAAAGAACTCCTGTCTTGTTCTGTTATTTGTGTGCCGTGCAACCCTTCCAGCGATATCCGAAATGTATACAGTTGGGGGTATTCGTAGGCTCAACAGGGCATCTGCATGGTCTCGTGCTGATTCCTGCCACCATAATGGAGAGCAGTAGTACACCACTGAATGCATGCAACCAGCATGCAAGACTCCACCTTGAAGAGTTTTAATATAGCGTTAGTAATATGTAGTAGTAAGTATATAAGTAAGTATAGTATTAATATTGCATTTGTTTAGCATTTTTAAAACACATGTTGTTTGATGTGCTTACCACCGGTCTTTTGGAGCTTCATAAACATTTTAGGGTAAATGTCCTTGTAAAGGATTAGCTCCTCCAGTCTGTTTAGGATGTCTGACTGAGAACCCTCTGATGACACCTCCAGTTCTGCACAAGCTGCAACTAGTTCAGTTTTTTGTGGCTAAAAAAAAACAAAAACAAAAATTATTAATTAATAAAATTACATAGTTTTAACATTGCCAGAATTGCTAGACATCTAAAATACCTTTTTTGAGTCAAGCACTCTCAAGAGCACATCCTCAAGAGGCAAAGATGAATTGTGCTTTACTGGATTATTGAGATGCTTAGATAGTCCTTTTAGGACCTCTGTCTTCGGGAGTACAGGACCAACTCTGCAGGATGGCCCTACCCATGGAGCAAATGCTGAATAAGCTAACTCTCTGCAATATGGGTTTTTTGATCTTGTACCTATGGATACACAGAAACATACACTGTCTGAGAGAGTAATACTTGAATAGTATGTAAATATTTAAAAAATACTTACATTTTGCAACTTGTAAATGCAATATCACTATACCATCACAGAAACCAACAGCAATTAGCTGTTTCTCAGTTTGTGTCCACCGGTCCTCAATGTTCACTGAGAGATCACTTGACTGAACGTCTTCAACAGGTGGTCTTTTCAGGAGATTTACTACACAGAATAGATTTTATTATAGGTGTATATTAAAATGCACTGTTAATCTTGGAAATAAGAAATATTACTTACCAGGCAAGTCAAAGGCTACTTTCCAGTTTGCATCTGCAATGAGCACTGGAGGATTGTGTCCACACCGATTACAGAAAAAGTTGTAGTTGTAATCAGTCATAGCTGAAAAGTGAAAGAAGGCTTTCCTGATGGTATTGTGATGAATTGTTGTTTGCAAGTGATCTTCCATCATTGACAGGAACCGCCCAATTGCTGTACTGTTCTAATTTAGGAAAGTAGAATAGACTTTAATACATAACAATTAACAGATCGGCATACACAACATTCAATAGTAATAAATGAAGAAATTACACACTAGTATGGAATGGTATGACATCAAATGCATCATTTACCTTTATTGCTGTGGTAAGCATTGAACACAGTGGTATAGTCAGCAGGGTTTTGTTGTTGAAATTGTGGTACCCTGTTAAATATTCCTGAAATCGAACTTGCCTTTGACATATTGGGCAGCATTTCACAGCTACTGTGACTCCTAAAAAAAGATTAGATTTTGTCTATAAAAATTTTAAATGTAGGTTTTACCGTAATGTGATTTTACATTTACAACATTTAGCAGATACTCTTGTCCGGATATCTTAATAAGTGTGTTGTTAATAAGCAAGGGAAAACCTACCTCTTTTGATTTTGTAGAGCCCATACACAGAGGCATTTGTGGTTATTACTGTCGGATTTGACAGGTCAGGAGGTGTTGGTCCAGGACAGAATGGGCAAACAGTCTCAAGTGGCTCAAACCTCACTGATATGTCTTGTGGTTCTTGCTTAAGATCCAGTGGAAGAACCTCTGGAATCCTTTTATGTTCCCAGAGGTAATTTGTCATTGCCACAATCTGTTCTTCAGTGAAGAAGTCTGTGGACTGGCTTTCCAAAATCTCAGTGACCTCTGTGTCACTCTCGCTATGACTTGTGCTTCTCTCTTCAACTAGAAGCTCCTTCCTTGATTGGAAAAGCCACCACATAGCCAAATATATATGAGTGCAGCGATGCACCTTCTTGGAGGAACTACACTGGCAAGACCATTTCCCCATTACCTTGTCAAAGGTAACTCGTGTCCTGCCAAAAAAACTCCAGGCCTCCTTTGTGCCAGTGAAAACAGAAAAATAAACATAGCGGCCTGAATAGCCATATTCGTCATAGAAAATGGGGTACACTGTGCAGGCTCCTTCTTTTGTAGCCAGTTTATGCACATCTGTGCATTCCTTTCCTCTTTCCAGTGAGATTAGGACTTTGTTCAACATCACTTGCATTGATTGTGATTGTAATGTGTCAGGGCTTTTATAAGGGGGGGAAAACTGAACTCTACTGAGGTGTTGACATTCAACACCTGGTTTACCACTGACACTGGCCAAAGCCATGAAATCTCTACAGTCACTGACCTCGCAGCCTATTACCTGTGATGTGGTGGATTTACAAATATGTATTGGCACTCTTTGGCCTCGTATGTTTTTAGCAGTAACAAAAATGCCTCTCTCTACATCAACACAAAAAATAGGCTCCGGGTTTACAGCATGGTGCTGACGTTCATGCCTTCTCAGATTTACATTACTAGCAAAGGCACTTTCACAGTACTGGCACTTAAATGTTCCTGTAGTATTAACTTTGGACCTTGGCGAACCTTCAGATGTAACATCAACTGCAACAGAGCAGAAAAAGTAGTTATTATACTGCTTAATTGTCCTATGTGGATTTGGGGTGGAGAAAAGTGAATAAATTAAACAATAATAAGTATAATATAAATTAGGTAAATAAAAGAAATGACAAAGACATGGGAGGACAGGGCATACCTTGACCTTGATTGTTTTTTTTACCAACAACACATCCTGTGAATAAAGTTTACATTAGTAGTCTTCTTAATACTGATATAAATTATGTATTTATTTTACAAGTGTAAGGAAGCAGTAGGACAATTACCATGCTTTTCCAGGTGGACTTTAAAGTTGTTTTGCCTGGCAACTATTTTTCCACATTTTGAGCAGTGCCAGTGACTCCGTTTTGCATCTTTACCCTCCTTGCAATGACAAGGAATTGTGAATTTCTCTGTTGATAAGATTTGTTTGTAATTTAATAATAATACTTACAATATTCAACAATCATGTGTTGGTGTAATGTAATGGTCAAAAAAGTGGCCTAACTCTGGTGTTCTGTCATATTACAGAGGTTTTCTATTAGTGATCAGTGATATAAAAATAATTAGTGTATTGGAAAACTCAGCTTTATATAATGAAATAGACATACTTCAGGCTCTTATACTAATATAATTTGAATCCCTAAATATAGTGATATTATGCTATTATTTTTTTCTTGTTTGATACACACCTAACATTTGTTTTGTGCTAGGGCAAAGTTGTATAATGTGGAATATTATAAAGATAGCAAGCAAGTAGCTGGCTTGTTTTGATAACAATTACTTCAATTTGTGCACATGTATTAATTAAATAGAAAAAGAAATGCTAATTGCAGGGCTGGTTCAATACTACAATCCTGAGGTGTATGAGATCTTTAGGGACCCCTCCCCCACTGCTTCTCCTTGTGGCAGAGCCTTTCTGTTTACACTTTATTCAACTAGAGGCCTGAGGGATCTGATTGGTCAGCTTTTAAGAGCTCACACTGTATTTATTATGGTGGGACCTGGAGCTTTGAAGCTCTATGGCAGGCCTCAGTCTATCCATGACAAACTGGCCATTTACATAAAAAAATATTTATGTTTATAGTATACTGAGGTATAACAAGCACAATGACCGCCGTACAATTGGCTTAGAACACAAACTACATGCGTGAATAGGCATTGTTAAATAAAATAACATTAATGATGGAAAGTATGAAAATGCTTACCTATTCCGTCCTCACGGAAATAAATGGCATACTTAATGTGCCGTTGATTAAAATGCTTCAACGAAGCAGCCGTACTTGTGCGACAATACCTGCACTCATTATCTAACGGTATTTCGTCGGGCGAAGTGAACTCGTACGCCTGAAATCCTGAACAGACAAAGTACATTTCATGACAGACCTATAGCTTAGAAATACTAGTAATATATTCTATTAATAAACACACTATTTAAGTGTTAGTAAGGCTATCATATACGGTAGACCACGGCTATTTCTATATATTAATTTGCTTTAGCCTGCTTTGAACCTCATCATTTTATAAGTCATTCATCATAAATCATTTTAAACATAATATAGCCCACATGATATTTGGAATAAAAAAAACATTTACCTGCCATGGTTCCTCCTGTGACGGTAACTGTTCCAAGCAGTAACAGAAGTTAAACTGTCCTAATGTCACCGTCCCCTTCTCTACCCCCTCCCCCACGTCGTGTCATGTTTGTTTTCGTCTTTCAGAGTGTGAGGTTTCCCCTTCATCACTTTGCATATGTTCACAGATAAGCTTGGTCAACGCAGCATCTCTCACAAAACTCAATAGTATTATAAGTGTAATAAGTGTAGAATGTTTTATTGTGCACAGATTTTATTAAAATAAACAAATGTTATCCAGGTCAAAAATAAGTATATTTTGTCGTTAAGCAGAGAATTTAATTTTAAAGTACATTCAGCCTGATCGTTTAACAGGTTTTCCCATGGCCATAGTGTATGTAAATTCACTGTGTAGAACATTTCTTGAATGTTGTGGGACTATGTGCAAGTGTCGGGATTCCGCTGGACAGCAAGGAACATTGGCGTGGCACTTGGCGAGTAGCGCGAGTCAGTAATCGAGTGTTGCGCAGCAGTAGCTTTAGTGGCTCGAGACAGTGGTCGAGTGTCCCGCGGGAGTAGCTTTAGTGGCTCGAGACAGTGGTCGAGTGTCCCGCGGCAGTAGCTTTAGTGGCTCGAGACAGTGGTCGAGTGTCCCGCGGCAGTAGCTTTAGTGGCTCGAGACAGTGGTCGAGTGTCCCGCGGCAGTACCAGCAGGATAGCGGCAGTTTCTCATCGCGCAGCACTACTTGAATGTCGCGCGGCACTTGGTGAGTGGCTCGAGACAGTGGTAGAGTGTCGCGCGGCACTTCCTGAATGTCGCGCGGCACTTGGTGAGTGGCTCGAGACAGTGGTCGAGTGTCGCGCGGCACTTGGTGAGTGGCTCGAGACAGTGGTCGAGTGTCCCGCGGCAGTACCAGCAGGACAGCGGCAGTTTCTGCTCTTACCGCTACTGCAGTTTTGGAGAGAGAAACGGCAAGGAGTCGTGCATTGCCAGTTCCTTTACAGGTGCTGACAACGCTCGGCTTCCTGGCAACTGGCTCGTTTCAAAGAGAACTGGCAGACCGGTCGTGGATATCCCAGTCATCTTTGAGCCGTGCCATGCCAGCTGTTTTGGATGGGCTCATATGCATGTCAGCTAGGTATATAAAGTTCCCATATGATGCGGTTGACCAGGCAAACATTAAAGCGCAATTTGCAGCGATAGCCGCTTTCCCGATTGTAATCGGAGCGATCGACTGAACACACATTGCTATAAAGGCACCATCTGAGGAGGAATTTGCTTATTTGAATAGACAACACTTTCATTCCATAAACGTGCAAATAATATGTGATGCAAAAATGTGCCTTACTAATGTAGTGGCACGGTGGTCTGGATCAACCCATGATTCGTACATCCTTACAAACAGCATGGTTGGGATAAGATTACAAGCTGGCAGAGTGCGTGATGGGTGGCTTCTTGGTAAGCAACAAATTTAAAGCATTTGACATTGCCATCTTAGAATAATTCATTTAAAACATTGGTAATTGTTAAATTACTTAGGAGACAGCGGCTACGCGCTCAAGACGTGGCTGATGACCCCCACAGCAATCCACAGCGTTCCAAACAAACATTTTTTCCGTGTCTCTACTTCATTTAGGATCGTCTCCACTTCACATTCGATGAAGTTTCTCTTCTTTCCCCGTTTTGACATGCTTTGTGATAGATCAGAGAGGAAACTCCTCCGGTGCAGGACATATTTAAATTAATTTGCATATTAATTAATTAATTTGAATTAGGAGTTGGAAAGAATCCAAAACATCGCTACAAGAAATGTGCCTGGATTTCCACAAAAACGTGGAATCCAAGGGAAAAAAGGGAATCCAAGAACTAAGTATATAAATATATTAAGTATATTAAGTAAAGCCTAACATCTGTTTAGCCGTGAGTTAGTTTAAACTCACGTAAGTTGCTCTAACGTGTGTCGCAAAGTTAGCCTGCCTCCAATGTTCATTTGTAAAGTTGGGATTAGTTCTGTCTTCGAAAGAAATTAATACAAATTCTACAGTAGTGCCTAAAGACTGGTGAGCGAGCACACCTGTCCAAGTCCACGAAGGCCTTGATTACTCAACAAAGTGTACAGCGGTCCAGAACGGACCCGCTCATACATCGTCGCTCAACTTCACCAAACAGCTGGGTCACTGTGAGTGCTTGGTATAACCTCGGAAAGTACACGTGGGTTCATTTTGGACCTCAAAATACAGCGTATTCCTACCAGCACCAGTGTACAGCCATACAAGGCGCCTTCATTCATCATGCTTTGATGTCTTGTTTGCTGCTATTATTCATACTCACTATAGGAATAGCTTATCCAACCAAAGGAATCTTGGCTAAAGTACTTGAAAATGCTTGAAATTGTAACTATATTTCGTTTCACAACAAATAGCTATCCGAATAGTTTGCTCGTATACTATGTTTAAAAATACAAGCCTGTTGTAATTCCAAGGCGAAACATGAGAGAACGTGAAGACGTTAAGATTGGGCATTTTGAAATTAAACAACAATTAAATAAAAAATATGCTAGCTTGGTAACTAAGTTAGCTACTGGAACAAATCCTAACCAAACTAGCATATATTTTAATATATATTAATACAACCTTATGCAATACACTTATTCTTTTGCTATTAGCAAAGACAGTACCATCTCTTTTAATGTGTTAAAAAGCAAATTATTTCGAATCATTTCGAGTATATGTGTATTTGTATAAATATGTAACTTAATTAAGCTGAAGGTGCTGGAAATGGACCTTGAAAGTGCCCTACAAGTGCTTGAATTCCACCTTGTAAAGGTTTAGGAGCCCTGCAAACATGACTTTGTTCATTGTGCTGAAGCGCAGCACGCGCAGTTACAAAAATCGAGAGGTGCACGGCCTTGCAATGTGACAGCGCGCAGAGCCCTCACGCATGGGCGGAGCCACCAGCAATTGCGTAATTTTTGACGTGCGGACCCTCACGCCGGCAAGTTTAAACCTAGCTTAAGATAGCCGAGACGCTGTGCAGACGTGTCTACAGCTGTGAGAAACTGGCTGCTCCATACATACCACAACTGACCGGTGCGGCCCAAAACTGACTTGTGCCTCCCACAACTGACTTGTGCCTCCCACAACTGACCAGTGTGTCCCACAACTGACTGGTGCGTCCCACAACTGACTGGTGCGTAGTATAACAGACTGGTGCGTAGCATAACTGACTGGTGCATAGCTTAACTGACTGGTGCGTCCCACAGCTGACGCTTAGTTTCCTCAGTTCCATTTACTCATTTGCATCTTTTTTGGTATGTTAATTCCTCAGGCAAACTAGTGATGTTAACAGCATGCTTGTTCTTCATTTTAGATTTAGTTTTACTCTGATTCCATGTAGCAGTCTGAGTAGGACAGGTCATTAATAGGTTGGAGTGAGCAATGAAAACTATGAATGATAATAAACAAGAGGATATGTCTCTATGCTCTCTGTCCCTTGAAATTCCGATGAAGACATTCTGTCGACGAGGAAAAGTATTGGTGACATCATGAGATGGAGTCCAGACTCAGCCCGGAGAAAGAACAGGCGAGAACATTCACCGTTCTCAGATTCACAGTGGCTCTGTAACTCTGTCTGAACTTGTCTGTGTACATTTGTGTTCCTGACTTTATTTGTGTGATATTTTCTCCATGTGTTCAACAGTGTGTGTTTGAATTTGTTTAGTGTGTGTGTCTTAATCCTTTTTCCCAGATACCAGATTATATATGTCATTATCAGGGATAAGTAATCATCTATACCTTATAGTTATCCTGTCATTCTGTCTTTACAGAGAACTCCACCAGAACAGATCACATTTGAAACCCTGACAAAAGCAATTGGTAAGAAAATTCAATTCAATTCAATTTTATTTATATAGCGCTTTTTACAACACATGTTGTCACAAAGCAGCTTTACAAATTGCGTGGGTCCAGATCCCTAATGAGCAAGCCAAAGGCGACAGTGGCAAGGAAAACTCCCTAAGATGGCAGGAATTTAGGAAGAAACCTTGGGAGGACCAAGACTCAAAAGGGAACCCATCCTCCATTGGGCGGCCCGCTAGCAATGTCCACATTCACAGTTCATGTATAGTCCAGATATAATAACAACAATAACAATAAGAGCCCATAATCAAGGCACATATGTAGGATCTGAGGGAAATATACAGATCCTACATTTGTGTGTCTGTGTGTGTGTCTGTTTGTGCCTGAGTGTGTGTCTGTGTGTGTAGATGGCATGAGTTTGGAGGAGCGACAGAGAGAGTACAGGAGGCGGGTGGAGAGAAATTAAGAAATTATGGTCAACACACAGTGGTATACGAGGGAAACTTGATCTAATGGGTGAGTGCTGGCCCACCTGCACATGGCTTGGTGTCGTAAATATAAACAACCTTATAAATATAAACAAAGCCTCCTGCACCTCCATTGTGTCTAGTGCACACTGACCTTTACAGAGATGGTTTGTGAAGTAGAACTCTTAGAGCTATAAATACTGAAAACAGTACAACAGGTATAAACTAAATGTATGTCTTTTCTGTCTCTCTTTCTACCCTTCTCTCCCTCACAAACACACACACACACACACACACACAAATAGGCCTCCTCCTAGTCCGTCTGGATTTTTCGGAAACTGACATGGGCAGAGACACTTTATTCCAGTCTACAAGGTGAAGGTCCCTGATCTCCGTGTGTACTAACACACACACACACACACACACACACAGACATATTTAGGGGAAGCCCATCGGCGGGGAATTAACATAAAACAGTTCACGCACACGCTAGGACAAAACGAACACGCGAGACCAAACAAACAAGATACAAGATAAGGCACTCGCTCACTCCAGTCAGACGTCGCCACATATATACACGTACAGTGTCCAAACAAACATCCAGACACACAGACGACGGACGAGCCAAAGATGCGAGGCAGGCGCAGTCTCATTAGAGAGGAGTATTACATCAGTCGCGGGCTCAAGTCATCACCGTGTTACAAGTGAACAAGACAAACTAACATTTTGGACGAGCGGTGACCAACCCAGCTCCCTCTCACTGTACACACAACAAGCATATATCATGCAGACGAACACTTACCGCAGGACATGACCACAAATGAAGGAGAAAGGAGATTCTTTGATGGGTGAAGAATGCAAAATAAAAAGGATCACGGCAGTCTCAGGAAAAAGAGAGGAAAACCAGTGACGTGCTCCAAAATAAACAAACAATAACCAGCGGTCAACTGACAAGACATATATAGACGGACAAACAACCCTCAGGTGTGGGGGATTTTAGTAGGCCCCACTCACCTGAGGGACGAACACAGTGCAACAGGACAACATAAACTACTGCCGCGGTGGACGGAGGCGGCCGGCAGGGTGCCCCCGTATCGTGACAGGTATTAACAATAACATTATACACAGATTGGTATTAACAATAACACTACACAAATTCCCAGACACGTGGGACACGTGGACTTATTTAGCCAGTCCAGACTTTGCGGTGTCTTAGCACTAAGATGGGACTTTTTTAAAACTCTGTTTAGGTTCTCAGATCATCTTTTATTTAGGTTTTATTGTGTTTTATATTCCATATGTCATTAAATAAAAAAAATGTGATTACTTGTCAGGGATGCGGTTAGCACCCGGACCCGCCAGAGGTCGCCATCACACAATTCCACCCAGACCCGCCAGAGGGAGCCATCACCCGAGTTCTAATACACACCTGATACCGTTTATCGTTAATGACACAAGGACTACTTAAGACATTTGCACTCACACTTCATTGCGAAGTATTGCCCCGTAGAGTTAAGTATCCAGATTGATGATATTGTCTGGGGGGAAGGTCTCAGTAAAATACAATATTGTTCCATCAATGCTAGGCACCACCTTATTCAGTTCAAGGTCATGCATAGGCTTCATTACTCTAAAACTAAATTGCATAAAATATATCCAACTGTCTCCCCTTTGTGTCAGAGATGTAAGTCTGCAGAAGGTACCCTAGCCCATCTTTTCTGGTCATGTCCAAAACTGTATGACTTTTGGTGCAGTGTATTTCAATGGTTCTCTGAGCTGTACAATTATGTTTTCAAGCCTGATCCACAGGTAGCACTTTTTGGGTACTCAATGTTTCTGTTGTCGCAAAGCACGCGTGTACAACACACCATAATGTATGGAATTGTTATTGCAAAAAGACTCATTTTAATGCTTTGGAAGTCAGAGTCAAGACGTGGCTATCTGAACTCACTTCTCTATTGCATATGGAGAAAATCAGGTACAATCTGTTTGACAAACTTAGAGAATTTTATAAGATGTGGCGGCCATTCTTGGATTATCTTGAACAGTTTGATGGAGACCTTGAAACAATGTGATCCACCTACTTCCTTCTTTTTCTTTGTAAATATTGGCTTTGCACTAGTCACAAGTCATTGCCTTAGATTGTACGCCCTGTCTGTTCTGTTTTTGTGTGCGTTTTCTCATTTTATTTTTTTATTTTTCTTGTCATTCCTTTTTTTTTTCTTTTCTGTTGCTTACCTGTTTATCTGTACATAATAGTTTTGAAAAATCGTAATAAACATATCGTTCACCTTTATATCTGCTGTAATAAGACCTATAATCTGTAACGCCGGGAGCGGCGGAGATCTGCGAGGCGGACACAAATGCTGAGAAGAGCGAGATTTATTAAAGGGCAATCCAAAATCACAGTCGTTATACCGGGCATGGGTCAAAACATCTGGGGAGTCCGACATAGAAACAAAACCTACACGCAGAGACATGATAAACAAGAACTAACTAACAGGAACAGAACTACAGACTAGAACACGAATAAACACGGGGCTGAGAACACACAGTACCAAACGGAGACTAGACAACCATTAAAATAACCGCGACATACCAGACAAAACACAGGGTTTAAATAGAACAGAACTAATACGAGACAGCTGATGGGATAACGAGGGGCAGGGTTACAAAACACGAGGAGGGACTAAGAAACACATGGCTATCACAACAAAACAAGCACGAACGACAGGAGGAGGAGGGCAGACGTTACATAATCTAAAATTTCAGACGATTATTATCTCTAAACTTATCTTTAAAATTATCTCTAAAGAAACAGTTCAAGTGAAAACATTGTAAACATTTTTAAACATAGCTAGTTAGCATAAAACCGCTAGCCCTTGGATAAAACTAGCCCGCTATTTTTTATAATTGTATTCTGACGATTATCTGTTTTCATGAATTTGTTTTAAACTGGGACAGAAATGATGTAGGTGTTCTTTTTAGAGATTTTTGTTTTTTTAGTTTTGGGCGGCCGCATTCTTCCACTTGTTACGGGACGGAGGCCCCTTGCCAACTGCCCCCATCATAAGCGGTTTGTCTGTCTATATCAGTGGTGGACAGTGATGAAGTAAATAATTTGTTACTGTACTTAAGTAATTTTGTAAGGGCTGGCTCCAGGGTCGTTCCACCTACCACCACCAGAGGGGGAACGCGAGCCAGCAGAGGGCGTAACCAGTAATCAGCAGTGATGACCGGCAGCTGTCCATCCCCTTACTTAAGGTGGATGGCTGCAGGCAGTCACTGCTGAGTTGTTCGGTCTCTCTCCGTGCTTCCCAGCCTTTCGTCAGTAACGTTGTCGCGATTCTGGTGTTTCGTCACCAGCCTCTATGCTTTTGTATTTCGAGTCCTTTATTCCTGCGCCCTATTCTGGCCTTTCTCAAGTTTTCCTTGTCCTTGATTTTTCCTATCGTTTGTTATTTTGTGTCAGTCTTGTTCAGGCCAGATATTCCTTAGTTTGCCTTTTTGACATGTCGAGTTTCCTCCGTGTATTTTTAGTTTCGCGTTTTGCAATCTCTTTGGATTTATTATATTATTTTTCTTTGTCTCGTTTCTTTATATCATTTACTTTGTTTCGTTTCCTGTGCTACTTACGGAGGTCTCAGTTTATTATAATATTTTCTTTGCCCCGTTTCCCGTACGCCTTACGGAGATTTCTGTTTTATGGTTTTGTGTTGTGGCACTTGCTTCCGCATTTCCCCAAACCCCGTTACAAATTTTTTGTTTCTTTACTCAAGTATTTCCATTTTTGTAACTTTTTACAAACAATTTAAATTTAAATCTTTTACTTTTTACTCCACTACATTATGTCGTTCCTTCAGGCGAATGTGTTCATTAAAAAAAATAATGTCAAACCAAAAGAAGCGGGAAGCACGCGCACCAATCAGTGTTCGGTTCAACAGAACATACACCTACATAAAAATGGAAGAAACTGTAACTCGCCACAAATAGAAAAGAAAAGAAAAAAGACACTGTGCATTGAGTGGTAAAAATGGAACAATGCTTTTACCGAAGGTGGAGTACATTTGTGTGTGATTTGGCCTTCATGTAAAAGTAAGTTTAATATTTAACACATTTTGCAAGTTTACCTTTGTATTAAGTTTATGTAAAATCTCACTGTTCATGTTTTAGCAGTGGGGTAAAACTACTTTTAAAGTACAGAATGTTGCAGTTATCTTAAATTCTACAATACATAACTGTAGTGTAATTGCAGTAATACTTGAGGTTTGCTGAAATTTTTTTGACCAACAACTTTGGCACACCAGTGCCAGTATCTCACATCATAGCACTGCCTATTGTGTAATATCGCATAATTTTTTAGTTTTGTGTAAGATTGTTTTATGAAGTGTTTGAATTGTTGACAGACCTTTTAGTGTTCTCTGTGTAGAATAATTCATTTGCAACAGTATTGTTTGCGAAAAGTTACTTCAGTGCGCCTTTAAAAATGTCACGGTGGAGTGGAATTTTTAATGCACTTTAAAGATGGACGACCGCGACAGAAGAAATGCACTTTTCTTCCTTTATTTTGTAAATATGGCGTTTTTTGGCGCTTTTACATACAACGTTAAACATACACACGACTCCACATCTATGACTCAACAAAGACGAGCACGGGACACTGCGCAAGCACACATTAAATAGACAAACCACGCTAACCCCTCGTGATGACGAGACAAGCTACAGGTGCGACTCAACACACTCATCCCGACACACACACCCACGGAAATACACATAAGGACATTGACAACATAAATACACGCCCACAGGGAGGGATCCGGGGCTGATCGTGACCTAGCCCTCCCCCAAGGGGCTACTCCGCCCCGGAGTGCCCAGCGCAGTTGTGCTGCCTCGGATCCACACCTATGGGTGGTCCCGTGGTCGCCGAGCACTCGGGCCTCCGGGCCTCGTCGCCCCCCGAGGGGGAGCAGCACAGCCACGCGCCTCAGATCCACTTCCCTGGGAGGACAGGGGAAAACACGTTAGACGAAAACACCGGCACAGACACAAAAACACACACAGGCACATTAATTAACACAGGCAACAGAGGGAAAAGGGGATTTGGTAGAAACACAGGGACTGACATAAACACAGGAATAGGGAGCAGGGACAATAGCTGAGCAGACTTTCCGGCCTGCAACCCCGCGACCATTGGGAGGTTCGGTCCAAACCCGCCTCCCGTCGAGGCTCCTGAGGTCCCTCTCCCCACCTCTGGTGGAACGGGAGCTTGCGTCGGCTCTTGGGTCTGGGTGGCCCGACTCCTTCCCCTCCTGGGCTTACCCTGTGTCTGCCCAGGGGTTTTCGCCTTTCTGCTGGTCGTTACCGGCGATCTCTGACCAGCCTGAGGCTTGCGCCCTGGAGGTTTTACCTTCCGTCGAGGCGTTGACGGAACGCGCTGCCCAGCGCGGGTCGTGCGCCTCGAGGGTGTTGCCTTCCGTCGAGGCGTTACCTTCCCTCGCCGACCAGCGCGACTTGTGCGCCCTGTGGCGCTGCGCCCGGCCTCCACCCCCTGCCAAGGGGAAACCTCCTCGGGCTCCTCCCCCAGGCTCCACTCGACCTCAGAGGAGCCATAGCTCCGCATACTGGCTTCCTCCAGCGCTCTCTCCCACTGGCAGTCCATTGCCCGCTCCTCGCGTTGTGGTGAAGAGGCGCTTCTCTCCCAGGGCACGGACTCACTCGTGTCCATGGGAGCCTGTGGCGACAGCTGGCTGAGCCTCCTACCCTCGAACTTGTCTCTCACGGCCGAGTACTCGGGTATGGAGAAACTGTCCTCCTTCTGGTACTCAGTTTCTTCCGCGTATTCTGAGGGAGGGGGGGCGATCGTCTTCGGTCCACTCACCCTCGTAATCCTGCGCGTACTCGGAGGGAGAAGGACTCTCATAACCTCCCTTCTGGTACTCTGTTTCTTCCGCGTATTCTGAGGGAGGGAGGCGATCGTCCTCTCTATACTCACCCTCGTACTCCTGCGCGTACTCGGAGGGAAAAGGACTGTCATAACCCCCTCTCTGGTACTCCGTGTCCTTCGCGTATTCTGAGGGAGGGAGGCGATCGTCCGCGCTCCACTCACCCTCATACTCTGTCGCGTACTCGGAGGGAAGGAGGCTTTCCTCTTCACCCAGGTAGCGCACTGTGCTCTTAGAGCATACTGACGGAGGGGAGGCCTCGTCCTCTTCGTAGTCCGTCTCTCCGTCCTCGCTCTCCGGAGGAGCGAGCTCTATCATCCCGGAGGCAATCACGATCGCGGGTACCTCCTCTGCCCTGGAAACGGGGTCTTCCCTCGGCTGACGGGTTCGTTCCGCCCATGCTTCCTCCGCGAGGTAACGGTAGGCACTTAAGGGTTGGCGGACACGGGCTTCCCAGGCGGCCTCCGTGAGTAGGCGGTAATAGCCTGCCAACCCCTCTTCTTCCGCCTCGAGGGGGTATTGCTGCAGATAGGCGGCTATTCTTTCCCCCTCGTTCTTGTCCATTTCCAGGTCTGCGAGGAGGGGACTCGAGGAAGGCAGGGGACGGTCCCGGTTCGAGAGGGCATGCCGGTGCCCCCCTCTACGCGCCCCATGCGTGCTGGCTCTCCTTCCCTTCTCACGGTGTCCTGGCATCATGCGGCTCGTCTTTTTGTCACGGTGGAGTGGAATTTTTAATGCACTTTAAAGATGGACGACCGCGACAGAAGGAATGCACTTTTCTTCCTTTATTTTTTAAATACGGAGCTTTTTGGCGCTTTTACATACAACGTTAAACATACACACGACTCCACATCTATGACTCAACAAAGACGAGCACGGGACACTGCGCAAGCACACATTAAATAGACAAACCACGCTAACCCCTCGTGATGACGAGACAAGCTACAGGTGCGACTCATGAACACACTCATCCCGACACACACACCCACGGAAATACACATAAGGACATTGACAACATAAATACACGCCCACAGGGAGGGATCCGGGGCTGATCGTGACAAAAAATTTATAACAAGACAGATTTTATGGTACTAATCAACACATGGGTGTGACGCGGGGATAGAGGCAGCAGGAGGCAGAGGCTGTAAACTAAAAGCTTTATTGTCCCTGGTAATCACAACGGAAAGACTCAGGCCAGATGGCAATAACAAAGAGGACAGGTGACACTTAGCACAGTCCAGTAAGGCAGTCCAGTAGCTTGGGCGACGAGCATGGAGCAGGCTACTCGTGATGCAAGGCGAAAGGCTCTTCAATGTGCAGCACTGGACTGCAAAACCTGTGGGCTTAAGTGATGCATGAGTAGATGGTGGCCAGGTGTTAATAATGAGGTGAGTGGTTTGGTGTAAGACGGCATGTGACAGACTCATGTGGGTGTGTGTGAGGTGTATCAGTGCACACATGCACCCTCTGGTGGCTTCCAGGCCAGCTCACTGTGACAATGGGCATGTCCAATTTGTCTTATTTTAGAAGAGGCATGCCAGGCAGCAAAATTAATAGCCTGATTTGATTGGTGCATAAGTGCATATGGCTCTACTGCTGACATTTTTAGATATGCCTGTTATTATTTTAATAAATTTTAATTAATTGCAAAATCGGTATTTGCCTGTTATTATGTAGAATTTACTTATCAGGTTTTAGGTGGTTTGATGCAGGATGGTAGTAAATGTGTTCAACTGCTTCCTTTAAGGTTTGTAAATTGTAGTGAGTAGTTTTTGTCCATGTAAGATGGAGGTGTGATCTATTTTCTAGGCCCTGGACTGTCATGCAGCATGAACAAAATAAGCTTCACCATTGGGCCAGATGTCATGTGGCCCATAAAGACGCAAGTGTGCCAGATCAGGACCGAACCAGATTATCCTTCAGGATTACAGATAATCCCCTATCCCGGAACATGCCTAAAACACAGCCCTGATCTAGCCCTTAACATGACCTGTATCGAATAAACAAATATGACATGACTGATGTGCACATCTGGCCCATTTAAGGTGAAGCTGAGGTTAATTCGTCCAGCCTCCATTTGCCCCAGACACAGCCCACAAACTAGCATGTGTATGGTACATTTTTCTGACCAAATGTGGGCCAAAACCTGCATGTCATATGTAAGGTGGATCTGGGACTGAGTAGAAGCAGCCAAACCCCATGTCAATAGTGTTGATCAAGGCCAAATGTGAGCCATACGAATGCATATATGGGCCACATTTGTCACAACATCTGGCCCATGTATGGTAGACCATTGGCTGAGATGAGGCAGCCATAATCGCCCTGAGTCAACGCCGTAATTCAAGGCCAAATGTGGGCCAGAAGAGGACTGTAGATGTGGGCCACATTTGGGCCAAACATTCATTGCTATCTGGGTTGGTATTAACAATAACACTACACACAGATTGGTATTAACAATAACACTGCACACAGAATGGTATTCCCTGTCTAATCCCTGCGGAACCATGTTTTAAACATTTTTGCAATTGATTATTTTGCCCTGATCTGACTCAGGCGACTTAAGGCAAATGTGCAGAGTTCTGTATTTAGTTTCTGGTATATAGAGACACCACATAAGGCACGTAAGTGATTTCTGTGTACCATAAAATCTACGCAGTGTCCAGTATGGTATATTGAATTATTATAGCGGTACTGTCACAGTACCTGTATTAAAGAAATGCAGAGGAGTGATGTATGTAACCAGGGACAGCCTCAAAGCCATTGGCAGTTGTAATGTGACAGACAATGTTGTGATCATAAGCTTTTCTTGTCCTTACTAATGATTCTCCTGACATGTGAATTTAAATCAGCACAACACAGTAAAACAATAAAAAAGAAATACAATACTAAATAGAACACTAATGGCCTTGATATTGTTTTAAATATTTTTTTCCAATAGTGCTTATATATACAGTAGGTTACTACATATTTTCTGTATTTTCCTGGTGTAGGTACCATGCCAAACCAGCAGGTGGCAGTACCACTGGAATTACATCAAACAAGCTTGCTACGACGGAAGAAAGGGCGTGCCTAAAGTGCGCGAAATTCAGGTGGTTAAATACCTTGATCAGATCTGCATCTCTCTCGCTCTCTGGTTTGACCCGCACCAAGGTTAGACCTAGTTAAGAGAGGATCCGCCATCTCTCTCTGGTTTTCTTTATTGAGAGCACGCGAACTCCGGTACGACTAACGGCAAACAGCTGAAAGTCGTATTACTTAATTAACGAGCCCAAGTAACGGTGTAATCCAACAACCAACTGATCAACGTCGCCACAGCAACAGATTCACCGACCTACTTCTATCAAGCTTGCTCACGCTGCCACACGGACTGACACAAAGGCGATCAATTCCCTGTCGTTAAACCGTGGATGAGACTCACATTCCTGGACTCCATATCCAGAAGGACGATTCCCAGGACACCTGGACGACGTCACTTTTATCAACGAGGAACCTGTGGTGGAAATTCCCTCCTAATTCCAGGAGAATTCCGCGAGGACGACGAAACCACCCAAAATCCTCAACACGTGAGAGTCTAACCGCTGGGCATAGCTTTTCAAAGGGCATAGTTATTTGAATTGCAGACTTAACCAAGTTCAGTTAAGATTCTGTTTTTATGTTCAGCTTTCTTTAAGACAATCCAGATTTGTTCATACAAAGTTTTCTGTGCTATGCATGCGATCTCTGTTTAATTTGTAACTGATATAGTCTTCCCCATTCTCGGACACACCACGTTAATTTTTAGTTATTAAGCCAGCGCCATTATCCTTTGTTCTGACCACTTTAGAATAAACCAGCTGAGCTCATTAACATACAGCCACCATACTCTACTGTTCAAAGTCGGCGCCATTTTAGTTGCTTTGTTCTCCATAGGAGAACTGAGATTACAACTCCCGCCTCTTCACACGCGCACGACCCCGCGCACACATTTACTCTCCCCTTTTACACATTCACACACACTAGACGCCGAGCCTTCACTGTAAATATACTGATCCCTGTTGATGCTGTTTGTTTAGAGTAGTTGGTTTTAAATAAATGTATCATTTATTTTCACCAATTTGTCTGTGTTGATGTCATTCAAAAGTGGTTGCTGCCAAAACCTCCCAAGAATTCATAGTTAAATCCTTCAGATACCAAACCATTAGTTTCCTTTAGTTGAGAACTAAATGTTGTGGTTCTGGTATAATTTGCATATGAGACTGATTCTAAATTAATGAGACTGATTAATAATTAAGGTAAAACAAATTAATCTACTTTAAAGGATTAGTAGGTGAAACCCCTACACTGGAGAATGTACATCTTCAGAATTCAACATTGTGTGTGTGTGTGTGTGTGTGCATAAGCTATTAAATGTGTGTGTTCATAAACTATTAAATGTGCTACATTGTAGTCATTTTGTTTTATTTTCTTTTGCCACAATGTAAAAAGACATCCTGTGTTTTTAGGTTGCTTGGTCAACTCTTGTAAGGACTGTATTCAGGTTTATTGTGAGAACTGTGCACAGGAGTGCATGCACAAATACTGATACTGTATATTGACATAATCATTCTGAAGAAAAGAATATAAATTGTAAAAAGTTCATTTGCAGTTTGCTTTTAAAGGTGAGAGATTTTTTTAGTAATGCTTTTCCATTTTAATATTTAGATTTTAGCCAATAATGATCAGAACACATTACCTTCAGGCTCGATGTTCATTGTTTTGGACAGATTTGGGTGTTTTCCCAAAATATTAGAAAGATTCAAGTTGCCATTTAGTGCTTGAAATAGAATTATTTATGGTTAACATTTTCATATATTACAATATAGCACATCCCAATAAATAAAAATGCTTCACATTTAGCCTCTAACCACCATTTAACCACCACAGCATTTCTATGTGCGGTAGTGAGTATTTATTGTTGATTACATTGTGAATGTACTGCTGGCTGTGAGAACAATGTGATATTTGTTAAAAAGTCCTCTCACTGTCCTCTAAATCTAACATTTACTGACTTTGACAGACTAACATTTTAGATAATAAGAGGGGAAACTATGTGGAGTTATCTGAGTTATCTAACATGTTTTTATTACTCTCTACATAATGCAAATGTTTTGATAGTTCCTCTGTTATAGGCCTCACTGGTCCTTCTGGTGTACGTCCTTGTTGATAACGTTCTTGATGAGTGTGAGAAGTGGCTTCTGACTGCGCTCATCCCAAGATTTCATGAAACCTCCGTAGCGTTTGTTGGCAGGTGGGCCACTCCAGCGAAAGTGATTCATCTTGTAGGTACCATCTTTCTTCTCTTGATGGTGGAAGATGTTGCCCTCCAGTGGGTAGTTGACCTCATTATTTGCCAGATCACGCCTCATTTCAGTGGGCAGAGCCTCTGCAGACTCTTCCTCTACCCCATTGGTGTAGACCTTGATGGGCCGACGTTTGCGGCCCACAGGCTTGCCCCAACGAAAGTGTTCCATGGAGTAGGAGCGCTTGGCTTCATGCTGTGAGCCAGATTCTAAAGCTTCTTCTTCTGTGGGTGAGATGATGACAACCGGGACCTCGTTGGGTATGGGCTCCAAAAATGGCTGGAGATGGCCATCTCCAGGATAGAAAGGAGACTCTGCTGTTAGATCAGATCTGCACAACTTTATACAGTCCTGCAATAGAAGCACAATGAAAAATAGAACAAGCTAAAGTAGTAAGGGTTTGGAGAACACCTAAAATCCTCATCAAAAAGCTTTTTTAAATGTTCTATATTCCCAGTCTTTAGGAACAGAATTTCCCTAGATTAAAATTAAAAGCAAAATTTGATTAATATTAGACTGACAAAAGTACAAGCATAAACTCACCAGAATGCTTTCCTCAGAACCGAGATCTCTGCAGTGAGGGTTCTCCCAGCACTGAGCTCTTACTTCTGAAACACCCACACTCAGCACAGCCAGAGGCAACAGCCACACGGGACCCACCATTCTCACTCCCCTGACCATTAACTGGGGAACCACAGGGAAACTTTTTTACCAGTATCAATGATATTGATATCAAGCAAGAAGCAGATCAGATCACAGGCATGAGTTCATACTTTTCATTAAAGTTTAAATAAAAAAGTAAAATCCATGTATTCATCTATATGATCAATAAAAGCAACAAAAACGTGTTTAACAATAATTGTGGTTCCACATTGAAAAAAGGTTTTTGTTTTATGGTTATTAGTGATAATTTGTATTTCTGATGGACTGTAGTTTTGACATAAGAAAGAAAACGCAATGAAGCTAAACACGCATGAATTTCTGATGGACTGTAGTTTTGACATAAGAAAGAAAGAAAACACAATGAAGCTAAACACACACGAATGAAGATAAACTACTAAAGCCTAACCAGGAAAATCTTAACACACTTTGAAAACACACACCTGAACACCTTTACGGCAAGAATACTTTAAATTAAAGTAAAGCTCAAATGTGTTTGATCACTCACCCGTTCTATTTGCTCCTCTTTCAGGACTTGTCTGTGAAGGTTCTTTCCCAGAGATCTTCCACTGCACTTAGATGTCTCAGCATGTATAAGCGCATGCGTTTCTGATGTCTGAGCCCTCTCTGCTCTTCTTTTATAAGCTCCCTAAAGCGTTGAACCTTTCAAGGACAAAAACTACGAAATTTCTTCTCTAGCTCTCGAGACCAGGGTGGAACATACTAGGAAACTTCAGCATATCATCAGCCACATAGAAAAATAATCCATGCCAAATTTCCTGTCAACATGAAAATGTCAATGGTCAGTGAACATTGATCTAGGGAGGATTATCAAGTTGCTGTCATTTACAAAATCATGATGCTGTATGCCAGTTGGTTAAGGGCACCAGTGTTAGTTTACATGGCTTGAATGATTAAAACTCGAAATTCACCTCCAGTTATTTTTGTTTGAATAGAGGCATGTCTGCACCATTTCTCAATTTTGATTATGTGAAAGATGATAGACTGCTGAAGTTGAAGTATCTAAACTTGTGTTTTGTGTTATTATCTCTAATGAATTATAGCGAATTTTAGAGTGTCAGTGATGTTACACAAAGCTACAGACTTTAAAAGATTAACTTCAATTTTCAAGGTTAATAAAGTAAAACTACTGATTTCATGCTTTCCTTGATTCAGTGTGCTACATTAAAAGCTAGAAAGAGTCGCAAGAAATATATGAGACCTTGAAATCAAAAATCTTAGATCTCACCTCTAATATTTCTAATTGGCTTATAGAAATCAAGCCTGCTTGATGAAATGTTGCATTTCTAAAGCACAAACTTTGTGGGCTATTTTCTGTCAAAGCAACATGATTATACGTCTCTGACCTTGATGGACATTCATGTTCATTTCATCTGGCTCTTTGTCATCCGCCCCTAGTAAATATAAAGTGGCCCATTGAATGGAAAAGCTTTTAGTGATGAAGCACAAGAGAAATTGCACATAAACATCCAGAGTATGCGACTTTTCATATAGTTGAGAAATGGCCATTCTGGAAAAGATAGCCATTTCACATACCAAAAATACAGTTTCACTTAAACATTACATATTCACTTCAGCATTAGTTTAGTGATTTACATATAACGAGAAAAGGCATTTTAAACAAAACATGCTTTCCAACACTCATGTCTTGATTTTGAAATGATATATGACTTTTTGTATGCACTGATATGAAGTAAGAGACAAATATAAAAAGTGTCATGCAAACAAAGAAACAGACAAATGGAATGAAGCAGAAGAATCCAACAGTGTGATTAGATTAGATTAAGATCAGCCACATTGGTCAATTGTGATTTTCACCCCAATCGAAACAGTGGGCAACCCTAGCCCGGCGTCTGGGGAGCAGTTGGTGTTAGGTGCCTTGCTCCCATACAGAGCTAATTGTCCCTCTTTTCTTTTCCCAATGACTGCCCGAGAAATACCGAGACAAGGAGAGACGAGCCTTCCCTGTTATCCACCCTGGGCCTGCCACCTCCTGCCCAACCAGCTATGGATGAAGGATCGACACACTGACCTGGCCCCTCTCACGCTCCCGAATCCTTCCCTACTACGGCTGCATCTCCACGGCCCAGGACTATTTCTGACTATCAAGAAGTATAGGACTCTTAAGAATAAGAATTACGTAGAGAACATGTATATAAATACACACAAAGATGAGGACTATTCGTCATTCCCATTACTTCTTTGTTTACATATCTCTTTAATTACTGTTGTCATGGTGACCGGCGTCAGCCAGAAGAGGATGGGTTCACCCACTGAGTCTTGGTTCCTCTCAAGGTTTCTTCCTTATGCTCCTAGGGAGTTTTCCTTGCCACTGTCGCCCTTGGCTTGCTCACTGGGTGCCTGGACTCAGACATTTGTAAAGCTGCTTTGTGACAACAACTGTTGTAAAAAGCGCTATATAAATAAATGTTGATTGATTGATAGTATACTTTATGAGAGGTGAAGCATACTTTATGAGAGGTGCATGATACTTTCAGAGGTGTAGTATACTTAATTAGAGGTGTACTATACTTTACAAGAGTATAGTATTCTTCATAAGAGATGTAGTATTCTTCATAAGAGGTGTAGTATACTTTGATACTTTACAATAGTATACTTTATGATAGGTGTAGTATACTTTATGAGAGGTGTGGTGTACTTTATGAGAGGTGTCGTATAATTTGATAGGTGTAGTATACTTTATGTGAGGTGTAGTATACTCTGAGAGGTGAAGTATACTTTATGAGAGGTGTAGTATACTCTATGAGAGGTGAAGTATACTTCATGAGAGGTGTAGTATACTTCATGAGAGGTGTAGTATACTTTATAATAGTATAACAGAGATGTAGTATTCTTAATATGAGCTGTAATACTAAATGTAATTACTAAAGGTAATAGTCTTGTACAGCTTAATAAAGAATGAGTTCAAAAAAGAAAAACATTACTGCTGTGCAAGGGATTTTCTTTTTTTTTTTGGCCCACCTCCACCCCCCCATCTTTGGAGAACAACTTTATTTTTATATAAAGATCAAATGAAAACAATTCTGTATAATACAGTACAATAGTGATGAAAATAATTGGGGTTAGGTGGACCATACAGGATAGTAGAGAAAAGAGGAAGAAAGAAAAGAGGGGGAGAGAAAGTAAGTAGGGAAAAAGACAGAAGGGCAGAAAGAACACAGCACGAATGACCACTGCAATGGTTCACCAACTGCTGCTCCTGAAAGAAGAGCAGAAAGTGTGCCTAAGACATACAGCACAAATGACTGTGATGTGTGTGTATGTGTGAGTGTGTGTTTATGTAGCGGATATACAGATAATTATGAGTTAATAAACGGGGCACCACCCTGATAATTCAGGGAAATATTTATTTCTGTCTCATTACCAAAGGGTTAAGTTCTGAATCTGCGCAGTGACCTAATACCATCGACCAAAATATGTATTTACCACCGTAATCAGATTAATGAATAAATGTCCAAATTTATTGAATGATTAATATAATAACTGAAACATTACAGGGAATAACATGTGAATGGTTTGGCTCAGTAATGTAACTAAGTCTACACGTGAATCTACTAATCTAAAGTACACGAAAAAAACTACTAACTATTATTTGATTATGACTGGATTGTATAGCTAACGGGATACTTTTCTAACTCAGGTAGGACCAGGGAGATTTACGACTGAAGGTCCATCCTGGTTTTGGGCTCTAAACCAAGCCAGACCCCCATTAGCAATTTTTATTGGTCTCTCCCGCACTCAGGATATCAGATAAGGTCATGTCTCTAACTTCAGAGAAGGAGACCATTGTGGGGGTGTGAGTATCTGAGGGGAGAGGTGATGGGGTAGAAAGCCTGTTTTACCTCTCCAAGGCCTTCCCAGGATCAGGTGGGGTCAGTTCCTAACACTTCCTAACACTCAGTTCCTAACACAGTTCCTATCACCGGACAGCACCCCTCCAACCACGGAGCGCAGGCCCAGGGGAACCAGAGGAAACAGAGCCATCCCCCCCGGATGACCCCCCCCACCGGCCAGTAGCAAGGCCCCAGCGCCCCCGAGAACCGCCCATCACCCAGCAGGACAAAGACACACACTCATTCACCTTCACACCCCATCCGCAGCGGGGGCAAATAGATGGCCCACCCAGGACCGGCAGCAGCTACAGGATGCCATTAGCCAAGCCCCCACACCGGCATCCAATCTCTGCCCCGGCAGGGAGCAGGAAACGGGTGAAGGAAGACCTTTCCTCCCCTCCACCCCTAGTGCAGTGTTGTGTGTAGGTGTTGTTGCATATGTATATGTATAGTAGTGTGTGATACTATGATGCAGTTAAAATTGTGGGGACAGGTGCTGGGACAGATGTGGGCAAAGCCCCAGGCCACTGGTCAGTGTTTATCCACACCATCCCCTCAAAAGCCCTCAATGTCTAAAGTGCAGTAAAAACTGAGGGACAGACAGTGGTGAGGAGACGAGTGAAGCCATGACCGTAGGCTTACCTTGTCGACCTCTGGATAACATGCCTGCCCCCCAGGATCCTAAATGTATGAATACTGTGTGTGTGTTTGTATGTGTGGGGGGTGGAGGTGGGGGGAAAAACGTAGGTCCACAAGAGATAGTCTGGAAGAGGAGAACCAGACAACTAGCTGGCTCATTGGGCACCGCGTTCATTGACCCTCGCTCGAGGCAGGAAGAGGTCGCCCGGGGGAGACCAGGGAGAACATCCCACGCCGCCACCGCATCCAAGCCCAGAGCCCCACCACCCCCACCGCAGAGAGTGGCCTGTCTAGCAATACCAATCATACAACATTGGACATCCATATTGGCCCAAACACATTCGCACATTTGTCCCTTGTATACCCCAACACACACATATACACTCACACACATTCATCCCATATATACCCTGCAATTAATTCTATTATTACGATGTCTGACAGTTTAACAATGATGACCTCTGCAGTCTTACTATCTTCGCTGAAGAGGGAAGAGACTCTTAACAACACAGACTTACTGTCAACACAGACTTCTGTCACCAGAAGGAACTGGTGAAGAACAGATTACATAATAAGGTATGAATAATGTAACATTTTAGGCATCAAACTGCTGTCCAATACTGATCATTGACTAACATTGACATACGGCAAAAACCTCATACTTATCGGCTTTAATAGAAAAACAAAAACAATTCTGCACTCCTATTTAAAACTGTTTCCAGCCTAACGAGGAGCCATGATCAAATCAATCCACTAATCCCACTAGAGTGTAGCAGTAATAATTTTATGAAATTCTTTAATGATAAGATTGATAAAATTAGGGAAAAAATTGGTTGTGCTATCTCAGAGCCTGGCAACATGCCTATGCACCTTGACAGCTGTCTGGTCAGCTCTGATGCCCTGTTAGAGACCTTCTCCCCAATTGGTCGTGAGGAGCTTATTTCATTGGTGGAATCTGCTAAGCCCTCCACATGCATACAAGATGCAGTACCAACCCATTTACTTAAAGAATTACTACATAGCAATGTAGAACCTTTGCTCACTATAATAAACTGCTCTCTGAGCCTGGGCTATATTCCCAGTTCATTTAAACTTGCAGTCATCAAGCCGCTAATTAAAAAACCTGGTCTTAACCCCCAGGAAATGTCCAACTATAGGCCTATCTCTAATTTGTCATTCATATCCAAAATTCTAGAGAAAGTAGTTTCTTCACAACTCTCTTCCTTCCTACAGACAGAACATGTCTTAGAGTTATTTCAGTCTGGATTTAGACCCCATCACAGCACTGAGACTGCACTTACTAAAGTACTGAACGATCTCTTAATATCCTCTGATAAAGGACACATTTCTTTTCTCATATGGCTAGACCTCAGTGCGGCTTTTGACACCATTGATCATAATATTCTACTTAATAGGCTGAAGACACTCATTGGTATAAGAGGTCAAGCACTCTCCTGGTTCAGGTCCTACCTGACAGATCGTTACCAATTTGTACTAGTAAACAACAAATGCTCAGAGCGTTCTAAGGTAAAATATGGTGTCCCACAAGGATCTGTACTGGGCCCCATATTATTTTCATTATATATGCTTCCACTGGGCACTATCATCCGTAGGCATTAGCTTCCATTGCTACGCAGATGATACTCAGTTGTATATATCTTCCAATCCGGATGATACCACCACTCCTCTCAAGATTGAGAACTGCGTCCAGGACATTAAAAACTGGATGGCATCTAATTTTCTTCAACTAAATTCTGGTAAGACTGAGGTGCTGATTCTTGGGCCTAAAGCTGCTAGAAGCAGCTGGGCTGATATTCCCCTTACCCTAGATGGGTTTTCAGTAACACCCAAGTCTACCGCAAAAAGCTTAGGTGTCACTATTGATTCGGATCTTTCATTTGACACACATATATGCAATGTCACTAAGGCTGCCTTTTTCCATTTACGTAATATCGCCAAGCTGAGACACTTTCATTAGCTGATGCAGAGAAGCTGGTCCATGCTATTGTCTCGTCAAGATTGGACTACTGTAATGGTCTTCTAATTGGATGCTCTAAACAGTCCATAAAGAAGCTACAACTTGTACAAAATGCTGCAGCTAGAGTCCTAACTAAGGCTAGAAAATTCCATCATATTAGTCCCACTCTCGCGGCATTACATTGGCTTCCGATTAAACATCGAATTGGATTTTAAATTCTTCTCTTAACCTATAAGGCGTTAAATGGTCTTGCCCCACAATATCTGAGTGAATTCATTGCTTACTACAACCCATCTCGCCCTTTACGCTCCAAAAAAGCTGGATTTCTCTTAGTTCCAAAAATTTGTAAGACTACAGCCGGAGGCAGAGCTTTCTCCTTTAAAGCCCCTCAATTATGGAATATCCTTCCAGCTCCAGTCCAAGATTCTGACACAGTTCCAATCTTTAAATCTAGACTGAAGACTCACCTATTTAATCAAGCCTTCAGTTAATATTCCCCTAGTAATGTGCGGGGCTCAGGGGCCCCCAGACGTTGAGATTTCTGGTAATCTGAGATGTCATCCAGCTGTGTCATGGCATCACTCTAGTTGTGACTGACTTAACTGGAAAGCAATGTCTCAGTGAGCCCTCATGACTGTGGTCACCTCTGGACCCCTCCCTTTAGTTATGCTGCTATAGATTAGCCTGCCAGAGCTACATGCTAATCACTGGCACATGAGCTATGTACATTTAAATCAATAGTGGTTAAATTGACATCCACACACTCAGTCCGTATTGTCCATCTTTTTGCATGCTTCTACTCAAGACGACTGCATGCAAGCACCTACAAGCACCTGGGAGATGGTCTGGCTCGCCGGTGGATGTACTGATGCCAGGGTTGGATGTACCATTGCCGTAAGCGGATGTGCTGATGCTGGCTCCTACCTGAAGCTCACCATCTGCACCGAAGGGACTGTGACTACTTGGCCGGGGAACAAGAACTTTAAGCTATAACTGTAGAACCACATTTTGTTCACAAATACGGACTGGTGCTAATGGGCCGCTCAATGGAGGATGGGTTCCCTTTTGAGTCTTGGTCCTCCCAAGGTTTCTTCCTATTTCCCCGCCATCTTAGGGAGTTTTTCCTTGCCACTGTCGCCTTTGGCTTGCTCATTAGGGATCTGGACCCATACAATTTGTAAAGCTGCTTTGAGACAACATGTGTTCTAAAAAGCGATATATAAATAACATTGACTTGACTATTTAGTTCTAAAGAGTTTTTTGTCTGCACGTCATGCATCGCTGCTACACTGAGATGCCAGATGATGACAATAATATGTGCATGCAAAGTGGGGGAAAAGAAAGAACGAAAGAAAGAAACATATATATATATATATGAAAATAACTCTGGTTTGATTTGAAAATATCAGATGTGGGTCACTTTAAGAGACCAAAAAAATTCCAGTTCAACCTCGTAATGTGAACGCAGCCTCAGAGACAGGAGGCTGGCAAGCAGGTAGAGCGGATAGATGGATCTTTATTGATCCCAAAGGATCTGCAGGGTGAGATGCAAGAAAGGAGGACATACAAGCATGTCTGGCTGAACACACTCAAAGTGACGTCTGCACTGGATTATTTTACTTTTGGTTGGTCCCTTGTGCTATTGTGTGTTTAATGAATATATAAGTTCAGTAAAGCTCATCATACCTTTGAATAAATTCGAGCGTGGATGCTGCTCCCTCCTGATACTCCAGACTGAAGGTGCAAACAAAGCAGCAAGGCCTTCAACAAATGTGTCTGACCTTGACCACAGGACAATCTCACTATCCACTGACAGCATCCACTTCTTTGGGTTCATTTTGTCACCTGGAAAAAAAAGAAGACAAAAATGAAGTTTCTGTTATTTTAAATAAATGACTGCATTTTTAAATAGTAGGAGAAAAGTAAATATATAGACAAACTGTCATAAAGAGTGACAGTAAGACAGTGACATAAACTGTCAACATATGGCTATGTGTAAACTGTAAGACAGCTGCCTACCTAGTAGACAGGAGTAGCATTTTTAAACCTAACCATCTAAACTTTTGTAGTGTATTATACAGTTATAGTAAAAAAACAAAAGAGAAGAGAAAAACAAATTTGCTTTACTTTCATTAAATTACTGACTGCTGTTGTGTTTGAACCTTAATGGTGAGCAAGAGCAGTCAACAGCATTTGGGTATGGTATCAAAGTAAAGTACAAAGTTTATTAAAGACAAAAGACAGAAAAATAGAAAGATGGATCGATCCAGAGATCCAGAGCGTCTGCAAGAGAGAGCTGCCCCCCTCTCAAAGACTATAGTTCTTATACTATTTTGCTACATGATTACATCATACTTCCATGACATGAGTTAAGCATGTTAGGTCTCATTGGTGGCCCATATTAGGTGAGGTCATGGGGTGAGGTATCACCCCATCACCGCTAACCTGCCAGGTCCTCGGTCCAAGGCCTCCTTGTTCCTCTAGTCCACCAGGCGCCAGGCCCGCCCTTATCAACAGGGCCGAGACCTTCAGGACTGTCTATCTGCCTTCAACTCACAAGGAGTGCCACACAATTTACTACTAGAAAGAGCAGAGAGGGACAGAGAGACAGCCTAAAGGCCCACAAAGCATACAGTGATCAATGTCTCCTAGGCCTAACATATGTTTAATATATCTTAATAAAGTGATTTCCATTCTACTCAATACTAGGTGTGATCAATACCTATCTGTATATTGATGAATCTGAGTACAAAATATAAATTTTTCCCCTACACTGCGACCTTGTAAACATTGAACATTAATTATGACTATTTTATGTACATAAACCCATACAAACACAAAAATAAAAACAAGGAAAATGTAGGATATGGCATCTTTAATAACCTTTGTACAATCAGCCTGGGTGAATCTGGTAATGTTCTTTTGACATCTGTTGCAGTAGCTGCCACCTATAACAAAAAGATAGAAAAACGTGGTTAAACACAAGGTAACGTTAGCAGGCTACGTTTAGCACAGATTACGTTTAGCACAGGCTACGTTTAACATAGTACGTTAACAGGTGTTTACCACACACGTATGTGTGATTAACATATTTTCTACATATACACTTAAATGCTAAATATTACAATACAAAGTCACTTAACTCTACCGAATTCAAAAAGACATCGACACACAAGAAACGCGCTAAACAATCTATGGAGCTAAGAGCACGCGATGTGGCTGAAATGCAACTTAGCTAGCTAAATATATTGCCAACATGTGCTTACTTTGCTCAGAACACACTATACGTGTAATGATCATGTTGAGGAATTTAGCTAACTTACACAGCTACCTTTAATCACACGCCTTGATTTGGTTGAGATGTGGTTATAGCGTTAACGTTACTGGGCTGCAATAGCCACTTGATGTTAGCAAGCTAACATGTAACATTTAAGCGCTGTTGAACAGACACATTTACATTTACATTTACCGCATTTACCAGACGCCCTCATCCAGAGCGATTTACAAAAAATGCTTCATTGTTTTACTCAGACACGATTCAAATTACTCACGGACAGCAAAAGCTCCATGCTTGCGATGCCCGAGATTAAATAAAACTTTGAAATATAATATAAAAGCTTAGAAATGTGAGCTCATTTCTTTTACCAGAAGTAAGAATAATTCCTATTTATTTAGTTGCACACAAGGTTCAATGAGGCGTGCAATTCAAGCCTCCACTTTCAGAAGTCGTTAGTTATCCCAGATGTCCTTGCGCGTTCATGAACTTGCTGTAAATTCTACAATAAACTCACAGCAACTCACATGAATCATATCAAAATACAGTACTGTGCTGTAATCTCAGAATACAGGATGTTATTGTAAATATTTACTGTAAAAATTACAGCAATTGTTTAAAGTGTAGTCTGAAGAATGGGGCTCAGCAAATCGACCTCGAGGGCCCCATAATAGAAACAGGGCATGTATTGGTTTCCACCATGCGATGGGGATGTGTGCTGTCACAGTGACATTTAGAAAGTGAGTCAATGTTTTTGGTGGGGGGTGTTTACTTACCCACTCAAGTATACTTAAAACATAAAAACAAAAATGTGAACATGCATCAGTAGCAAAGCAAAGAAAAGGGATTCAGCAGGATTCACCACGCCCACCCAGTGCCCAGGTCTTATTGAGTCACTTTCTAAATATACTACATAAACAAATAAAAGTACTAAGTAAACAAAATAATTACAACAGGGTGGTCTTGAATTTTTGCCTCATTCTTGATAGATTATTTCAGGAAAGGAAGCAGAGTGTTTTCTGTGCTTATTGCTCAGTGACACATTTCCTGTTACATAGTTGTAGAGCCCCTTAGTTTTACTGTGTACTTGTATATACTTGTATATAGCAAGAATGGCAACAGTAAGCCTCTCAGGGTTAGCCACTCTGGGACTCTAATCCCATGTTTCTCACTGAGAGTCCAACTCTGTTTGGCCTGTCATTTGATAGGGAAGATGAACCTCATTTTTGGGTTGTAACAGGATTCTGGAATACCAGAAGAGAGCAATTAAGCACTGGAAGAAGACAGGGACTTGCCGACCAAGCATTAAGATTAAGATAGCCACATTAGTCAATTGTGATTTTCACCCCAATCGAAATTTGTCCTCCGCATTTACCCATCTGTGCAGTCAGAACACACACACACACACACTAGTGATCACTAGGGGGCTGTGGTGCACACGTGCCCAGAGCAGTGGGCAGCCCTAGCCCAGCGAGCAGTTGGGGTTAGGTGCCTTGCTCAAGGGTACCTCAGTCATGGCCTCAGGCCTGGGAATCAAACCCACAACCCTCCGGTCACAAGACCGGTTCCCTAACGACCAGACCATGACTGCCCCAGCATGGCGAAAACTCCTCCTCCCTGCAAGTTGAGGCACGTAAAGGTGCAAAAGGTTGCGCTGGATACCAGAGTAATGGTTTCATCCCCCACAGTACGAGTTTGGGAGTGAGGAGGAGAAGGAGGAGGAGGCTAGCCCCCCTCCGTCACAGACAGCATGGAATGACAGTACCCCTGAGGGTGCCAGCATGGGGAGCTACTTCTCAGAAGAGGAAGAGGAGGAGATGAAAGTGCCCCCCAGTGGTGACAGTGGGAAGTTCAGGCCCTCAGACTGCCCTCCGGCCCTCAGACTGGTGCGCCTCCCAGTGGCGCCTAGAGGAACTGCAAGCTCGTCCACCGAGCCCAAGGCCGGTGTGAGCCACCCAGTGGCGCCAACAAGAACGGCATGCGCTCCTAAGGAGCCGAACGCTGGTGCGCGCCCCCCTGTGTCACAGAGAAAAACTGCACACGCTTATGCGGCCCCGAAATCCGAGGTGCGCTCCACAGGGGCACCGAGAAGCGAGGGCTAATCCCGGATCCGGAAGGGCGTATCCCTCATCAATTCCTATTGCAAGCAGGGCGCCTGGGGACCCTGCTCATGTTTTTGTCCGTCCCTGTGTTTCTCCCCAATCCCTTTTTCCCTCTTGTATCTTTGTGATCAATGTTACTGTTACGACCCCATGAACTACGTGTCATTGTGTGCTTGTGTTGTGTTGTATAGGTGTATGATCCAGATGTGCCTCCACACCATTGGCCCAGAGTCGCGGCGTTACCGGATTGGCTTCTGATATGCTTCTTTGGACCGCATATAAAAACAACACACCCAACCAGGAAGAGAGAGAACTTTTCTCCGTTGTTGGGCACAGAGATTTGACTGTCGTATGTGTGTTTGCTCTTTTATGACATGTTAGTCTGGTGGTAAGATTTGTGTGTGCTTGCTCGTTTCGTAATATTGGTTGGATGTGTCTTTCGATACAGCCCCCGACCCCTCCCTTCGGGCGTGTGTATACGTAGTCTGCATCCATACTTCCTGTACTTCCTGTGGGTGTGGTTGTCTTGTGTACGTGTTCACCCATCTTGTCAGTCTAATGTGTTGCACGTGGGGCTCGTTATATGTTTAATACATACTGTGTGTGATAGTCTTTGTGAGTCCTTTACATGTTCTGTGACAGACGTATGCCTATGAGCTATGTTATTCGTTCCAATAAAAAACATTTTTGTGAGTACTCGTCTCTGCATCCTGCATACCTCACATGTGACAACAACAATGTGGATGATTTTCACAAAAAGGCACAGACAAAGGTATAAAGCTTATTTTATTAGAAACTGTCAGATCATTATGTAAAAACATTTGGTTTGGTATTGTCACGGTGAGCAAGGCGTTTCAGAAAGAAGCCGGAATGACAGACAAACGTATATTTGTATTACTTTTTAACATGCAGCGCTTTCGTGTAAGGGACGAACGAGAATACACACACAGGGTGACTCAAACAAAGACGAGCACGGGACACTGCGCAAGCACACATTAAATAGACGTACCACACTAACCCCTTGTGAAGACAAGACAAGCTACAGGTGCGACAAATGAACACACTCACGTCCACACACACCCACGGAAATACCCATAAGGACATCGACAACAGGAACACACGCCCCCGGAGGGGTCCGGGGCTGACTGTGACAGGTATAATACAGATAAGCATTCCAACATTCTTTACCAAAGTTTAATATATTTGGATATATTACATTCAGTAAATGTTAATTTTAAACATCTGGTATTAGTAGTGGATCTAAAACATACAATAAGATTTTAGAAGACACAAAACGGCATTTGGTCACCTTAAGGCTGAATCTAAGAAGACATTGTTTAAATTTTAAGGAAAACATCTTGCTACAGGAACAAATGACAAGTCAAAACTGGTTCCAGGTCAGTGTAAAGGGCCAAGCTCCATGAACAAACATATGACCAGTATAGTAATATTTCAGAGACGGTCTTTGGAATTATGAACCTTGCATGAATTTTTGCAAATGCAAACGTTTTTTCTGTTTGCTTATCACAAAGCACTGCAAACAAAGGAGTCAGGAGTCAGGTAGTTGACCAATACTGTGTGAGGAAGAACGTTATGGGTTATTACTGCATCATGAATATATGAATAACACATCAGATGTATCTAGTGCAATAATAAGGTGTTCATTGAAACACTATTTTTAGTTCAAATAACATGGCATGTCAACTAATGACCAAAGCAATGCCCTAATCAACATTTGTGGCCACATTCATGTCATCCTGATCTAGGGTTACGGTTATCTATGGTTAGCTGGGACACTATCCTGGAGGAGTTGCGACACTGTCACTATCCTGGAAGTGTTGAGACACTGTTTACAGCAAACATGATCTTATCTTAAAGGTCAAAGAAATTCATACAGAGATAAATGAAGCCTTAATTCAATATATTGGTTTTATAAGGTAAAAATATGTCTTTGTGACTAAGTTTTTTGGTTAAAAGTATGATCATACATGAACAGAAATATTGCAGATTTCACAGCTGGTGTGAAATATGATGGAGTTGGGTGTTGTCCTCCATGATGGGAGGGGTGGGGCGTCTTCACAAGTTTGTGTACTGACTGAGAGCCTGCTTTAGCTTCTCAGCAATCTAACCAGAAGACAAAAATTATCATTTAAAAACAATGCATTTATTATCCAGAAAATTAAGCTTATAAATCTCTTTGAAAAAAGTAACTGACAAGTCATTAAAGTAAAGCACAGATTTACAAATTAAGTGGAACCCAGTAGAAGTCAAAATACAAGAAGACAGCTTAATCTGAATTTGTCTCAGTAACCTATTAAAATGAAGGTTTAACTTTTATATAACATTTTCAAAAAAGGTCTCTCTCTGTATGTAATCATTTTCATACAGCTGTAGTGTTAGAAGTAAATTTACAGATCTTGGTTACTCACAGTCTCATAGAATTTCACCTGCTCCTGCAAGTAGAATTGCATGACTCTATTGTAGTCATAGATACGGTTACTATGGAAGTGGTTCATCTCCGCTGAAGACAGATGGTAAAAGATGTGGCTAAGGTTACACTTGTAACATGAGCAGTCACATTAGACACATACGTGTGTTCAAATTAAACCCACAGTCACATTAGACACACATTAGACACACACATTAAACACACATAGTAAATGTAGTTTAGCTATTTGTAGATTATGTAGATGTAGAAGTAACAGATCACAAATATTCATCAGAATGACTGTAACATACAGTAGCAAAGGCACATGTGTGGAAATTCACTGGTCATTTCACTTGGATTGATGGAATGATCAGAGTGAGGCTGCTTATTTATTTTTTTATTATATATTATTCTTGTATATATATATTATGTGACAGAAATCAATAATTCAGAATTTAAATTTACACAAAACACTGCTATAAGTCCTCTGTATTATATATATATATATATATATATATATGTATATATATATATATATATATATATATATATATATATATATATATATATATATATATATATATATGCATGTATGTAATATTTTTATGTGACAGAAAGCAATAATTCAGAATTAAAAATTACACAAAATACTGCTTGAACTCCACTGTGAATTAGAACAGTGATCAAGGTAAAGAAAGTGAAAGGAAGAAAACTTGATAATTTTACCTTGAAATGCATATGACATTGTACTCAGATTCTTTTCCATATTGTGTTTGTCCTGATGTGAGATTTTGTTCATGGCAACAAGACGGTCTGCTTCTTTAACTTTCTCAATAGCAGCCTAAAACAAATAAGGGGTATGTAGCATGTTCATTTTCAACCAACATGAGGCATGTTAAGCTATAACTGTCACTGTCTGTTTGGTCAGAGACAGGGCTAGTTGTTTATTGTGCCAAATACACTTGACCATAAGGTGTGTTTTATTTCTTTGGACTCACAATAGGAATACAAATGTTCATCAGAACAAAATAAACAACAACATCCCCCAATAGGTATTTACTCCTGTTCTTTCAAGTCTCTTCTTGTTTCTGCTGTTTCACTGGAAACGACATTGTAAGATGAGTGGGGCTAAGCCAGTGACGCACTGCACTCTTGTCACTCTGCCAGTCATTGTTCTCCTATTTGTGTTGCTAAGGTCAGGATGAACCTTAGTGACCAAAGGCAGAGTCGACATGTTCACTCATATACAAGCTAAGCACATTTATCCTGCTACCCCTTTCAAGACCTCCATAGGAATTTGGACAGGGATCAAAAAAATGTACACTCAAATTCAGGTTATAATCTGCTTGGACTAAATTGAAACACCAATACAATCATACCTTATTGCTTCCTTTGAGTTACTTCACATTATTCATGACATGCGTCTCTCCAAATTCAACTTGTCCTCAATGTTTTTTTTACATGCTCTAATGCTACAAATTCCTGCTTTACTCCTTCATAGTGCAATTCAATCACACAGTCCACATCCTCCTCTAGGTTCAGTCCACATCCTTTTCTAGGGTCAGTCCACATCCTCCTCTAGGGTCAGTCCACATCCTCCTCTAGGGTCAGTCCACATCTTTCTCTGGGGTCAGTCCTAGTCTCTTAGTCCTTCCTCCCTTCAGCCTGAACTTTCATAGACAGTAATGTCTACTGGGGTAAATGATTTGACTCTCACCAGTCTACAAAATTCATCTTTGGCCTTGTGGAAGTTTTACACCATCACTGCAGCCCTATGAGGGCATGAGTGGTCTGTCCAGTAACACCACTGCTGATTACATCAACAACAAGGGACACTCCAAATACATGACATAGAACACTATTTTTACCAGCACAGTAGTGGTCATGTGATCATGACCACTACTGACTCTCTCTAATGTCAAGAACTCAAGAGATGGTGGAACTAGCAGGCACATCCCTAACAGTTTCTTTACACTGTTTCTAACACAACTTTACACTGAACCCTGAGTTCAGGTCTAAACACAACCTGGTCCAATCCCAACTCCTGCCAGACAGCCATAGGGCTCTTTGGAATAGCACATGAATGGGAGATGAGGGTCATAACATAACTTCTGTCTGTTCACGTCATAAAAAGCTTGTTCTTTCCCCATCACAACACGTATGCTGCTATACTAGCTATGTGCTTTTGGCTTGGAACACTTCTTTCCCAAAAAACTCTGTCAACTTCTCCTGCCTTTCCATCCAGGTTCACTTTTTCCTTAATACACATTACCCACCTGCCATTGCCGTCTGACAGAAATATTCTCAATCATGACGTTATTATTCACCATGAAAAACAGCAAATTGGTAATCGTTAATATCCAGAAGAGGTTAAAATGAATGAGAAGAATATAAAATTTGATCACTACAACAGGTCTGTGGCCTGAACAGGAAATGTTCAGTACCAAAAAACAGTACCAACCAATGTTTGTATGTTATACACAGTGCCAGATGTTTAATCACTAATAATAATATGAAGATCGCATAACAGCGTGTGATGTGATATGTATGTATATGTATAAGTACAGATATATTTATATATATATATATATACCTTGTGAACTCCCATAATGTCAGGGAAGCATCCAAGCAGTCCTTTGTATTCACTGTTAGTTTCCAGCAGGTAGTGCAGGTCTTGTTTTGGCTTATCAAACCAAAAAAGAAAAATCTAAACCAATTTCTCTATAGTTTCAAAGTCAGACTAAATACAGGAACTTGATGTTATAGTTATGGCCTTCATACTAACAATCTTATCACACTTAACAACGAAAATAGACCAAAGTGCAGAGAAAAACAGGAGTGGAGGTCTAAGGACGTCCTGACTTTAATAAGCTTTAAAGCAACAATCCTGACATTAATAAAGACAATACCTGTCTCGAAACTATTTCTGCTATTTCCTCATATATCTTCCCTGTTGTCATTAGTGGTTCAGTAAGAGTTGATTCTCCTTGAGTAGGTTGAGAAGAGGAAGATGGGGAACTTAACTGTTACAGTTGACATGGAAATACGATGCAATGATTGTTCATAATGTGCACATTTTTTTTATTTCACATTTTAGGTGATTTTAGGTCTCCTACCCTGGTATCCACTTGTGTTGAAAACTGTGGACAGGTTCTGAAGTGCTTTCCCTATGTGCCGGTATTCTTTCTGTAGGGCTAGGAAGACAAACAAAAGAAAGTCGTTGAGCTCCTAATTACAGTGTTGCAGTGTTTCAATGTTGCAATGTTGGTGTTGCAGTGTTGTTCTAAAAACTGACTCAGGGCTTCTGAATTCAATCAGTTCATACTGACAGCAGGAAGAACTATGATAATGTTTCTATTTTTGGAAGACAATCTAAATATTAGGTGTTGTCAGGTACTGCTGCATGGCTAACACATTATCTTCCTAAAAAATAATATGGCTGAATGAGTAGTTATTAATTCTCCGTTGCACAGTTTTAACTGAACCCTGACAGTGTGCTATTTGTGAACGTAGCATAGGCAGTGTAATCCACCAGCAGTGTAATCCACCAGCAGCGTATCTGGTGGCAGCTCCACACCCCATTTAACCAGTTAGTCTCAGTGTCTCAGTGTTCAGCTGAGTAGTGTGTGTATTCCTGCTTGGGCAGAAAGAAAACCTGCAGCCAATCAGCCTCTTGCAAGCGTGACTGCGTAACCTGGTTATAAAGCAATGAAAGCATTTTGGAGACATTATTCCTTAATACTAAAGGACGACCACAGAACCACAGAACAGAAACAGAATAAACAGCCTTATATTCGCTTGTAACAGGAAACCGTTATCCTTCAGTACTATGCCACATCCTTAAGTGCTACACCACATCCTTCAGCACTACGCCACTGAGCTAGATAACATCTCTGGTGTCCTCTATCAGGAGGACATGAACTCACGTCCTGTACATCTCTTCCAGTGAAGATGGCCGACAGAAAGGAGACCCTTCACACCTTCATCCATGGATCTGGTAAAGCGGCTGTACATCTCATATTTCTGCTCTCTATAACAAATCAAGCAAGGAACCTCATTCTGACCGTAATCTCAAAGAACATATATGAATATGTTTAAGGGTATTAAAGCTGCCTACATGTCCATAGGATCCAGATCTGGGACCTCGGGGTCTATGGAGGAGAAGATCATTACTCCCACCGTCTCGTCTTTTTCTGCTTTCCGTTTGCCTACTTTCCAGTCCTACCAGAGACAGAGGAAAAGTCACTCATTCATTCATTTAAAAGCTTCAGATGCTACAATGTTGTACGTACATTTACATGCAAATACTGAATGTGAATGGTAGTTTAGAGGTGCTGGTACCTTCTCATCTCTGTAGGTGAGGAACAGTTGAAAAACCTCACTATTTGAGACTACAGGATGTCGACACATACGAGACATCCAAGCCTGTAGACGCTCCATTCTCATTTTAATGAATTCTTCTTCAAACCGCCCTGCATATAAACAATTGAGAGAAAAGCAGTTGATATTGGTCTAAAATACTGTTAGAACTATTATCTGAGCATTTGGTTTCAAATACACAGTACCAGTCCATAGCCTAAGTAAAAATGTTTTACCTTATTATCTATACAATCATCTACATTTAATTAATTTACGTTCACATAATACATTTACATTTACATTTACGGCATTTCGCAGACGCTCTTATCCAGAGCGACTTACAAAAGTACTATGTGTTCAGTCAGAATATGCATCTCTATCTAGTATAAACAGGTTTAAGTCCAAACTATAATAATAATATACACAGAATCATAAATGCATTGTTTTCAAACAACTCATTTCACATTTTTATTGAAATCACAGGAATTTAATGCTAATTTTATCTTGATTTGAAAGTCTGATTTGTTTTATTGTTGCTTAATGTTTTTCCATTTTTAAGTTTTTCTATTTATTTAACCTCATAGCTATTTTTGCAACATTTTTAAAAATCTTAAATTTAAACATTTTTAAAAGTTTCCTGTTCAGATACACTGTAAATGAGAACCTTCCTCTATATATCCCCAAGATTAAATAAAGGTGTAATGATGCAGCACAGTCCCCTTCCTCCCTCCCTCACAGTCCCCTTCCTCCCTCCCTCACAGTCCCCTTCCTCCCTCCCTCACTGTCCCCTCCCTCCTCCCTCATAGGTTTTAAAATATTTGGGCCAGACCCCTAATGTGGGCAAAAGCAACTTTGTTTTCCACTGACCTGTGACTTGTTTATCTGGAAGACTTGGAATAGGGACTGCACAGCCAAACTTTCCCATAAGCCTCTCATACAGCCAATCAAAGTGTTTGTATCTGTGATTGACAGGCCTATTTGTACTCTGAGAAATGACAAACAACAAAAGAGCCATTGTACAGTTGTTGATGAAAGAACACCTCAGAACACCAGGATGACAAAACAGATAGCAAACGTACATTAGGTGTGATCTGATATTCAAACGTACATTAGGTGTGATCTGATATTCAATGTAGCTCTTCAAGCCGTACATTTTGGATCCCTTTTTCGGATGGGCCACCACACAGTCTAACTGGCTTTGTGGGTACAACCACACTGGACCCACATCACCCATCTAGCATTGAGAGGAGGAACAGAGGTTCTGGATCTGGGGAGAAGTCACCAACACAAACAGCAAGAACAACAAAACCAACAGTAGCAAAAGAAACTTACATATATCGGCAATCTGTCAGTTTCTTTAGGCAAATGTTTTGATAGTAAATACACTTCAGGATTTGGTGTCTTGGAAAAAACTTGAAATCTAGAAGGAGATGAATATCATAATTTGGATCAGAACAATAGTGTTTCACACTGGCAGCAAGATTGTGGGTGCTACCATAAAAATAGAGGCACCTCATCAGAGTTCTGCTTAAAGCCTGGTCAGTAACAACTGTTTTATTATTCAACTTCTCTATGTCATGCTTATACATGCTTATCCTACTTGTTTAGAGAGATCTTCACAGAGTGGTGGGCGGCTCCCCACTGACTCGTCTCTCCTCCCTCTTGTGTTTGCGGCCAGCTGTTGCCACCCGACTTGCCATCATCTGACTCATCGTCCCACTCGTCATCATCAATGGAACCTGACACACATGAACCAAAAACCATTTAGATAAAATGAACATTTTGGACATTTTTTCACCTTTTTGTTTTTGGTATGTACACTTTATTCCTGAAGAGTATGTTCTAGATACTTGAAGCAGGTTTCATTTCACTGCCTATAAGTTAAATGTACAAAGCAATGACAGCATAACACATTTATTTTGTCAATTTACATATTTCTTTGATTTCTCTGTTGCTTACATAAGTCTGTATACAATTTCTCTTAGTATTTTTGGTTATAGGCACTCACTCCCTGTTTTCCAGGTCTTTCCCCATCTCATGAGAACTAGCAGCCTACAACACCAACCTCCCCTCCCAGAGGCCGGTTATGCTCTCTTGGATTCTTTGGCCAAAGTCCGAGGTTTTAAGAGATTTTTAATGCTAAATTTAGCCAGTTCAGCGCATTTCAACTAGTTCGGCCAGAAATGTCTGGGCCTCTTGCACTTGGACTACAGTACACGGGTGCAAACAATGGAATCATTGCTCAAATTGTTTCATTTGAATGCATTTAAAACAGTCCTCCAAGAGTGACCCATTTGCCAACACAAACAAATGAAAAGACATCATGAGTTCGTCAACAAATTACTGTAGTGTCAATTACTGTAGTATCATACTACCATAGAACAGCCTGAGACCACCCACACCACCCAGCTTCTCACTTTCAAAATAAATAACTGAGAATACATCAGATAACACATTTATTTTTTCAGTTCTGGCACCTCAGTGGTGGAACGAACTTCCCCTGAGTGTCCGAATGGCAGAGTCTCTTGCTGTTTTTAAGCGAATACTGAAGACACATCTGTTTCAAGAGCACTTAAATTAAATTTTAGTACACTAGCATTTATTAAATATTTGTGACTGTAATGACTTTTCTTGCTTTTATCTTTTAAGTAGGGTTTTTTCAGTATATATTTGAGTATATCTAGGTGTCCATACTGACTGTATCTAATAATATCTTTGCTTAAAGTTTCTTCCTGATTTTAGCCTAAACTAACTAGCTAGAGATTTTGTTCTGAGTAAAACAATGAAGCACTTTTTGTAAGTCGCTCTGGATAAGGGCGTCTGCTAAATGCCGTAAATGTAAATGTAAATGTAAAAATGAACAACTAATGTTGCTCCTTCTTTTTTATTATTATCATTATTATTATTATACCATTCATTTATCTCAGTGTTTTTGGTCCATTAACCAAACGGGAGTAATCAAATACAAAACAAAGATTATTTCATTTTAGGCATATATGTTATTTTTTTAATAGAGATATTCTATAGACATTCTATAAAGCTTTCAGATATTGCAACTTGTTACGTACAAAGTAGAAACACTGACTTCATACTTTGAAGCCTTCTGACAATGAACCACATACAGTAGTTCCATCACTGAGAGAGCTGGACTTCCTCTTACCCTGGTAGGCTAGTGCTTGCTGTTGAGTGTAACCCCAGTTTTCCACTTGACTGCTGTTAGTCTGTTCACTGCCATTAACTCCCTAAAATAAGATAAAAAATATCATTCAAATATCTCTTCATTCTATGCAATCATTCTTTTTTCAATAATGTAAAACACTACTGATACTTAATTTGGCCAATTGACACTGAACTGGAAATGGATTGTATTTACTTTGTAAATGTCAACTACCAAAGCAATTCCAGTAAGCTTTCCATACATACAGCCACACTTCCTGAATTCTGTTCAATGCATCAGAGGAAAATTAAGCCATCATAACACTAACTTATATAAATGTGGATAATAATAGTCTGTTGAAGTGGTCAGCAATAGTCAGCAAATGGATTCATTCTTCAGTATACAGACATAGCCATCTAAAGCCCTCAGCATGGCCATCGACAGCTCCACATATAAAACTGGTTTAGCAGGGGACCTAAAAGGTCTGTGGCTCTTGAATCTTTTCCTCCACTGCACATCAGTCCCAGACTTAATGGCCTGTTTTGACAATAGATCTGACCTTGAGCCTGCGAAGCACTGATCCATCACTATGAGAAAGCATTTGGCTTCTTTCCTGCCCCAACTATTGAAATCATTTATACCAATTTATCCTGAACACAAAGTTCCTCAAGTGTTTATAATCAGTACTCTGTTGTCAAGGATCGTTCCTAACGTCAGTGACTCAGTCCAGGCTGCTAGGATACATACATGGGCCTTTTTCGCAATTTTTAGCACTTGATGACATGCCCTGCTAATGCAATGTTCTAATGTACAATTTTGTTCTATTGAATGAAACATACTAGAAAATCAGTGTTACAGAAACTGTGTGAGATTTGTTTTTCAGATGAGTGATAGTTTCTCTTTTCTTTTTCTTTATGCAGATCTTATAGTGCTGCTTGAAGGTTTGTGATTTTTCAGTTGATTTACCACGATTCTCTTATTTTACCATCACCAGTTTTGGATATGAAATGTCAGGTTTATGTTCATCAATTCCATTTACTTGTTTTGAGGGAAATGTGTGAGTTGCCAGCAGACTACATGAAACATGGAATCAGAGCATGTGGCAATTGACACTGATTGAAAGTAAATGAACCACAGCTGCACTGATAAAGTCAATTAGGTAAAAGACAGGTGAAACACATGTGAGTGCTCATCAAAACCAAGAAGAATAAGAAATAAGAATTCAGGTACCATCCCACATATCACCTCCAGATACCTGCAGACCTCTCTGGCAGCATCTGGCATAAATGTACATTTGTCTACAATCAGGCAAAAAATCAACAGACATGGCATTCACGGGAGACTATAAGGGAGCCTCTGCTCTCAAGAAAGAGCAGAAAGAGGAAAGTTGCCCATTTAAACTTTGCCAGAGAACACTTGAACAAACCAGAGGCTTTCTGGAAGTCCATTCTCTGGACAGATGAGTCCAAAATTGAATTATTTGGCCACAATCACAGGCACCATGTTTGGAGAAAAGTCAACACTGCATATAAAGAGAAGAACCTCCTCCCATGGAGGTGGAAATGTGAAGGTCTGGGCCTGCTTTTCTGCCTCCGGACCTGGACGACTCCATATTATCCAGGGAACCATTCATCAATGGTTTATCAATACATTCTTGGCCAGACTCTCCTGCCATCAGTCAGGGAGTTGACACTGGGAAGGAAATAGAACATGCAACAAGACAACGACCCAAAAATAAACCAAGGAATGGCTTAAGAGAAAGAAGGCTTGCTCTCTGGAATGGCCCAGTCAAAGTACAGACCTCAATCCCATAGAAATACTGTGACAAGATCTACAATGGGAGGTACAAGCCAGAACTCCCTCAAAGCGGAGTTCTGCAAGAAGGAGTAAGAAAAATCACAAAAAGCAGATGTGAGACAAATTGCTGGTTACAGGAGACTTTTGGTCAAAGAAATAGCTGCAAAAGGAGGTACCACAAGCTACTAACTAAGAGTTCACATACTTCTGCATTTGGCAAGATTTTCAGTTTTTTGAGAGAGAAATTACTTTTGTTGAATAAATAATTAAAATATTTATCCTTTTTTTTTTCTTCGGTGGTTCACAAACATTCAAGCATCACTGCATATGAATACATAATATAATAATATTATAAGAGGTTCGGTAAAGCTAATCCTCCTCTGTCTTTGGGAATCTGAAGAGTTGTACATTTTATCCCCAATAAAACGTCAGATGTTTTTATTCCATTCTTTGAATTGTGATGCAGGGATATCTATTGTTAATGATTGGAATAAATATAGGATTCTTGGTAAAATATTCATCTTTATGATTTCTATTCTGGAACTAAAATCCAATGTTAATATTGACCATCAATCCATATCTTAATTCCACCATTGTTGCGCAGAAAGATAGTGCAGCAATAGCAGAATGGTGTTACCCAGCGTAAAAGAGCAAAGACTTTTAACACTAAAAGCACCTCATTTACATACTTATATGTAAAGCGCAGAGGGCCGGTTATTTGACCGCTTTCAACACCTACTACTAATGCAGTGTTGTTTTCACCTACTTAAAGCGCTGAGTCTTTACACAAGGAAGCTGGTACTGACACATAATTAACGCTAGATGGCGTTTTGCACAAAAGGCAGAACGAGCCGCCAAAACAAAATATTAGTAATGGTGACATTTGCACGTAACGTCAATAACAAATTAATGTGACTAACCTTTTAGAATCAGTGGCATGTGACATGGTTTTCAGGAGCCTCCCCATTGTCCGTTTTATTTAGTTTCATATATTGCATTTCCTGGTTTGTGCGAAATCGTAAATGCAAAATATTGGTTTAGTTTTGTTTCATGGTTAGTGTAAGAGTTTGCTTGGTTATTGTAATAATTTGCTTATTTGTGTAGTATTCTGTTGGCCTGTATGTCACTAGATTATCATGTTCATATGGAACACCACTGACACACTGGCCCGCACCCCCGCTGTGAAGCGTTAGCGTCTATTGTCTTGCTAATGCAACAGAGTGCGTTGGAACCTTCAACCCCCACATCCACAGAAAGCTTGTTCAATACTCAAAGTAGCAAACGTGAAGCCAGCAGACCGAGCCAAAGTTTATTTGTATACTCAATGTTATGCCATTTCATGTTTTCATGTCTGTAGACTAAAAGTTGTGTATGTTAGTGTAATGCAGGCTATGGTGAACATAACAAATCTGCAAATAAATGTCTATAATGTTTTATATGGGACAAAGAATAAAAAGCACAAATAGGCTAATGCCAAAATTAATTTCAAAAACATAATTATAATGTTTAATAATATAATAATACAATTATAATATAATTATAATTCATAACAAAATGCAAAAGTATTAAAATGATACAATGCAAAGGTAGAATCAAACATTGGCCTCACGAATATAGATGCCTCTCTGTTCTCTATAATGTTCACTTTGTTCTCTCGCCGTATTGTGTTGCCGTTTCAATTGGAGAGGTGTTCAATCGGAGAATAGCCGATGTGTGCTCCCACGTTCTACACGTTCAACACATTCAAATGTGTTCAGATATTTGAAGATGTTTCCATCGAAGTATGGAGGTTCACAAGCAGCTTTATCACCATTCAGTGATTTACATTCGATTTATTGCATAAGTTTCGTTCCCCAGCTCAAGTCAAGTTCCCTTTATGTATTGAATTGTGAACTCGAGAATAAACCTCTGTCTGCTCAGGTTAACGTTCATGCACTGTTTGAACAATATATGTGCATTTATTGCAGCCAGGTTTAGGTGGTTGTAGAACACTGCTACAGGCCAACGACGGGTGCCTCCCTTCTCTCTTTAGAGTAAGTTTTGTTCCCCAGCTCAAGTCAAGTTCCATTTGTTTTGAATTGTGTCCGCTTCACACAACTTAACATTCAAAACACAGCTTAGGTGCAGTCTTTGCACATTTTCCACAGACCAGTCGCTTACATGTCTGGCAGATGTCATACGTTTTGTTCCCTGAACATCTGCCAACTTGACATTGTTTTCATTTGGAGGGCGGGCAAGGGGTTTCAGGTAAAATTCGCTTTTGTGCCACTGCCCTAGCTGCTTTCGCCATTTTCTGCTGTGCACACAGCTCCTTTACCAACTCGAGAATAAACCTTCGTCTGCCCAGGTTAACGGTCATGCACTGTTTGAACAATATATGTGCATTTATTGCAGCCAGGTCTAAGAGGTTGTAGAACACCGCTACAGGCCAACGACGGGTGCCTCCCTTCACCAAATACAGTCGTGCCATTTGGTCCATAACATCGACGCCACATTTAGTCGTGTTGTAAAAGGAAACAGTTTCAGGCAGTTTCTTTGTGCCATTATCAATTGAAACTGTCTGATGCATTGTGCTCAGGATGCATACATTTATTTTAGGTTTTGCCTGGTAAATCGTTAGAGTTATTTTTCCAGCCCTCAACACCTTGTTGGAAAATCTTTCAGACTGTGCCTGTGTACATGGGGGCATCTCATGTCTGATTTTATTAATCGTTCCAACAATAGTGGTTTTGTTCGCCAATAGGGTGTTTGCAAGTGCCAATGAAGTGAAGAAATTGTCGTTACATTTCTTCCTTTACCCATGAAAGGCATCATCAATCGTAACACAACATTTTCGGACAACTGTTGACCAGCCGGCCTGCTTTCATCTCTCACTAGATAGGGAATTGCGTTTAGCATATATTTTGTCTCAACATCAGTGGCCACCCAGAACTTTATCCCAAATTTATCTGGTTTATTGGCCATGTACTGACTGAAACGTCAGCGAGCTTTGGTTGGGAACAGTTGCTCCTCGAAAGTTATGTTCTCACCGGGCGTGTAAGAAGCAATACTGTTTTTCACAAATTTATCGAAAATCTCTGAGATCATTGCAAATTTATCTGTCACAAGGCGGGCAGCCTTTGTGTTCTTGTCATCAAAACGCAGATAGCGCATGATATCTCTGAATGTCTGTTGAGACATTGTCTCTTTGAAAATGGGTTGCTGTTGAATCGCCCAAGCCGAGTTTTCACTCAAACTGTGTATCCGGCCCAACACGCACGCTCTTCTTTCTTTACACGCACACTCAGTTTTGAACTTTGATTAATTTTGTTTTGAAAACTATTGATCTTTACTTATTTATACTAATTAAATGACATACGAATCTTTGCGACACCCGCTGGCAGAAAAGAGAATCACAGTCTTGAAATGTAGGCGATGACGGCAATATTACGGAGATACGAGCGAAATCGATTTAAACTAGCCTGTACGGAGTTTCTTTTAACCATGTAATAATACTAATTTATTAAAAGTACCATTCTGGGAGAAGTCATGAAAGTAGGGTTCTGAAATTGGATCCAGTTCAAAGATATTTATTTTTTTTGTGCTGCAGCAGTCAAATGACCGGCGCTCGGCGCTTCTAGGTATAAGTAGGTCGAACAGATGCGGCGCTTCTAGTAGGACGTCACAGCGGTCAAATGACTGGCGCTTGGCGCCTCTAGTGTTAAGTTATCATCATCAACCGTGCATGACATCATCAAAAGATTCAAAGAATCTGGAACAATTGCTGAGCGAAAGGGTCAAGGTCGTAAAATTCTACTGGATGCTCGTCATCTCCAGGCCCTTAAACGTCACTGCACCTCAAACAGAAATGCCACTGTCAAGGAAATAACAGAATGGGCTCAGGAATACTTCTAGAAAGCATTGTCAGTGAACACAATCCATCGTGCCATCCGCCGTTGCCAGCTGAAACACTACACATTGCAAAGAGGAAGCCATTTCTAAGCAAGCTCCACAAGCTCAGACGTTTGCACTGGGCCAGGGGTCATTTAAAATGACGTGTGGCAAAATGGAAGACTGTTCTGTGGTCAAATGAGTCACGATTTGATGTTCTTTATGGAACACTCGGACGCCATGTCATCCGGACCAGAGAGGACAAGGATAACCCAAGTTGTTATCAATGCTCCGTTCAGAAGCCTGCATCACTGATGGTATGGGGTTGCATGAGTGCTTGTGGTATGGGCAGCTTGCATGTCTGGAAAGGCACCATTAATGCAGAGAACTATGTTCAGGTTCCAGAACAACATATGCTCCCATCTAGATGTCATCTCTTTCAGGGAAGACCCTGCATTTGTCAACAAGATAATGCCAGACCACATTCTGCAGCAATCACAACATCATGGCTACGTAGGAGAAGGATCCTGGTACTGAAATGGCCAGCCTGCAGTCCAGATCTTTCACCTATAGAGAACATTTGGTGCATCATAAAGAGGAAGGTGCGACAAAGAAGGCCCAAGACGACTGAACACTTAGAGGCCTGAATTAGACATGAATGGGAGAGCATTCCTATTTTTAAACTTGAGAAACTGGTCTCCTCTGTCCCCAGATGTCTGTTGAGTGTTGTAAGAAGAAGGGGGATGCCACACAGTGGTAAAAATGGCCTTTTCCCAAATTTTTTGGGATTTATTGACGCCATGAAATTTTGGCGTCAAAATTTAATAATAATTTTCCCTTAAATTGATACATTCTCTCAGTTTAAATTTCTGATCTGTCATCTATGTTCTATTACAAATAAGATATTGACATTTGCAATCTCCACATCATTGCATTCAGTTTTTAATCACAATTTGTTCAAAGTGTCCCAACTTTTTTGGAAGCCGGTTTGTACAATACATGCACAAAATTGTGTGGGAATGGTTATTAAGGGAATGGGAAATGTTTATGTAGCATAAAAGTGTGGGGTATGGTGTACAAAGCCTTAATACAGTGTATAAATTCTTAAATAAATATACCGTTTCTACTTCGCGGATTGTGTATATATCTTTTTTTTTTATCATTTTAGTGTGGGAGGTTTCATGGCTAATTTGGACCGGCCTGGTGGCCAATCTTCATTAATTGGCACATTGCACCAGTAAGAGCAGAGTGTGAAGATTCAATAAGCAGGGTAAGAGCACAGTTTTGCTCAAAATATAGCAATGCACACAACATTATGGGTGACATACCAGAGTTCAAAAGAGGACAAATTGTCGGTGCACATCTTGCTGGTGCATCTGTGACCAAGATTGCACACAATAATTTATTAGTATGGTGTAGGGCCTCCTTTTGCGACCGATACAGCGTCACTTCGTCTTGGGAATGACATATACAAGTCCTGCACAGTGGTCAGAAGGATTTTAAGCCATTCTTCTTGCAGGATGTTGGCCAGGTCACTATGAGATGCAGGTGGAGGAAAACATTTCCTGACACGCTCCTCCAAAACACCCCAAAGTGGCTCAGTAATATTTAGATCTGGTGACTGTGCAGGCCATGGGAGATGTTCAACTTCACTTTCATGTTCATCAAACCAATCTTTCACCAGTCTTGCTGTGTGTATTGGTGCATTGTCATCCTGATACATGGCACCACCTTCAGGATACAATGTTTACATTTACATTTATGGCATTTAGCAGACGCCCTTATCCAGAGCGACTTACCGATGGTTTGAACCATCGGATGCACATGGTCCTCCAGAATGGTTCGGTAGTCCTTGGCAGTGACACGCCCATCTAGCACAAGTATTGGGCCAAGGGAATGCCATGATATTGCAGCCAAAACCATCACTGATCCACCCCCATGCTTCACTCTGGGCATGCAACAGTCTGGGTGGTACACTTCTTTGGGGCTTCTCCACACCGTAACTCTCCTGGATGTGGGGAAAACAGTAAAGGTGGACTCATCAGAGAACAATACATGTTTCACATTGTCCACAGCCCAAGATTTGCGCTCCTTGCACCATTGAAATGGACATTTGGCATTGGCACGAGTGACCAAAGTTTTGGACATAGCAGCCCGCCATGTATATTGACCCTATTTAGCTCCCTGATTGACAGTTTTGGTGGAAACAGGAGAGTTGAGGTGCACATTTAATTCTGCCGTGATTTGGGCAGCCATGGTCTTATGTCTTTTGGATACAATCCGGGTTAGCATCCAAACATCCCTTTCGGACAGCTTCCTCTTGGGTCCACATTTAATCCTGTTTAAATCTGGATGTGGTTTGTCCTTCTTGGTGGTATGCTGACATTACCCTGGGTACCGTGGCTCTTGATACATCACAAAGACTTGCTATCTTGGTCACACATGCGCCAGCAAGACGTGCACCAACAATTTGTCCTCTTTTGAACTCTGGTATGTCACCCATAATGTTGTGTGCATTGCAATATTTTGAGCAAACTGCTCTTACCCTGCTAATTGAACCTTCACACCTTCTTACTGGTGCAATGTGCAATTAATGAAGATTGGCCACCAGGCTGGTCCAATTTAGCCATAAAACCTTCCACACTAAAATGACAGGTGTTTCAGTGTCATTGTCCAACCCCTGTGTGTGTGTATATATATATATATATATATATATATATATAGTGTGTGTACAACTAGTTTGTGTCCCATCTTTTCTATATGTTCCAAGACATCTACTCAATTGTAGTCAGATGGTTACTAAATATCATGTGGCACAAAAGGCTCTAAAGATGTAAAAGAAGAGGACATGCAGTAGGTTGCCCATGTATCCATATACAGTGATGCTTGAATGTTTATGAACCACCCAAACATGGTCATTGTTTTCTTAAAAGAAATTTAAAAAAATAGTAATGTAAATGTAAATAATCTTCTGACACAAACAACCAAATGTCAATTGTAAAGCAGACCTTCTAAATAAGAATAAATATTTTCATTATTTATTCAACAAAAATAAATTCTCTCTCTCAAAAAAATGAAAATCTTGCCAAATGCAGACGTATGTGAACTCTTAGTTAGTAGCTTGTGGTACCTCTGTAAGGCGGGTAGTCCGGGGAGGACTACTCGCAGGTGTTTTGAAAGAGATCGGACTCAAGTGCCACAAAACAAAACCACGAACTGAAACCTCCGTAAGACACACGGGAAACGCGGATAAAGCAAAATAAGAAAACTAGAAAATTACAACGTAGGAATACTAGGCGCATACCGGACAATAAGGAAAACCAAAAACCACACGGAGCAGGCTCAACGTGTCACAAACACACAAAGGCAAATACCCATAAGGGAGAGAAAAATAAAAAACGATAGGAAGTGAAACAGAACAAGGAAAACTTGAGAAAGGCCAGATAAGGCGCAGGAGTAAATAACTCGAAACATCCAGGTCAAGAGGAGAAACTGGAAACGCTCAGAACGATGCCGAAGGCTGCAGAAGAATGAGCAAAATGCATCAAACAACTCAGCAAAGACAAGCTGCCGTCCTCAGCCTAAAATAGGGAGACGGACAGCTGCAGGTAGTCATGCTGATTAGAAAAATTAATTGGTTCTAGCTCTCACACCCCCTCTAGTGGTAGCCGAGGGTGTAGTCCTAGAGCCAGCCCTGACAGAGCCCCCCTCCGAGGGCCGAGTCCCCCGGGCCCAGGGCAACAGCCCTATCCCGATAAAAATCAGAAATAAGGGATGGGTCAAGGATGCGTGGCAGGGACCCAACTGCGTTCTGCCGGCCCGTAACCCTCCCAGCCAACCAAAAACTGGTCCCGACCCCTAACGCGACGGACGCCCAGGAGGAGACGAACGGTATAAGCAGGGGCCCCATCAATCATGCGAGGAGCAGGAGTAGCGGACGGACCGGGGCGCCACACAGGTAAGGTCGCAGACGGGACACATGGAAGACAGGATGCACACGCATAGACGGAGGAAGCACCAACCGGTAGGAAACCGGATTTATTCGACGGTCCACCTTAAAAGGACCCAGAAACCGAGGAGCCAACTTCTTGGTACCCCCACGAACAGGTAAGTCTTTTGATGACAGCCAAACCCGTTGACCGGGCGAAATGACAAGGCTGGGAGACGGTGTTTATTAGCTTGGCGCCTGTAACTATCAGAGGCTTTCACCAGCGCCTTTCGCAAGACGAGTCCAGGCCCTGCGACACCGCCGGACCTGCGCCGCTACCCCAGGCACAGCTACCGATTTCTCCTGGTCAGCAAACAGCGGAGGAGAATACCCAAACAGGCACTCAAACGGTGACATGCCCAGCGAGGAATGCCAAAGGGTGTTATGGGCGAACTCAGCCCATACCAGGTGGTCAGACCAGGAGGCTGGGTTAGTGGAAGCCAGACAGCGTAGGGTCTGCTCGAGGTCTTGGTTGACCCTTTCCGTTTGACCATTAGACTGGGGGTGGAACCCGGAAGAGAGACTGGCTGTGGCCCCTAAGAGGTCCAGGAAAGCTTCCCAGAACCGACTGGAGAATTGAGGACCCCGATCGGACACCACGCCCCGAGGAAAACCATAGTTGCGTACCACGCGTGCGTCAACAATAGGGAGGCGGTCTCTTTGGCCGAAGGAAGTTTAGGCAGGGCGGCAATTTACTAAATTTGGTGAAACGGTCCACAATTACCAAAATGGTCGTGAGACCTCTCGAAGCCGGCAACCCAGTGATAAAATCTAAGGAGACATGGGACCATGGTCTAGAGGGAACGGGCAACGGGTGCAGGAGCCCACTGGGCTTAGCTCGTGGTACTTTACCCCTATTGCAAATGTCGCACTTAGCAACAAAACCCCCTACATCCTGATCCATATTGGGCCACCAGAACCTTCGTTTGATGAATTCTAAGGTACGCCGCACCCCCGGGTGAGCCACGAAGCGAGATTGATGTCCCCAATCCATAACCTTCTGCCGAACGCCAGACGGAACATATAAACACTTCTCAGGACCCCCTCCGGGATCAGGCTCAGCAACCAGGGCCTGCTTAACCTCATTCTCGATCTCCCATTGAATAGGAGCGATTATCATGTCCGAGGGTATGATAGTGCTAGCGGGGCTGGATGCGGTGGAGACCTCCCACTGTCTAGAAAGAGCGTCGGGCTTAATATTCTTCGACCCTGGGCGATAGGAGATCGTGAAATTAAACCGTCCGAAAAATAGTGACCACCTAGCTTGTCTAGAGTTAAGCCGTTTGGCCTGCTGTAAATAAGACAAGTTCTTGTGGTCAGTCCATACCACAAAAAGGGTGAAGGGTACCCTCAAGCCAATGTCGCCATTCCTCTAATGCCAGTTTGACGGCCAGCAACTCCTTATCCCCGACATCGTACCGACTTTCGGTAGGAGTAAAGCGGTGGGAAAAAAAACGCGCATGGATGTAAGCGCGGGGGTTGCCCTACCCGTTGAGACAGAACCGCTCCCGCCCCTAAGTCAGAGGCATCAGTCTCCACGATAAAGGGAGCTCAGGATCTGGGACACGCAACACCGGAGCGGATACGAAACGCTGTTTTAGGTCATCAAACGCGGCTTGGGCTTCAGGGGTCCACGCAAATTTACCCAGCGACTTCTTGGTGAAGGCAGATAACGGCGCAGCCAAGGTACTAAAACCCTTGACAAAGCGACGATAAAAATTGGCGAACCCTAGGAAGCGCTGAACCAACCGAACCAATGTGGGTTTGGGCCATTGAGCTACGGCACGGTTTTTGCAGGATCCATGGCCAACTGATCCTTGGACACGACAAACCCGAGGAAGGCTACCTCGGAAACGTGAAACTGGGATTTCTCTAACTTCACGTATAAATGATTTTCCAATAAAAGTTGCAGCACCCTTAAACGTGACGAGTGTGTTCTTCCAGGGACCGACTATAAATGAGGATGTCGCCGAGGTAGACGAAAACAAAATCATCCAAAGCTTCTCTGAGAACCTCGTTCACGTACCGCTGGAAGGCAGCCGGGGCGTTCATTAACCCAAAAGGCATAACTAAGTATTCATAGTGACCGGCCGGAGTGATGAAGGCTGTCTTCCATTCATCTCCCTCTCGTACACGTAGTAAATTGTACGCACTCCGCAGATCCCATTTAGAAAATACCGTAGCGTGCTGCAATGCCTCGAACGCCGAAGACATGAGAGGAAGCGGGTGACGGTCCTTAACAGTAATTTTATTTAGACCACGATAATCAATACACGGCCTGAGACCCCCGTCCTTCTTACCCACAAAGAAAAACCCAGCGCCGGCAGGAGAATTAGAAGGGCGAATAAACCCCCCGGCGAGAGCTTCCTGGATATACTGATCCATAGCCTTGCGTTCAGGTAACGCTAGGGAAAACAACCGCCCTCTAGGAGGGGAAGTACCAGGGAGAAGCTCGATCGCGATGTCATAAGCACGATGGGGTGGTAGATGGCTTGCCTTTTGCTTGCTAAAAACCTCCCTGAGGTCGTGGTATTCAGAGGGGATTTTCTTTAAATCAATCCCCTCCTCCGGATCCGTAATCTGTTCGCTAGGGAGAGGCGCTAAGCACGATCCTTCGCACACCTCCCCCCACCGCCGAATGGTCAGATTAAGCCAGTCTACCTCAGGGTTATGGCGCTGGAGCCACGGAAACCGAGTATGAGTTGAAGTTTAGGGGCAGTTATGACATACGGGGTTAGAGTCTCAACATGACTGCCTATCTGGATTTTAAGAGGAATAGTTTGATGAGAGACCTCTCCAGAGCAGAGAAGGCGCCCATCCACAGCAGCAACCGAAAGGGGTTTTTCTAAAAGAACTAGAGGAATCTTTAGTGATTCAGCGAGTTGAGCATCAATAAAATTACCGGCCGCACCAGAGTCAACCAACGCCATCAGGCGATGTTCACTGGATCCCCTCCACGACAACACCACGTGAGGAGTTAAGCCTACAGCTGGGGAATATTCCGCAGGACCCACCGGGCGATACCCCATTCACCGATGGGCTTGCTCGTTTCCCTGTAGCTTAGGACAAATTCGCATTAAATGCCCGATACTCCCGCAATAAAGGCACCTGCCCTCACGAATACGTGTCTGTCTTTCCTGCTTAGACAAACGTGTGTGACCTAGCTGCATTGGCTGCTCCTCTGCCTCAGTATTAGTGAGAGAGTCACGGTGAGGGGAATTCGGCGTCGGGTCTGCGGGGCTTTAGGAGAGTACGCCGTTGGGTTTTGCGCTCGCGCATTCTGTTGTCTATTTTAATTGACCATTCTATTAGCTCTTCTAAATCCGCGGGTTGATCTCTAATGGAGAGCTCGTCCTTGAGCTCCTCGTTAAGACCTTCTAAATAAACGGCGGCAAGAGCTCCTGTATTCCAGTCGCTTTCGGCCGCCAGCGTGCGAAATTCTAATGAATAATCCGCCACAGTTAAACGACCTTGTTTAAAGCGAAGTAATTTAGACCCTACCATACCTCCTGCAGCAGGATGATAAAATACTTGTCGCATCGCTTGTGAAAATGAACTAAAAGGCTCGCATATCTCTGGCTGGTGCTCCCAGACCGGAGTAGCCCAACGTAGGGCTTTTCCCGTAAGCAACGTCATCACGTAGCGACTTTGGATCTCTCCGAGGGGAACCTCGAGGGCTGTTGTTCGAAAATCAGCGAACATTGTAATAGAAAGCCCCTGCATTCATCGGATGCTCCGTCAAATCGCATGGGGGAGGGCAGACTGGGTTCAGAGCGAATGACGGGTATACTGACGGGTGGATCAGTCGAGGTGCTTGGCTGACTAGTAGCTTGCCCCTCGTTGGTCCCAGACTTTAGATGCCCTAGGATTTGTTGGAGGGTCTGCTCATGCCTACCAACAGCCTGTCCTTGAATGAGCAGAGCTTCTTTCAGCTCACAAAGGGCCTGCAGTGTGGCTGAGTCCATAGTTAGGCTGAGTTGTTCTGTAAGGCGGGTAGTCCGGGGAGGACTACTCGCAGGTGTTTTGAAAGAGATCGGACTCAAGTGCCACAAAACAAAACCACGAACTGAAACCTCCGTAAGACACACGGGAAACGCGGATAAAGCAAAATAAGAAAACTAGAAAATTACAACGTAGGAATACTAGGCGCATACCGGACAATAAGGAAAACCAAAAACCACACGGAGCAGGCTCAACGTGTCACAAACACACAAAGGCAAATACCCATAAAGGGAGAGAAAAATAAAAAACGATAGGAAGTGAAACAGAACAAGGAAAACTTGAGAAAGGCCAGATAAGGCGCAGGAGTAAATAACTCGAAACATCCAGGTCAAGAGGAGAAACTGGAAACGCTCAGAACGATGCCGAAGGCTGCAGAAGAATGAGCAAAATGCATCAAACAACTCAGCAAAGACAAGCTGCCGTCCTCAGCCTAAAATAGGGAGACGGACAGCTGCAGGTAGTCATGCTGATTAGAAAAATTAATTGGTTCTAGCTCTCACACCCCCTCTAGTGGTAGCCGAGGGTGTAGTCCTAGAGCCAGCCCTGACAACCTCCTTTTGCAGCTATCACTTCAACCAAAAGTCTCCTGTAACCAGCAATGTGTCTCACATCTACTTTTTGTCACATCTACCTCCTTGCAGAACTCCAGTTTGAGGGAGATCTGGCATGTACCTCACATTGTAGATCTTGTCACAGTATTTCTTTGGGACTGAGGTCTGTACTTTGACTGGGCTATTCCAGAGAGCAAGCCTTCTTTCTCTTAAGCCATTCCTTGGAAGTTTATTTTTGGGTCGTTGTCTTGTTGCATATTCTATTTCCTTCTCAGCGCCAACTCCCTGACTGATGGCAGGAGAGTCTGGTCAAGAATGTATTGATAAACCATCCATAAATGGTTCCCTGGATAATATGGAGTCGTCCAGGTCCGGAGGCAGAAGAGCAGGCCCAGACCTTCACATTTCCACCAACAGGCTTCACTGGGAGGATGTTTTTCTCTTTATATGCAGTGTTTTCTCCAAACTTTTCTCCAAACTGCCTGTGATTGTGGCCAAATAATTCAATTTTAGACTCATATGTCCACAGAATGGACTTCCAGAAAGCTTCTGGTTTGTCGAAGTGTTCTCTGACAAAGTTTAAATGGGCAACTATCCTCTTTCTTTAGAAAACCTGGTTATTCGTGTTCGAGTTGCGGGGGCAGTTGCGTAAGCAAAGAGGCCCAGATTTCCCTCTCACCAACCACCTCTCCTAGCTCATCTGGTGGGATGCCGAGGCATTCCCACGACAATCCTGGGTCTTCCCCGTGGTCTCCTCCCAGCTGGACATCTGCCTGTCAATCTCTCGTTCCATCCTTCACTCACTCGTGGACAAGAAACCCAGATACTTGAGGCTTCCACACCGAACCCCCTCCGCCGCTTGGCTATGTTGAGAAATTCTGTCCATAAAGGTTATGAACAGAATCGGTGCCAATGGGCAGCCTTGGCGGAGTCCAACTCCCAACGGGAACCAGTCTGACTTAATGCTGGCCATGCAAACCAAGCTCCTGCTCCATTTGTACAGGGACTGGATAGCCAGTAGCAGCGGGCCCCGTACCCTATACTCCTGGAGCACCCCCCAGAGGAATCCCCGAGGGACACGGATGCCTTCTCCAAATCCACATAACACATGTGGACTGGTTGAATGAACTGCCATGCACCCTGTAGGACCCTCGCAAGGGTGAAAAGCTGGTCCATTGTTCCATGACCAAGACGGAACCCGCATTGTTCCTCTTGTAACTGAGATTTGACTCTATCGACCGGACTCTCTTCTCCCCTGCATAGACCTTAGAAGTGTGAGAAGTGTGATCCCCTGATAGTTGGAGCACACCCTCCGGTCCCCTTTCTTTCGTAAAATCTGTCATGCTCTGCTTTTTCTGATTCAACAGGGTGTTGTCTGACAAAATAAACAATATTGAGCGTATACATGGAAGTACTGAAGAGCTCAACAGTATTTTCCACAAGGTGTCCAAGGCCTCTCCAAAGTGCCACGCCTTTATCTAAATGTGCCACACCCTTATCCAAGACGTTGGCCACTATTAATCAAGAGCATGCAGCATTTTTTTTTACTAAAACAAAAGTTCTAATACTTCTAATGTTATAATACTGCTTATATTCTAATAATTATTATGCAATCTCTTATTCACAACTGTTTATTCATACTCACAAACGCAACTGCGTCCTTCGTAGCTCTTCTTAGCCGTTCTTAGCTAACTTCCGGTTTAGCATTCTACCCAAACAACTCTGCAAAACTCCAGCTAAATTGAACATTTTCTTTTTCTATGATGTCCAAAAGTATATGCAATCAAATTATTCACTAACAAAATAATGTACGACTGCTTCAATTTTTCCAAACAGAGTCGATCGCATGTGCTCTGGAGAGTTTATCTTAGTTTAGCTTAGGTTAGCATGTTTACTACCGAAATGGCTTGATGTGTTGAGCATGAAATTCCCAAAGACAAGCAATCACGAATCACAACAAGTGAAATGTTAATCTTTTCAGCTTTGAATGAGCTATTGGCTAGAACAGCTATCAATCACTTCGAAGGTGTCAGCTTGTCGCTTTTGCAGTTACTTGATAGCGCCCCCCCCACACACACACACCTCGCCAGGCAGAGGTGTGAAAGGCTGTCATTCAAAACCATCACCACCCTACAGACCAATAAAATTACGGAATTCAAAAGTAAACAGATGTAGCTTTGCAATTCGAGAGCAGACTACTTAAAACGACACTGCGATGTCGCTGATAGGTCAAGAATTGTTTGTTGTTCTCAGCAAAGGAAAGGATTACGCGTTTGTATAAGATGTCGTGAGCAAGCAAATAAAGGTATTTACAAACATTCCATACGCTGTTTGAAAGTGTGAGACTGATGCTTTGATAGTAAATGAATTTTAGGAGACAAAACGAAGTAATCTTACTTCGTAGACTTTTTAAAATAACGATTTAAAGGGCGTGTCAAGCTGCACGTGTAAACCACATGGTGTAAACACAGTGTGTTCAGAATGGGATTTCTCACAAACAGTTGCGTGTAGATAGCTGAAAATCGGTATACAGCAAGTTATACTAGTTCTATAAAATACATTTTGTGTGATGGGCTTGTGTTTTAAGAACTTTCAATATTATTAGTTAAAAACAGATTTGTACCGGTGACGGGACCACTAGGGGCGCAACTGCACAAACAGGTTAAAGGGGAACCACCACCCTGAATTACCAGTCCAGAGCCACTGCCCCCGATGTACACCAGTTCTGCTTCCTCTGTGGAAGGCATGATGGTGGGATTGAGAAGATCCTCGAAGTATTCCTTCCACCGTCTAATGACATCCCCAGTCAAGGTCAGCAGATCAACAGTTCTGAATCACGTTTCATGCACAATCTTGTGAGGAAGAGTCAATATGAAGGTTAGCATCACTATGTAAGTAAAAGCAGATGTTTCCCTCACCTGTATGTAATCCTCAGGCACTAAGCCCGTTTGTCCTGTAGAGTTCTGAGCTTCTACCCAGCCTCCACCAACATTCTACATGAAGCAGAAACAACAATGTAACATGCCATAACTATCTACATCTGGTACACGAATGGCCAAAATGAATTACGTGAGGAGACTTCCATATGGACACCAGGAAACAAGCCTGTTGTAATCAATTTAAGTTTTTGTCAACTACCACACCCTGTCTTTAATATTACACCCACTTCCCAACACAAGCACACCCTTAGTGATAGATCACTGCCAGGAGAGCTGTCTGCCTCTCTTTGCTTGTTTCATTTGTTAAGCATGTTGAAAGAGTCCAGGATAGTGACAGACAATAACACAGACACAGTGGTTATTGTATGATGAGCTTGCTCTCGTTCGGCCAGAGCTACATTTGGAAGAAGAGAAATGCTGACTATGACACCCAAGAACACCATCCACACCGTGCAGCATGGAGGTGGAAACATTATGCTTTGGGGGTGTTTCTCTGCTAAGGGCACAGGACATCTCCACTGCAGCAACAGGAGGATGAACGGGCCTTGTACCATAAAATCCTGAGTGAAAACCTTCCCACCGCCAGGACATTGAAAATGGGTCATGGATGGATCTTCCAGCACAACTATGACCTAAAACACACAGCCAAGGCAACACAGGAGTGGCTCAAGAAGGAGCCCATGAAGGTCATGGTGGTCTAACCAGCCTCTAGACTGTAATCCCATAGAAGACTTAATCCCATAGAATAATTCATCCCATAGAATACTGAAGCTTTGAGTTGCCAAGTGACAGCCTGCCTGATGATCTGCAAAGAGGAGTGGACCAAAATTCCTCCTGATATGTGTGCAAACCTGGTCATCATCTACAAGAAATGTCTGACCTCTGTGCCTACAAGTGATTTGACACCAAGTACTGCTTGTTTTGCCATTGATCAAATCTGTATTTCAAATCAATTTATGAATTTTCTATAAAGTGCCTTTCTGGATTTTCTTTTCTATCTCTCACTGTTAAACCTACCAGTACAATTACAGACTACTAAATGTCTGTCAGTGGGCAAAAGTTCTTTAAAAAACATACACACAAAAAAAAAGAAACTTTTTGCCACTCAGGTAAGTGATAATATTTATTTTAATTTAAATATTTATTTGAACCATGCAAAAAAACACATATAGGGATACTGGTGATGCTGGTGCAGGCAAGGTTTCCTCACCCAGTTAATGACAGTGAGTAGTTCTCCCTCTTGGACGCTCAACTCATTGTTGCCTGGCTCAGCGGTGAAGTCATACAGGACCTGAGTCTGAACACAACAAATACACATTACATGATTCATACAGTAACGGAGTCTGAACACAACAAACACACATTACATGATTCATACAGTACTGGAGTCTGAACACAATACACATTACATGATTCATACATCTCCCATGGGTCCACCACCTGTGGGAGAGGTAGTACTAGTGGCCTGGTTCATTGTGGATCAGGCGGTGGCCGAAGGCGGAAGCCTGGTGTGCGAGGCTCAGAGATACCAACTATATACAGTTGGGCTCACCTCAATGCAGTTTGTATTCTGAACCAATCCTCTCGAGAGAGGTTGAACTTTATTCCTTTCTAGAGTTGCCCATGGTGAAAGGTGGAGGGCAGGAGTGGCCTTACTCATAACACCTCAGCTCACTGTGGAAGGAATACTTTGAGGATCTTCTCAATCCCACCATCATGCTTTCTATAAAGGAAGAAGAACTGGGTTTGCCCATCACTCGGACCGAGGTGACCTGGGTTGTTGTGAAAGTCCTTGACGGCAAGACTCTGTAGGTGGAGGAGATCCACCCTGGGTTCCTTGTGGCTCTAGATGTTGTGGGACTATCCTGTATGGCGTCATATCCGTGTCAAAAATCGCGAGCGCGTAAAATCATTTCGCGCGAGCAAAAATGCTGTCACGCGCGAGGAGAGAGCTGCTCGCGCGAGCAAAAACGCTCTCGCGCGCGGAGAGAGCTTCATCGCGCGAGCAAAACTACTCTCGCGCGAGCAGAGAGAGTTGCTTGCGCGAGGAAAATTTGTCACACCCTTTCTGCTTGCTCTTAAGTTCCTGCTCGCGCAGCGGATCATTTCATTTTTGACAGTCATGGGAGGGACCCAGACAGGATTGGCTGCGGCTGTTTTCGGATGTGAATTGTGATTGGCTGTCAGTACTTGTCACACAGGATCTGTTTCAGCGTGATGGCGGACTCCAGAGAGGTAGGTGCAGCTGCTTCGTTGATGCTAAGTATGGAACATAAATATTTCTCATTAAATAGAAAATATAGAAAAAACGTGAAAATTTAAGTCTTAATCATTTTTTCTAAGCGGGTATTGTGAAATCAGTTACGTTTTATTTACTTTATTAGCGTTACAAAACAAGTTAAGCCAAATTTGGCCTTTTAGGCTGAGCTGCGAAATGCCGCAAGACACGTGGTTACTCTACTGCGCAGTGCCCTAGCTGATAACCGTCGGTCAGTGTCTGCAGTTTCTGCAACTGGTAAGTAAATGGCAACAAAGTTGAGATTACATGAAATAATCTCAGATGTAAAATGTCTAATCACTATGGTCGAAACATTTGCACTGATTTGAGAAATACTTTTGTACACTTAAATTGTATAGACAGTTTTAAGATGTTTCTGCAGATGAAGTGCAGGTTCAGGGACAGCAGGCATCAGACAGCAGACAGGCAATAGAAAGACAGGAACAGATTGCTCCTGGCAACCGGGAGCAGTCTGCAAGGAGACAACATGCCACTGTCCAGCAGCAGCGGACCTTTGGCTTTTCTGGTACATGCAGTTCAGTGGAGCAAAGTATGACCAGGTTTGAATCTCTCAATTGAGGAAATCATGTAACACCTTGTAATTATGATAAGAACATTCAGCCCAGTTCACAATTGTGAAATTATTTACATGTATAATTATACAATAAAACATTTCTCAGCCTGGTTAAGGGATTTAACTTAGGAACAACCACACAATTCCTAACACCTGGCCTTGACAGACCTTGACAATTTACATTTCTGTGTTCTTTTATATAACATTATTATTGTTCATAATAATAAATAAAGCTCAGTCTTTGTGTGACCAAATTATATACTTGTGTAGCAAAGAGATGAAAATGTGTGACACATCAGAATGCATTGCCCAAGTCATTATTGATGTGTAACAGTCTTTGATGCTAAATATTATGGTCTCTGCCAACTCAAATATCTGAACTTGATATCTGAATTTTATTACTCAGGTCTTTCCCTGGACTCTTTAAATCCCGTAGAATTGGCACCCCATCTCCAAAAAGAAAGGCTGCTAGATCAACACCAGTTCAGTTTTACCTCCTAAACAAGTCTGTAGAGAGGACCCCAAAGATGTCTATGGAACTTGTTCTTCTCCAGGCAGGACTTGGAAGGAGGACAGTTATCATCCCAGAAGATGCACAGCACTCTGAGGTCAAGCATTTGAAAGTCCACAGATAAACAAATATTTAAAGTATTTCTTTATGTACTTCAATGCTGGCAAGGATGGTAAGAATAGTTTTTGATTGCCCAAATTATTTTTTTGTACTTCTGTTATGTTAAAATATTGCTTTTACTAGGTCATCAAACATTTCTTCTAACAACAGTGGTATGGTCCAAAGAATGATCCTTTTTTAATATTATATAATTGTTTACTTCTGTTACAGATTTCCAGTCTACTCTTGGAAACATACCCTAAAATGGATTCACTGCAGGGAGCATGGATGCTATATAAAGCTGTTGGTAATTAATTTATGTTTCACTGGAATGCAAAAGCTAGGCCTGTGTTACAAAACAACAAGGAAAATCACCATCTACACAAGTGGTGACCTAGAGTCTAGCACAGCTGGGTGACTTTGCCTACTCAAACACACAAAATTCAACACATCACCCAAGTTCAATGTTTCAGGTCTGTTTTGTGCAAAATCACCAAACTGTCCTGGACATCTGCAGTGTAGGACTGCGTGTCCCCTGAAAAACATCATTAGTGGTTAGTAGATAGGTGAGGCGCACTTATAGCCTTGTGACATGATAGCTTACACATTCATTATCAGCAGCGCTATGTTCCCCATGTTTGTTTCACCATTTATTTACTGAGTGGCATCAATGCTTCTCAAAAGTTTTAAAAATAAATATTGAGCTTCTCTTTACTTTCTCATTCTGTTCACTGGTAGGAACATTGTACTACATTTTCTGGAACCAGTAATTTTTCTGAGCTCATTTGCATATTTTCCATTCAGGAGGATCAGGTCAGCGAAAGTTGAATGTTGTGCCACCGGAAGGAAGCAGAGGGCTACACAGGGGCATATATTATCAAAGCCGTAGGAGGAAGGGGTTGTCTATACATCATGCCCTTACAGGGAACTCTGGACCTCTCCCCCTTACATTTTTCATCAAGAGAATTTGAAAGGATGCCAAAAGCTCAATGTGCCACATGTCATGTGGACATACCTATTCAGCTACTGGCTCTACATGCCCAGAAGTGTGAACCAGACAAAGGCAGTGCATTAAATCCTGTAAAGTATAATTTCAGTTTTCAAAATCACATTTCATATTTGTTTTTTTTGTGAGTATTGATATTAGCTATATGTTTATACTTGCTATATTTTAATTATGTTCTGTTCTATTAGTTACCAGAAGATGTGTTCACAGTTGAAACTTCACAAGTGTTCACAAGTGCTTTCACAGAAATGGATAGTGTAAGTTACTTTTGCATCACATCTTGGCCTAATATACATTTCTTACTATTTGCTTTGATCTCACAATGCATATTCTACATTTACAGACAAGGTATACAGTGGATCTACCAGAATCCAATTCAGTGGCTTTGATTAAGGTAGGGTGAGGGCTACTCAACTACATTTTCACCCTGAAAAAAGGATAGTTAGGATACTGTATCACAGTAAACTGTTTATGGTTAGCCCATTATGTTTGGTCATAAGAGCTCATTTGATTTAAGGTTCAATAATTGATTAATAAATAGCAAATACATTACAAAAATAAGAACTGAAGAACACAAAATTGGTTGGACTTGTAAATGCTTACAATCAGATGCTTATCAAATGCGGATCACAGAAATGTTTGTTTGGGTTTTTGCTCAGGTATCCTGTCCATTGTGTAGTGAGCTGTATCCAGAGGACTACATTGAGGAACACGCCAGCAATTGTGATGGAAGGTATTTGTTGGTATTCACCGTTTGTTCATTAATTCAGTTATTGACAAATCTGTTCCCTATATCCTCTATTCCCTATATGGCATCTGGTGCACTATTTCTATGTCTTGTTTATCACATTTCATGTATCTGAAAATGAATCATGATTTGAATCATGAATCAAATCATGATTTTTCATGAAAAATGAAATGCGCTATATGTTTGCACAGACCTCATTTTTTTTTTTTTGCTTGTTCAATAAAATGTAATTTTTAAAGTTGTACATATTGTGTTTTTCAGATATGAAGAACAGCCAATGAATTCAGAGGCAATGAATTTAAAGGTTGACCAGGACATCCACATAAATAGCCAAGAACAATACAGGTATACCAGGAATCAATATATACTAATATATATATATTTTTGTTTAAAGCAAAATATTTTCACCAAAAGATGCATCTTTCACACATCTGTCCTTTTATTTTACCAAGCCTTGATGATGCCGTCAGCAAACTTCAACAGAACATCGACACACAGGCAATTTTCAGCATTTGTGTCACAAGGGAGGATGTGTTCCACCGAGGACTGAAGCAATGGAAACGGCAAAAAAAGGCTTCTCCTATAAATCCTCTCCGGGTTTCTTTCTTGGGAGAGCATGGGATTGACAATGGCGCTCTTAGGAAGGAATTCCTCACTGGTATGTACAGTCACAGTTCACTGAAAAAATTCAGATAAAAATGAGTACTTTTTTGGTGAAATACTGGTCTGCATAACTTTTTTAATCTCTGTCTCAAACTATATAGAAATGATGGCAGGAATCGAGGAGCACTTATTTGAAGGAAATAGTGCTGGGAAAACCCCAAAGTATTCCATCATAGACTATCAAAATGATAATTACAAGTATGTGGAATTCTGTCGTCTGTTATTGCATCAAAGTTATTCTTTGCTATGTACGTACATATGCAATAGCCACTGTGTATGTGATCTACTTTTAGGGTGGCTGGTGAAGTAATTGCTGTGAGTATCACACAGGATGGCCCTCCGCCCAACTTCTTTCATCAATGGAGTTACAAATTCATTTGCATGGGTGAGATTGAAAAAGACAAGCTCTCAAAGACCCATGTGACAGACCCCGAACTGCTGGATCTCATTGACAAGGTTTACAATTTGAGCATTTTATGTTCATTATTTAGTGGGGTATACCCAAAAAATTGGTTCCTTGAGTATATCAGCAAGGTTTTTGCTTATAATGCCCCTTTAGCTGTATATTACAGCAGGAATGGCACCAGGATTGGTGTTTTTCTTGTGATTTTTTTTGTGTGTGCTCTCACACCACAGATGGTTAAATGCAGAGGACTAATTCCGATTGTGTTGAAAATCACAATTAGCAATATGGCAACTTAACTAAAACGTAACTTTATTATAATCTACGTAATTGGATGCCAGTCCTGTACTCAAACTCTACCTAAGAGGTCAACAGGTTTACTTGTCAACCTAACTCAAAAACCCAAAGATGAAGACTAAATGTGGACCATCTTGGGGACTTTGAGCACTGGGTTGGGGGCACAAAATTAGATCTATAGTCTCTAATCGTAATGCTGTATTCCATTCCTTCAGGTTGAGACTTCAGACACAACAGCCTTACTTGACCTTTTAGAACGAATTTTGGCATGTGGCTACACGGGACCTGTAACATGTGACAATAAGGCGTCGATTCTAAGGTACAATAAAAATGATGGAATGAACTGCTACTCTTTTAGCCTAGGCAATCTTCACTTTTCTCTTGTTTAATTTGAAGACTTTGTTTCCCCTATTTGGATATCTGTTTTTTACCTCTAGTGCTATAGTCCTGCACTCCTGTGTTCGTGTCCTGCCGATGCTGCAGCAGGTATGCACAGGTCTTAGACTGTATGGCCTCCACAACATGATTAAGCACAACCCAGCCATCTTTCAGCAACTATTCGTTCCTGGTCAGTTGGACAAAGTAAGTATGCCTCTTGCTATTTCCCCACATCGCAAACTGAGCCATTAAGGAGAAAACCACATACAGCTAAAATATTAAAACAAATTCAGCTTAACAACTAAATGTATTGTTTAGCCGGACTCAGATTTCTTAGTGATGGCTCTATCACCAATCCTGAGTGAGCCTGGATCCTTGAAGCGGCACAAGGAATTGAAGATCGTGAACTTCCTTCAAGACTTCATACAGAGCATTGAAGATGGAGGTAACGTTCTAGCTCCGAAATACAGAAAACAAGAAATGAAAAACAAAAAATTAAGCAGTCAAAAATAACCCTTTGTGTTGTGATTGACACTCATTTATGGATATGGTTTAAGACTGTGAGAAACAATCCTGTTATGTGATTGTTACACTTTTGTCACACTAGAATCCTTGGGCTAAATATTATATAGAACAATTTTGCTGAATTTGGTTACTGTGTAATCATGATAAAATGAGGAATGGATCTACACCCATATTCAAAAAGCATACAAGTTTAGAAGTGCATATCTAGGATATGTGCCATTCAAGAGTGTAATCTGATCCTACTCCTAATGCAAGAAACTTTATAAATGCCCTTAAGCTTAAAATATTTTATGTTAAATTTTATTTCAGAAGGACCAGGTGATGCCACAGAACAAGAGAATGGCTCGCAAGAGCAAGACCAAACAGAAGGGACAGACTGCACCAAAAACAGCACCATCTCTGTCTGCAGCATGTTGCAGTGGTTGACTGGACAGGCACATGTCCCCATTACTTTATCTGAGAGAAGGAAGTTTAAAATTGCTGTAGAATTTGAGCATGATTGTCAGGGTCGCTATGGTCAACATGGTGTCTGTTACCCAGTTGTCAATGCATGTTCAAACAGCATAACATTTCCAACCCTGCATGTAGGCACCTACCCAGAGTTTGTTCAGATCCTGAAACAAGCCTTAATGAACAGTAAGGAGTTTGGTCGCTGCTAAGGCATTATATGTCTTTTTTTTTGACAAACTTGCAGGCTAATTCACAGCACATAGAAGTCTACTAGATGTGCAAACTGACTTTTATAGCTTTTTAGAAAAACAAATTCTTAAGTGTTTTCACAGTGTTTATTTAGTCATTTCTGGAATTCACATAATACCTATAGATAGTACTGTACATACGCATTGTGCAATTAAAGTATGGTCACCTGTACTCTATAATATCTTTAAAAACAATAAATAATAAGGCAAACTTGTATGAAACTGAGATTGAAAAAATGTCTTTAAACCTGTTATGGCATATTAGCAATAAATATTCAACCAATGTACACATACAGCTTTGACTTTCAATGTGCACAATGTCCTAACACAAACTCACGACACAGCAGGTACTGTTCTCTTACAGGGATATTTGGGTCAGTTGGATCGATCACGGATAGAAGCTCCCTCATGTCCTGTCCAGGTAATGGACAGTTGAACTCTGGAACAATGACCCCGACATCTGCATTTTGTTCACCATAATGAGCTGCAGTTTCCCAGTCTACATCTGGCTCTTGAATGTCCTAAAATAATAGGAACATCAGTTGGGTGTGTGTACATATATAAAGGCAGACAAATCAGATGTTAGGTAGCTTGTCAGATACTAGGAATAAGATCAATACCTCTGGCTGGTCAATGTTTGTGTGCAACATTCCAATTCGCCACAGCTGTTCTGGACTCTGATTGCCTTCAGTTCGGAGAGGATGGTTGTTCCAGGCTTCAGCAAAGATGTCCAAGTCTGCTTGGAGTCTTGGAAGAAAGGTGTAGTGCACACTGAAGAGATCTTCAGTTGCTGATGTGTCAAGGAGTTCATTCACTTCTAGGGAGCGTAATGTGCTATAGTACTTGTTGGTGACAATAACTCGAACATCACGCCACAGTCTCTCAATCCTATTTATAACAGAGGAGTGATTTAAATTACAAAGATTATATACATTAATTAAATTTCAATTTAAGGAGACAGTCACATAGTGGTAAAGTTCATGACACAAAAATGAATCACATTACCTCTGATTATGAACACTTTTACCAGAAATGAAACTTCCTCTGTCAGTTCCACGAGTAGAGAACATAAATCTCGCAATATCAACGTTCTCAACTCCCTGGTCACCTCTGACCCTGAAATATGAATTTAATAAGGCATGTTTTATTTCCAAACATTTTAATACTCCATGAAATTAAATTATCCAAATTTTACTGTTGTAACCTTTATTTGACAATATCTCACCTTGAGGGTACACCATACTTCAGAATGGCCTGACAGAAGAAATGGTAAGCTGTTGATGCTCGATTATTTGTTGCTGCATTCAAGTACATGACCTGCAAGAGCCGGTTACAAGACAAGAAAAACAAAAATGTTCGTACTGGACGTTATATCATTGGTGTTTTATTTTAAGAACCATAGGAGTAAAGCCTCCAAGCCCACCTTAATCTATTTTTAACTTTAGCAATATATACCCACTGGTCACCTCAGCACTGCAGTGACTTATGAGGTGGTGGAATGTTGGTGAGTGTAGAAACATGGAGGCGGTCGTAAGTTTATGCCTGATCAGTGAAAACTCCATTACTGACAAGTGCCACATTAATGTGCCTGTGGCCTTAAATGAGGCATTTAAGCATTTTCAGTAACTACACAAATATGCCTATACTGTCCAGACTGCTATTTTTTTTTATTCTTCTGACATTAACGGCTTGTACAAAGAAGCCACATTTTTTGTAATGGGAAGTGACATCTCTAGATCTCAAACAAAACTACCAAATAGGTTAACTCAATAATTAATTTAGTGAATGTGTCTTATTTGTCCCTTAGAAATCCAAAACCTTTCTTTTCAGAGATACATTTTGAAGAAAACTTCACATTAAATATGTATGTTTTTGATTATGCATATGTGTAAAAAGTCACACTGTAATCATACCTTCCGGGAATATCCATCCACACCCCCAAATATTACAATGTTGTATCTACGGAGAAGAAACAAATATCTTTCTTCATTAGTCATGGAAATCTGGAAAAGTTTCCTTGGCAATCATTCATAAATAAATATCAATTGGTAAATACAGAAAATACCTTATCAGTTTATGATTGGTGTCAACATGCATTAGAGACAGGGGCCCTGGAACAGAATATGTTGTTCGAACCACACATCCCAACCTGGCCAATCTTGATAGTATCCCAACCGAATCCACTCTGTGCATAGATGATGCAATTCTTGTCCATTGCACATGAATGCCCATAGACAGCAGTCTTCCTCTGACCATTCTGTACCCAGCAGCAGGCATGTCATTTTTAATGTTTGTCACAATGGTGTCCAATTCCTCATCGCTAATAGAGCTGTAGGTCTCTGAAATGGATAGGCCAAATTCTTTCATCCTTCTGAAGAAGGTGCTGATTGAAACACCTACTATTCTGGCAATGTGGGACACAGGAAGATTTGTTTGAAGCATCTCAACTATCTGTTCCCTCTCAATTTCTAATCTTGGACGTCCTCTTAGACCAGGAACAGATTCCACAATTGTACATTGAGCTGTGACGTCAGATTGTTGCCTGACCATTGTGAAGATCTCCTGCAGAGCTTGAATGATTTCAAGAGGCACGTCCACATGTCTAGACAGTGCATGCAGAAGATACAACTCCTGGCGGCACACGAACTCCAAGAAATCTAGATCAAGTGGCGTTCTGAGCAAGGCTACTTCAAACTTTGTTAAGAGTCGCTCAAAAATATGGCGCTTCAGAATATTCTGCAAAGAACAAAGCATATGTAATGTTAATGGCCAGGAAATATTGTCAGATAAAGTACAAACAATATTACATTATATGGCAAATTCAACATAAGCATCTACTCTGAAAAGTAATACAAAGTAGGCTTAATGTGGTGCATAGTAAGTAATGACATAAACCTATATGCAATGGTCTCCAGCCCTGGTCCAGGAGAGCTAACCTGTAGTATCTAGGTCCACTCACAATCTGTCACACCTTGTTCAGGTTATAAATTACTTTTCCTGGTTTCAGCTATAAAACTTTTCTGAGTCCCTAACCAATTTCTCTTTGATGATGTTGCAAGGATAAAAAATATATAAATCTATGTCTTATTATAATCTATATTATAATCTTATTATAGGTCAGAAACTATTTGTGCTGTGAAAGGGAGATTGTGGGCTGAGCTGAAGGGAGAGGTGAGTAATATGACTTGCAATAAAACTTTAACTTTAAAATGTAATTGTACACTCACAATAGTTTGCATTCCATTAGAATAGAATTATCCAATGTGTCATACTAGAAGCACTCCACTATATTTCATGGGAACAGCACAGTGCCATTTTTTTGCTAAAATCAGTTAAATAACCTACATATCTAATTGTAAATAACTAACTGCAGTTTAGCCAGCCAAAATGTGTTTTCAGTGGTGACATGCATATTTTAGCTTCCATATATAACTAACTGCCTTTTTACTTCCACGTACACACAACACTTTCAGTTCAATAATTAACTGTGATTTAGGAAATACATTTATTTATAGTGGAATACCGATTAATTAGCAATAATTAATATTGATTAACATTCACAAAGGCAGATTTAGGTAGGCTATATTTTCTATTTAATGAGAAATATTTATGTTCCATACTTAGCATCAACGAAGCAGCTGCACCTACCTCTCTGGAGTCCGCCATCACGCTGAAACAGATCCTGTGTGACAAGTACTGACAGCCAATCACAATTCACATCCGGAAAACAGCCGCAGCCAATCCTGTCTGGGTCCCTCCCATGACTGTCAAAAATGAAATGATCCGCTGCGCGAGCAGGAACTTAAGAGCAAGCAGAAAGGGTGTGACAAATTTTCCTCGCGCAAGCAACTCTCTCTGCTCGCGCGAGAGTAGTTTTGCTCGCGCGAGAGTAGTTTTGCTCGCGCGATGAAGCTCTCTCCGCGCGCGAAAGCGTTTTTGCTCGCGCGAGCAGCTCTCTCCTCGCGCGTGACAGCATTTTTGCTCGCGCGAAATGATTTTACGCGCTCGCGATTTTTGACACGGATATGACTCCATAATCCTGGCTGACACACATCTTTGCAACATCGTGTGGACATTGGGGCCAGTGCTTCTGGACTGGCAAACTGGGCTGATCTGCATGGCTGGCAGCAAGTCAGACTGGTTTCCAATGGGAGTTGGACTCCTTCCTCACCGTCCTTATTGCCCTTACTCACCAATTCTGTTCATAACTTTTATGGACAGAATTTCCCGGCGTAGCCAAGTGGGGGAGGAGGTTCAGATTGGTGGGAGAGCTGGAAGAGGTGGCTGGGGAAAGGGAAACCTGGGCCTCTTTGCTTATGCTACTGCCCCTGCGACCCAGATAAGCGGTTGTAAATGGATGGATGGATGATATACAGTACCCGAGTCTGAGCAAAAACATACTGTACTAAGCCTAAACACAAACATGTTATGTCTCTACAAACAGTTTCTGATCCTGAATATTATACATCAACATTGTAGTTTACCACAGTATGCAGGCATGCACAGCAGTAGTTCTGTGCATGAGAACTTTCAAAACCTGGACATTTTATTTTTGTACATTGGTGCTCAAACACCTATCAGTAATATAGTCCTAATTAAAACATGTCCAGTTTTAACAGCAGAATGATTTTCAGAACTAATTTATTCAAATTGCTGTCTTGGAAGGGCCATGCCACTTCAGGACTGCTGATCCAACAAAATCAAAGACGACAACACTGATTTTCTCACTGTGTTCACCAAACAGCTCAAATATGGCACACAGCAGCCCTTCTAATTTAATTCATGGGGAAATTCACTGATCAATATGCATGTACAGTTTGTGCAGAATTGACCTTTTTTGTTTACAGTTCATTTAAATTTTTACATGCAACTGTTTTGTAACTTTTCGAGAGCCGCACTTGCACTAAACTGACCTCCTTTTAACAGCTCTTAGATATTAAAACATATGTATATTTAATGAGCCACACAACACTCAATACCAGTTTTTATTGTATTTTATTTTAAAAGTACTTTATATTTTGTTTTGTTGGTCCTGCAATATATTTAACACAATAAATAATTGCTGTGTCTATACATTTATTGTTCGTATTGTTCCTGCTTTGCCAAACGTCTCTCTGTATGTAAAGGATGAACATACCATCTTCTCTTTCGTCGTTTTTGTCTATTTAGTAGCCATAAACATAACAGTTCTTCCTCAGTATTTAGAAGCTGCTCAAGGATGGAAGCCATATTTGCGTTTGATGTCTTGTGTAACGTCAGGTAAATGTTCCTTCACCTGTTTTTGCAGGGGTATTTCTTTTCCACTGCCACCTATCCTTTCAGAGAACACTGCAGTGAAGACACGTCCAGTATAAACGCTTCTGCCGCTCTCACAGGTTCACACGCAGTGTGTGGAGTTGAGTGCTACAGTAAGACGCGAAAGTATAACTGAGCCTTAAGTCACATTTGGTGTGATGTTTACAATAACTTTGTATAAAAAACAGACAGAAATGAAATAAACTTAACCAAACACAGTAACACTCACAAACTAAACTGTGCTTATTCATCAGAGGTTTGATCAGTAAGCCTATTAGACTTGTTCAGCAGTCATTTGAAAAATGTCAGAAAAAGTTGTCTTGATGTTCTCAATATTGGTGATGTGAGGTAAGATGTATTGATAATTGTAAAAAAACATAAATAAATACCAATCAGTGCTACTGTATTGATAAGAGAATGCACAACCAAACCCAGACTGCAGTCACATGCAGAGAAGCACACCGAACCTTCAGAGCTGAGACAGCAGCTCAATACAGAACACGCACCACAACATTTAATTTCCCGATCTCAAAAAAATAACACTTCCTGCAAGAAAGGTCAAGTTAATTTGTTAGAATACTCCAGTGTGTGAATATATGAAACAGTTGAAACTGTTTGTAAATGTAACAATTGTTTCCACAAAGCAGCTGTACACATGACTGAGTCCCAGCCCCAGTGAGCAAGCCAAAGGCGACAGTGGGAAAACTCCCTAGAGCAGGAGGAAGAAACCTGCAGAGGAACCCCAGACTCAGAGGAGACCTGTCCTCTTATGGTCAACAAAAATAATAAAAAATAAAGCAACAAGAAGCCAAGACAACAGAAAAAGAATAAACAGCATAAAACATGTACAAAGCCACATTCAATATTAGTGGACAACGAATCCAACGTTATGGTATGAAAACAACCTCAACATCAGTCTAAGTTTTGATTCCAGTTTACCTGCAAAAAATTTATTAATGTGGTAGACATACTGTGACAAACAAATACCTGACCTGTTAGGTGCCTGTTTAGTTCTGCAGTGGCAAAACGCCACCTAACAATTGGCCTAGGGGCTGTTCAGCTAACATCACCTCGGCAGGTTAAGTATGCACTTCCATAACATATGGAAGAGTTAACAAATACGTACGTATGCAGGTACGCCCAGCGTCGACGAAAACTTTAGCAGTCATATTCTAAAGTGACGCAGACAAATTTACAAACATGCACGGCAGACTGTGTCCACCTTAAACATTACCTACATACCGGTACAGGCGACATTTACCTATCTAGTTCACAGGAATGTAAATTAAGACCTACCTATCTACAAACTATTCACAACCCCCCCAAACTATTACTAACAATTCTAACTCATAAACGACAAGTTTAACAAGTTGTATTAATTTAGAGTACATTACATTTTCCAATTTAACTGAACAGCATTTCACTGAGAATAGCATTTCACACAGAAAATATCAAATCCAAATGAAATGAGGCTATGTCCGGAGAGAAAGGTCTCAAATCAAGAACGTAGGCCTTACGTTATTTTGACGTTTGTACAAACTTACCTTGACTGCCATTGTAGTAGCATTTATTTATCCACACAAGCACTGCGAAAACCGCGGATGTTGATTTAGGTTATGGCAGTTTTAACAAACAAATCGATTTGACCAAATAAACAAAAGCAAAAATCGGTCAAACGAATTGATTTGACCAAATAAACACTTGCCACGTTAACCAATTTTCTGGTCCTTGCAATGTGCGTGTGAAATGGAGCTGTCTCGTCCCCTTTCCTGAGCTGACAACCGGAAAAGTACAGAACTCTGGCCAAGACATGTATGGGATGTCTCCCTCAAATTCGCATATGTAGTAGTCTAAACTAAACAATTTCTTTCAGATTTGATTATTCATACAGACCATTTTGCTACGAGCAAAATAAAGCTTTCAACGCTGAGAAACATTTATAGATCTAATACGGGACAGTTCGATTCTAATGCCTATTACATTTAGACGTTTTTTGGTGGAGTGGATACGGTAGACACTCTGACTTGTAACTTATTAAAAAAAACTTGTATAAGCAGATAATTGAACAGGTTATTTTTCTATCCGAGGACGAACACAACCCGTGGGTTGTAACTTGCTGGAAAAATAAATATAGGGAGTGTCTCAACCTTGGCGCACACTCAAAGCAATGTCGCCATCTACAGGTTGTGGCGTCTAACTACACCTATTAGGTATCAGTTGCCTGCATACAACCTCTAAACAGAAGTAATAAAAAAAAGTTTGATCGTATATACAAATTACAAGAAACCATGAATAACTAAAAGGCCAGCACACTCCAAAATGACCCAAACTCTTTATGGGAATAAAATGACTGAATTTGAGTTTTAACATTTCAAAATAAGGGTTGGTTGCTGAGTGTGTGTGTGTGTGTGTGTGTGTTTGTGTGCAAATATGTGAGTATACTCTGGGCAACAGTGATTTACTGTCCCACTAGGATAGAACACCCCAGGAGCTGAAGGGATTCCCAGTTTGATGAAGGTTATGTAGTCATTTGTAAGAGTCCATGTGTGTGTGCATGCTAGTGTGTGCATATGTCTGTATGTGTGTGTGTGTGTGTGTGTGTGTGTGTGTGTGTGTGTGTGTGCATGTGTGTGCGTGTGTGTGCATGTGTGTGTGTGCATGTATGTGTGTGTGTGAGACACACACACAAAGGAAGGAGAATGGGAGAGAGTGCATGTGTGTGTGTGTGTTTGTACATGTGCGTATGTGAGACACAGAGGAAGGAGAATGGGAGAGAGGGTCAGGACGGCAGCAGCTGCTCCGTCCGTATGGTGCTCCACTTCTGTTCTCCGTCCTCTCCACCCAAATGACGAGGAACAAGAGGCCGAACAGGGACACTCTCTCAGTGCAGCCACTGCATAGATGTTGGAGAGATGGAAATCACTGTTTTCTATTACTTTCTGTAGTATATACCTCTGTGGGCACCAATTTATAAAGTGATTTTAGACATAGATGATGCAAGACATTGCATGGTCTGGGCTTTAACACTGAGCTTTGGATTGTTCCATCATGTCTAACAGGATAGTGTATTATTCTGGATATAGATCACTTTAGTTCCCAGGAGATCTTGAAGTTCCCAATTCACTATGAATACGTTTGGCTCTGGAAACAATATTGTGTTCAGTGTAAAGATTTTGATAAATTATGATAAATATTCTGATATTCAATTTTATTTTTTGTCCAGAAGAGGGCTCTCTAACACAATTTTATTGCAGCTTTTGTGGCTGGAAATCATATCTCACAACTGCTGAGTAAAAACATCAGTTATATGTTTTATTTATGAGGTGTTAATAGCTCACAAAACAGATGAAGTATGTACTTTAATTTGATTTAATGAACTGTTTCTAGTTTTTAATGTATCAGTAACTATCTGCATATTGTTTATTAATAAAACATGAAGCTTGCCGCTTAACCTCTGTTAACACAATACATGATCTAAAATAAAGGATGGATGTTTAGGGTGGGCGTTTACTCCATTAAACAGTTCTCTCAAGCTAAAAATACTTTTTTTTACATAAAATTCAAACTTTATTTCTTAAATTCAGCAAAAGACTCCACTGATTTGTATTCTCTGTTCCGCACACAGAGGGTGTTTAAAGGTTTCTGACTAATTTGTATGAACACAAATCAAAATTGTAACCAATTGTTCATTGTTTACTGCCAGTAACCAGGACGATCTTATGTGTCCAGATGGAAATGTATCAATCCAAACATTATTTTATTCAGTTTTAGATTTGATAGTATCTGGGTTTCAAGAAGTCATTTTGAAATATTGCTGTGTGAAAACCCAAACAATGTTTCTTTTAATCATATCAAGTAGGCATTACAGGGTCTCTGTTATAATAACAGTTAAACCCAGAACCAAAACACGACAACCTTGGCAGTGATTTTTATGCTGAAATGACATACCTCCGATGGCTGGGAGATGTACGCATAGTTGGGAATCCGAATAAAATAGCAGTTCAGACTGTTGAAATGAGCCTAAGGAGATCAAACCACAACACATAAACTACGAGGAGAATCCCAGCATAGTCTGGTGGCCTACATTTTGTTGAAATGTGATCTTTGAATCCAATTAAAAATGCCAGATGCGATACACAAAAGAGAATGGTAAACATTTATACAATTTAACAGTTTCGAGATGATTGAAAGAAAAATAATGAATGATGTTCTTGTTCATTTACTGTTAACATAGTTTACAGATTGAGTCAGCAAAATGTTTATTTTTATTAGATCAATAAAAAAGTATTAGAAAATTATTATAATTAGAATAAAGAAATATTTAAGAATATCATTCTGTGTAAAAATGTACTTCAATGTAGTAAATCCCAGGTATGCTCCAATCTGAATTATAATTCTACAAATTTGGATGATAAGACCATAGGTTGTTCTATAAGCAATCCAGCAGCAGCAACAGCAATAACAAATGTAAATCAGTTCTTATGAAAAATGGGCTTTTATATTACAGTATCAGTAATGGAAGTAATTCAGTAATTCAGAGTATAAGGATGATGTGTGTGTGTGTGTGGGTGGGTGTGTGCATATGTTTATCGACAGCTGTGACCCAGAAATAAGGCCCTTGCTGCAGTGTGGCAAGTGGCCCAAACTCCAGAAGACTGTTCTCATGGAGGCATCATTCCTAATCCTAACCCTCCAATGAGGGAGCCACAGGACCAGAAGACCCTTTTCCATACGGCCTTAACATGATATCAGTCACAACAAAGATGTAAATGTAGTGTAGATGGAAAATGAAAAATATACATAGGTATCAATTGAAATGTAAAAATATGCATAGGTATCAACTGCCCTTTTTCAGGATGTAAGATTCTTCTGGATTCCACTTCTTTTCTGGAGAGTTGCTGCTCTTGGTAATATGCATGTCAGATGGAATCAAAAGCCAGAAATGCAAAATCATATGTGATAATCCCTTAATGTGGGTTAATAAAATCATATATGATAATCCCTTAATGTGGGTTAATAAAATCATATATGATAATCCCTTAATGTTGGTTAATAAAATGTTCCAACATGTTTCTAAAATGTTTGCTGATTACAGGCTCTTCGTGTTGCTTAAGAAATACACAAAAACAATTACCACAACACTGCGTTTGAATAATTACCTTGGGACATGGTCACACAGAATTTCTGCTGCATTTTTAATGTAGCTGTTGTACTTTACAAACCCTCATTGATTCATTTTAGTTTCTAAAACAATTGAGACTGATATTACAGTGTGACTGAATGCCCTCTCTGTTTTTTCAATGTTTCAATGATGCTACAACTATGTCTTATAGAGCTAATGGTGTTCAGTGTGTTCACACCCTTCATTTAGACATTGAGCAGAATTCCAAGGAAGGGATTTTCTATCATTAATGGTGAATATCTTAATGTGTTTTAGATAAACACTATTTCTCTGAATGTTACTGTACATGGTTCACTGTTCATTATTCAAACAGACAGACCAGAGCATTAATACTCTTATTAATACTCTCTTAATGCTCTCTCTGGGTTGATTTCCTGTTTCAGGCTCTGACATGCAGAACATCTTTTGCAATGACTGACCTCAGTGTTTGTGTACTTAACAGACGGTAGAGGTGTTGAAAAGAGGATTCCACTGGTATTGTTTCGAAAGGAGTGCATGGCTTAGGGTTTGGGTTAGAGTTAGGGTTAGGGCTAGATTAGAGTTAGGCTTAGTGATAGTGCTAGGTATTTTCAAAGTTTAATCATTTCTTAAATTTTGAAAACTGTAAATGCTGTTTGTTTCGTCTTTTAACCACACACAGACATTATTTTGTAAGAAGTGTTGTGTCTCTTACAGATTGAGTTGCAGTTTGATTAAAATACCAAAAAAAGAAACCAAAAAAGGGAAAAAACATTGGTGGTCAAAAGTTGCTCAGTTACCAATTAAGACGATTGTGATATTTTGAACTATTATCAACATAGTGCAGATCCATATGCTTGACTCATGCGAGGTCTATTGATGTTTAGAGTGAAGTTGTTTGATGCCCTTTTCCACTCTGTGTGATTATTGATCTACAGTTAAAGTTATTTGATATTTGAAGGGACGGACTGGACTGTTACCCAAGCATTGATGCAGCAATCTGCAAGACCATAAAAATTAAAACAAACACATACAAAATACAAAGAATAAGACATAAGGCACATTGAATTAAAATGTTAGTATTTCACAGTACAACATAACTGAATAAATGCCAACTATATTGGTAAATTTGTAAAAATATAAACTACATCTGGTTGTAATATGTGAAAATCTTTGTGACAGTTATGCTTAGAGAATAAACCCCACATATATCAGGACATAAAGGTCATACAGGACTCTCATACTCTCTATCCTGTCATGAGCTCTGGCAGTCCTACCAGTGCTTATGTAAACTACCTGATCTGTTGTACCTGGAAATACACAAACAAACCACCATGACAGTGACAAATACTGAAACTGACTCTTGAATACAAGTGGACCACAAATCCCGCACTCACAGAAACCTGTAGTAGGAAACAAGGAGGTCTGATTGCTCCCTCATGTCCTATTGGTCAATGGCTAGGCTCAAGTAAAATGAGAGGTATTCCACGCTAAGGTCTTGGGGTGATGGCGGGTAGCAGGGGGGCAGCTAGAGCTGCTTTTTACCCCAGGAGGAACTGCCCCCTGCCAGCACGCTGGCCCGCTCAGCCACCTCCCCGCTGACCGGGTGAAAGGCATGGCTCACTGGGAACCTGGCTGGCCCGCGTTCCGCCACACGCCGAATGGACTCTCACCAGGAACTGAGGCTGAGTGCTAGGTTGGCACCATTCATGAACAAGAAACAAACAGCAATGATTGTATTGTCATTGTTAGTGGTGATATTTGGAGGCTGATTATTAAGTCTGAGTTTATGTAATCAGATTACACAGTGTTTCTGTAACGTGAAATAGCGGCTCTGTTGACTGTCGTTGTGATAAGAAAATGTTTTTCAGAATGAAATGTGTAGGATGGAACTGGACTAATTAATATAGGAGGTTGTGTTTAGTAATAACGGAGGTGTTTTACTAATATATAATTATTTTTAAAGATTTTTAGACTTTGCGTATTAACAACATATGTTGAGTGACTTTTGATATCTCCTTGTGCTTTAAGCATCTGCCTATGTATATTTTTGTATGTGTATGTATGAGTTTATTTGTGTGTACATGTGTGTACATGTGTGTATTGGCATGTGTGCACACACACTACAACAATGATAAGGGCATTAATACAATAGCTCTCTGGGAGTCCCGTAAAGCATTATTTTATCAGAAAATCTACTGCATTCGTGCTTCACATAAGAAGACTTAAGTATTTAATATTAAAGTGTATCTGGAGCATGTATTTAAAAGTTTAAAAACATTACATTAATATTTAGATTAAAATTTAATATTTAAACTAAAATTAAAAAGTTAAATATTATTTATTATATTATGATTAAATATGATTAATGAATATAATTATTCATGTAATGTATTAATGAACTGCATTTTGAATATGTCTTCATTCTGAGAAGACTTGTTAGTATTTAATATTAAAGTGTATCGAGTATGCATGGAAAAGTTAAATATAATTGATTATATAATGATATTTATATAATACATAAATATAATTATTTATATAATGTGGTTCACATGTGTATTTTTGGGTGCAGAAAACAAGAGAAATATCTTTTTTATAATGCCAACTTTTTACAACTTCTTAGTCCTATATAAATTCCCTAATGACATCTCTTGTAAATTAAAATGCTTGCCTGTACAATATTAGACAGAGGCTTAGCTACTGTGTGTTTTCTACTCAGCGAGCTATCAACATGGCAAATGCATCTGAGCACACACACTTCAATAAGCACTTCCATATTTCCACATGATGCCAAGCATTATCCAACAAGTACTCATTTCTGAGATACAGAGAGAGAGAGAGAGAGAGAGAGAGAGAGAGAGAGAGAGAGACAGAGAGAGAGACAGACAGAGAGACAGACAGAGAGAGGCGAGGATGAGAGGTGGGAGTAGGGAGGACCAAAGAGGGAAATGTGTTATAATTGCTGCCGGTGAAGCATAGTGTCCATATAAAATGCATTAGGTTGGCTTGACACAATAATTACCTGTTTTTGCAGATGTTGTGCAGCATTGTTGTGGCAACAGTTTAGGGGGGAGTAATTATGGGAAAGTGAGCTGAAAATAAAGTAAGTGGGAGGTTTCTTGCAGATTTACCTTCATTCATGCAGAGAGAAGCAGTGCGGTGCAGCTGGAGAAAATGGGGCTGAAAAACCGTCCCAACGAGGTTGTTATTACACGCTGCTCCCGCACTAACCCTTCATTTTTCCTCTTTTTTTGTTTTCTATCTGTTTTTTCTAACTGGAGAGAATTTAATCTCTCTGATGGCAGCATTGCAAGCGAAGCAGCACAAACTACCAAAATCAGGAAGATAAAGAAATGACACATTATAGATTTCAAAAGGAGATAATGGCCTATTTGTTTGTTGTTTTTATGCTTATTTGTGCAAATTGTAGACTCTTGATGCCATCTCGCAGTTCTGGGAACACAGTCCCTATTGATCCTTTTCTCTTAAGAGATCTTAATTGCAGTGCAGGCAAACAACTCTTTTTTTTTCCAGGCCCTGTTGGGTGGCGAACATCTCTTTGTTTTAGCGTTTCTCTAAATGAAGGAAAATAGGCCATGCCTTTCAGCCGTTTAGATGTCCGTATGTTGAATGGCAGCGTCCTGCTTTTTTATTGAAAGTGATTAAAATCATGGCATGAGGGAAAGATTATCACAAGGTACATGAATGTACAAAACCTGCACGTGCCTGGCAATTTACCCAAGTCACATTGAAGGGTCCCTCTGGAATACTCAAGGATACACAGTACCCACAAATAATAGTCTGCATTTAAGTTAATGCTAATGTTCTCCCTCTGTTACACCCCTGCACGCACACACACTAATGACTCAGAGTCACTTTCAGCATTCTGTCTTGCCCACACTGGCTGGAAGTTCAGGAAGGTATCAATGGTGCTGCCTTATCAAAAGATGAGAGGAAGAGAGGTATGCTGGTGATATGTGTTGTTCCACTTTGCCTGTTTCTCTACGCTTTATCAAACAGCCATGTGTTTGTGTACATTTGTTTGCAAATTTGGATTTGGAGGGTCGTCCTTTATCAGCGCTCTCTCTCGTTACCTCTAGTCTTCCCAGCATATTGTGCCATGTTTACTTTCTTGGCTTCAGCAAGCTGCTTGCATTGGCTGGTCCAGTTTGGCTCTAGGTTGTGTGTGTGTGTGTGTGTGTGTGTGTGTGCCATCAGCTCCCTCTTTAAACACATGGTCCTCTCACTTAGTCCTCTCAGAAAATAAATAAATAACCAAACAAAACAACGAGCTGCTTGTGAGGAAGGTTTGAGGTTTGAGCAACAGAAATGTTGGAGCTGCCTATTTGCTTAAACAGAAGGGCTAACAATGTTATCGCAACGCTGACAGATACTCTAGGGGCCATACAGGGTGAACGGCTCCATCCTTTCACACTGTGAAGGTGTTAGCAATCGGCTCATCAGTGCATTTCTACAGTGAGCCTCCAGAACCTTCCGTGGCACTAAGGGGAGGTGTCAAACCCAGCCAAGCAGATCCCCCTCAGACCCACAACGCTAGGGTGAATGGGACAGGGCTGTGGACACAAAGGCAGTCAGGTTTTGTCAGATAGAGTATCCTGCTAATCCAAATCATGGGAAAAGGTATAAGCTAATCCATAATTCCAGATATCTTCTTTATTCTGCAGCCAAACGAAGCAACAAAAAAAGACAGATAGAAAGAAATAAGGAAGGAATGAAACAAAAAACAAACCGAGTATACTGGAGTGAGAGGGGAAAGGATCGTAATCACAGACTGTCCACACTTTAGCAGCTTTCCAAGCTCTTGGACAGACTCCTCTAGCTGATGCTCAGGGAGAACTTATGAGACAAACTAGGCCGTCGCCAGGCACTGAGAGGATTGGAGCGCTAAACCACAACAATCGCTTCTTCTCTCTGGAAGATGTAATCCAAAATTTTAACCATTTATCATTTTGTTTGTTCTTTTGTTTTGAAATGAATGAAGGGTGGTTGCCATCTTCGATTTGTGCCTGCAGAAGACAAAAAACAGTCCTGCTTGCAGAGGGGCACTAAACACTGTTTATTGCTAATCCTGCAACTTCAGTTGAATTATGCATGACAGTCACCATGGAAATGACATCACACTGATCATGAATACTCATTTTCTATAGTCATAAAAATACTTGTGGTACATTGTATTATTCTTCTGCAGTGAACAAATTTAGAAAAAAAATCGAAAAAAATAGAAATGTAAATCACAGTTTTTTTGTGAAAATCGCCTTTTTAGATTTCGCAACACTTCAAAAAAATTATTAGTATTTCACAGCTGTTTTCATACAGTAAGTATAGGTGTATTACACATTGCTACTATGAACTTTGCTATTACTATCTGTATAAGGATGTGGTGTACTTGAAGAGAATCAGAGGACGATTGTAGAGGGTCTCACGGTTGCTGAGGGTTGGACGGTTGTAGAGTGTTTGATGGTTGTAGATACTTGCAGAATGTTTGTCTTGTACTGTGCACAGCTATTAGTTCCATCAGACTCTTTCATGAATGTTCTGTTACAGCAGCAGGGTTGGTGTTGTCCAGGTAATATGTATGCACTGAATTTGGAATTTTGCACTGACTTTTATCAGTGATTACGTACATCAGCTAATTTATACCCAAGAACACAAAAAATCATGTCTAACTAACTGTTGTGGCCTAAATGATCAGAAAGCACTCCATGGGTAGTCTTCAAACTGCCAAAAAGCTAGCTGACGTGAGTTCAGCAACACTCGACTAATTCCGAGTTCTGAGTATCTAACTAGTAGTTGGCAGCACAGGACTTTAAATGCCCACACTTTACCATATGCTGATGCTTTCAAATTCTATTGAGAGACACTTGTTTGCTGCACTATAAATTGGCCTTAAGAGCAGTTAGCTACAGGAGCAGGAAATTTAAACTCCTCCCCAATCAAAAATACACTTATGCCCTTTGAATTGCTCGTACACTAAACTGACGCAAACCCACCCACTCAGGACCCACTGGGGCTCAGGCATCACTGACTGAATAGTCTTTCTTACTGTCTTTCATAGAAAAGGGAAGTTCATGGTTCAGCTACATTTCTAAATGTTTGCTTAACTTCCAGATACTGAAGAACACAGTGAAACTAATATTCAAAAACACCATTGTATGATGAGCTGAACAGAGAGGTTGTCACAAATGGCTCCTCCCCCCGTCAATGTGGTATGCTCCCAGTATATCCATAGATCAGAAAAAAACCTTCATGTCTGTTCCTGGTCTGTGTATATTATCTCCCTTATTGTGTTTTCTACTTTATGTCTTGTGCTTGTCTAGCTGGACTTTGATGGAGTCTGCACATTGTTCTTGTTTCCCTCTTCAGGTGTGTTATGTTAGGTTAAATTTTTATTCAGGTTCCCGAGTATTGTTGTGTGCATATTGTTGTGAGTATAGATGTGTGTTTTGTTGTGAGCATTTTTGCGGGTGTTGTTGTGAGTATTGATTTAAGTGTTGTTGTGAGTATTGTTGTGCATATTTTTGTGAGCATTGTTTTGAGTATTTGTTTGAGTATTGCCATGCGTATAGTCACGAGTTAAAAGAGTTCCTGTTTTCTCCAATTCATCCCAGATAGATAAACAGTATTTACAAATGTCATTCTACATAAGAATTTATATGACTTTGTAACTATAGCAAAAACATTGACCTCACACCTGCCCTTGGTCACAACTATTCTCTACAAAGGCCAGTAAAAGGTGACATAATTACGTCATCATAACTGACACAAGAGTAGATATGCCCAGAATGTATAAATTATGTATTACAATTAATTGCTAATTAATTAATTGTATTGCAGACTACTAGGTTCAGGTAACTGAGAAAGTTCCCTATTGGGTTACAGGGTTTAGGTTTAGTTATACAGAATCTAAGCAGTTCAGTCAAATCGTACTAAACACCATGACCCTAGATCTCTGTTTAGTCAAATACTACCAAACACCATGACCCTAGTATCTGTGTGCATCCAAACTTGTCTTTGTTCCTCTGATTTTAAAGCCACGCCCTCTCACCTCTGCCTAGGCGTCCTGATGGGTGCTCAGACGTCATCATTTTTGGCGTGGCCTTTTCTGCCCCTCTGTTGTGCATCCTTCAAGTGGCTTCCATTGATGTTTCATCTTTGATATCCTTTACCAGGCTGTGGGGGCCAGGGGGGGCTTAGGGGCCCCTGTGGTGAGCAGAGGGGACGCCCCCACCACGGTGCTGAAGGCCTTCTGGACCCTGGCAGTGCTGATCGGTGCGAGTCTTGAGTGGCCACTTGGGGTGTTCAGTGGCGGCCACCACTGGCTGGGGAGCTTTTGAAGCGAGAGATCTTAAGGATATGAAACAAAAGCAGGGATGGATTGAACTTCATTTGCCTACAGGGGTGAGAAGGCAGAGGAGCCTGAGAGGTAGTTGGGGGTTGGGGTGGGGGGGGGGGTGCTTACTGGTGAGCCTGAAGAAAAGAAGCTTTAATCCACACATGTCTTGTAAGGTCAGGCAAAGTTCGCAGGCCAAGCAAAGGGCAACTCAAAGGTTAGGCTGATTTATTTAGTGCCACAGAGGGCAGCAGTGCTCACCTGCTCACCTGCACTCACCGGCTAGAGTAGAGAACAAAAAAGAGCTAGACAGAGAGAGAAAACATTCTATTGCTTGAAATAGAAGTGAATATTTGACCATATGTATTACTTTTGTATTATCAAACAAACATAAACCTATAACACAGATTATTTTTAAAAACCAGTACTGTGATAGTCTGTGACACTACAGAGAATGTGTAAATACAGAGAGTACGTAACTACAAAGAGAGTGGAGGATTTGACTTTGAAGTGTTTGTAAAGAACCAACAAAAACCTAAATCTGAAAACCCCATTGGTGTTACTAGTTGTAAAATGTGTAGTATTGTATTATAAAAGGGTGGTAGTTTGTTGATGTAATCTTTTTTTATTTTGTGCCTACATTTTCCAGCTTATACGTAAAAAATACTACACTGTTTCAGTAGTTTTTTATCTCAACGCCGTCATGTATGAAACACACTTCAGAATTTGAACTACAGTTTTAATATTTTACAGAAAACGTGCATAAGGTAACAAAAGCCACATCTTGCCATGTGAACGTGAACATCTGAACCCTTAACACATTGATTAAAAAGCAGTTGGGTCTTCAGTTGGGTCTGTGCTCTAGATGGACTATTAACCCTTCAGTTGGATCTCCGCTCTGGATGGACTATTAACCCTTCAGTCAGGACCGACTACCCATGGCGTTGCCACCAACACCCACATCTGTCTCCAGGGAGACTGTTCAGCATCTCCTGGATGACAGAGGACAAGACAAGTATGAAATTACTATACTATTACTGTATTACTACTATATTAGTACAATATATTTACTATATTACTACTAAATTATTACCATAGTATTACTATTTTTTTTATTATATTATTACTATATTATTACTACCTTTGCAGTTGCGAATTTGCAGTTTTTGTTTTTCTGCCTTTGTCTTATTCATTTATGTGTCTGGCAAATTTCTTTCTTATTTAAACAAATGGGAATGCTGTCATGGTCTGCCTGGTCACTCCTATAAAATCCTGCTAGTTAGGAGCTGAAGAGAGAGATGAAGAGATAAAAGAGATTCTGTGTTTTTCTCCCTGTGTGTGAGCTCTCTGTTCAGGAGATTGCCTGAGGCCTTCGCAAATAAAGAGTATGTGTGAGAGAGAGAGAGGGAGGAGAAAGAGGGATGGGGAGAGAGAGAGGGAAGGAGAGAGAAATGGACAGGGACAGACAGAGAGAGAGAGAGAGAGAGAAGTGAGAGAGGGAGAGAGAGGGAGAGAAACAGGGAGGGGGAGAGAGAGTGTTTAGTGACTCTGAGTGCCTCCATCATTGCCAGACCACGCGTTCTGCTGCTGGGCACTCACTCGCATCCTGTCCTCTCCGACCTTGGTGGTGGGCCTCAGTGGAGAACAAGAGAGCAAAGGTAACCACCAGCTTCTCTTCTGCTGGGCTGCTTGGTCTCCGCCTACAGCCCTGGGGCCAGGGTTCTGCTGGCCTTCTGCTGGACTCCTTGGGTCCCCTCACCCAGGGCTTTGATGCATATGTTCTGAAGGTGGAGTCCGCAGCGACTCAGGCATGGTGGCAGATGGCAGACCTTCAGGCCTCTACTGGTCAGGCTGGTGTTCATTTCCGAACTTTTATCTGCCTGAGTGTTTTAGATGAAGACTCAGCAGTGCAGAAGACCTTCTTCTGCCACATGAGAGGTGGGGGGCCGTCGGGGGGTAGTGTGTGTGTGTGTGTGTGTGTGTTTGGGGGTATTGGGTTATGTGTGTGTGGGGGTGAGGGTAGCCTAGCCAGGGACTTGGCCAGAGAAGCACACTGTAGCAGACACTGAAATGCCCTCAGTGCACCAACTGCCATCTGTAGATAAACTCTATTTAATGTAACTATTTACCAATCTTTCCCCTGTTGATTAAACATTTGAGCCGTTTTGTCTCTGGCCGGTTTTTATTGTCCTTGTCTGAAACGGTAAGTGATTGTATCTCTGAAATTGGCCTGATGATTTTGAATTAGATTCCCTCACGCTGTGAAAGTCATTCGCAAATCGTGGGACTTTTGGGAGACTGGGCCCAAAATAAGTTTTTGACAAAGTGTAATTGAATGCAGGCAAGGTGAAGCACAGAGGAGGAGAATGAGGAGATGAGAGGAGGGGAGGGGCAGGCAGATGAGCGTTGTCCTTGAGATAGATCTCCTGGTCCTCCCTGAGGGACGCCGCTATGTCCCTGCCTGTCCTCTGAGCCATGGCAGTGAGACCACACATGCACCCACACGTACACTTACAGACGCTCAGCTTCCCTCCTCAAGATGCTCAAAGGTACAGGCCAGCTGCTGTTTCTTCCAAATGGAGCACACAGTCCAACTCCTTGGCAAAGGGTAACAGGAGACCTTCACTCCCACACCATCTTTTCAGCTGTGTCTTCCTTAAAGTTACACGGCATTGAACAAAATGGACAGATGGGGAGGCCTCACTGTCCTGATGTTTGGATTCTAATTATATTAGCGCTGGGCCTGCGTGGATCTACGATGAATGTTTACTCGACTGCCGATTTATAATCATTTAGCCAACACCTGTTTCCGAGGTGTGAGCAAAAGGAGCCAGAGCAGGTCGGGCGTGCTGACGCAGGGGGAGTAGCAGGCAAGCACGAAAGACCGATGGCGCCCCCCTACAGGCTGGGTTGATATCGCTTGAGAGAAGCTTTTGATTTTGCTCTAAAACTGCCATTTGCGAGTCTTCTCATGGTGAGTTATTGACAGGAATATTGTCACTGCTGAGAAGCTCATAGGGAGAGAAGCCTTCAACTCTTTGAGCTGCAGATATCAGGACAATTCCCTTCCTCTCTCTCCCTTCCTCTCTCTCTCTCTCTCCCTTCCTCTCTCTCACCCTTCCTCTTTCTCTCCCTTCTGCTCTCTGTCTTTCACTATGTTGCTCTCTCCCTCCCCCTCTCTGTCCCTTCCTCTCACTGTTTCTCTCTGAAAGGTCATGGCTTCGAATAGGTCTGTTTGAAGTCTGTTCATCAGTGGCCTGTGGGTGGGGTGACTCCAGATGAGTGAGGTGCACTCCAGCTAATAGCCCCAATGGGCCACACAAAACCCAAGTGGGGTCATTTATTTACCTGTTTAACCTCAACAAGCTCCTTAACTGCAAGGAGGGAGAGGAGCCAGAAGGTGTGGTTGGCACTTGCTCAGCCTTTTCTCCAATAGATAAAGGGCCACAAAGATGCACAACATGTTTAACAACTCATTCTGTTGTATCGCAGTGAAGTGTCTCTTTCCCAGCAAATGTCTGACATTGTTTTAGTATTGTTGTATTTATTGTCATTGCACAGCAGTGTAATGCCATTAGAATAAAGGACCCTACAATGCTAGACATTACTTAAATTATTAACAGTAATAATTCTATAATAATTCTATAAAATATAAAGCTATAAATTTACAAACGATTTATGAAAGTGTACAAAAATATAGTAAATATAGCACAGGATGTACTGCATGTATAATATTGCATATTTTGCAAATAATTACTGGACATTGGTTTCATATTGCATAAAGTGAACATTATTATACAAAGTATAATTATTCCACGTTACCATTGTCCATCATTGTACATTGTCTTTGTGCTCTTGGTTACCAGTGGAGTGGTATCTGATGGGTGTGGATGGTGCTGCCAATTATATAGAGGCCTTTCATTTGGAGTTCAGTTCTGTGATGGCACTGGGATAGAAGATGTTAGTAGATGTGCCTGTCCTGATGGACTTGTAGTGCTTTCCAGCACAGAGAATGGTTGTGGACATGGTGACCCGGGTGAGGAGAAGCTGACCCAGGTGAGGAGGTGATGAAGAGGTGCTGACCCTGGCAAGGTATTGACCCTGGTGAAATGCTGACCCTAGTGAGGTGCTGACCCTGGTGATGTGCTGACCCTGGTGAAGTGCTGACCCTGGTGAAGTGCTGACCCTGGTGAGGTGCTGACCCTGGTGAAGTGCTGACCCTGGTGAGGTGCTGACCCTGGTGAGGTGTTGACCTGGATGAAGAGGTGGTGGCCTGGGTCATGAGGTGGTAACCCAGGTGAGGAAGTTTAACTTGGATTAAGAGGTTTTGGCTTTGATGATACTCTTGGCTGATCCCTAAGATGCGTTCATCGATAACAAAAATTTGCCTGTAGCTCCGGAAAGGCTGGAGCGGATAACCGAGCACAATGAGAATTCTCTCCGTACAACCTTAGAGAAGGATGTGCCATCGCAATCTAAGAGAATAAGTGAGAAAAGAATGGCTCCTTGGTACCACGACCACACACTTAGTCTTATACGAGCTTGGTGAATCCTGGAATGTAAATGGTGCCACTCATTTGACAGCAGCAACCCCCCCAAAAAATAATTATTTGCACTGGATCCAATTTCAGAACCCCCCTGTCACGGTGAGGGAGGCTCCCCCTACCGGTCGCCTCCGGTACAGCGGCAGTTGTCCTGTTGTTGTTGCGTTGTGTGCGTCCCTCAGGTGGGTGGGGCTTATTAGCTCCCTCACCTGATGGTCGTTTGTCTGTCTATATATGTCTTGTCCTTGTACCAGTTGACTGCTGGTTATTATATCCTTAATCTGGGTCGAGTGCACGGGTTTTTGGTTTGCGCACGTTATTCATTAAACCCCTCTTTTTTCTCTGAGACTTGGCGTGATCGCTTCCTTTTCGTTCGCACCTCCTGCCCGTCACAGAATAACCAGCCACCTTTCGGAAGCCGCCAGTCTCCTTTACTTTCTCCTTCGTTTGTGGTCATGTCTCGTGGTAAGTGTTTGTCTACGTGATATTCTGTTGTTTGAATGTTTGTGGAGGTGAGCCTGGTCGATTATCGCTCGTTCCGCCATGCGTGCTTGTTTGTATATATGTTTAAAGCACGGCGATGTATGAGGCTGGAGACCAAAAGCGCTCCCTCCTTAAAGGCGGCGCCGTCTCACTAAAGTGCTCGCCCGCAGTCTGTGTTGGTGCATGTGCATGTGTGAGATGTGTGTGATGCGTGTGTGAGACTGCGGGCTTGAGCTAGTGAGTGGAAGGTGCGTCTGCCGTTTGTCTTGCGTGCTGGGTCTTGTCTACGTGTGTATGTTTATGTTAAATGTAATTCCCCGTGTGCTCCCTCCCTTTTTTTTTTGTTAATGGTGTTTTGGGGGGGGGGGAGCAATGGAGGGTCCTGTGCTACCAATTGGGGCACAGAAGTGCGCAGCTCTGGAAGGAGGCCCGCCCGGTGAGAAGGGTATGTGCGTGCGCGTGAGGGTTCTGTGCCACAACCTACGTCCTCTATATGAGGAGTGGCACAGACGGCGCAGCTCCTGAGGGAGGCCCGCCGGTGAAAGGGTAAGTGCTTGGCGTTTGTGTTGTCTGCGTGTATGTGTTGTGTGCAGGTTCCTCCTGCAGGTTGGCAGTGGAGCCCCTGGACCTTGTGGGACCTCCAAAGTAGGCAGGAGCCCCCTATGTGATGGGGTGACCGGAGCCCTGGTCATAAGTAGCCTCCCTGGAGGGAAAGGCTCCCCGGATGTGTGGGGACCAGAGGGCTCCGGCCTGAAGAGCTCCTGCTGAAGACAGAGGTCCCCCCTCGTGCTTGGGGTGGCTAGGAGGTTGGTCCTGGGGTGTGACCGGTCACCAGTGGGGAAGGAGTGCTTCCCCCTTGGAACCTCTGGCAGGGTGGAGGAGTCCACCCTGTTATGTACCTCCCCATGAGGGGCGGTCTCCCTGGCCGGTTAGGGTTGCCCAGGGTGACTCCAGGCCCTGTGCAGGCATTGGCCCCGAGCCGAGAGGTAGGTCCAGGAGGCGTTCAACTATGTGGTAGGTAGGTAGCCTGCACACACGCCCCCCTAGTGTTTGTGTTTGTCCTAGTGTGCTTGTGAATTGTTGTATGTAATTCCCCGTATGCTCCTTCCCCAAAGGGGGCGTTTGGGGGAGGGGCTATGGAGGGTCCCGTGCCACGGTCTGTGGTACGGATGGCGCTGCTCCAGAAGGAGGCCCTGACCTGGTGGAGGGCGTCTCCTGAGCCGGTGGTGCCCCTGAGTTTGGTAGGGAACGCAGTGGAGGCATGCGGTACTCTGCAGCAGGGGTCACCACCTGCTAGGATGGAGATCCCTCCCCCCTCTCCATGAAAAGGGGTTGAGATGGTCAGGGCACGTGCGCGTTTGTGTTGTGTTGTGTGTGTGTGTGTGTGTGCGTAGATGTTGTGTGCAGGTTCCTCCTGGCAGTTGGCTGCGGCGTCCCTGGACCTTGTGGGATCTCCCAAGTAGGCAGGAGCCCCCTGATGTTATGGGGTGACCGGAGCCCTGGTCGTAAATAGCCCCTCTGGAAGGGTAAGGGCCCCCGCACGTGTGGGGACTATAAGGCTGCGGTCTGAAGAGCTCCTGCTGTGGGCAGGAGCCCCCTTATGTTGTGGGGTGACCGGAGCCTTGGTCGTAAGTGGCCTCCCTGAAGGGGAAAAAGGGGCTTCCCAGATGTGTGGGGGACTAGAGGGCTCCGGACTGAAGAGCTCCTGCCGAAGACAGAGATCCCCCCTCGTGCTCGGGGTTGCTCAGGGTCACGCCTTGCTGGGTGCAAGGGTTTGCCTCGACCCGAGAGGTAGGTCCAGGAGGCGATCAACCGCTCCCTGGGGAGGTAACCTGCACACACGCACACCTTGTGGGGCCCTTGGGGCGTGAGGGCTCTGTGACCGACTGGGGCGTGGTTTTGTCTTGTTGACGGCCCAGTCGGTCCAGGGTCCCGCCCAGGGAGGCGGGAGCTAATGTATGTTGTATGTTTTTGTGTTTCAGCTCCGGGACTGCAGGAGGTGTCACCCTGCTTTGTCCCCGCCTTCCTGCCCCCTTCGCCTTGCGTCTTTTGTACTGCCGCTGTGAACCGCACATCGGGCCGTAGTGCAGCTTGGTGGGGGGGGGTCTGTCACGGTGAGGGAGGCTCCCCCCTACCGGTCGCCCCGGTACAGCGGCAGTTGTCCTGTTGTTGTTGCGTTGTGTGCGTCCCTCAGGTGGGTGGGGCTTATTAGCTCCCTCACCTGATGGTCGTTTGTCTGTCTATATATGTCTTGTCCTTGTACCAGTTGACTGCTGGTTATTATATCCTTAATCTGGGTCGAGTGCACGGGTTTTTGGTTTGCGCACGTTATTCATTAAACGCCTCTTTTTCTCTGAGACTTGGCGTGATCGCTTCCTTTTCGTTCGCACCTCCTGCCCGTCACACCCCCTTTCAGGACTTCCCAGAATTGTAAATGTAATAAATTGTTAAAATAATTCCTGTGCAAGCTAGTTAAAATCGATTTTGCTCATATTAGGTTATACTATAAGGTTACAATAAGATAAACTTTATAAGGTTATACTATAAGGTTACTATAAGCTAAACTTTATACGGTTATAATATAAGGTTACAGTACGGTAAACTTTATAAGGTTATACTATAAGGTTACAGTAAACTTTATATGGTTATACTATAAGGTTACAGTACGGTACTCTTTATTCAATTCAATTCAATTCAATTTTATTTATATAGCGCTTTTTACAACACATGTTGTCACAAAGCAGCTTTACAAATTGCGTGGGTCCAGATCCCTAATGAGCAAGCCAAAGGCGACAGTGGCAAGGAAAAACTCCCTAAGATGGCAGGAATTTAGGAAGAAACCTTGGGAGGACCAAGACTCAAAAGGGAACCCATCCTCCATTGGGCGGCCCGCTAGCAATGTCCACATTCACAGGTCATGTATAGTCCAGATATATTCCAGGCCGAGTAGTCACAGTCCCTTCAGAGTCGATGAGCCTCAGGTGGGGTTGGCATCAGCGCGTCCTCTTGCGATAATGGCACATCCGACCACGGCATCGGCACATCCACTGGCAAGCCAGACCATCTCCTAGATGCTTGTATGGGGTGGGTAACGGGAAAGGCTCGTCTTTCCTTGTCCCGGTATTTCACGGGCAGCCATTGGGAAGAAGAGGGGCAATTAGTTATATATGGAATATGTTAGACAAAGTAAATGTAAACATTTCTTGAGTGTGGCAGCGACTCCGGCAATTAAATTATTACAGCCTAGCTAAAGGGCAGAACCAGAAGGTAACACAGACTTGGGAGCATCCTGAGACACTGGCATCCATCCACTACACCGTCGACAAACTTGAGTGACCGCGTGCAGTGATAGGATGACAGCACCAGCGCCCCAGTTTGCCATAAAAACCCTTTGCCCATGAACCCCTGGATCTGTTACCTTATCTAAAGGGGCACATTAATTACCAAATGCTAGATCAAACAAGTAAGTTTTCAACCTAGACTTAAAGATTGAGACTGTGCCAGAGTCCCGGACACATTCTGGAAGACTATTCCATAGTTGGGGGGCCTTATAAGAAAAGGCTCTTCCCCCTGCTGTTATTTTATTAATTGATGGAACTAATAAGAGGCCAGCACCTTGGGATCGTAGTGGTCGCGGGGGGTTCATAATAAGAGATAAGCTCTTGGAGGTAGTCAGGAGCAAGTCCATGCAGTGCTTTATAAGTCAATAGAATAATTTTAAAATCAATACGGAATTTTACTGGGAGCCAGTGCAGGGCCGATAAGACTGGGCTGATATGTTCAAATTTCCTAGTTCTAGTTAGAACTCTGGCTGCGGCATTTTGAACTACTTGAAGTTTATTTATATTCCTATTTGAGCATCCTGACAGTAACGAGTTACAATAATCTAATCTGGAGCTAACAAAGGCGTGTACTAGTTTTTCTGCATCATGCTGGGATAATGCATTTCTTAACTTGGCAATGTTACGGAGATGTAGAAAAGCTATCCTGGTAGTATTATCTATGTATTTATCAAATGATAGGTCAGAGTCGAATAAGACGCCGAGATTTTTGGCTACCGAGCCAGTAGTAATGGGGTAATCTGCAAGATTTAACATTAGATCTGGTATTTTCTGTCTTGTGGCCTTTGGGCCCAGAAGGAGAACCTCCGTTTTGTCACCATTAAGGTGGAGGAAGTTTAGCGACATCCAACATTTAATATCACTTACGCAGGCCTCGATTTTTCCTAATCTGGATTTGTCATCAGGTTTGGCTGATATATAAAGTTGGGTGTCATCTGCATAGCAGTGAAAGTTGACACCATGTTTATTTATAACTATTCCTAATGGTAACATATATAATGTAAATAATAGTGGTCCTAGGATGGAGCCTTGCGGGACTCCATATTTCCCTTCTGAGTGTTTGGAGGGAATATTATCGAGCTCTACAAACTGATAGCGATTGGTTAAGTAAGAATTAAACCATGACAGGGCTGTACCCGAGATTCCAACCCAGTTTTCTAACCTTTCTAGCAGGATCTTGTGATCTATTGTGTCGAAGGCTGCACTAAGATCAAGAAGCACTAATAGAGATACATAACCTTGATCAGAGGCAAGAAGGAGATCATTTGTTACTTTAACTAGTGCTGTTTCAGTGCTGTGGTGGGGCCTAAATCCAGATTGGAATTTTTCAAATATGTGGTTCCTGTGCAGATATAAGCATAACTGTTTGGCCACAGCTTTTTCTATGATCTTAGATATAAATGATAGGTTCGAGATGGGTCTGTAGCTAGATAGTACATTAGGATCAAGATTTGGTTTCTTGATCAGGGGTTTAATGACTGCTAGTTTACAGGATCTGGGCATGTGACCCATTGTGATGGATGAGTTAACTATATTTAAAAAGAGGTTCGATTACAACTGGTAAAACCTCTTTGAGTAATTTAGAGGGAATCGAGTCTAATGTGCAAGTTGTAGAATTTAACGATGAAATTATTTTCTCCAATTCTAGTTGTGGGAGTGGATGAAAAGCTTCAAGCTTTTCTTCTAATGCTAGATTTTGTTCAATATCAGCCAATCCAGATGACAAACCAGATGAATTACCTATAGAAGGATTTATATTTAGTCTAATATTCTCTATTTTATTATCAAAGAAATCCATAAATACATTACTAGTTAGGTTCCCTGGAATCTGATGTTCAGCGCTGGTTTGATTTTTTGTAAGTTTAGAAATAGTACTAAAAAGAAATCTAAGATTATTTTTTTTTTTTCGATCAGTGAGGCTAGGTATGTTGACCGTGCTTTAGTAAGTGCCCCTTTGTATTCAATAAGGCTATCCTTCCAGGCACAGTGGAATACTTCCAGCTTAGTAGAGCGCCAGTTTCGCTCTAATTTACGTGCTATTTGTTTTAAATTACGAGTTTGGTCGGTGTACCAGGGGCGAGCTTTTTAAGTCTGACCTTTTATGTTTGAATGGAGCTACTATATCTAGAGCTGATCTACAAGTATTCTCTAAGCAGTCGGTTAAACTGTCTAACTCCTCTGGATCTGTTGGCGAGTAGGCTAAAGTCGTTAAATCTGGGATGGTTTCAGTAAACTGTGTGGCGGTTGACGAATTTATCGAGCGTTTTAAACAATTCCGTGGAGACTGGCGGGTATTTAGGTTAAGATGTAGCTCGAATGAGATTAGATAGTGATCGGAGATTGCTGTGGTTTGCGGAAATGTATTTATATTAGCTACGTCGGTACCCAGCGTCAGAATCAAATCTAAAGTATGATTGTGATAATGAGTAGGTCCCGTGACATTTTGAATAATACCGACAGAGTTCAATATCGAACTAAATGCCATTTTCAGCGGATCCTCTGCCTTCTCAAAGTGTATGTTAAAGTCTCCTACCATTATTATTTTGTCACTACATATTGCTAAATTTGCTGCAAAATTACTGAAATCGTTTATAAAGTCTGAGTAGGGCCCTGGCGGTCTGTACACATTAGTGAGTGAGAGAGCTTCATTGTTTGTAGCCGGATTAGTTATATTAATAGATAACATCTCAAAAGAATTGGAGAGATCATAGTGTTTCTGGTGGACTTCTAAAGAATTTCTGTAGATTATGCATATTCCTCCTCCTCTGCCTAACAATCTTGGTCTATGAATATAACTGTATCCCACAGGTGTGGCCTCATTTAAAGTTAAATATTCGCCAGATCGAATCCAGGTTTCTGTGAGACATAAAATATAAATTTTCTGGTCGTTTATAATCTCGTTCACAATAGCTGCTTTAGAATTGAGCGATCGAATATTGAGTAATCCGATTTTCAGATTGGTTATATTGCTACTAATAATCGGATGCGAGGTTTGAATAGTAGTTAAAAATTTTGGACGGACTATTTTAATTTTCCTATGATTGAATTTAACGCGGGGCACAGACACAGTCTCAATTCTATAGGAACTTGGTGACGCCTCTTGGCAGCGTGCAGACAGTCGGGTAAGCCGGTTTGTCTGCGGCCTGGTCGGGACTCTGGATTGTCAGCAGCTCCTAATACTACTCTGCCGACTAATTAACAGGCTATGGGCTATGCTGCAGGAAAGCAGGGCCGCGCCATCCCGAGTGGGGTGGACACCATCCCTGCCTAAAAGACCAGGCTTGCCCTTTTATAGGATATACTATAAGGTTGCAGTAAATTTTATAAGGTTATACTATAAGGTTACGGTAAGGTAAACTGCATAAGGTGTAGGTAGTGTGAACTTTATAAGGTTATACTATAAGGTTGCAGTAAGTAAACTTAATAAGTTTACGGTAAGATAAACTTTATAAGGTTATACTATAAGGTTATGGTAAGGTATACTTTATAAGGTTATATTATAAAGTTATGGTAATGTATACTTTATAAGGTTATATTACAAGGTTAAGGTAATGTTAACTTTATAAGTTTAAGGTAATTTTAACTTCATAAGGTTAAGGTAATGTTAACTTTATAAGGTTAAAGTGATGTTAACTTCATAAGGTTAAGGTGATCTTAACTTCATAAGATTAAGGTAATGTTAACTTGTGAGTGGTTGAGGCACATAATTATCAACCATTGCTGTTTCATCAAGTCAAGTCAGATATTTATATTTATTTTTATAACACATGTTGTCACAAAGCCCCTTTACAAGTGCATGAGTCCACACCCCTAATGAGCAAGCCAGGGGCGACAGTGGCAAGAAAAAACTCCCTAGTCAGGGATTATAAAGAAACCTTGGGAGGACCAAGACTCAAAAGGGGAACCCATCCTCCATTGGGAGGTCAGGTAGTAGAAGTTCATAATTATAGTTCTATTTCTAGGCAGAGCAGTCACAGTCCCTCCAATGTGAATGTTGGGGCTTCATCAGTATGGCTACACTATACTGAACAGTACAGTATATCAACCAGTTCATTTGCTATAAATTTCACATGACCATGCACATTACTAGTTACGAGCACTGAACTACACTCAGTTTGACACTCTTACGCTATGCTGGACAATATTAAGCTGGTGACTTTGCAATTGTGTATAATATGGCTTTTCCATACAGTGCATTCAATGGTGCATTATGTATAGTAATGAATATACAGTATATAATAAACAGATTTCCTAAGATTGTATAACTGTGATTATAGCATCTGCAGATCCATCTATGTGTTTGATGCGGCAGCATGAGGAAATACAGGTGCTAGTTTCACCATGGTGATAAATGATGAGTGTAATGAGGATCCAAGCCCAGCTTGGCCAATGAATACTGTGATGGTCAAAGAGTCTCTATCTCTGTCCCTCTCTCTGTCTCTCTCTTTAGATTCACACCTCACACATGTGCCTGCACTCATGCTGTACAGTGCTGAAGTGGTTTTGCAGCCTATCTACACTCTCTGTTAATAACTGCCCTTAAAAAGCACTTGTTCCCGTAATGGCAATATTAGACTTGCATATTAATCAGAGATTTAATCAAATTTACTTATATACTGAATATATCTCTTATACTAAAATAATTGATAAATAATAATTGATGTAATAACATGTACTTGTGTACTGTATGTTTCTTTATAATAATAATATAATTGGTTATAATTAATTATAGCATTTATTTAATCAAATTTATGTACTTTACCTTTTCTTTTATTAAAATGTTATGTATTTATGTACTGAATGTATGACTTATATTCAAATAATTGATTTCAGTGAATGATACAGGAAATGAACATGACACAGAATTGCAAAAGAAGATCAGAAGATGATGTGTTTGGCAGGAAGACTTCATGAAGACTACATTTACACTAATGACGCAGGTAGGCTTCATGAACCCAGCCACACCAATGACACAGGTAGGCTTCATGAACCCAGCCACACCAATGACACAGGTAGACATCATGAACCCAGCCACACCAATGACACAGGTAGGCTTTATGAACCCAGTCACACCAATGGCACAGGTAGGATTCATGATCCCAGTCACCTCAATGGCACAAGTGTGTCCAGTATGTTTGTTGTCTGGTGCTAACGGGCTGCCCAATGGAGGATGGGTTCCCTTTTGAGTCTTGGTCCTCCCAAGGTTTCTTCCTATATCCCTGCCATCTTAGGGAGTTTTTCCTTGCCACTTTGGCTTGCTCATTAGGGATCTGGACCCATACAATTTGTAAAGCTGCTTTGAGACAACATGTGTTGTAAAACGTGCTATATAAATAAAATGGACTTGACTTGACTTAAATGACCATAAACCAATTCAAAGAGAAATTCAAAACAGAAATTCAAAAGTGGCCTCAGATATTCCTCCTACCTGCAGTTCACCGAGGCCCTGAGAGGTGGGAACAGAGAGGTCATGAGGAGGTTGGAGGGAGATTTCGGAGAGAGCACTGCCATTGTATCACCATCCTGATGAGTTAGTTTGAGTAGAAATCCTCTAATAAAAACATTGACCCATGTAATTGATTTTAATGGCAGCCCTGTGCCATCTTTCCTGTGCTGGCTGGACTCCGGCCAGATGCCATCAGCACAGCCCCTGGAGACCAGTGGGTTGGGAAGGAGGGATGGGGTGGAGAGTGTGCTGGGGGGGGGGGGATTGTGGCACAGATGAGTGCCTGAGCGCCTGCCTCTGAAGTGGAGAGTAACAAGAATAGATTAGCGTGCTTGATAAACACAGAGCGCAGCCTGCAGCACAGGGTACAACTGACCTTTTTGTTCTCTGTCAGGGGCAGAGGGAAGCAGCAGAGAGGGGCGGTGGGGACAAAAAAGACCATCATCTCCCACTGTGCACCCCGGAAAACAGGCCACTGCTGCAAGATCACATTGTTTCTGCACACGTCTTGGTGTGGCGGTGCTACTAAAATTAATTTGCCACTTTGTTTTTCTCTTTTCAGTCACGCTGCTGTTTTCATAAAACATCATCAGATCTTTCTATCATTCCGTGGTCACTATGGTTTTAATATTGCACTCTTTTATAGTCCTGGATAACCACAGCGGAGCAAGCTGGGTTGCCTTAGAAGTGGTGAGTTGGCAGAGTGGGGGAGCAGGGTGGAGGATGATGGGAGGTGTCTTTTGTTTACATCACTCTCTCCTCATACTTCCATGGTCTTGGCAGCTTTTAGCCAAAGGGGAAGTAGTGTGCGTGGAAAGGAGCGCTTGTTTTAAGTGCTTCACACTGTTTGCATCTTTTGTCAACCTCTGTCGCTTTCCATAGTTCTTGGCGGGGTGGAAAAAGACACACTTAAATGCACACTGAGCAAATGAAGGTTGGGGCTGGACTGAGCCTGACTGTGGGTTAGTTTACATCTGCTAAGTACCCAGGGAGCGCAGCGGTATTGACTCGGAGCTCAGGTGCTATTATTTCTCATTGATCGGTTTAAGCTTCTAACATCAAGCGGCAAAGGTGGAACAAACATTTCCAATTGTCAATTTTACATGCAGAACAACAGCATCTGATGATCTCCCATTGGTGCCTGGGTCTGCCCGCACTTTGGAAAGAAAGACCTGAATGGCTCAAAAGACAGTGTGAGAAGGTCAAGATGAAAAGTCCCCCATAATTAACAGCTCATTTTGCTCACCGGTGGACAATTCTGTATGACATGAAGCAAGAGAGCTTTGCTAAGTTTGTAAGTGCAACTTTCGTGTTTAATTTACCTTGCTTGATGTCTGCCAGATGTACATGAACGCAGATAGATTATCCAGCCCCTAATGCTCATCTCACAAATGAACGCATCTGTGTCACATTGAAAATGAACGGCTGGCCTCCTCGGATAACCTTACAGCCCCCCCCCCCACAACAATCCCTCACTCCATCTCTCTCTCACTCCATCTCTCTCTTTCTCTCACTCGTACTCTCTCTCTCTCCATCTCTCTCTCTCTCTCTCTCTCTCCCTCGTACTCTGCTTGTCAAACACATGAGCTTTGGGGGATTAAGGTTTCAGTGAGCACACATTCAGAACAATACCCACGTGGACCCAGCGAAAAAAAACTGCTTAATTGTATTAATTTACTGCATGGGCTGGTGAGAACACAGCAGGGGAACAGCACATCAGTGCCAGAGCAGTCTTACTGAAGGGCTTCCAGCATAGACAGCTAAGGGAGCTCTCTCTCTCTCTCTCTGTCTCACTCCTTATTCTGCTTGCCTTGGGTTTAACCAGATGTTGCAGTGAGAAGGCGGTGTGACACAAGGCTATGGCTCCCTATCGCTGGTGGCACTGTGGATCATGATTAGCGTGCACACACACACACACACACACACATGCGCACACACATGCACACACCTCCCTTTTAAACAATTACACATCTTTTCTTACTAGGTGTCCCTTTGTATCCTTTCTACCCACATACCTGGCTAAGGTTTTCTGCACGGTGAGTGCAGAGCAGCTGTCTAATAGAATGGCAGGTATGCCTGACAAGATTTCCTGCAAGATTACCCACAGCAGTGGCCGGGCTAATGACTGCACTGGAAGATGCCTGTGAGGCTGGCAAAGAAGCATGCAAAAGACTGTGGTTTGTCACAGCGCCTCTGGGGCAGTGGTCACTATATAACTAGGCCATGTCAGACTGTAAGATGTGAGAGGCCCCGCGGTGCCGTGGAGCAGACAGGAGCCTCTTTAGTTCTCCTACACAGGCATGCTGGTTCAGCAGGATGGCTGAAGGAATGCTGTTGTAGCCATCAGTAATATTTATGTACGATTTAACCAGAAGCTGCTCAGGGCATTTTTAAATGCTGATGTACAGCATGTAACAAACAACAGTCGTAGCCGAGTAAACAGGTAAAATTTGCAATTCACCATGAAACAGCTTGCAAATCTCATACTGTGTTTGTGCTCTAAACCAGACAATGCTTGCAAACTCTGCAAGTAAATGAACTAAGAGTTGGACCAGGATGACATTTGGAATGCAGCATTTCCTAAATTATTAGACTACCGTGCCGTCATTATCATAGTGGTGCTGGGCCAATTCATTTTCAAAGTGCACCAGATGTGCTCCCGCAATTATTCCAGCAAGGACCAAGGTTCAGATGTGCAGCACACTCCCCAGTCTTGTTGGAACTGCAAATGTCTTCCATTTGAATTCCTGGCTGACCTTCTCTGGTTTCGCTAACACGTTCCATTTCACATGCCGTGCTGCAGCAGTTCGAGGCTCGTTTGGAACATGACTGACAGTGACAGGCATTTCATCGTATCTGCTCAGAATACATGGTTAAATATCCCCCCGAGGAGAATGTGAAAATTCATGTAAGGTCTTTGTTTAGATTTTTACATTAATTAAACCTCGCTCCATTGGAAATGTGGTGGTCAGCGTCAAGTATGTAAGGGAAAACAACAACAGATGTGGGCATTCTGCAAATCACAAATCACAGATCATAAAGTTTAAGGTGTTCTTAACTTTTCAAAATAGAATTTGAAGGGTGAGTGACATATTTAGATTCACAGCTCATTTTGACCTTATCTTTGGAACAGAGAAGAGACTGATCCGTTCCCTCACGAAGGCGTCGGCACTGGGGCTGAAGTCCTGAAGAAGGATATTAACATAGCTGAACTTAACGTCTTTGGACACTTGACAGAAGAAGAAGCTTCTTCACAAGACATAGACTAAAGAACATACAGCTCACGGCATAGTTCCTGTGGGCTATTTTGAATAACCTTCTGGATGAGGAGACTCATGACACAGCTCAGAAATAAAGAACCTTTGCGAACATAAATCATAATAGACTGCAAGACCTAGCAGCGTGAATGACTCAACTATTTTTAGAGTTTACAAGCTAAGGACATAAGCATTTGCACTTTAAGAAAGATTTGTGAATGTGACAGTTGTTTAATAATGGCAACACAAGTGTAGTTCAAATTCTTGAAGAAGACTTAGAAATGTTCCTGGTAAATATATACATATACATAAAATTGCTAAAGGCTATTGAGTATAGGTTATGAATAGAAAACATTGAAGATAATGTGAGATTTGTTAGTGGTGCGGGGAGCTGCTGTGTTTTCAGAGGTGGTGTAAAAGTGAAAGCGTTAGGTTCTCACCCTCTAATGCCACTCCGCCGGACTGAATCATATATGTGATGTGTACTATCGCTTTCCGCCAGAAAAGGTCGAGAACTTACCTTGTTCGTTCGATTTTTTTCCTTCTGTGCAAATGCATTTCTTTTCACTTTGCTCTTTGCTTCCAATTAACTGAGTAGGCGTTTTATCCCCTAATTAGTATCTTCATTTCCTGTCTGATGCCTCGTTATCAATGCGGCAAATTTGCCTGCAGTAATAGCTTCTAGTACTTAATGATGCTATTATTCTTAATGATACTGTTTTTAGCTACAAAGGAATAATTACAGCTCACTTCTGCTGGAACCGCATGCAGAGGAAAACTGTTTGGATTTGTCCTGTCAGTGTGGTGTTTTAGATGGACAATGTTGCCTATGATCACCGATTTTATTATTTTTTTAGCTAGAGTAGTACAGTGAATTAGAGATATGGGTGAGAGATTTGCACTACGTTCTCTTCTATGGCTTGAACATTTAAGGACTCTATAAGTAAAATGGCATAGGATGTACTGGACAATTCATTGGCAGAAGCTGGCACACTTGAAACAGACTTCCTATTTTATTTTTTATTATTTGTTCCTCTTGGAATCCAGTAGATTGGCATCTTTGTGACTGTGCAGTTTACCCAGCAACAAACGACGAATATTCTGTCACGGCAAAACTAAAGATTATATAAATTGTAGTACATGAGGGATAGTGGACTTCAGGCAAGTTTATTTGTGTGGCTGTGATCTTTGAGGATGACTCTACGAAAGTCTGAAGATTAGTCGATAGTCACTACTTGCAACTGCTCATTTGACTTTGAACAGACAACAAGGTGGTCTCCTGGCCCGAGCCAGCTCTTCTCTCAAATGTCCCAGTGGCCAGATGTCCACGTTCATGCCTCAACCCCCTATACTCATTGCCTAAAATCTCCCTTTTGGAGAATGATTGTGTTGTTCGTTTTTGTTGAAACCGAAGCTATTACCTCATGGTAAGGGTTAGCCCTAAAACTCCAAAGCCAGGCTTGGTGTAATGGTGCTTTGGAAGCACTCTTATTATTTATGGTGTGACATGGCCTGTTCTGTTTTATGGTGTGACATGGCCTGTTATGATTTATGGTGTGACATGACCTGTTATGATTTATGGTGTGACATGGCCTGTTCTGTTTTGTTATGTTCATTTGCAGGATCTCTTCAATGGTACAACACATGGTACTGCATATCTATACACGTTTACAGCTGATGCATTCAAATTTACTATTTAAATTTACTATTTAAATGCCAAGCATTTTAATCCATTATGTATTTGTACTATTACATCTGTTATGCATGATTGAATATGATTTAAGATTTAATAAAGGCATTAATATAAGGACATAAAAATATGTTTAGTTTAATTTTAAAAATGTTTGAGAGAGGTAGTATATATTGTAGCACAAAATGGCTTTTGGAAAATGTACTGCAGTTCTAAATTAAACCAAAAGTTTTCATGCAACTGGATCAATGAATATGCATGCACGTTATTTTATGGTTCTGTGACAACGTGGAACTGTATAGCAACCAGACAAAGGTCTTTGTTGCTGCTTCCCTCTGATTCCACGCCAGAGCAATTTCCATCCGTCTGCTCGAGCTGAACTCTCTGTCTCACTCTCTGTCCCTCTCCCTATCTCTTTTTCTCCCTCTGTCTCTCACTCTCTTTCTCTCCCAATCTGTATGTGTGTTCTCTTTCTCTCCTATCCATCTCACATCCTCACATGTGCATTTCCCTCTTTTTAATGCAGTTATAACTAAAGGAACAATGCCCATTCCTTTACGTACTTAAGGTCACCTACCCAGGACTCAGTGCTCAGGGTTTCTCTGAGATGAGACTCTTCATTCACACCTGAGGCTTCCACTCCTCCACCCCAAACTCCTCCACCCCCTCACTACATCACCCCATACTCCTCTACACACACACACACTCCTCCACCCCACACTCCTCCACCCCGACACTACATCACCCCCATACTCCTCTACACACACACACTCCTCCACACCACACTCCTCCACCCCCACACTACATCACCCCCACACTACATCACCCCCATACTCCTCTACACACACACACTCCTCCACCCCCACACTCCTCCACCCCACACTCCTACACACACACACACACACACACTCCTCTTCTTCCTTTTACATATCTGCTTAATTAATGTGTGTTTGTAAACCACAGTCAGTATCACTGGACAGTACTTTTTCTCTTTATAGAGTTTTTTATTGTTAGGATTTTCGACTGCCTAAAATGACAAGAATGGATGACACTAAAGAATAAATATAATTATGTCAAAATTTTATAGTAGTTCTAATGTCTAAATGGAAGACACAGATGATGTATGTCTTGTGGCTTAGTAGAAGTCAATGCAACTTTTTTTCTGAAATTCTGAGCACTTGTGTGCCAGGGCTTGTTCACTGCTTTATCTGATTTTTTACAATCCTCTGCTGTAATGTAGCCTTTATCAAATTTCTGCACATATGGGAGAAGAATCTTTGTGAAACAGCAAACTGGCATTTTCATAATTACCCTAATTACTCAAAATCAAAAATCCATATTTTTATTAATTATTACTGTTTGTAATCACAGGTAAATCTGTGCTGGTGGAGCTGGCAATGCTTGAGGCCTGGGTGGTGACAGCCAATTAAAAGGTGAGTGTAGTTTAGTTAATCTTTAAACTTAACACTTGGGTCATATTTTGGTCATAGTTAGGTAAAAGCTATTGTTAAACTATTATTTGGGCCAAAGGTAATGATTGGACGACAGCTACATCAGTTCAGCCACCAGGTCTAAGAGAAATATGTAGGACAAGAAGGTTAGAGAAACAGACATGTTAGAGTTTTATCTCACTAAGAAAGGAAGAAGGAAGAATGTACCCCAAACATACAAAAGTACCCCAAACAGAATGTTGTCATTTGTTTTGGGGGCAGCTCCTTTCTCGTATACCCTGTCTGTGTCAGTAACACTGGTCTGGTTGTTCTCTGTCTTTTTGATAAAGTGCTTTGGTTTCAACAACATTATTGTGCCTCTTGCTCCCTTTCGCTTGTACTTTTGAGTGTAGTGAATGTTGTTTGCCAGGAGGGGGAGACATTTGCTCTGTCTGTTTACACACTAGTTATAGGCCATTTGGAACATAAGCTCTTTTCTCCTCTCTTCTTTTTCAGTTATGTGTGCATATGTAGGGAAAGGGACACCACCCTCATGATATGGGCAGTGAGTATAAGGGAAAGTCTGGAGTGGAAGTCACATCAGAATGATCATGAGCGAATTTTACTTCCATCTTTCACAGTGAGTCAGATGAAAAGCTTTCAATCTATAGATAGAAAGATACATATCTTTCAATCTACACTATTAGTGAAGAGTTTAAAACTAGTGAATAACTGGTGGAAAACATTTTCAGTGTGGAACATGAGCATCTCATCTCATCTGTAACGTCTCATCAATGTGGTGTGTGTCATCACTGTGAGTGTGAAACTCTTGTTGTTACAAGAGTGAAGGATAGAAACCTGCATCCACCGGCTGGGCTCAGGACTTTAAGGAGTTTATTTTTGTTTATTTATTCAAGTCTTTATGATCAATGTTAAACAAACTGGGCAGGTTTTCCCCAAAAAGCATTGTAAAACAAATATAATCTTTAAAGGGTAGAAGAGGTATCACCCTGATCGCACTCTTATTTAAGAGATCAATCTTAACACTAGGATGATTCAGGGAAACGTATTAGATATTAGTTTAAGCAGATAACTAAAATTAGTTGAGAACTCAAAATCCAGCAATGTGAGCCAAAAGGTCATGATTGTGTCCCTACATTCAATGCATATTCTGTTTTTCAAACCTAACAGCTCAGTAGTGCGCAGCATTGTGTGGTATGGGTGTGGCCTTTGTTCCTGACACTGAGTGTGTGTGTGTGTGTGTGTGTGTGTGTGTGTGCACATGTATGATTATCACCTAACATTTAAAGTGCTGATTTACATTGAATAGACTCTGATCAAAACAATAAACAAAAAGGCAGGGGCCATATCACTACCTGCAGACGAGTTTGGCAAGACAACACAGGAGAGAAAACAAGAAATAATGAAGTATAAGAAACCTGGCAAAAGATGGACCTCTTATGATTACTAATTTAACAATTTTCTATCACATATTCCTTCAACGTAGACATGCTGTTCAAAATGTGAACATGAAAAAGATTAATTGGAATTATTAGGTAATATTAGGTATTTTTCTAAAAACATTATTTTTGGATTATTAGGTAATATTAGGTATTATTCTAAAAACATCTTTGGATTACTAGGTAATATTAGGTATTATTCTAAAAACACTAGGTTGCCTGATAATAATTTTTTTCCACTCTAGTCTTTCCATTGCACATGACCATATAGTGTAGTGTTCCTGGTCCTGTTTGAACACACACACACACACACACACACTTGACCATGTAATGTAGTGACCCCTCCCTCGACCTTCCCTTCCCCAAGGGGGCAGTTAGCTCCACCTGCTTGGGACTCAACTCAACAGCCCCTCAGCCAATCTTTTACACTTCCTCTGTTTTTTCAGTGGAAGAGAGACAGAGACACAGAGAAAGACAAAGATTCCACAGCTTCTTTTCCGCTGACAGATTTGTGAGCTGGTGCCAAAACCCAAGTGGTGGGTCCTGCTGGTCTTTAATGAACAAGTGGTTAAACAATATTTTGGGGCTAAACTTTATAGTGGAGCAGCATTCACGATGCCGTTCTCTTCAGTTCTATTTGCTCTTTTATCGTTGCTGTAGCGTCTGTATTCTTGCTCACTTGAATTCTTTGTATTCCTCTGAGAAAAGGCATGATGAGCAGCTGGGTCCCTTCAGGATGGGTGCGTGAGACTGTGTTAACAGTGTGTGTCACCATTGTTATGCTGACTGGCCACTTATGTTCACGTGAAGTCCAGATAGGCTGGAGACATAATGTTCCTGACAGTGACAGTGTCACAGTGCACCAGATACATGTGATTCTCTGATTATTATTTTGATTTTTCTTAACCGAGTGTGTCGGCCTACTGTTTCTTTCCTGTTAGTTTTGTGAGTGACCTATCCAACATCTGTTAAAACATGGTAATTTCTTACACTACACTTTAAAAATATACTCTCAGTCACACACACACACAATCATACACACGCAAACCTACATCAGCTTACGTCAGCAAAAATGCATTGAAGAAAATGAGTGATTTGTGAAAAGGACAGGCATCATGGCAGTAGCAATGTGTGCGCTTGTGTGTGCTTGTGTCTGTGTGCGTGTGGGTGCATGTATGTCTGTGCATGTGTTTGCATGCATGTGTTTGTGTGCGTGCACGTGTGTGTGTGTGTGTCTGTGTGCATGTGTATGTGTATGTGCATGTGTGTGTGTGTCTGTGTGCATGTGTATGTGTGGGTGTTTGTGTGCATGTGTGTGCCTGTGTGTGTGTATGTGTGTGGGGGTGTGTGTATATTTGTGTCTGTGTGTGTGTGTGCGTGGCCACAGCAGGCATGTTGGAGGACACACACCTGAGCCCCTGTATGGGTGCAGCTACAGTTCATTATCCTGTAATGATACAAAGGGTTAGGGTTCATTCTTCCTCTAATGACACAATGACTTTTTTTTTTACAAAAAAGTACTTTCACGCTGACAACACTGAATTTGTTTGTGCATGTGTGTGTGAGTGTGTGTGTGCATGGGTGAGTCAAGTCAAGTCAATGTTATTTATATAGTGTTTTTATACAACATGCTGCAAAGCAGCTTTACAAACGCATAGGTCCAGATCCTTAATGAGCAAGCCAAGGGTGACAGTGGCAAGGAAAAACTCCCTAGGCGGTTTAGGAAGAAACTTTGGGAGGACCAAGACTCAAAAGGGGACCTCCATTAGGCGGCCCAGCTAGGAGAAGTCCATATTTATAGTTCTATTTCTAGGCCGAGCAGTCACAGTCCCTCCAATGTGGATTTTGGCACTGAGGTAGGAGTCAGCATCCACGTGTCTGCGTGGTGGCATTGACACATCCACTGGCAAACCAGACCATTTTCTAGGTGCTTTATGGAATTGTCTTTCTAGAAACATGTAACCAAGATACAAAATGCTGGTTAAATATGTAAACATAAAATTAAACATCCATATATGTAGCCAGGTTGAAAAGAAAGGGGCACTAGTCTGGTTTGGTCATAGGTAGGGTCTGGTCTGGCATGAATGTGACCGAGGATACAGCAAGGCATATTCAAATAAGAAAACTTGATAGGAAGCATGGTTTAGCAATGGCAATTATAGATTCTCTGAATAGAGCATAAGAGAGGTCATATGTTTATGTGTCTTGGGAGCAGCAGTTGTGATTCACTGACAAAGGCCAGCCAATATGCCTTAAGTGTCAGAAAGAGGGACACAGCTAGAAATTGTCCACAAAGGCGAAATACAAACAGCCATGCTACCTAGGGTGCACAAGGAAACGAGACGCCCGGGTTGCTGTGTGTAATGCCTGGGTCGAGGGTGGCAGAGAAGGATCCATATACAGATATATAGAATACTGGTTTTTAATGGGAAGTTGTAGACAAGCAATGCCCCTCCTACTGGAGGTTACGGGCAACAGCCCAGGCAGGGCAGTACAGGCTATGAGAGAGGTCGTGGGACAGGCAAGGGTCGATACACAATAATCATAAAACGTATCCAGGCAGCAGTACAAAAAGGGCAGAATCCAAAAAGACAAAAACAGAGTCAGGCAAAAGGTTCGGTACACGTAGATAGCAAAGACACAAGAATAACGCTTGGTAGAGTCGCACGTAAACATGGAGCAATACTTCGCACTGGTCTCAAGTGTTCATAGTCCTTAAGTACTCCAAGAAAATCACACGTAATACAGTTCAGGTGAATCAGTACTCGGGCGAAGGTGCCCTCTGGCGTTGCTGGGCGGTATGCGGCATTGGCGCCCTCTGGTGGTCCTGGCTGCCAACCGCATCCCTGACATCATCCCCCCTCAAACGGGCGGCTCCAGCCGCTCGAGCAGATCGGCGGCGCGGACGTCCACGGGGCCGCGGCGCAGGGCGATCAGGATGCGCGCTGTGGAAATCCCTGATCAGTGAGGGGTCCAGCACGTCATGGGCGTCCACCCAGCTCCTCTCCTCAGGACCATATCCGTCCCAATCCACGAGATACTGCAAACGACCGCCCGCCTCCGGGAGTCCAGCAGCGAGTCCACCATGTAGGCAGGCGATCCATCCACGTCTATCGGGGGAGGGGGCGGCAGCGGCGCATCCCCAGGCCGACCAGTGGGCTGTACAGGCTTAAGCAATGAGACATGAAAAGTAGGTGCTATACGATAAAGCGGTGGGAGCTGCAATCTGTACGATACCGGGTTGATTTTCTTTTCTACCGGGAACGGCCCCACGTAGCGGGGGTTCAGCTTCCGGCAGGGGGTCCGTAGCCGGAGATCTCGGGTGGAGAGCCACACCAGCTGGCCCGGGGAGTACTCTGGAGCAGCTCGTCGATGTCGGTCGGCCTGCAGCTTTTGTGTGCGAACCGCTCGCCTCAACCGGATGTGGGCTGCCTCCCAAGTCCGCTGGCTGCGCCGCAGCCAGTCATCCACTGCCGGGAGATCCGAGGGCTCCCCAGACCACGGAAACATAGGAGGCTGGAAACCTAGCACACATTCGTAAGGAGTCATACCAGTAGAGGAGTGAGAGAGAGAGTTCTGTGCCATCTCCGCCCAGGGTAGGTAGCAGCTCCACTCATTTTGCTGAGTGCTGCAATAGGAACGCAGCATCCTGCCGATTTCCTGGTTTAACCGCTCCACTTGGCCGTTACTCTGTGGATGGTAACCTGAAGTTAAACTCACATGGATACCCAGCTTCCCACAAAAGGCTTGCTAAACTCGGGAGGTGAACTGAGGACCCCAATCAGAGACAATATCCTCCGGTAGACCATACAACCTAAAAACATTAGAAAAAATTGCCTCAGCGGTTTCCATAGCGGTAGGGAGAGCAGGCAGAGGGACGAGCCTGCACACCTTCGAAAAGCGATCGATTATGACAAACACGCAGGTGCTTCCGTGTGAGCGTGGTAGGTCCGTAATGAAATCGATTGCCAGGTGCGACCACGGCCGTTTTGGTATGGGGAGGGGCTCAAGGAGACCCATAGGTCGGTTTCTAGGTGTTTTGCTCTGCGCACACACCGCGCAGCCCTCGACGTAAGTTTTCACGTCCGCCGCTACTCCTGACCACCAGTACTTGCGGAGCACTAACTCTAAAGTGCGCTTCTCCCCTGGGTGGCCGGAGGCTGGGGATGTGTGTACCCACTGTAATAGTTCCTGCCGAAAGCTGGAGGGGACATAGAGTGAGTTAGGGGGGCAGTCAGCAGGTGTCCTCTCAGCCCTGTGAGCCGCCCGTATTCTCTCATCTAAATCCCAGAGAATGGGACCCACCACCAACGAGGCCGGGAGGATAGTCTTGGGGGGGTCCTGCGAATCAGGACCTTCATGAACGCGCGATAGGGAATCCGCCTTAGTATTCTTAGACCCTGGCCTGAACATCATTGAAAAATTGAAGCAAGTAAAAAATAGTGCCCACCTGGCCTGCTGAGCGTTTAGTCGTTTCGCTGCCTTAATGTATTCAAGATTCTGATGATCCGTCAGGATTACGAAGGGGTGAGCCGCTCCCTCCAGCCAATGTCTCCACTCCTCTAATGCAGCCTTTACCGCTAGTAACTCCTTGTTGCCGACGTCATAATTCCATTCCGCAGCAGTAAGCTTGCGGGAATAGAAGGCACAGGGGTGGAGCTTAGGTGGCGTACCTTGCCGTTGTGAGAGGACAGCGCCCAGACCGGTATCAGAGGCATCCACCTCCACCGTAACCGGCAGCTCGGGATCCGGGTGTGCCAGGATACGCGCCGAGCAGAACCGTCTCTTCAGCCGATCGAACGCGTCCTGGGCTTGGGGAGACCATGCAAGTGACTTAGGGGGGCCCCTCAGCAGAGAGGTGAGGGGTGCAGCGACTACGCTATAGCCCCGAATAAAACGTCTGTAAAAATTTGCGAAACCTAAAAACCTCTGTAGGTCCTTCACCGAGCGAGGACGTGGCCACTCCTGTACTGCCCGCACCTTATCAGAGTCCATCGCCACGCCATGCTGACCCACCTTGTACCCCAAAGAATTGCACTTCCGTGTCAAAAAACGCACACTTCTCTAGCTTCACATAGAGGTGGTTCTCCCGAAGCAGCTGGAGAACTTCCTTGACGTGCTGCACATGCTCCTCCCTGGTCCGTGAATAAATCAAAATATCATCAATATAGACAATGACACTTCTATCCAGAAGTCGACGAAACACGTTATTCATAAACGATTGGAAGACGGAGGGAGCATTTGCCAGGCCATAAGGCATTACCAAATATTCATAATGGCCCGTAGTAGTGATGAATGCCGTCTTCCACTCGTCCCCCTCCCGTATACGTACCAGATTGTAAACACTCCGCAGGTCTAACTTAGTGAATATTCGTGCTTGGCGCAGTTGTTCTATGGCTGCTGGTACTAGAGGGAGGGGGTAAGAGTGCTTAACTGTAATTGCATTCAGTCCTCTATAATCGATGCACGGTCATAGCCCCCCGTCCTTCTTTTCTACAAAAAAGAAACCTGCGGCCGCGGGGGACACAGACGGCCGAATGTAACCGTGCTTCAAAGCCTCTGCCACATACTCCTCCATTGCACGGGTTTCGGGCAGAGACAGTGGGTAGGCACGCCTCACAGGGGGAGTGGTCCCGGGCAAGAGCTCAATCGCACAGTCCGAAGAGCGGTGAGGAGGCAATTGCGATGTCTTTGCCTTGCAAAATACATCCACGTAATCGAGATACTCTGTAGGGAGCTTTACTGTTTCCAAAATCACAGGGCTTTCAATACTTGTGGTGTGTACAGCCATGTTGAGGCATCCCTCGTGACACGCCTGACTCCACTTCAGAATCTCCCCTGTGTTCCATGAAATCACTGGGTCGTGAAGCGCTAACCAAGGGAAACCCAGGACTATCGGATGTTCTGGGGAGCGTATGACATAAAAGGGGAGCTGCTCGGAATGTAAAACTCCTACCCACACAGTAAGAGGCCGCGTACGTTGTGTGATGGCTCCTGTGCCGATGGGTTCTCCATCTATCCCCTTGACTCGCAGTCCCTGTTGGCAGTTGACCAGGGGAATGGAATGCTCCGCAGCGTAGTGTTCATCAATAAAATTTCCGGCCGCTCCAGAATCTACTAGGGCTGAAACCACAGAGGTACAATCACCCCACATTATTTTAACAGGCACAGTCATCTTCTTCATTGAGCCTTTTAACGGTAATACTGGACTAACCTTAGGATCGGCCTCCGTCCTATACAAAGCCGGGCATTCCGCCTTGAAATGTCCGGATTCTCCACAGTAGAGACATAGCCGACCACGTAAGCGGCGTTGTCTTTCAGCTTGTGAGAGACGGGTGCGGCCCAATTCCATGGGCTCAGGGGGAGGCAGGTTATTAGAACTGGTGGCTGGGAAGTGGGAGGTAGCTGGCTTCCGAGAACAAAGCAGGTTATCCAGCCTAATGGACAATCGAATGAATTCTCCCAAAGGGAGGCCATCACCCTTACAGGCCAACTCAGCCCGGAGTGTATCGGTAAGGCTCTGACGGTAGACCGTAAGCAGGGCTTGGTCATCCCATCCACTTGCGGCGGCGAGGGTGCGGAAGCGGAGCGCGTGCTCTGCTGCCGTGGTTCTCCCTTGACGGAGACGTAAGAGTTGTTCACCAGGATCCAGGCCAGACGCCGGGTGATCAAATACCTCTTTAAAACTCTGTTCGAATTCCTGGTACGACCTCCCGGGTGTATCCTGACTTGCCACTGCGGTGGCCCACTGTAACGCCTTACCGGTGAGAAGAGATGTGACAAAGGCGATCCGTTCCGAGTCGCTCGGGAAAGCGGTGGGCTGCATGCGAAAATACAGGGAGACCTGGAGCAAAAACCCTTGACAGAGACCCAAAGAACCATCATATTTGTCAGGGAGGGCCACCCGAACTGCGGGGCGTCTGCTCCCTACGGGGTCCAGGACGGGCGAAGGGGGCAACGGGGTAGGTGGAGCTGACGCTGACGGTGCGTGAGCCAGGGTCAAAGCCTGAAGGCTACGGGATATACTGTCCATCGTGTTGGCCATCTGATGGAGCAGTTGTTCGTGGTTCCCGAGCCATCTTCCCTGGTTCATTACAGCCTCCTGTATCGCCGACATACCTGCTGGATCCGTAGGTGGCGAAGTATTCTGTAATGCCTGGGTCGAGGGTGGCAGAGAAGGATCCATATACAGATATATAGAATACTGGTTTTTAATGGGAAGTTGTAGACAAGCAATGCCCCTCCTACTGGAGGTTACGGGCAACAGCCCAGGCAGGGCAGTACAGGCTATGAGAGAGGTCGTGGGACAGGCAAGGGTCGATACACAATAATCATAAAACGTATCCAGGCAGCAGTACAAAAAGGGCAGAATCCAAAAAGACAAAAACAGAGTCAGGCAAAAGGTTTGGTACACGTAGATAGCAAAGACACAAGAATAACGCTTGGTAGAGTCGCACGTAAACATGGAGCAATACTTCGCACTGGTCTCAAGTGTTCATAGTCCTTAAGTACTCCAAGAAAATCACACGTAATACAGTTCAGGTGAATCAGTACTCGGGCGAAGGTGCCCTCTGGCGTTGCTGGGCGGTATGCGGCGTTGGCGCCCTCTGGTGGTCCTGGCTGCCAACCGCATCCTTGACACTGTGAATCAGGCAATTTGGGGGCATAGTGTAGACTCACTTAAAGTCAGTCCTGGACAAGGTCAGATATTGGAACGAGCTGTTGGGGTTTGTCCAGTAGTAGAAGTCCAGATCTGCGATGTTCCAGCCCCTTGTTTACTAGATACCGGCAGTCAAGTAAGCACCATTACAGAAGAGTTCCATAGACATTTAGGTGGCGAAGAGGGGAACATGCTAGCAGCTTCTGGTTGGCTCTAATTAACAGCTGCAAATGTATTAGACATTCCTTATCTGGGAGTAGGGATTCATCTAGTTGATGAAGTGCCAGTAAACCTCCCATACCGATGTATTCCACCAACCCAGTACCAGTACAAAGAGTTGAAGGAGCATATCTCTCAGTTGCTGAGGGGTCATACAAGAAAGTGTAGGTTCGTATGTGTAACGCCCGGCGCGGCATCGAAGAAAATGGCGGACATTTATTAAAGGATATTCCATAATCAGGGTCGTAAAGGCAGACTTGGGTCAAATCCGTGAGAAAGTCCGACATAGAAACATAACCAAGACGTAGCAACATACTGAACACAAAGAACAAACTAAAGCATTAAGCAGAACGAAACACAAAAGCACAAACACTAAACAGGCTGTAGAGAAACATGGGATTACAAAGTACATGTAAGCAAAACACACACAAAATCACAAAATGAACAGCAACATACCAGACCAAACTTAGACTATGAATAGAACATAGCAAACAAGAAACAGCTGAATACGTTAACGAGGGGAAGGGTTACAAAACACAAGGCGGGACTAAGAAACGCACATAGTTACCAAAACAAAACATGCATGATTGACAGGAGGAGGAGGGGCTAATCATGACAGTATGCTTCGCTGGTGGTGGTGGTAAGAAAAACTGATGGTAGCGTCTGCCTGTGCGTAGACTATCGAAAGTTGAACCTGTATCGATAAGAGTTTTGATGCTTTACGTGGTGCAGTTTTTTCTCAACAGTCAAATAGCCAGTGGTTTCCATCAATGAATTCGTCGATGAATTAGATCATTACTAGACCGAATTCACAACCCCTTTCGCGTTAGATGAACATTTGCGGATGCTGATGGGAGTTTGTAATGGGCCTGCTTTTTTCCAGATGCTAATGCAGGTGACCATGACTGACCGTATTTTCCAAATAATGTTAGTGTATCTGGATGATATCTTGATATTCTACAAGACGTTTCTGGAGCACTTGGAGAGGCTGGATACTGTACTGAGGTGTCTGTAGGAAACGGGTCTGAAAGTAGAGAAATGCCATTTTCTCCAAGAGAGTTATCTTCTTAGGACATCAGATTTCAGCCGAAGATATAGCCACTGACCCTGAGAAAGTGTCTGCTGTTAAGCAGTGGCCTGTGCCAACTACGCTTAAAAGAAAGATTGGTCAGTTCACCCATTCTTGGTTTTGCTGATTTCACTAGCCCATTTATCGTCGATATCGGTGTGAGTAGTAATGTTTTGGGGGCCGTTCTAAACCAACAACAAGGTGGTCAGTGGAGAGTCATAGCCTACGCAAGCCGGGGGTTAAGGAATGCTGAGAAGAATGATAAGTATTACAGCAGTATGAAATTGGAACTTCTTGCTTTGAAATGGGTAATAACAGAAAAGTTTAGGAATTACCTGCTTGGTGCTAAAATCACAGTGATAACAGACAACAATCTACTATGTCATCTCAATACAGCCTAATTATGAGCTATTGAACAAAGGTGGGTTGCTGAACTGGCACCATTTGACTTTGAATTTCAGTATCGGCCATGGCGGTGTAATGCTGCAGCGGATGCCCTCTCTAGGCACCCGTTAGCAGGGGAGCCTGTGGTTGATGCTGAGCGTGAGTATAACAATTGCGTGGCAATTTGTAGCTTAATGAATAGAGGCACAACTTTTGGAACAGAACTCACTATGGTAGGATTAGAGAAGTGTGAGGTCAGACAAATTCGGGCAATTGAAACCAGAAATTCTATTGCCAGTTTAGCTCAGGGAAATACACTGACCTTACCAGGATATTCAAAACAGGAGTTAGTAGCTTTCTAGCAACAAAACCCCATGTTGAATGAATTTAGGTCCTGGTGGTATAAAGGGAAGAAACCAAATAAGTAAAGAGAGACGAGGGCTGTCCAAACCTGTACTGTCGCTGCTAAAGCAATGTGGAATAATTAAGGAGCGTGAAGGCTTACTGTATCATGTAGTGGAAGATGACAGGCATGGGCAATGTTTACAATTCCTGGTGCCAGCCTGTTTGAAAACACATGTCCTCGAGAGTGTGCATGACTTGATGGGTCATCAGGGCATAGAGAGAACACTGCAACTATTCAGGCCAAGGTGTGGGGATATATGAGGAGGTTGAACAGTGGATAAAGAAATTCTACCTTGGTGTCCTCAATAAAATGCCTCATCCTAACATACATCCGCCTATGCAATCTTTCCTATCCACCAGACCGCTGGAGGTAGTGCTGTAGATTTCACGCTACTGGAACCAGCAACTGTGAGAACATCCTTGTGATCACTGATGTTTTCAGTAAGTTTACAAAAGCTTTTCAATCTGGGATCAAAAAGTAAACACAAGTGCAAAGTGAGAATGGTTCATGAAATATGGGGTATCTGAGTGCCTGCACTCAGATCAGGGCTGCAATTTTGAAAGTGAGGTAATTGCAGAGCTTTGTAAGCTATATGGTGCTAAGAGTTACAATCACCCTCCTGGAAATGCTCAGTGTGAGAATTTTAATAGGACGTACATGAGCTTTTACGCACCCTTCCTCCAGGCAAAAAATGTAGGTTGCCTGAGCATCTACCGGAGCTGACATATGTGTACAATGTTACTCCGCAAGCGACCACTGGATAGGCTTTGTATTTTGTGCTTTTTGGGACTAAACCTTACATCACAGTTGATGCTTTTTTGGGACGAGATGTAGCTACAGTCTCAAGTCATGATTGGTTTGCAGTGCATCAGAGGAGGCTAAAAGAGCTAATGCATACACTGAGCAGAAAACCTTTCAGCGGGACAGAATTTATTGCCCATCGATTGAAGTGGGTCAGTGTGTGTATCTAAGGAACTGTCCATAAGGGCGGAACAAAAACAAGATGCCTGGTAGTCTGTTCCTACCGTGTAGTTTAGATACAGGGAACCACATAATCTGTTAAGCCAGTAGGAGGAGGGCCAGTTAAAAGGGTTAACCGAGTGGATATCAGACAGACCAGCACTTATACTCCTACCCCTGTTCCATGGAAGAGAGACAAAAGTCTCTACACAGGTGAATGAATTTTATTTAGAGTATGAAAACCCAGAAGAAGGGGTGATGTTGGTAGACTATCCTGAGCCAAGTTTTATATGGAACTTGTGTCTCAGCAAATATCCCTGATACGACAGAGGTCCACTGATCTTGGAACCAGTCCAGAGGTAGAATCAGTAGAGACAGGTCCTGTGGTCATTCAAGAACCAGAGTCAGTTCCTGTTCGCGCCACTCACAGGAGCAAAAGATGTACTTCAGGCCAACATTGAAACCTGCATCATGAGCCCAAATCGGTGTTCGATTCGGTTTCACTAGACCCAGTGGCTATGTTGCAAATATTGGCCAGTTTGGGTATGGTTTTCTTTCAAGAAGCTGTTAATGAGGTCAAGAAGTCCTATGCAGTCTTCAAGGTCTTTGACTATTAAATGGATCTCATCGCTAAAAATGTTAACCCTGCACCTGGCTAGATTCCTCCCTGCTTAACTGTTAAGAGTGGCAAGCATAAGGACGTTTCCTAGGGAATTTAGTAGGGAGTGATTTTTTTCTGGACACATGTGAGATGCGCTATTGTCAAACCGATAGACTGAGAATGACCTAGCGTGAAATCAGAGCCATCCTTCAATTATAATGTAGACTGTTATACAGATTTGATAATATTCTGTTATATCGATGAGTACGCATAGGTAGTGGCATATTTTCCCGTTGAAATTGAAATTAGGTCTGTAAAACCTGGGCGGGAAAGCCGCCATGCGAGACACTGATAATGAGATGTTTGTGTGCTTAACCACAATTTTTGTAGTTATCGTGTGTGGTCTGCTCACCCAGCCGACTTGAGAAGTGATTGCTGTGGCTGGCATGAGTAGAGGTGAGTGTTACAAAACCTCTCTAACTTCATAATATATAGATGCAACACCTGTTTTGATATTTTTATTTTCTTATTTCACCAGTCTTGCAGGGCCTTCTGTTCTGGCAGGGTGTTCCATAGAGTTAGAGAGAAAAGTATTTAGCGTGTTTCAGTTTAGAGTACGACATGGCTGGATGACAGCATCAACATCTCAGATTAAAAGAAGACTTAATGACTGGGGACCCAAGCTCTATACCTTCATATGCAGTACATTACCTGAAGTCTACATTAAGCCTAGTCTTAAGTCTAAATTTAAAGATTGGAACTGGGCGCAGATCTCAATTTTGGGAGTAGTATTGACATAATCTGTATTAGAAGATATATACAACTGAGCATCATCTATATAGCAATGGAAGCTAATACCTTGCCTACAAATGATTGGGCTTAATCGTAGCATATACTGTATAATGAAAGTAATACGGGGCCCAATACAGATCATCTACAGCATTATGGTTGTCACTCTTCAGTGTTATTGTTGTTATCACTCTTGTAACACATCACCCAGCCTCCCTGTCAATCATTCCCCACTTTGCAGAACGACCAACGACACAGCAAGAGAACCGTAAATGTCAAAGTCAAAATCAGATTTATTTATATAACGCTTTTTACAACACATGTTGTCACAAAGCAGCTAAACAATAGTATGGGTCCAGATCGCTAATGAGCAAGCCAGAGGTGACAGTGGCAAGGAAAAACTCCCTAAAATGGCAGGAATTTAGGAAGAAACCTTGGGAGGACCAAGACTCAAAAGGGAACCCATCCTCCATTGGGCGGACCGTGTTCTGAGATTATCTTATTTTAGCTTAGTCTACCTTAGGTTAGCATGTTTACAACCCAAATGGGGATTTCAAGAGTAAAGCCATGTCGATTTGCAAGTAGAGGACAGATGACGTATCACAACACTGCAATGTCGCTGGTAGGTCGAGAATTGTTTGTTCTCAACAAAGGAGAGGATTATGCAATGTTTTGCAATGAATTGAGCAAGCAAATAAAGGTACTTACCAACACTTTTTCTACTGTTTTAGAGTGTGATACTGAAGCTTTGTTTATAAACGAATTTTAGGTGACAAAACAGGAAGTCATATTATGTCGTAAACCTGCCTTTTAAACGGACATTTAAAGAGACCCACGTGGTCCACGAGTTTTCAACAACAACTTTTAAGCCGTATTTCTCGCAATCCGCTGCATGTAGACGGCTGAAAATCAGTACGCATGTAGATGGGATAGGACATTTTATTTATCTGGTTTGTTTTGAATTCTGTCAATGTTTAATACGTGATTTGACGTTGAATTCCTGCTGGGCCCGCCGTAACAGGTAACATGTTAATTCCCTCGCCCTCTGTGTCCATAATGCACCTGAATCCTGCCCAGTTCCCCTGTACACGTCTTGTCAAGCCCCCCAGTGTCAAGTCTGTCTTGTCGTATGTCTTCCCCAATATCCCTTGTCCCAGGTTTCCCTGGTCTTGTAACCCCGGATCCAATCAGTTCAGGTTATGGTCCTGTTTCTCAGCCTGTTTCCAGTCCGGGCTCTCCCTGTACCCCTCTCATGTCACAGTCTCGTCCTAGTTCTGGTTCCATGCCCCTACCCATGTCCCCTTCTGTCCACTCTGGTCCAGTTCCCATTCCTCGTTTCTCGTCCGCTTTTCTCAGTCCCTGTTCCTGTCCTGGTCCCTTGTCCGTCATTTGTCTCAGTTACATGTTCCCCATTCACCACGTTGTATTCAGGTTTCCTGGTTTGAGTCTCCCGGTGTCCGTCCTTCAGTGTCTCCACTCCTTGTCCAAGTCTGTGCATGCCCTGGAGTCTCACGATTAGGAGAGTGGTTCTGTAACACATCGCCCTGCCCCCTGTCAATCATCCCTTTGCCTCAGTGTTTTTCCATTCCCCGTCTAGGTCTAGCCCTTCATGTCTGTCATGTGTTTCATGTGTGTCTCGTTCCCGGCCTCATTTGCCTCTCCATTTAAACCCCTTGGTTTACCACAGTCTTTGTTAGTCGTTGTTTCGTGCTCCACGTGTGTTCAGATTGCTCTGTAATTCCCATGCCCTTGTCCCTCACCTACTGTTGTCATTCTAGTTCTGGTTTTGTCCCTCTCACCTTCTGTTATAGTTTTCTTTGCTTTCTGGTTGTGTGTGGCGTTCTTCCGCCATTGTTGGATATTGTTTCATGTGTAAGGTTTTCCCTATGTCTTCCATGCGAGTCTGTTAATGTATTCTGTTACACTGCCTGTTTTAGTACTATTCGCAGAATTGTGTTTGAGTTCAGTTCTGTTCATATTGAGATTGCGAGTTCTGTTCTATTTGGAGTGTGGTTGGTAGTCCATTTATGGGGTTGTGTTCCAGTTCAGTTTGTTTTTTTTGTGTTTCATTTCTGTTTGATACATTGTCTGTGAGTATCTATCTCTTTATTTCCCTTTCCCCTCCCCTGTTAATTTATATCCCTGTTTCTACGCGTATCACCCAGGCCTGAGGCCATGACTGAGGTGCCTTTGAGCAAGGCACCTAACCCCAACTGCTCCCCGGGCGCCGGGCGGGCTAGGGCTGCCCATCGCTCTGGGCATGTGTGCACTAGTGTGTGTGTGTGTGTGTTCTGACTGCACAGATGGGTAAATACGGAGGACAAATTTCGATTGGGGTGAACAATTGACAAAAATGTAGCTTAACTTAACTAATAACTTAACTAATGTTTTCATAGAATGGCCACTGTTTTTAAATCTCCGTGTTGTTTCTCTGTGCTATAATACCTCGCGGGTCCCGTCGTCATATTTCTAGTTCATCTGTTGGGTGTATGTCTCTTTGTCCCGATCCTAATTTTGTGGTTCTCAGTGTGGTTAATAAAACCCCAATCTCTTTGCGATTGCCTCGTGCTGCGAACGAACCAGTATCTGTCACGATTAGACCATCCTCCTCCTGTCTGTCATGCCGGTTTTGTTATGCTAGCCATGTGTGTTTAGTCCCGCCTTGTATTTTGTAAACCTTCCACTTGTTAACGTAGTCAGGTGTCTCTTGTTAGATCTGTTCTATTTATTTCCTCTGTTGGTCTGGTTATTTTGACTTGGTGTATTGTATCGCGTTGTATTGTGTCTGCTCAGCCCCGGGTATGTATGTTTGTATGTATGTTTTCTGCCTGTTTGTTCTAGTTTAAGTATGTCTGTATGTATTAGTTATGATTCGTGTTCGGATTCCCTAACGGACTTCACCTATGCCTGCTTATACGACCCTGAGTTTGGATTGCCCTTTAATAAATCTCCCTCTCCTCAATAAATCTCGCATTTGTGTCCGCCATATTATCCACCTTCGCTCCCGGCATGCAGTATCGTTACAACTCTACAGTATTATTGTTATTGTCACTCTACAGTATTATTGTCACTACAGTATTATTGCTGTTGTCACTCTACAGTATTATTGTTATTGCCACTCTACATGTATTTATACTCGGTTTTACAAAGACAGAACTGATCAAGTTCTAATGGTTCTGTAGATCACTTTATGCATGTCAGTAATCTCATAGCCAGGAATCCCACAGACATGTATGATAACAAACCTATTAGAGACCCTTGAAAGATGAAGGCACTACAGAAGATGAGACAACAGAGACATTAGAAATGGAACAGAGCTGTACACCTCCTCCTGAGGTTCAGTGGCACCCTACATGTGTCTGGAGAATTTTCTCTGTCGCTCACTCACAGGCCATCGTGGTCTTCTCCCAAGCCCATAGCAATATACAGTGGGAGAGAGATGGAAGGAAGAACAAAAATCAGGTCAAACCGAGGACCATCTGCGGGTGCTGCTACTGTCTGTCCCGCCTCCCTAAACTACAGTGAGAGATGCAGGGGTAGACCGGCACAATGCCAGTGTAGGCATGTCCTCTCAGCTTGGGTGACCATGCAAAACCTTACTGACCTCAGGGCTCATTTTCACTAATGAAAAAACTACTGAAGAGAAAGAATGGGGAGAGAGAAAGAGGGAGAGAAAGAGTGGGGAGAGAGAGAAAGAGGGAGAAAGAGGCAGGAGTGTGCCAGGCTCTTTCCAAAGGTTTCAGGCTCTTTTTTATAATGGCACGCTTGAATACTCTTTGGCGTGTAATAGATAGGCATCTATCAAGAAATATCTTTCTTTTCATAAAAAGGACTTACTACATGTTAATAAGGACTGAGCTTTAACACTGCAGCATCTTTACATGATGTCTACCTCCTCATAACATTCTCATATGACACATGAGCAGATACTGGAGCCACGGTCACCAGACACATCATTCATTATCATCTGGTCAATGTACAGTAGAGTCTCCAAAGTCACACTGGGCTGGGAAAAGTTGTTTTTTATGTAGGAGATACTACTATACTACAAACTTTATATGTATACAAATTGATAGATTTTCAGAAAAAGATAACATCTTGTTTTTAACATCCGAGGGCTTGTCAACATCGGAAAATCATAATTATGAGCAGCAATTTTATTAAGAAATAATAATACTAAATCATGTCATTTCATTTTCATATTGCTATATTTTTTCACAACTACATTAACTGGAGGATATAGATGGACTGTCAGTGGCACCTGTAGTTCATGACATAGTGGATGTTCTGATGAGGGTGAGGCTCAGTTCTGTTGAGGGCTGGAGGTTCTGTTCTGATGAGAGAGGGGGCATATGAATGTACAATGCCTGACTACAGCTAACCCTGACTACATCTAACCCTAACCCTGACTACAGCTAACCCTAACAATATATTTAGATCTCTGCATTGGTTTCAGACAACAACAGTTCCAGAATATATAGTCCCCAAAATATATAGAATTTATTATTCTCTAACAAAGTGGTAACAACTTTGAAGTAAATGTTTTACTGTATAAATTTCAAGTACTGAAGCTTTGACAATGGATCCACTTATCATTTTTAGGAGGTTCATGGTAAAAGAACCATGGGAAGGGGAAGGCTGGGCTTGGATTCATTGCATAAACGTTTCTCATTTATGGCGGACCAAGCAGAATCAAGGTGTTGGAAACAATGCTTACACTTCCCAAACCTCCCCTCTTCTCTGTTCTTGCTTCTCCAGCCCGACCAAACTCGAAGGCAGCACCAGGTGTCTCTGACTGCCCCTGGCATTCCTTCTCGAGCACCCAAAGCCCAGTGGAGGGAAGAATTAAGAAAGAAGCAGATGAGCACACAGCCTTCCTGCCCCTGGTGGAAAAGGACTCATCTGATTCACTCCTCTTCTTCCTTTACAAGAGGAAGGAGTGCCAAGCGTGGCTAACGTGCTGCTGCATTTGTGACAGTCCTGAGCACAAGTGTTCAGCTGGCACTCACACAGACAGGTGGTCTGGCACGGATCTCTCTCCAAAGGAGCTGGCACACCCCAGAGAAAAAAGTCATTTCTCTTTTCTTTCTTTCTTTGCTAGTTCTGTTGTCAAGTGGGGCTTCAGTTGCACCGTAACTTGTACTGGGCTTACCAAGTGTATGTTTTACATATATTCAACACAGTTGAAGAAAAATTATTATCAAGGCTGTGCAGTGTGCGTGGACTAAAGCATCCCTAAATTGCAAATATATTTTACTACTTTTTGATTAATATTATTATTCCATTATGATGAGACTGGTTACTGGCGAGCACTTGAGTATTAATTAAGTCATTTTAATTCCAAGAAAATACTCAATACATACTGTAGTTTTTTTTTTTAGTATAGTTGAGCTTTGCCTTCAGGTTTCATCTCCTTTAAACTCAATTTCAGTCAAAAATCTGAAAATCTGTTTTTTCCTAAATACTGCCATTGTCCCCAAATGAAAAAGGCTTGCCTGAGGCGAGGGAAACAATGTCACCCTTTAGACAGGAGGGGGATGAGTGTTTATAAACACAGACAAAGGGTTCACATCTTGGCGTCCTGCTCTGCTTTGGCACTTTCCAGTGGTGCCAGCATGGCTAGTGCCAGCTCGTTGTGCCACTCTGCCTTCTCCATCTGCTAGGGCAAGGGGCCTTAGAGGGTCAGTGCCCACTGTTCTCCTCACCCAGGCCTCAGACTAAGCCTGCAGCTAACACAGTGCAGAGGGCCATCGCTCAGACCCCATATGTTCTCATCTTAGGACCAGGAATGTGTGATTTACATAGAAAAATGGAAGGCAAATGGGTGGTTTTATTTGGTGTGCTATAATCCAGAGTTATGTGTTCTCCTTAAGACCAGCCTGGAGCTGTCTTAAGATGAGGTTAAACAGCCTGCAGTTGTCTTGAGATAAGGTTAAACCATCCTGGAGCTGTCTTAAGATAAGGTTAAACCAGCCTGGAGCTGTCTAAAGATGAGGTTAAACCAGACCTGGAGCTGTCTTAAGATGAGGTTAAACCAGCCTGGAGCTGTCATAAGATGAGGTTAAACCATCCTGGAGCTGTCTTAAGATAAGGTTAAACCAGCCTGGAGCTGTCTTAAGATGAGGTTAAACCAGCCTGGAGCTGCCTTAAGATGAGGTTAAACCATCCTGGAGCTGTCTTAAGATGAGGTTAAACCAGCCTGGAGCTGTCATAAGATGAGGTTAAACCAGCCTGGAGCTGTCATAAGATGAGGTTAAACCAGCCTGGAGCTCTCATAAATGCCTCTGAGAACAAGATTCCAGGCTTTCCTCAGGCCTTTTCCATGTAGCATGTGTTATAGCCTGGAAAATCACTTTTCCTCAAAAATGCAAACTTCACTCCACCGCTGATTCAGTACTCCTCCCTGTCGGTTTGCTCCTTCCAGTTGTGCCCTTTCCTCTAAAATTCTTGCATGTTATTGGAGTGCAACTGACAGATGCATTTCAGTCTTTGTGAGTATCACAAGGGTGTCTGTGATAATTACTGAAATCACTTTAAAAACTTTTAGGGCAAAGACAAGAATAAAGATATCTGTTAGGGTGACACTGATAACTATGTTTTGTTTAAAGGCTTCTTTGAGTGTGTGTCAGTGTGTTTGTGTGGGTGTGTCTGCACACGTGAGTGTGTGTGCTTGTGTGGGTGTGTCTGCACACATGTGAGTGTGTGTGTCTGTGTGTTTGTGCGGGTGTGTCTGCACACATGTGAGTGTGTGTGTCACAATTAGCCCTGCCCCCACTTGACAGCCAAATATGTTTTGTTATCCCATAATCCCATGCAAATGTTTTGATTCCCATGTGCTTCTCCTGCCACTCCCATGTCATTTGTAACCCTGCCCCCTGATTATCATTCCCACTTGATTCTGGTTAGTTTCCTTGTTAGTCTGTTATTGTTGGTATGTAGTGATTGTTGGTTTGCTGTGGATATGTCGGTATGTCAGATGTGAGCGGTATCTCTGTATGGTTTTGTTTCTTGTCTGCTTTCATCTCCTGTGTTCTGGTCCTGATTATTTCTTCCTAGGTTTTCCCTTTTGTTTGTTGATTGAGTTTCCGTGTTGGCCATGTGACCCTGCCGTGTCACTCTGATTCTGATTTTGGATTTGCCCTGAATAAGCCTCATATATACAGACCCATTCCAAAAAATATCATGGAAAAGTTGATTAATTTCCATAATTCAATAGTTAAACTTTTATAGATTATAGATTCAGGGTCCACAGTTTAAGTGATTTCAAGTATTAGAATACTGTGGAGAAATCAGCCCAAACTACTTCTCAGTTTTTGCAGAACAAAAGAAATTAGGATCACATCAAATCAATCAAAATATGGTACTTTCAAAACGATATGTGTCACGCTACGGGAGGCTCCCCCTGCCGGTCGCCTCCGTCACAACGGCAGTTGTCCTGATGTTGTTGCATTGTGTGCGTCCCTCAGGTGGGTGGGGCCTATTATCCCCCTCGGCTGACGGTCATTTGTCTGTCTATATATGTCTTGTCTTTGTACCAGTTGACTGCTGTTTATTATACCCTTTATTCAGATTGCATCACAGGTTTTGGTTTGCACATGTTCTACATTAAATCCCTCTTTTTCCCTGAGACTTGGCGTGATCGCTTCCTTTTTGTGCGCATTCCCTGCACGTCACAGAATAACCAGCCACTTTCGGAAGCCGCCAGTCTTCTTTACTTTTTCCTTCATTTGAGTTCATGTCTCATGGTAAGTGTTTGTCTGCGTGATATTTGTTTACTGTATGTATGTGGAGGAGAGCTAGGTTATTCACTGCTCGTCCTAGCCGTGCGTACGTGTTTGTTTGTGTAGTGCACTGTGTGTAGCATGTCGGACCGAGGGACCCATTGGAGGGCTCTCCTCAAATGGGACTGCGCTGCCTCGCATATGTGCTAGTCCATCGTCGAGTGTTTGCGTCAATTATATGTGACGAATGGACTGGACTGAGTGAGAGCGGAACAGCGCCTGTTATTTGTTTTGTCTTGTGTGTTTTTGTCCTATCGTGCTTGTGAACTGCTCCTCCCCCCCCTAAATATGTATTTGGAAGGGAGCTATGGAGGGTCCCGACTGTGACACAGACTGTGGCACGGAGGGCGTAGCTCCAGTAGGAGGCCCTGACCAGGGATTTGAGGGTGTTCTCTGGAGCCGGTAGGGGCCCCTCCCCATCTTTATGGGGTGAGCTGTACAGGGGTGTCCCTTCCTGCCAAGATGGAGAACCCTTCCCCCCCCCTGGGTTCGGGGTACCAAGAGGGTCAGGGTAAGTGCACGACTGTGTGTGTGTGTGTTCGCGCATGAGTGTTGTGTGCAGGTTGCTCCCTGGCTGTGGACTGCAGCTCTCCTGGACCTTTTGGGATCTCAGGAGCCCCCTTATGTGATGGGTTGACCGGAGCCCTGTTCGTAAGTAGCCTCCCTTGGCTTGCTCATTAGGGATCTGGACCCATACAATTTGTAAAGCTGCTTTGAGACAACATGTGTTGTAAAAAGCGCTATATAAATAAAATTGACTTGACTTGACTTGACTCCCTGGAGGGGTAAGGGCTCCCCAGATGTGTGGGGACCAGAGGGCTCCGGCCTGAAGAGCTCCTGCTGAAGACAGAGGTCCCCACTCGTGCTCAGGGTGACCAGGAGGTTGGCCCTGTGGTGTAACCGGTCACCTTGGGGAAGGAGTGCTTCCCCCCTGGAACCTCCGGTAGGGTCGTGGAGTCCACCCTGCTACGCACTTCCCCTGGAGGGGCGGTTCCCCGACTGGTTAAGGTTGCCCAGGGCCACGCCCTGGGGTGTAGCCGGCCACCTTGGGGAAGGAGTGCTTCCCCCCTGGAACCTCCAGTAGGGTGGAGGAGTCCACCCTGCTATGAACTTCCCCGTGAGGGGCGTTCTCCCCGGCCGTTTAGGGTTGCCCAGGGTGCATCCCTGCTAGGTACAGGGGTCAGCCCCGAGACGAGAAGTAGGTCCAGGAGGCGAATAACTGCTACCCACTGAGGTAGCCTGCACACACGCACACTTTGTGGGGCTCAGCGGCCAGATGCCGGTTTAGGGCGTGAGGGCCCTGTGACTGACTGGGGCGTGGTATGTGTCTTGTTGAAGGCCCAACCGGTCCAGGGTCCCACCCAGGGAGTCGTGTGCTGATTTTGTGTTTTGTGTATTGCAGCTCAAGGACCGCATGGGATGTGTCCTTGCCTGGTCCCCGCCTTCCTTCCCCTTCGTTGTGCATCTTGTGTACTGCCACTGTGAGCTGCACACTGGGCCATAGTGCGGCTTTGTGGGGGGGGTCTGTCATGCTACGGGAGGCTCCCCCTGCCGGTCGCCTCAGTCACAGCGGCAGTTGTGTAAATAACTTAGATAAATTAGATTAGATTAGATATTAGATAAATAACTAAACAGGACAGGAAAACTAAGTAAGGGGATAACCACACGACAAAGGGGCATATAAGGGACAACACAGTACAATGATAACTCAAGACATGAAACAGAAACTCGAACAAAGTATAAGGCAAACACTAGCGAGTAACAACTGGGAGAGAACACGACATGAAGGCACAAGGAGTCTAACCCAACGAAATGAACAGGAAGAACAGGGGAACCACGAATTAACAAAAGGCACAAACCAGAACATGAACAAAAAAGAACTACTTACGGACACGACGCAAACCGAAAAAATGACCGACGAGGAAGACAAAGGGGAATAAATACACTGAAACACCAGGGACAAAACAACACACAGGTGGAACAATAATCAAGGGGCAGGGAATCACGGTACAGGGGAGTGACAAACAATGGAGAACCCATAGAAACCACGAAACAAGGCGGGACTAGGACAAACACCATGAGACAGGGGTGGAGGGTGGAGTTAGGCATTACAGTTGGGAGTTCCTTTGCTTTAAAGTGTGTAAATGTACACTGGTGATTTATCATGGTGTACAGGGTGTTCAACAGGGTGTTGTCTGACAAAATAAACAATATTGAGTGTATACATGGAAGTACTCAAGAGCGCCACAGTATTTTCCAGGTGTCCAAGGCCTCTCCAAAGTGCCGCACCTTTATCCAAATGTGCCACACCCTTATCCAAGACATTGGCTACTATACATAAAGAGCATGCAACATATTTTTTTTACTAAAACAAAAGTTCTAATACTTCTAATGTTCTAATACTGCTTATATTCTAATATTTAGTAATATTTAGTAATATTTAGTATGCATTCTCTTATTCACAACTGTTTATTCATGCTCACCAACGCAACTGCGTCCTTCGTAGCTCTTCTTAGCCAACTCGGCATAACTTCAGCTAAATTAAACTAAATTTTGTTTTTCTATGATGTCCAAAAGTATATGCAATCAAATTATTCACTAACAAAATAATGTACAATTGCTTCAGTTTCACCAAACAGAGTCGATTGCGTGTGATCTGGAGGGTTTATCTTAGTTTAGCTTATTTTAGCTTAGGTTATTCAAAAACCTGCATACCTGCGTCAGCCTCAGCGCTCCATGACGCCCCCTGGCGTTACAGTGTGTGTGTGAACATTGTGAACAGTGTTGACACTGTGAACTGTTGACCAACATTGAACGGGATGTGCTTGCTCGTGGCAGAATTAAAACAGAAGGCTAACAGTGCGACTACATGGAATTCTGTCTGATTCTCTTTCAGGGTGCAAATAATCAGAGTGTGTTTATAATTTGACCATGTGTATCGTTCGCATAACACCCCACCTCAAAACTACGTCTGCTCCCTGTGCAGAGTCTCAGTGGGATGGCAGTTAGGAGGAGGGGAGAGAAGTAGACCAGAAGTTCTCCACACTGACCCATCAGGTGGCGCTCTGCTAACATGACCTGTCACCACTTTTCTACCTGGCCGCACTTTGCCCTCTGTTGTCTGACACTGATCAAGACAAATGATGCGCATCATGAGCTCACCTAGGATTCACTTTCCTGCCTCTCCAAAACTGCCTGGAGACAGGAGACATTATGTCTGAGTAGATAAACCGCTATCACCAGTACTGGCACAAAATACATGGTCTTATACTAATTGGCTGGTTGTTAATACAAAGCACAAGGCATTTGGACTTGAATCTCTGCTCAGTATGGGGGCATAGAGATACACAAGAAAACAGTAACATTTAACCTTTAGTAATTGAGTCATAAGTGTAAGCCTTTTATTATCACAGCTCCCAGAACAACAGATATGGTATATTTGAACAATAACTATAAAAAAGTGTTGTGATGGATACCACGTACAATAAACTAGACATAATGATTTTTTTGCTACCTAAACAAGATGCACATGGCACTATTCAGCATGATTTTAAAATATATATAAAAATGCTAAGCATAGCCTTGAAACCTTCTTGTAAATTAAGCTTTGAGAAGCAAGTAATGAAGTTTTTCTTCAAAACTACTAGAATGGCAAACGAAGACAAAACCTCCGAGGTCTCCTGGTGAATATTCCACGCATGCCTCTCAAAGCAAATCAGAATTATGAACAGCCTCTTGGTAATTAAAATCTTGCGTCCCCAAGGAACAGGCATTTAACTAATGAAAGCTGTGTTCTAATGAAAGGGAGACTCTCTCATTAGCAGGCAAAGAATGCTCTCAAAAGAGTCACACATAGGGTGAAAGCACGTCATCAAAACACTCTTCACTTGAAAGATGCAGGGAAATATTGTAATAAAGCCAAGATCCTTGCCTAAACAAATTTCAAGGCCGGTTAAAGACAATCATAATGATTGCTTTGAGGATGGGGGAAAAGTTATCTTAATTCTCAGTACTTTAATTAAAAAGCTTTGAGAGGACAGAGTTTTTTATTTTTCTTATTTATTTATTTATTTGTTTTTAGCACAGCTTGTTTACTTTGTTTATATATTTAGTTGTTTGCATGAAAACACTGAGACGTGAGCGTGGGAGTGAACTGTGATGTGTAGTGATGTATCTGAGAGTGCAGGAGTGAACTGTAATGTGTAGTGATGTATCTGGGAGTGCAGGAGTGAACTGTAATGTGTAGTGATGTATCTGAAAGTTGGTGATGTCTGTATATTTGTATTTGTACCTTTTGTACATGTGCTGTTACTACTGTTAATTTGCGCTGTAACTACTGATGATTTATGCAGTGTGTGTCAGCTGTAATTCAGATCATGTTCAGGATAATCTACAGGACTTAATATCAGGCTGGTTATGATGCTGGCCTTACAAACTCATGTGAAAAGCCTAAAGCTTTACCTGGATGAAAACCTAATCCAGTTTTTTTATTTTACATATATGACTTCACCCATGAATTAAAACAGCAACTATTAAGATAGAACCAACTATTCTCAACTAGTTATAGAGGGTATTCATCAGAGCTTCAAAGTAGAAGCAGGGGAATTATTTGGCCATACTGGGGCACAAGGAATACAGGGAGACAGACAAGAATACTTTCAATAAGCTTGCTGCACTAAACCAGTTACATCCATTATTTCTGCTGTGTCAATAACCAGTAAATACTGAGTGCACTGTTTAAAGAATGCAGGTAGATAAACCTTATTTCTTTTTCATCCTTCCAAATTAATTAATTTAGCAGAAATGTAGCAGACTCAATCAATTTAAAACAACAGCAAATCATAAAACGGTATATGCCAGACTACGTTCTCTTTGGATTAGACAGAGGGGTAGAGGGAGAGGTAGAGGGGCCTCTGGGGCAGCAGTGGTGATCCTTGAGACAGAGATGAAGGTGGAAATCTGAACAACTGCTACCAACACCCCCCCACCCTCCCTTTGTGCAGACAACATGGTGTGTCGCTTGGCACCAGTTTAGGTTTTGGGACTGGCCACATTGGCTTGATGTAGCAGTTGTATTGTCTTCAAACTCTCACCGATGAAGACAAATGTAGCTGTTTGGTCCTAATTGGACCTGTGCTGTAGGACCAGTGGGTCTATCAGATATGCTGCAGAACTACTGAGCCAGGCAGCAGAAATCTTAGGTCACTAGGAACCTATCAGTTAGTCCTGTCCAAGGTAAGAACTAAGCAAGGAGAGGCAGCATTTATCTGTTATGCTGTTTCTAAATGGAACCAGCTGTCGGAAGATACTAGAAGAGCTCCAGTGCTAGACGTTTTTAAATCCAAGATAAAAACATACTTATTTGGACTGGCTTTTGGTTAGTGTAGGTACCGTGTAGCCTATTTTATTTCTTTTACTTATTCTTATTTTAATTTCTCTCAATTTCCAGTTTTATTGATCTTTTTTCAATAAAAACTTGAATTCTTAATTATTTTATCTTATCTTTAAATTAATTATTTAATTGATTTTAATTTCTATTATTCCTTTAAAGTTGCCTTGCCTTGTCTTGCCTGTTTGATGAAAGTCTTATCTAAGATCATGTATAACTGAAATGATTTAACATACACTGTAATGCCGGGAGCGACGGTGGGTAAAATAGCGGACACAAACGCTGAGGAGAGCGAGATTTATTAAAGGGCAATCAAAACTCAGGGTCGAACAGACAGGCATTGGTCAAGTCCATGAGGGAATCAGAACAAGAGACGTAACTTATACATACAGACATACTAAAAACAAAGGACAAACAAGCATGAACCGAAATACAGATTAGAACACGAATGAACACAGGGCTGAAGCAAAACACAGGAATATAAAGTACGCGGGCTGTAACACAACACATTCACAATAGCCAGCGCCATACCAGACCAAACTTAGGCTATAAATAGACCATAGATAACAAGAGACAACTGACTATGTTAACGAGGGGAAGGTTTACAAAACACAAGGCGGGACTATGAAACACACATGGCTAGCAAAACAAAACAGGCATGATTGACAGGAGGAGGAGGGTCTAATCGTGACAATACCCCCCCCCCAAAAGTGCACCACACACAAGGTGTGCAAACCAAAAACATGACCAGAACATCAACCAAACACACAAGGAAAACCAGAAACATATAAACCAGGCATACCAGGAACAGACAACGGAGACAAACCAGAAACACAGGAAGAGAAGGAAAACCAGGAGAAAAACCAGAAGCAGAGCGAGAAACCAAAGGAAAACCAGGGACCGACACGAGAGCGCAAGCGGATGAAGGAACAAAACCAGAACACGCAGGGACACAAGACTGAGGACGACGAACAGGCCGACACGAGGGGGGAGGAGCAACATCACAAAAAGGGCGACGATGTCCGGGAGGAGGCACAACAGGAGGACGAGGAAGACGAAAAACCAAAACAGACCAGGCAACCGATAGGCGGACTGGCACAAACAAGGCACAGGCACGAACAAAAACGGAGACAACGGAACAGAAAGAGGAACAGACACAGGAACTGAAATAGACACCATAACTCAAAGACAAAGACAACACCAGGAACAGCAGATGGCAAAAACAACTAATCAGAACCCACAAAAGAGGGTGGGGAGGGCGGGAAACAAGGAGCAACAGGAGGCACAGAACAGGGCGGGACGGGTGGGGGCTGCAGCGCAGCAGGACGTGTAGGCAGGCCCGGGTTCACAGGGGGCGCTGCGGGGACGTCAAGCGGCAGCGGGTCCAGATCCACCGGAGGTGTGGCGGTGCCGGTCAGCTGCGGCAGGCCTGTGGCTACTGGGGGCACTGCGGGGACGTCTGGTGGCGGCGGTGACCCCTTCCGGGTTGCGGGACCAGGCCTCTGGGCCTCTGACGCTCAAGCGGGTCCCTCCTGGATGCACAGCCCCTCTAGCGCCATACCAGCAACTGGCACCTGTCAGCACACCACGCCAACCAGATCATATGAAGCACACTAATGGGTCACGATATGACCTGGAGTGTGTGGAGTCTTACAATAGTGCAAGCAGTCTCTGAAATGTTTGTCTTAGTTATGTTTGGGAACCCTAAGCTTAGCCCAAACTCTAACCCTAACACCTAACCCTCACCCCTAACCTTAGCCCTAACTCTAACCATAACACCTAACCCTCACCCTAACCTTAGCCCTAACTCTAACCCTAACACCTAACAGAATCCCTGAGGGGGAAACAAAGAAACACATAAACCAAATCTAAGGTGCCACATCAGGTAAACAAGTCAAAACATGTAAGAACCAACAATAAACAACAGCAGGAGCAGAAACGGAGCAGGATTTATACAGCAACACAAGCGAGAAGGCAAACAGGTGGGATGAGGTGATGGCAGTAAGAAACATGGATACTTTCAGGACAGGGCTGTACATGATGAAGGGAGGAGACGGGAACCAGAATGAAAGAGGAATGAACAGGAAGAGCAGCAACAGAACCCTCCGACCTTCACAGCTGTGGTGATCACACGTTGTGCCCCACGACTCTAGATCTCCCCCTCTGGTCCAACAGAGAATGGAGTGGTTAGGGTTAGGGTTAACACTCTATCCAAATATTTACTGACTTGTCTCGCCAACAATGATCATTTCAAACTGTCTAATTGATTATTTTATCTGAATATTTAAGATCAATCTGTTTCTACTATCAGAGCAATAAAATTTCAATATCAGATGGAAAACAGACATGTTTATATTTCATTGTCTATCTCAAGCAACTAACACACCACCACAGTATGTTTATCCATCCAAACCCATGTCTCATGGTGGTATTGGTGAAGCATGGCGTGTGGGAGTCTTCTCAAACACTGGAGCGCTCTCATGCAAAATGGAGCTGTGTGGCTTGAGGACTCTTGCAAAGGGAACAATCTGTGTGTGCTCCACAGGACTGCCTTGCTGCTCTGCATGAGTCTGCACTACACGATCCTGGAGTGGCTCATCGACCAGACATAGAGGACCTGCCTGGAAAAGACAGAGAACAATGCAGCTGGTCCACTTAAAGCAGCAGGCCTATAAACCCCAACCCGAGTCCTGAGCTGCACAGCACAATGCTGTCCTTGCTCATAAAGACTGCTCCCTGCCCCCACCTCTTAGGAGAAACTTATGAGTCATATAGCTCTACTACACAGGTTCGCTCTTTCCATTTTGTCCTGTTTCTCTCTCTCAGATGCATTCTCTTCAGGACATTCACAAACACACGCACACACACACCCTTTCTCATACACTCACTGCATGACCTTAACATCAGATTGCTGATGGTTCGGCTTTTCCTTCCTTTTAGATGTCCTACATATCACAATAGCCTTGAGTGGGGGCAAATCTCCCTCACTCTGTCTCTCTATGTCTAGGGTTAGTCTACACACACACACACAGATACATATACACACAGAAGTGCATACAAACATGCTCACAATCTCTGCAACCTCTGGCACTGCCTTAACTAGAACACACTAAGCTCTTCGCCCCTCTCTCTTCCTTTATAGCTGTATAATTAGATTAGTGTTGAAGACCTGGGAGTGATGGAGGAGTGGGAGGATGGAGAAGTAGGAGTGATGAAGGAGTAGGAGTGATAAAGGAGTGGGAGTATGAAGTCATAATGATGGAGGGGTAGGAGTGGGAGTGATGGAGTGGGAGGATGGAAGAGTAGAAGTGATGAAGGTGTGGGAGTATAGAGAAGTAGGAGTGAGAGTATGGAGTGAAGGTGATGGAGGAGTGTTTCTTAAATTAAAATTAAAACATTAAGGTATTCATATGAGCTACTTTATATATTCTTGGTAACTACAGGATGCATTTCTGTCCCAGAGTGAACTAATCTGCTCATTACAGTTTTCTGCAGACGCTAAGACCCAGTTTCTGAAAGTATGTCTCTTTTTGTCAAAACACACAGCAGCCAATGCCACACACAACAGGCAAAACATCTCACAGTTTTGGAAAAAGCAAACACTTAAACCAAAACTCCTTCAACTCTTGCCAAAACCATATTATTGCATCCAAAATCTAGACTCTACACTGTCAGAGTATTCACATATATATATGAATATTCACAAATATTGAGGTTATTTCTGCATACTGAGTACATTTACACCATAAAGTAAAATGCAATTACAAAGGGAAGGGGTTTTTTTTGGCTTTGCATAAACAATACAGCAACACATGCTGTATATACTGTAAACACATGGACAACATGTTTTGACTTCATTTCCTGGTTTCCTTTTATGTGTGCCTTTATTTTGATATTACTGGTTGTGTCTGACTTCAAGCCCCACCATTTTACTCCGCCCACTCGTCATTGTTTTCAGGTGTGTCTTGTTTGGTTCTTGGTTTAGTCAGTGCTGTTGTGTTATTGGTTATTTGAAGTACTGTGCGTTCTCTAGTTTCTCCGGTTGTTGACGTATTCATGACTTTGTTTCTTTTTGGCTTACATGTCTCGCCAGTTCAATGTGATAGTGTTTTCTGTTACTGTTATTTGGTTTTTATTCTTAGTGTTGTTTGGTTGGTCTTGGTGTCATGTCTGTGTGTTCGGTATAAGTCTGTTAGTCTTGTTAATAAATCTCTGTACCGTCCGCACTTGCATCCAGCCTCCACCAGCCCATTACACAGTGAACCAGTTGGTACTTGAGCAAACTTATGTTCTCCCAGATGACAACAAACCCAGACTGTTCTGGTTAATCCCCATAGTGATGGAGAATGAGTATGTTGTGCTCTGTGTTGAGGAAGGTGATGATGTGCACAGTGTTGTAGGGACCAAGAGTGGCATGATGATGAACACCACCATTCTGGCAAATGGCTGCACACATTGTGATGATGCTGCCAGGGACTCTGACATTGGTACAGTGGAACATCCTATGATGTTCATTACAGTATTGTACAACAGTATGAAATAGGCATAATGTTGTCAATGCAGTGTGGCTCAGGACACTGGACTATCAATGAGTGGATAGCAGAGCATACTTGTGCATATTCATAGTGCAGTTGTTTCACACTGTCACTGGCCCAGTTCGGATAGACTCACTGAATGGATGTTGCTGATGGTGACATTGTCAGTAATTATGTGCTTTTGTAGTTGTCGGAAACGTAAGCTGTTGTTTGCTCTGACCATCTTGACGATGTTCTCTTTCTGATTTGAGGTGAATAGCCATCTTCGTCCCCAAGCAAGTGGTAGTCTAGTAGTGCAAAAACACGATGTAGAATGTATAGAGGATAGATCTACTTATCTATTCACATTTTGAAATATCTGGATGATGCTACATGTCTGGATGTCAGAGTATTCATGCCTCCAGAAAACTCAACGCATGGTTGACCACATGGTCAACCAGAGTGGCTCTGATCTCATCTGTTATGGTTGCTCATTCTCTTCCTCATTCTCGTCCTCGTCATCATCATCTCTATGCAGTATTGGACTCCATTGATGTGCAAACCAAGATTTGGAACTTGTGGCCTCTTTATAGGGATTAGGCTTTGATGTCTGAAGATTTGTAAAAATTTGCTAATGTTGTAACCTGTGAGGACCGGGTTTGGATTTTGAGTCTTATGTAATATCATGTCTAATGTAAAGAACTGTGTTTAATGTTTTTCAAAAAGTGTGTTTAAGAATTTCTAAATGAATGTAAGGCAGAGAATGTGATTAAAGTTTAGTGCACCAGGTCAGTAGATAGGCTACATGGGTTAGTGGTTTCAAACATGGTGCTATAAGGACTTAGCAGCTGCAAAAAAATGTAATATAGCTCCAGGACTTGCTGCTTGTTGTGACATCCCTATGTAGCAACAGATTAAAGTTCTGAATTAAGTATTTGACTTTTAAGGGTGAAAAAAATATATATCAGTGTCATTACCTGAGTGTGAAATTTATAGCCTGTGCTTTGATCTAATACTTTTGGTTAAAACATATTTGCCACAGTGATTAATAAATAAAGTGCTGAAGCATTCCTGTCATTTTAGGTCTGCATTGGCTCAAACAACACAACCCCTCATTTCCTGGACAGACACAGAGATCACTAAATGGTCAAACAAGTGTTCCCAACTATGTCTGCAAAGCCGACCCATTCAAATTAAATATAAGGATTTATCTCCCGTTTTTAGAAAGAGGAAGGCGTCTCATTTCCTCACCGGCCATATGATTGTGCGTTTGACTGAAAAGGAGTCACTTTCCCAAAATCCAGAGTCTATCCTGTCTCGCAGGAAGAGAGAATCATGGAGCATTATATCCTGTATATAGGCTCTAGCACAAGGATATACAACCATCCACCTCGCCATCGCATCTGGATTGTTTTTCATCAGAAAAAAGGATGGAGGATTGCGTCCCTGCATTGATTACTGCGCGCTAAATCAAATTTCCACCAGATATCCTTATCTGCTGCCTCTTACACCTGCTGCAATAGAACAGATACGTAATGCTACATACTACACTAAACTAGACCTACGGAGCATGTACAGTCTAGTTTGATTGAGAAAAGGGGATGAGTGGAAAACTGCTTTTATAACAACAAAGGAACATGGGGCATCAGGGAGCAATAAGGCAGACTCAAATGCTGAGAGGAGTGAGATTTAATAAAGGGCATTTCATAATCTGGGTCATATAAGCAGGCTTTGGTTAAATCAGTGAGAGAGTCCGTACAAGAGACATAGTGAAAACGTACGTGGTAGTGGCCACTCACGAATTGGGCCATTCCCAATACTCTTAGAAAATTATAGAGCTTTTTTAGGATTCGCCAACTTCTACAGAAGATTCACTATAGGCTTCAGCAAGTTCCCAGACCTCGCACCTCACTGCTGAAAGGCAGCGCTAAGAAACTGAAGTGATCCCCAGAGGCAGACCAGGCCTGGCATAAACTTAAGATGCCATTTACCACTGCCCTGGTACTCACACCCGATCCCTCTGAGCCATTTTTAGTTGAGTTGTTGGCAGTCAATATGGCATTAGAGGAATGGAGGCACTGGTGGGAGGGCGCCAACCATCCCTTCATTGTGCTGACCGACCGTAGGAACCTGGAGTACTTGAGAACAGCTAAGAGATTGAATTCTTGTCAAGCAAGATGGCCTCTGTTTTTTTAACGTTTCAATTTTCAAAAAACAGTTAAGAGAACATGTAACGCCAGGAGCGGCGGAGATTTGCGAGGCGGACACAAATGCTGAGAAGAGCGAGATTTATTAAAGGGCAATCCAAAATCAGAGTCATTATACCGGGCATGGGTCAAAACATCTGGGGAGTCCGACATAGAAACAAAAAAAACCTACACGCAGAGACATGATAAACAAGAACTAACTAACAGGAACAGAACTACAGACTAGAACACGAATAACACACGGGGCTGAGAACACACAGTACCAAACGGAGACCAGACAACCATTCAAAATGTCCGGCGACATACCAGACAAAACACAGGGTTTAAATAGAACAGAACTAATACAAGACACCTGATGAGAAATAATGAGGGGCAGGGTTACAAAACACGAGGCGGGACTAAGAAACACATGGCTAACAAAACAAAACAAGCACGAACGACAGGAGGAGGAGGGCTAGACGTTACAGAACAGCTAAGAGAGAATTCTCGTCAAGCAAGATGGCCTCTGTTTTTTGAATGTTTCAATTTCTCCATTCGATACAGACCATGGAGCTAAAGTGGATACCCTACAATATCTACAATGTACACAGAAGAGGAGGAGAGCGGTTCTGAGGAGACAGGCACTATTCTCCCTCCTCAGGTCAAGATTGCAGCCATTAGGGACATTGATGATGACATCGACGCAGCACTGACAACCACCTCTATACCACCCGACTGTCCTGAGTGCCTCCACCCGGTACGAGCAGCCACTGGCATAATTTCAATACTTCTAGGGGCGGCCTGGAGCTCTCGGGTCCGACACGGGGCACCTTTCTCGGGCACAGCAAGCTGGTGGAGGCCCTGGGGCCTCATGTACTAAAGGTGCGTACGTACAAAAACATTGCGTACGCAATGTTTCACGCAAACGGTCAGATGTACTAAATGTGACTTGAACGTGAGAAAGTGTGTACCCCCACGCCACTTTCATTTCAGGCGTCACGCATGTTTTAAATGCGTATGCGACACTTAGAGGTGATGCATTGAAATTACAACTATTAAGATATCCTTTTCGCACACATTGTAGTAAGCCCTTATTAGGTAAAATTAAGTAAATTAGACAATTAAACAGTAAATTAATCAAACAATTTCATTGCCTTACTGTAATAATTATTCAACGTGTTTCCACTTAGCCTAAACATGCATGAAATGTTGCGCTGGAGTTCTTGGGAGATGGCAGCGTTGGCATTACTGGAGGATATTGCTAATGGCCGAATTCGCAGAGAGCGCGTTTTCAGTGACCATTATGATTTTTTGGCCCATGATCAAGTATCTTACTCAAAAAAGGGAGATTAGAAATAACACGGTAGCTATTGAAATCCCCAGGAGTTAGTCCTGGTTTCTTTAGTATAGGAGTAACAGCAGCCAACTTTAAACTATGGGGAACAATACCCAAACTAAGAGAACCATTGATAATCCTAGTAATGAGAGAACAGAGAAGTGGCAGACATGCTTTGGCCGGGGGAGTAGGCAATGGATCAAGAATACATGAAGTTGATCTTGAGCCTTCAACAAGTTTAGTATTTAAACTTCCATCAATGAGATGGAAGACAGATAAGAGATTATTTACTTGTAATAATGGATCAAAAAACTCTGGGGCCTCATGTACAAAGACTTGCATGGATTTCTTACTGAAACTTGGCATACGGACAAATCCAGAAAATGGCGTACGCAAAAAAAAAAAAAAAAATCCGGATGTATCAAACCGTTCTTACGCCGTAATCCACGCACGTTTCTTTTGTACGTCCCAATCAACGTGGAATTTAGCGCACATGAGAGAGTGCCTGACTCCTCCTGTGACTCGCCCCCTATAAATATGCAAATTCATTTAAATATGCCCTGCACCGGAGGAGTTTCCTCTCTGATCTATCACAAAGCATGTCAAAACGGGGAAAGAAGAGAAACTTCACTGAATGTGAAGTGGACACGCTCCTAAATGATGTAGAGATGCGGAATTTTTTTTGTTTGGCATGCTGTCCTCTGGCATTACGGCAAAGCGCAAAAGGTCTGAGTGGGACAGCGTGTGTGAAGCTGTAAATGCTGTGGGGTCAGAACAGCGCACACTGGCAGAAATAAAAAAAAGTGGTCAGACATTAAGGTGGATGTAAAGCGGAGGCTGACTGCATATCGCCAGAGTGTGACCCAAACAGGCAGGGGGGCAGGAGATATCAATTCACTCCATTTGAGTAGAGAGTTGCCTGTATTGTGGGTAACATGGCCATCACCGGCATGGTGGATCCCCCACATTGGGATCCGGATTGTACACAAAGTAAGTATTTATTTCTATAAATCAATGTTTATTGGACATGTCATAAAGTTATGTTTTCATACTGGTGACATAAGAATAAAAAGTCATTTTTGTTTTTACACATTTTATTTCCCTTTCAGGGACTGAAACCGGAGAGGACATGCAGTCTCATGCTGCCACAGACTTGGGATGCTCCTCCAGCGTCCCTGGTACATCTGGCGTCACGGAGATCTCCAGCGCGCCCCACCTGCCAGCTGCTGATATCCGTCCAACCGGCCGTGTCCTGACGACGGCTGTCCTGCCGTCACAGGAGGAGATTGTGAGGGGAATCGGGGAAATTAATACTCACCTAAAAAATATTAGTGATGCGCTCACTAGCATCAGCAACTCAATAAAAGAATTGATTAGAAAATGAATGCTGTCTCTTACCTTTTTATATTGTAGCTATGATTTGTTGCCTTGCTTGTATGGCACCTGGGTTAGGCTGCACGTTAATTTCTCCTGGCTCTGGGTCCGCTGGTTACCAAGAAGCCACCCATCACGCACTCTGCCAGCTTGTAATCTTATCCCAACCATGCTGTTTGTAAGGATGTACGAATCATGGGTTGGTCCAGGCCACCGTGCCACTACATTTTTGCATCACAGATTATTTGCACGTTTATGGAATGAAAGTGTTTTCTATTCAAATAAGCAAATTCCTCCTCAGATGGTGCCTTTATAGCAATGTGTGTGCAGTCGATCGCTCCGATTACATTCGGGAAACCGGCTATCGCTGCAAATTGCGCTTTAATGTTTGCCTGGTCAACCGCATCATATGGGAACTTAATATACCTAGCTGACATGCAGATGATCCCATCCAAAGCAGCTGGCATGGCACGGCTCAAAGATGACTGGGATATCCCCAACCGGTCTGCCAGTTCTTTTTGAAATGAGCCAGTTTCCAGGAAGCCGAGCGTTGTCAGCACCTGTAAAGGAACTGGTAATGCACGACTCCTCGCTGTTTCTCTCTCCAAAACTGGACCCAACTCAGCAGAGAGTTCCAAGAGGACAGCTCTTGGAAATCTGAAACGGCTTATAAGCCAGTCACCATCATGGGCCAAAAAATCATAATGGTCACAGAAAACGCACTCTCGGCGAATTCGGCCATTAGCAATATCTTCCAGTAATGCCAACTGGCTGTTTAATTGTCTAATTTATTTAATTTTGCCCAATAAGGGCTTACTACAATGTGTGCGTAAAGGATATCTTAATAGTTGTAATTTCAATGCATCACCTCTAAGTGTCACGAACGAAAAACATACTCCTGAAATGACAGTGGCGTGGGGGTACGCACTTTCTCAGGTTCAAGTCACATTTAGTACATCTGACCGTTTTTGTACGTACGCACCTTTAGTACATGAGGCCCCTGGTGAGCAGACGGTAGACTGAAATTCAGAGTGAATTTTACCAACCATCTCTATGAAAAAAGACAAAAAGTCATTACAGAGGGCAAAGATTATTTAGAGCAGTCTTATGGCAACTTTATTAGGTACACCTGTCCAACTGCTAATTAACGCAAATGTCGAATCAGCCAATCACATGGCAGCAACTCAATGCATTTAGACACGTAGGCACTTGCCCATTTGTCAAGAATATTTCAAATGAAATAGACCGCGCACATTGTTTTCAATTGAGATCACTGCAAACTGGGTCAAGCAATCATTGCTCATACTCGAAAGAAGGTATGTTTTGATCTCTTGGCAGATGCAACGGTCAGAGGCATGGTCAGGAATACTCTAAGGGCTACTGTCAAATTTGGAAACACCAAATCAAGATTCTCCTTTATGAGGAAATGTAACTTCTCTAGAGCATTATAACCATTCAGTAGAAGGCTTGCTGGGTATATTTCTTGAATGATATCTCTTGAAACATCACAGATAGTCAGGGCATATGTGGTCACTGATTCCTCCAGCTCCATTTTAGTGATGAATTTAATTTCTCAGACACAAGCTGAAGATTGGAAAGCCTCTCAGAGAGCTCTTGCAGGATTGTGTCAACAATGATATTGAAAACTATGCACTTAAAGTACTTTTGGGTTCCTTTTCATGATGAGCAGTGCATGAATAGTCATCTGGGAACCTCTTGCTTCTCTGTTTGAGTTCTGGATAAGCATCCATTTCACTGGCTATCCTGCATGCAATGTCAAGTGACTCTGAAAGCCCTCTTGAGCAAAAATTCTTTCAGAGACTCAATTAACCTAATGGCTGTGTCCATTGACACATCTGCTGCTTGTAGTGCCTTGCTTGCAAAGTTTACCTCTAATAATAAGTCATGTCAAACTATGAGGCACACAAGAAATTCCATACTAACAAGCACATGAGATAGTGTCTTTGCCTCTGAGACAATTTTGCTGTGTCCTGCCACTTCTTCAAGCTTTTGTAGAGCATCTAGAATACCCCCCCAACTGGAAACGTGCAGCTTTGACAGAGTCTAGTTTTGTCGTCAGAACCTTACAGAAGGGGGGCCCTAAAGCCCAATTGCGTCAGGGACACCCCAAGATTATCTTCCCAGTAACAGGGTAACTACTGTTTGTGACTATGTGAAAGTAGACAATTGCTGTTTCCCTTGGGGTGATAGTTGTCTCCAGATATCTTTTTTTAAATAAAACTGAGCAGAATCAGGATCTCAGGATGATCTCTTCCCTTCAAAACACTTGCTTAGGAGTCGGCGAACTCCAAAACATTTTAAATATAGCTGTCACTAGAAGTGTGGTTTATTTGTGTCTGTAAAATTATTTCTATGTAACGCGAGTCCTCCGAACACGTTTTTTTTATGATGAATTCAAACGCGAACCCAAAACAAACCGTAAACTGAGACCTCCGCCTAAATGCGGGAAAAGCATCAAAAGAAAACTGAAAAAACTCAGAAAACCGAACAAAAAATAAAACGGAGAAAACCTCCACGTAAGGGAAGGTAAGTAGGGAAAAAACAAAAAAACAAAAATACATGGAGAAAACCCTTGACGTGTCAGAAGTAGTAAACTGACAAAAATAACAAAAGCCAGGAAAGGAAAGTGGTCATAGCGAAACGCAAACGGTACCAACATTCTGACCACATTCCAAAATAACAAATGGATAGGAAGAAGTAGCTAGAGAAAATAAGAGAGTGGCCAAAGGGGCGCAGGAGTGTATTCCACCTGGAAAACTGCAGAGGACAAACGAACACTAAAGAGAGAGAGAGAGAGAGACTGGTGACAAAACACAGACGAAGCAAAACTTGCAGGCGTAACACCAATGTACGTAACCAAGGGAAAACTGGCTGGCTGAAAGAGCAGGGAAGTACAACAGACAACTCAGCAATGATACACTGCAACTGTCTTCCTTAAGAAGAGGGGACAGCTGCAGGTCATCACTGCTGATCGCTCCTACGAGTAGCGACTCGCGAGCTCCCTCCGGTGGCGACCGGTGGAGCAGCCCTGGAACCAGCCCTGACATTCTAGATGCAGAATATCAGTTATGGAATATAAAAAACAGTGTTGGCAACCCCTGTTCTATAATTTATTAGTTTTATGATTCACTATCTACTTACCGTTATATTTTGTAATACAGCACCTGTCCTTTTAGCTGAAGCTAAACGGAATGTTTACAAGCCTCCTCTTAACAAACTGATATAACTGATGAACTTTTTTTTCTGCCCCTCCATCTTGAACACCCTGCAGGTGCATCACGACGGAAAAAAACTAACTGATTAGGGGTATGCCAGCCGTACCCTTCGTCTAATCAGCTAGGAGTACAGCACAAATCGTGCGCATGCGTGATACGAGAAAAACGTCCATAATTTGAAACGTAATTTGAAAGGATTGGGTGCATTTTCTATGGGGCGCATTTTCTATGGGGTGCATTCTCTATGGGGCGCGTTCTCAAGCACCTGTGTTTGGGAGGAAGTGACAGGAGGGTAGAGGGGAAGGAGTGGATGGGCGCCTGATTAGTGCTGTGCTTCTGTTTTTTGATGTGTATTATCATACATGAGCAAACAGCTCTTACAGAAAATGCCGACTAGAAATAATTTTCCGGCATCGATTTGGCGCCCCATCTATTGCAGTGCATCGCATACGCTGGGTGTGGGGGATATTTTCCTGGCACACTTTGGGCCCATTAGAACCAATTGCGCATCATGTCAATGCCACAGCCTACCTGAGTATTCTTGCTGACCGTGTCCATGCCTTTATGGCCACAGTGTAAACATCTTCTGATCGCTACTTCCCACAGGATAAAGCCAAGTCATAAAGCATGAATCATCTCAGACTGGTTTGTTGAACACGACAATGAGTTCACTGTACTCGAATGTTAAGTCAAGCCACATTGTCAATTGTGATTTTCACCCCAATCAAAATTTGTCCTCTGCATTTACCCATCTGTGCAGTCAGAACACACACACACACACTAGTGATAACTAGGGGGCTGTGGTGCACACGTGCCCAGAGCGGTGGGCAGCCCTAGCCCGGCACCCGGGGAGCAGTTGGGGTTAGGTGCCTTGCTCAAATGCACCTCAGTCATGGCCTCAGGCCTGGGAATTGAACCCACGACCCTCCGGTCACAAGACTGGTTCCCTAACCACCAGACCATGACTGCCCCATGAATGGCCTCCACAGTCACCAGATCTCAATCCAATAGAGCACCTTTGGGATGTGGTGGAATGTGTGTTTTGCATCATGGATGTGCAGCCAACAAATCTGCAGCAAGTGTTATCATGTCAATACGGACCAGACTCTGTGAGGAATGTTTCCAGTACCTTGTTGAATCTATGCCACAAAGGATTAAGGCAGTTCTGAAGGCAAAAGGGTGTCCAACCCGGTACTAGCAAGGTGTACCTAAAAAGTGGCCAGTGAGTGTAAGCTATAATATGATCTTTATAGGCAACTGCATGAACTGTCAGATCTGTTTTATTTTTTAGACGCTCCAATTGCTGACATCTAGCTTTCATTAAGCAAAGCTCAGGAGCAAACCATGGGGCAGAGTATCGGAAAGACACAACCCACGTCTGTAGAAGTGCATGGAGCTTAACTGCAGCAGAGACAAGGTCATTAAAATAGCTAATGAAAACCTCAGGTTGGGCCAAAGTTCATGGAATTAACTGCTGTTCTAGTGTATTCATCAATATAAGAGGGCTAACTCTCCTGAAGTTCCTAAAGGTAATATGTTACTAAATATGTTCCTAAAGGTAAAGACGGGTGAATTCTCTCAAAATGAGAAGAAAGCAATACTATAAATGTTACAGCTGTGTGATCATAAATGTTAGGCTCTACAGTGTGCAGGTTAATAAGGGAAATCGAGGGGGTAGTACAAACTAAATCCAACGTATATCCTCGGCAATGAGTAGCAGTGGTTACTTGCTGAGTAAGATCAAAACAGTGTAGTAGATTGAGAAAACAAACAGAATTTACACATTTGCTAGAATCAATACGAATATTAAAATGACCAAACAGCAATACTGATGGAAATTCTGGAGAAAGTAAGGCTAACAACTCAGATAATTCAGACAAAAATTCAGGTACAGACATCGCTTTAGGCAGATGATAGACCGGTAGAATTAGCCATGGTTTGGGACCAGATACTTTCAGTCTGAGACATTCAAATGTACTGGTGCATGAGCAAAAAGCCCAGTAAAGCATCAAACAGAGTGAGGAATCACACAGGAATGGTTAATTCAGGAAACAACCGAGCTCCCAGCAGCAGTAGAGAAAAGAAGATCTCTGGACATCAGTACACTAGTCCACAGCAAAACAGCAGCAGAAAAAAGAACCATCGAACCATGTTCCTTTGTTATTGTGAGAAGGTCTTCCAAAGAAATCCAGACACTTCATAGATCCACGAAACTTGACTAAAAGTTGACCTACAACTATAATAAATTAAAACTAATTAAATAAAATAACAAATGTATAATTAAAAATTCATAAAAAATGAAGCAAAGCAGCAGCTAAACGCGCACAGTGTACTTGCAACGGAACCGTATATGATATGAAGAAGTGGCCAAAAGTGACTTATGGAATTATCTTTACACATTTTCTTGAATCATTGATAGAGAGGCTATGAATGAGGTTATGTGCTTTGTCTAGTGTTACCTGATAGCTAGCTATAAGCGCACGTATACTGAGCAGTTTGCGTATTCTGAATTCTGCTGGTTACTTTAGGTGTGTATGCTTAGTGCCTTTTTGTAGAAATGGAAAGATCAGAGGTAAACCAGTATAACCTGTATCAGCCACCAGTGAGGTCTAGGAAAGAGGACTGATACATGTTTATCAATCAAATCAAATCAAATCAAATCAGTTTTATTGTCACATCACCAGAGTGCAAGGACACCGGTGAGTGAAAAACTTTCCACAATTTGCAGAGACAATATTGTATTGTAATGTATTGTTTACATTGAGTATATAATGTTTACATATGTTTACATTGGGTGAACAGCGGTGTCATCATGCTTGGGTTGTCACTGGAAAGACAGGAGAGGTTCGCCCAGCAGGGGTTCACTGGAGAGACAGGAGAGGTTCACCCAGCAGGGGTTCACTGCAGAGTTGAACTCAAGAGTTCATGTCACTGCTATTGTATGGAAGGTTAACAGTTAACAGTTAGAGTAGCTAGTTCAGAGTAAACCACTGCAGTAGTTTTGAACTGTGCTGGAGTGGATTCCTTGTTCATTGGCAGTGACATTGAATGTGACAATGATCATGACATCATTTCCTTTGATCTATGCAGGAGCAGTAACCGTAAAATGACTGGAGGAGTTACTATGTAGAACAAATTGAATGATTGAACATATACTGCTAGTGAATCATCTTTTGTACAACAAAAGTGATCTGTACTGTGATCTGAATCAGATAAAGGTGATGAGTAATGAGTAATTATGTGTAACAAATGAGTAATTATGAGTTTAACTTAGTTTAGTTTTTTGTTGTATGTAAACCAAATTGTTTTGTTATTCATAAACATTGGTGTATGGTTTACAAGTAATATATTCTTTGTGATTAAAAAAGAAATAGTTATCATTTACAAATAGACATTTCTTGAAATACCATGGACACAGTCAGAACAGAGGTCACATGACAAAAACAGTGAACATACTCAGAACTTGTTATGCTCTGAACATGAAACATGAAACCTGGTTCACTTTCAACAGCTTTCACAGCTCCCATCTGTTTCATTTCGTAACACAAAAACCTTTAAAACCTGTCAGTTATCATCACCCTGAAAACTGAAGACTCTTTTTCAAAATGATTAATAATTGCATTGGAATGACCAAATGACACCTATGCAAATCAACTACTAACATAAAATAATGCTCTATGTAAGGAAGAGTGCTGTGGTATAATTTTTGCCTTTTATATTATGTGTAGTATACTAGGCTAATTATGCTCTTTATCTAACACTTTTGCAATTGATAATATATTAATAGTAGGAATAGATTTATACAAATATTTATAGATTCATATCTATCTTCAAAGATCTGTATAGATCCTATAGGTCTCCGATGTTTTTGGTGCTCTCAAAACTGAACAGGCAATTTTAAATAGCCTACCTCAAATAGGTATAGTTTTTCTGAACTTTAATATTTCACAATCCCCGTTTATTGTTTGGTGTTGTAAAATAAAAGTGGCTGAACTAACAGGAATGATCCATGTTTCACTGAAAGACATTTCTAAAGGAAAACCATCCCTATGGATGATTCTATCTGAAATGTTAATAGACTACTCTGAAGCATACAGAGGTGTGGTAAAACATGGACACAGAGGTTTGTTAACCTGAAACACATCCACATGGCTGAAGTGTGCTGGCAGCCATTCCTCTGCTCCTTGGCCAGCCCTTCCACACTGAGCACATGGTCTTGCAGAGTTCAAACCTCCAAAAGCACCTTTGACCACTATCAACCGTTTTGAAAGATGACAACTACTTTGATCTACAGCCTTATTAAGCACCTAATTAATTAAAAACAATTAACATAGCTAATTCTTGTTACTAGGTAGAGTGTGAAAGATAAGATAAAACTGTTATCACATAAGAACTCTGTGAGATCTGTGTCTCTATCCTTCTCACTGAGATAAACTCTGTGAGGTCTGTGTCTCTATCCTTCTCTTCACTAAGATAAACATCACTTTTTAAAAGCTCATGTTTGTTCTGCACTCGTCCAAATAGGCTCTTGGATGAAGCCCACATATCAGCAGTTGGGAATCCTTTTATTCTCCGCCTCTAGCCCCTCCCTTCTCCTCCCCATCCACCACTTAGCGTCGTGCACCAGGTTTGACTTTGAGGCACAGTCCTTGGTTCCAGCGCCATTATATCACATCTTCTTCTGTTGCCCAAGCCCGAGACGCCTCAGGCGTCTAATGCCTTTTAAGAGCCATCACTGAAAAATGCAGGATCCATTGGTGTCCTTTGAGGCTAGCTGATTTGGCATGGAAGCAGGGTGGTAACAGCTTGCTGGACTAAGGTGACATTTCTGGGTATGCAAAGTAATGGGAAGGAAAGGGAGGGCGAGGGAATCCTTGCGGGAGCGGGAGCAGCTCCTCCAAGCCCTGCACCTTTTGACTTTGCTTGGAGTGAAACAGATGCTAACAGCCTTAGTTATGGTGTAGATGGCACAGTACTCCAAAACAGGCCTAATGAAAGGGGGAGGGGCAGATAAAAAGGTGTTATTAGGGAAGTAGGGTGTCCTTTCTGAAGGCTGTCAGGACAGGTTATTTTTAATAGTTGCTGACATGGGGGCCAGGATCATGAGTGATTGTTCGACAGCTTTCTTTTGGGCCCCAGTGGCAGTGAGGAGGACTGCTGAGGTACAGAGTAGTGAGAATGTGAGCGTGAGCAGTGGAAGGAGAGCAATGATGGAGCCCCAGGGAGCACAACTCAAGGTGAGTCAAGAATAGTTTGACGGTGGGCTTTGTTTTTGCTGTGAATAAGTAAAATTTCCCTCTCTATCAAAGATACACTGAAGTATAACCAAATATACAGGTAAGTATAATGGTGATCATCCCAGCTAGATAGCAAAGGTAGAAAGAGATTCTCTGCTCACTGGAAAGCAAAGACATCTGAAGATTACAGAGATTATTGAGTCTATAGAGATTATTGATTGTATAGATTCTCTTCACATCTCCTAACTCATATTTCATAATTCCTCATTTTTTTCTTTCATTTCAGGGCCTTTGATAGTACAAGTGTGTTTTATGGGTGTAGAGTTCTGGACTGCAGCCATGCTCAGCCTGTGGTCCAAATTTTCTCGCACTCAGCACTGGTCCATTTATGCCCTCAGGACCACTGCTAACTGGTTTGGTGACATAGGGTTTTCAACACAGCAGTGTCGTCATGGCAGTGGTATGAGTATAACACAGCAATGTTGCTGCAGTTTTCAGACATGTGAATGTCAGTACTGGGATTAAGAATCATTTTTTACTTGAACATTTCCAGACATCAGGAATCCTGTGGCCAGAAACTGAGCACTGTGAATGCCAACAGATGGACTATAGTCTCAAACTGGACACCTAAAAACTGCTTCCAATAAATACATGTTCCTAAAAGGTAGGTGGAAGATTTTGAAGCTGTAAATTGAGATCCTCACAGATTCTTGTCTCTCCACTTCCAGGATACAATAGTTTTTTGCAGATGCTAAGACCCAATTTATGAAAGTATGTCTCCTTTTGTCAAAACTTAACACACAGCAGCCACACACTCAACATGCAAAACATCTCCCACTTTTGGAAAAAGCAAATACTTGAACCAAAACTCTTACAACTCTTGCCAAAACCATATTTTTGCATACAAACTATACGCACATATCAGATGAACACTCTTTCCCATATGACAACTACACACTGATGTGACAAATGGAAAACACTACTACCATGTGTGTTCAGTGTGTAGTCTGCTCTAAAAGTATATAATAGTTCACAAATATGCAGGTTTTTATGCACATTCATAAACAGCATGAAGTAAAACACAGTTAAAATGGGATCGTTTATTCTCTTTTTGCATGATCATTACACATGGATAACAAAATAGACTAAAAAATCCCTGTAACTTTAGCATACAAAATTAGGGTGCATCTCGTCTAGTATTTGGGTCTGGCCACAAGATTTCATCAACATCACAGGCGAAGTCTTCTTTGGCAAGATGTGTCAAGATGGTGAGGGAAGTATCTTCTTCAGTGACGTATCCAGCCCTGGCATGCTCCCTCAGCAATGTCACCACAAGCTTACTCCATCACCTGGAGAAGTGATATGCGGTGGTGGGGTTGGCGATCATAAACTTTCCACCTCCATGGCGAAAAACAATCCTCAATAGGATTGAGGAAAGGTGAGTATGGTAGGAGGTAAAGCACATCAAATTGTGGATGTATGGTGAACCAGTGTCATGCTTGTGTAGCACAGTGGAAACTTATGTTGTCCCAGACATCAACAAACCTGGACTGTTCTTGTCCATCTCCCTGGTGATGTTGTGCAGTGTGTTGAGAAAGGTGATGATGAGGGCATTGTTGTAAGGAACAAGAATGACATGATGATGAACACCAGCATTCTAGCAAATGGCTTCCCCTGCACCTTGTTTTGGCAAGGTTGAAGCCAGCTTCATCAATATAAAGGAACTTGTGTTCCACTGCAGCAACATCTAGCTCCATTACTCTCTGAAACCAAACATTACAGTATTATTATTGACAATATGAAATGGGCAATATACTCAATATAGTGTGGCACAGGACACTGGAATAAAGTATGAGCAAGAGCACAGCAGAGCATACTTGCACATATTCATAGCGCAGATGTTTCACACTGTCAGTTGCACTGAAATTGTACTCTGTATAGCTGCTTCATATGCATTTGATGTCTTCTCAGGAGTTGGCCCAGTGCAGATAGGCTCACTGAATGAATGTTGCTGAAAGTAATGTTGTCAGTAATGATGTGCTGTTGTAATTGTCGTAAAAGTATAATGTTGCTGTATGTTACAGTAAACTAGACTACATTAGTACAGTGGCATACACAGTTCAGGTCTGTGAGTTCAGTAGTGTGGTATACAGGATAGGTCTACTTACACAGTCATATGTCGAAAGGTCCAGATGATGCTACAGTGTCTCTCATCCATGACGGTTGTTTGTGCTCTTCCTCATCCTTGTCCTCTTCCTCATCCTCGTCCTTGTCCTTTCTGTGAAGTATTGGCCAATGTTGTGCAAACCAAGATTTGCAACTTGTGGCCTCTTTATAGGGATCACGCTCTGCTAAAGATTTATAAAAATTAATGTTTTCACCTGTGAGGACTGGGTTTGGGTGTTAGTAGGTGAATGTAGCAGTTGCATGGCAGTGTTTTCCAAAAGAAACACATGGTTTTCAGTTTAGAAAGTTGTGTATCATGTAAAGAACCGTGTTTTGCAAAAAGTGTGTTTTAGAATTTCTAAATGAGTACAATGCAGAGGATGTGCTTAAGTTTTATTGCACCAGGTCAATAGATAGGCTACATGGGTAAGTGGTTTCCAAAATTGTGCTATAAGTATGACTTTTTGGGTCTTAGCAGCTGCAAGAAACTGTAAAAAAAAATACATTCAGTATCTTTTTGTTGAAATTAAGGCAGGAATTAAGGCCATATTCCTTTTATACTTAAATTATCTATGACAATTAAAACACATTTCCACTGTCAGCATACACTGAAATGTTAACAGCCCAGATGAATAAAGCTAATTAAGTGCTGAGACATCAAAAGCCAACAGTAGACATATAGCAACTACTACTCTAACACTACGAATACTAATACTACTGCTACACTGCAGATATTATTATAATATTAATACTAAAACTACTACTACACTACTAATACTATGTGTAAAGTACTAATACTAACACTAGTACAGTACTAAAACACTGCTAATGCTAATATTACTACTACATTGCTCTTACTAACATTACTACTACAGTTTTAATACTAACACCACTACTACACTACTAATACTACTACAGCATTACTAATATTAACCATACTAATACACTACTAACACTACTTCTAACACTACTAATACTAACACTACAACATTTCTCACACTACTACGGTACTAATACAAACATTACTACTGCTCTAGTACTAACACTACTATTGTACACACACACACTACTACTACATTACTAAAATTAACACAACTACTGCACTACTAATACAAACAATATCAGCAACTCACCGGCTACTTTATTAGATACATCTTGCTAGTATTGTGTTGGACCCCCTTTTGCCTTCAGAACTGCCTTAATACTTCGTGGCATAGATTCAACAAGTTACTGGAAACATTTCTCAGAGAGTCTGGTCCATATTGACATGATAGCATCACGCAGTTGCTGCAGATTTATTGGCTGCACATCCATGATGCGAATCTCCCATTCCACCACATCCCAAAGGTGCTCTATTGGGTTGAGATCTGGTGACTTTGGAGGCCATTCGAGTACAGTGAACTCATTGTTGTGTTCAAGAAACCAGTCTAAGATGATGAGGAACAGCCAAACTGCTACCAGGCTGAGGTTGTGGAAGACTGTTTCATGTCATACATCATGGCAAGTCTGAGCACACCAACAAGACACAAGGTAGTTATACTGGATCAGCAAGGTTTCTCCCAGACAAAAATTTCCAAGCAGATTGGGGTTTCAAGATGTGCTGTTCAAGCTCTTTTGAAGAAGCACAAAGAAATAGGCAACGTTGAGGATCGTAGACCCAGTGGTGAGCCAAAGAAACTTAGTGCAGCAGATGACAGACACATCAAGCTTATTTCCCTTCGAAATTGGAGGATGTCCAGCCGTGCCATCACCTCAGAACTGGCAGAAACCAGAGGGGTTCCTCGTACACCCATCTACTGTCCGGAGAAGTCTGGCCAGAAGTGGTCTTCATGGAAGAGTTGCAGCCAAAAAGCCATTCCTCCAACATGGAAACAAGGCCAAGCGACTCAACAATGCACGAAAACATAGGAACTGGGGTGCATAAAAATGCCAGCAGGTGCTCTGGACTGATGAATCAATATATATTGAAATATTTGGCTGTACTAGAAGGCAGTTTGTTCGCCGAAGGGCTGGAGAGCGGTACAATGATGAGTGTCTACAGGCAACAGTGAAACATGGTGGAGGTTCCTTGCAAGTTTGGGGCTGCATTTCTGCAAATGGAGTTGGAGATTTGGTCAGGATAAATGGTATCCTCAGTGCTGAGAAATACAGGCAGATACCTATCCATCATGCAGTACCATCAGGGAGGCGTATGATTGGCCCAAAATTTATTCTGCAGCAGAACAACAACCCCAAGCATACAGCCAATGTCATAAAGAAATATCTTCAGCATAAAGAAGAAGAAGAAGTCCTAGAAGTGATGGTATAGCCCCCAGAGAGCCCTGATCTCAACATCATCGAGTCTGTCTGGGATTACATGAAGAGACAGAAGGATTTGAGAAACCCTACATCTAGAGAAGATCTGTGGATAGTTCTCCAAGATGTTTGGAACAACCTACCAGCCGATATCCTTCAAACACTGTGTGCAAGTGTACCTAGAATAATTGATGCTGTTTTGAAGGCAAATGGTTGATCACACCAAATATTGATTTCATTTACATTTCTTTTCTGTTCATTCACTGCATTTTGTTAATTGATGAAAATAAACTATTAACACTTCCATTTTTGAAAGCATTCTTAGTGTACAGCATTTTTTCACACCTGCCTAAAACCTTTGCACAGTACTGTATATATATATATATATATATATATATATATATATATATATATATATATATATAGTCTGGGAGGGGAGCTGGACTTGGGTTCAGAGTGGACCTCATGGAGGTACTGTGGTGACTATGCAAACACAGGGGAAGGTGTGACGGAGGAGCCGTGGTGAACCAGAGGGTGAGGAACACCCTCATTGCTCATTCCCTGTGTGTCCAGAGCTGTCATGTAAAATGAGATTAGGAGAACAACTGCACAGACCTGGTACACTTGCACGTTTGTAGCAGTCTGCACAATCAGATGTGACGTCTTTGTGTGGGTCCTCATGCATTCCCCCCACCACTCTCCACCCACAGCTCACTCTCTCGTCGTTGCTGCTGTGTGCTGTGGCAACCCTGCACACTGAGATCATAGCCTCAGAGCTGGTGGGCCAGTCCCACTCCCGCTGTCTGAAAACCTGCTTCTGTGGGCCCTTACTACGCTTGGCTACACTTGGGAGAAAGGATCGGCTGAGGATAAACTAGAGCTGCTTAATTGGATTCCTGTCTGGGGATGACCCAGAGTGGAGAAGATGGCGTAGTTTAATCGTGCTCTTTCACTACACACAATCAAATTGTAGTTTGTTGTGTGTGTGCGTGTGTGTGTTTGTGCGTCCGTGCATGTGCGTGCATGAGTGTGTGTGTGCATGTGTGTGTGTGTGTGCATGCATACGTGTGTGCATGTGTGTGTATGTGTGTATGCGTGTGTGTGTGCGTGTGAGTGTGCGTGTGTGCTTTGCTTGCTCCAAGGCTGCTGTCTTTTTTCTTTGGTAGCTTTCATGTAGACAAACAACTAACCCTGAAGACAAAAGCCTGTAGGTTGTACTGGGAGGAATCTGTTCCATAGGCATCAGGATGGGCTGCTTGGGAGGGACGAGGCAGCGGTGTGTGTGTATTCTGTGTGTGTATTCTGTGTGTGTTCTGTGTGCATATTGTGTGTGTGAGTTCTGAGTTCTGTGTGTGTATTCTGTGTGTGAGTTCTGAGTTCTGTGTGTGTATTCTATATGTGTGTTCTGAGTTCTGTGTGTGTATTCTGTGTGTGAGTTCTGAGTTCTGTGTGTGTATTCTGTGTGTTCGGTGTGTGAGTTCTGTGTGTGTATTCTGTATGTGTGTTCTGTGTGTGTATTCTATGTGTGAGATCTGTGTGTGTGTTATGTGTGTGTATTATGTGTGTGAGTTCTATGTGTGTATTCTGAATGTGTGTTCTGTGTGTGTATTCTATGTGTGAGTTCTGAGTTCTGTGTGTGTATTCTGTGTGTTCGGGTGTGTGAGTTCTGTGTGTATTCTGTGTTAGTTCTGTGTTTGTGTTCTGTGTGTGTATTATGTGTGTGAGTTCTATGTGTGTATTCTGAATGTGTGTTCTGTGTGTGTATTCTATGTGTGAGTTCTGAGTTCTGTGTGTGTATTCTGTGTGTATTCTGTGTGTTAGTTCTGTGTTTGTGTTCTGTGTGTATTCTGTGTGTTATTGTATATACAATCAGTTGTTGGTGGCAGCAATAACACAAAATGTCAAAACAAATAAATAAATGTTTCATCAATTTATATTTAAATTTATAATTTATTAATTTGATTGACTAAAATCAACTTTATTCTAGGGTGGCAAAATACCCATGTCCTAATTCACAGGCTCAATGTTATTGCTTGTTTTACACCTGAAGATACTTGTGTAGAATACCATCACAATACAGCATAATTGTGAGATGCAATCAGGAGTGGCGAGTGGGTTGTTTTTGACTGAGTGACTGGGAAATATGGTGAAAATGTGACAGTAAAATGCTGCTCCCAAGACATTTCACCCCCCATGTGGTTCCATTAGTGCTCCAAAAATTAACTGGGGCCAGTAATTATACACAGCGTTTTTTCGATCTAATTCTTTATTTAACCTCTTACCTAACACACACATCTTTTCGTGTTATTATATGGGTGCAAAAAGGATATTTTTGATTTTTTTTTAAGTTTTGGTTAAACATGTTTTGTGAAGCAATTCTAAAAGAATTGTTTATATGTTGCTTTTCATCCTGGGTTGGTGTGAAGGCAGTTTGAATGACACCTGATTCACTTTTTATTGCTTTGTATTTGTTCATTTGTTGTTACAGTCATGCATTAAAGATCCATGGATAAGTTAAGGTAGGTTGTTATTTTGTATAAAGATAAAGATTATTTCATATTTCTTGTGTAATGGAAATGATCTGTATGCCAAACTTGCCCATGGCTTGTCACATATTAAATGTGGAGCTCTGTAACCTATTTTGAACAATCACACACAGAGCCCGTTTTTTTCTGTGGAAAGTCGAGTTGTACTGTATAATTTTTATATATTTGGACAAGTAAGGTTGTTTAAGTATTTTACAGTGTTTAACAGTATCTGACAGTGTTTAACAGTATTTGTGTGATTCAGATTTGAAAAGGGACACATACATTAACGAGTACAAAGAGAGGATCTGAAGTAAACCAAAGCAGTATAAAGGTTTTTCTTGTCTCCATAAACAATATGATGATTGTTTTCCTCATCGGTGATACTACAGACATGAATGCTTTTTAAAGAATCCAGGACACAGCAAGGTTCTTGGTTCTTTACTGAGTGAATAACACATCCTCAGAGAGCTCAGAGTAGTGTGACAGCGACCTGATAGTTGTTTATATTGTTATTATGGTGTCCATTGCCTACCAGAAGAGGACGGGTCCCCCCTTTGAGTGTTGGTTCCGCTCAAGTTTTCTTCCTCATGCTCTAGGACGTTTTTCATTGTCACTGTCACCTTTGGCTTGTTCACTGGGCACTTGGACTTGGACTGAGACATATGTAATGCTGCTTAGTGACAACAGTTGTTGTAAAATGCACTATACAAAAAACTGCACTTACTTATACCAACTGTCAGCTGATTCAGATTCAGTAACATACTGTAAGTCTCCTTATCCATTCTGTGTCACCGGCTTCATTGGACTTATTTCCTTTGTCTTTAATATTGGCAATAGGGAGCGTGTTTATTTAATATTTATTTAGAGCTATTTCCTCTTGTCTTGGTAGTTTGGTACTTTCTAGAATTAACATGTTTATTGTTTTCCTTGGTTTATCTCAGTGATGTTTGGTCAACAGCAAAAACGCTTTGAAGTGAAAATCTTATATTTTTAAAGACCTTTTTAAAGAAAAGATGTACTACCCAAATCTTTTTTATATGTTAACAATCCAGTCTGGCTGCCAGCAGACACTCCATTAGCCTGGAATTCTTGTAGATGGCCTTGTTTGTGCTTGGCAGGGGTTGACAGTGGTGTAGCGTCTCATTACCATGGTAATATAGGGTTTGAAGTAATTACCCAGTGCAGATGAATGGGCGACATATGAAGCAGACTTTACTGTGGCCTTTCCATGACAAGGTGGAACACTCGTCTTCTGTCCCTTTTGTGATCAGCAACTAACTGGCTACGAGCGCCTTAATGTGCGGGTTAGTGTAAATCCTGTTATTTAAGAGCAAGAGATCCATTCTTTCAATCTAGTCAATTATCCCTCTTCACGAGTCTCTGGTGGAGAGTGTGAGTGAGGTCTCTGGTTAACTCAATCCTCTGCCATTTATGAACTTGTTTTGCGGCATATCGCGGAGAGAGGAACAGAACCGTTGCTGCTGGGGACGTTGTTTACTGTTCTCTCTTTTTCTCAAGCTGATGTTTTAATTCGTAGCTGTCATGGTGAGATCCAGCAGAGACAGACTGGAGGTTGGACGATGCGGCTTCTCTTTTATCTGAGTTAAAGTAGATCCATGTAAGGTCTGACATTAACATGAAACATCTAGGAGACCATGAATAGATTAATTGCAAGATATATGACATTTGGTATGACACTAATCAAAATCCCTGAATTGTTAATTACACTGGAATAGCTCATGTAATGTCACAGTTATTTAATTACACTGGAATAGTTCATGCAATGTCAGTTATTTAATTACACTGGAATAGTTCATGTAATGTCAGTTATTTAATTACACTGGAATAGTTCATGTAATGTCAGTTATTTAGTTCCTCATTTTCAGCATTACATTAATTTCAGTTAATAACCCTTTATTGTTTTCAGAAATTCAGGACATCTTGAAAAACAAAAAGGACAAAAAGGTTTTATGGAAATTAATCATAAATAGATTTACAGAGACACGCACACACTTATTCACTTTTCAACCCACTTCTCTGTTGATACAGCACAGCAGTCTATCAGTAGGACAAAATATTTTGAAGACATCAAGATGATGTGGAGTTTCAGTGCTGGCCTCCTCCAGCATCTATGTGTGGTTGGGTTATGTTTTGCTAACATTCAGTCAGATGCTAATAATATCGTAGCCCCCTACAGAGTATACTGCACCTACTAATACTAATACCTTTAGAGAAAAAGCACATCAAATTGCCTCAAAACACACAGAATTGTGCAGGGAGAGAGAACCTTATTACATGTCATTTGTGCCTGAAAGTTTCTTACACGGATAACCCCAATTTGTCTGGACTGACCTTCTCTCCATACTGCCATGTTTTAGTACACACATAAACTCACAGACACGCACCCCCACAGACTCTCTCTCTCTCTCTCTCTCTCTCTCTCTCTCTCTCTCTGCATAGCCACACAATTGAACTATCCTGAGAATGTGTTGACGGCTTTAATGACATCCCATTTTGGAGTCCTTCACATCCATTACTGCCAATTACCTTACCTGAGTTTGCATTAGTGTTAATACCACATTCTTGCAGACAGGAATAATGAAAATAATATGACAGTTATGATCTGAAATGATGGATCAATTTTCATCATCCTGAAGAAAAATGGCCAACTGCCATGTTTTACACACCATCTTAGTCAGCTTCATAATAAAGCCAGCTGTGTGAGGAGCTGCATGAAGACACTGTATTGTTCCATGAAAACTGTGCATGAAGGCAGTGTGTATTCTTCTACTGCATGAAAACAGTGAGTATTCTACTGCGTGCATGATTCGTAAAATGGTAATATAGTGAGAACAGTCTCATAAAGTCAGATAAGAATTTAACAGAATAAATGGTGGATAGACATATCTACATAATGTCTTTTGATGGCAAGTGCAGTGAGACTTAACATTAACTTTTACTTTTTATTTTATTTTATATAATATTCTCGGCCATGCTGAACTTTTAGTAAATATGAAACCAACAACAAAAGTGCAGAAGTTTACTTTCTTGGTGAGTAGTAAATATATATAAGTAAATATATATATATATATATATATATATATATATATATATATATATATATACACACTACAAAGAGAGAAAGAACAAAGAACAAAAATGCTGTGTAGAATACAAGGTTTCCAGAGAAACATGATGTTTTAGATAGAAGTCCTTCATCAGCAGTACAAGCAAAGTATAAAGTGAAGCACTTCACTGATGAGGACCTCTCCTCTCTTTCTGCAGGACACTTCACTGCAGTTTGTACATTTACCTTGTACTCATTTTTACTTGCTTCTCGCCTTTTTGCTAACCACATTTTGACCCCCTCTACACCTTTTACTACACCACTGCAGGTACTACAAGAATATATATATAGCCTTCACTAATCAAAATCTGTAAATTGGACACCAGTAATAAATAAATAAATATGACACTAAGTATTTGAACAAAAACACAGTAAAAATGATGCTATTTATTAAAAGTAACTATATATATAGTTCATGTGATTACAAGCAGTAGTTTGGCATGTTTAATGTATCAGATGATGTCTGATTGGTTCTTGATTATGTGGTACATGACTCCATGGTAACGTTGGGCCTATGCAGAGCAGCATGGAGTCTGTGGAAACAGCACGTTCACGGCTGTTTCTACTTTACTGAGCAGAAGTAGAAATGAAAATAACATGACATCCTATCATGTTAAGGTTGGGTGTTAAGGTTGGACATTTTTGTCCAATTTAAATACCACCTTTAAATAACAATTTAAACAACATTTAAATACCACCATCTATTATAAACCTATTGATTCTTAGTCCTGTGTGCAATACAACTCTTCATATTCCAAGGTCTGCAAATCTTCCTTTATTCACAACTGCCACTAACAACTGTCATTTCTAGTGGCAAGACATTTTAGTACTAAGACTAGTATTAATGATATACCTGTTTGCAATGCTAGTTGTTGCTATGGCAGTTTGATTAGGAAATTCAAAGAAAATAATGTCTTCAAATAAAAAATGATGTTTTCAAAGAATGTCTTCAGGACTGATGGCAAAGCAACATAGGTGCTGCCTCAGCTGACACTGATACTAATGTGCAGATGTAATTACACTGATCACTGTAAATTGACCTGGACATTGAATCTCCTCGGTTCCTGAGATGAGTCTAAAACTACTGCAGCTTGATTTTCATTTTATTATTATTATTAGTGTTATTATTATTTATTCTTTTTATATTCTAATTAGTAATTGGTAGAATAAAATCTACAAAGTGAGTAAAACCCTTTTTTGCAACTGTGGCTGGCTATGTTTAAATAAATTCACAAGACTATATAAACGTAGCCCATGGTATTGATGTGGAGTAACAACACCTTTGTACTAAGACCTTTACTACCAACAACAGACCTTTACTACCAGCAACATTAATTTAATGTTACATTAATTTTCATTTAATAGTTAATGAAAATATTGTATTATTATTTTTAATTTTTAATTATTAAAGGTACAAATTGTGGATGTATCAGCCTTATTAACTCATACATTATAACACACTATAAAACAAGATATGAATTCACAGATTATTTAAAATAATAATGACCAATAAACATGTATTTCTAACATTGCTCTAAGAAAATAAAAACACACACATTTACACACACACACAGACAGACGCACACAAACTTTGCACTTCCAACATTTTGCCCCACATTTTGCAAAATCCTTGTCTATTTGTCCACACTGGAACACATCTGTCACTCTCCAAAGCAAGAATAAAATCATGACTCACATGGACAAATGCGTACAGTGGAGCAGGAGTAATCAAATAAAGCACATTTCAGAGGCCTCAACTGCAACAAGATGTTTTCATGAGGAGATTAGCAATGGGCAGCAAGCATGCAGGGTAGCTCTGAGTCCTGAGAGACTGCACTATTCCACACTGTGGTTCTACAGACACAGAAATGCAGAGTGTATTGAACAGTTAATAACCTTGGTTTTTAAAAACACATCAGTAAGGGATTTGAATGTACATGTCCTCCAGTGAGCAGGATAATTCCCATCAACAACACGTGTTCAGGTGCCTATGGAACACATCGAGTCGCTAAACGCTGGCAGTCAACAAATTAGCTGTCAGAAGAGTTTCTCTCTGTTGTGGCACTGTACTACTCACCACTCACAGAGCAACCTGCTGCTCACAACAACAGACACACGTCTGCTTATTACAGACACATCTGCTTATAACAGACATGTCTTCTTATAACAGACACAATGCTTATTACAGACACATGTGTGCTTATTACAGACACATCTGTTTATAACAGACATGTCTACTTATTACAGACACATGTCTGCCCATAACAGACATGTCTGCTTATTACAGACACATCTGCTTAGAACAGACAAATCTTATAACAGACACATTGCTTATTACAGACACATGTCTGCTTATAATAGACACATTGCTTATTACAGACACATGTCTGCTTATAATAGACACATCTGCTTATTACAGACACATGTCTGTTTATTACAGCCACTTCTGCTTATTACACACTTCTGCTTATAGCAGGCACATCTGCTTATTACAGACACATCTGTGCTTATTATAGGCACTTCTGCTTATTACAGACACGTCTGCTTATTACAGACACATGTCTGCTTATTACTGGGTATCGTCTGACCTTACATTGTTCTCTTGTAAATTATTAAATATATTATATTATAGATATATATTACGCTCTTCTGGATTACTAACTGGGCTAACGTGTGTCTGTGCGTGCACGTTAATGTGCACGTTTGTGTGTCCACTTGCTAACGTCTGTGCGTGCGCGACTTTCTCAGCTACTGAAACACACCCACACACTCACACACAGACACCTGCACACATACATCCACGTACTGCTCTCATCTGTGTCCTGTGTGACAGATTCAGGTTTATATACTAACCTGGGAGAGGACTGGTGTTAGCATGTCTAAGACAGAAGCACAGCATACACAGTGAGGGATGCATGCTTGCAGCTAGGTGTGTGTATTTTTTTTCAAACAAAATACTTTACCAGAATTCAATGTTGTTTAATGGTATTGAATTATTGTATTCTTTTTTATTATTCACATTTCAGGGTAACCCATGGTAACACCCAACTAGAACATGTATATTCATAAGTCAGTGTTTTCTACTGTGTTCAGATAACTAATAACTGAATTTCTACCATGTTCAGATATGATTTATATTCTCATCTTGATATCACATAGTTGTACTATTCTTATCTGATTCTGAACACAACTAGTTTGTAAGTTAGCAATTATCACTTAGCTACTGTATTAAACATCCATGTTGCCTCTAGAATGGCCTTCTGGAGAATGGTTGACATTTGCTACAGAGCTGCTGTCTTTGTCTGCGTTGATACCCTCTGTCAGAGTCTTATCGGCGCTCATGTGAATAGCAGATGCCATTCTGAAATGACAAAGATCAAAGGACAATAGAGTCACTTATTTTGTGTCGACCCTTCAGCCTTTTGTCCTCTGCGAATAAACAAAATCCACTTCTGGAAGTTTAACGTCACTTTCAAATCTGGGACATCTGTTTCCTTTATAGTCCATAAACTCAACAATATGCATTCGTACAGTATAAACAATTATTAAAAATATCAATATGTTAAAAATACCTGTCTGTAATAATAAAAAAAATAACCCAGTGATATTTTAACCAAACTAATCAATCTTTTTTCCCCGTTTTTAATCTTTTTGTGTGTGTTCCTTCTGCTTTTCCTAAGCTCACCTATGAGAAGCAAAACAGAATCAGATTAATGGAGATAGGCAAAAAAAAGCTAAGTTCATATCCTAACAGACAGGAAAGCAGGAGGGTTACGTCTGTGTTTGTCAACAAGAGCAAAACAAATATGATGGGGAGGGGTGGGGGGGGGGCACCTCAATGCACTGCACAGCAGTCAAAGGCAATCAAATTTGTCTCCAATTAAAAAGAGACATAAAAATGCAACTGCAACAAAAGGCACTTCTGCACAGAATCAGCAAACGCTCTCCCTCCCCTCCCTACATACATTTCGAAAAAGACAGATCTGAATCTTGCATGATGAAGACATTATGTGTCATAATAATTAGGAACACAGACAAAAGAACAACTCATCAGCATGCAAATGTATGCAGACTCCAGCGTTTCAGATCAGGCAGATTTGCTGCCTTTTTTCTTTTCTTTTTTTTCCTCAATTCATCTTCATTGCTAATCATTTGAGGGCTGCCAAATGTTCACTGACACTAATGCGTTACAGGTCAAGAGAGGCAGGTCTTCACCTATTACCCCCAAAACAATGTGCTTCCATCCCGTCCCCACTCCAAGCTTCGCTGCAATTACTGCCAGATGCAATCACGAGCCTTGAATAGAAGCAACTGGGGCTTGTTTGTGGCTTGGATTCATCAAAAAGGAGGTGAAGAAAGGAATAAATTACTTAATTGTACCAGGGAAAAAAATGCCAGCCAAGAGATGGGGAGTGTAGGGCTGCGTGTGTGAATGGGAGGCTGGGGCACTCCTGGAATGGAATAGTGGGATAACTAAGTATGGCCCATACAGAAGATTTTGGGAGTCCTCCAGAACAGATGGCTCTACATAGCACTCGCTCTCGCCTTCGTCAGATGGCTGGCCACTTTTGTTCATCTGGGCTTTGAAGCAAAGTTCACAAAGGGGACTTATGAAGAAACGGAAGGGGGAAAAAGATTGAGCTTTGTTTCTGTCTTCAGTTTTGGTCTGTGGATATTTCTGCCTTTACCTATATTTTCAGAATAGAGGGGGGGGAGACAGAGAGGGAGAGAATACTGTTGAGATCTGAGAGACTACTAAAGCTCAAACACATCTGAGCTGTAATTGGAAGGTTCAAGGCCCTGCCCACTTAGGAGAGAGGGGTCAGGGATATTCCACATCTTTTCCATTCATAATCCATGAGATCACGGCTTGCTCCAAAGGCGGCAGGTCAACCCCTTAAAGTGATACACTGGGGATGTCAATTTCACTGAATGAAAATGGAAATATGTATTGTTTGTGTGTCATAATACCTGATTATGACACACAAAAATTATTATAATATTATTCAAATAACTTGGAAATAATGTTGGAAAACCAACATGCAACCATCTGAACACAACATTTAGATTTATATAAAAATTGGTCAGTACTGAAATAACTATGTCAGAACATCCTTACTATGACCCATTGGACAGACCCATCAGTCAACTGGTAGTGACATTTTTGTGCTTTTTTAATGGAAAGATGACCACTGTGAAAATATTTCAGTGTAGTACACAAAGTTTTTGAAGAAATGAGCCATTTCATAGAGAGGTTCTTCATAACTAAGCACATGGACATTTTTACTACCTCTACTACCAACTACAGTTGAAACGATGTAAAACAAATTTACAGGAAGGTAAAAAATATTTTCTTTACAAATCTAAACATGGCGTTTAGGTAAAATAGTTGCTTAAATCTGGATGTTAATGTCTTGGAATTGCAGATGTCTTGAACATGAATGGTGTGTGAGGGATTATCAATTCAATCTATTAAGATCTCTGTCTGAAAATGGAAGCGGATAAACAGCACTCGAAGCCCATAATGACAGGTGAGGATGTGAGAAAGCTCTTGGAAAGGGAATAATGGGTTTAACAACAGAGTACTCCACACAAGAAAGGAAATGAGGGCGTATTATAAAATCAGCGCAGCATAGCTCGCTAAGATAGGCGGTCCTGTGTACACGAAGTACCTGCATATGTGAAGTATGCATGCATCTACAGTACTTGTGTGCTTATTGTTAGCATTTTTTACTGTCCCCATCCTCCTTTTATCATTTTCTCTCCAACGTATCCCTCCACCTTTCCACTCTCTCCCCTTAAAGCCACTTGTCTGCCACTCTTGGTAAACAGAAGAAGGCACTCAGATAAGCAAATGATGGAGATGGAGCAGAATGGTTGTGTCTTATGGGGACGCTTTCAGATGGGAATGATGGGAGGGGTGGACAGGGTGAATGGGCTCTGCCTTGGGATGGAAGGTGGAGAGAGGCCCAGGGTGGGAGTGGGGAGGTGGGGGTGTTAGCAGCTGAAGAAAGGGACGGTAGAGGCTTGGGAAGATGCTGTTGGCTCAGCTCCTCGAGGGTCGCTCCTCCAGTGCCTGTCATTCAATGGACATGGAAAGCTCATTTACATATGTGTGCAGTGTCTCTCGTACCTTCAATCCTTTGTCCAACTGAGATTTGTGAGGGTGTCTGGGACCAAATGCTGCTACAATTCAACAACCTTTCAGCATCACTTTAAGGACATAAAGGGGACGGAGTTGTGAATGCAACTTAAACGTGTGAGGTGCTTAGAATTTCATTCTTGTCTGTACAAATACAAGAAACAGCTCCATTGTTCTTGTATCAACAAAAGGAGCACACTAAATTCAACTCAAAGCCCCTAAATGGACAGTCTGAAGACTCTGAGTGAACAGTCTGAAGACTGAGTAGACAGTCTGAAGACTCTGAGTGAACAGTCTGAAGACTGGGTAGACAGTCTGAAGACTCTGAGTGAACAGTCTGAAGACTGAGTGGACAGTCTGAAGTTGAAAGTAATGTACTTCACATCATCACAGAGCCCCAAGAGGACCATTATAACAAATCTGTCTGAGTGAAAAACTGCTACTCTTTCAAGAAAGTGCATCTTATTGTATTTTGGATAATTGAGATGAGAGACTAAGAGCATATCAAATCTTGAGTCTTCTTCCACTTTTCTGACCACTATGATCAATCCAGCAAACCAAAATCCAGAAGAGTATATGGTTTTTATGCAATTACACTGTCCAGTTTTCTTTATGCATACAATGCATGAGTTTCTTGGCACAGTGGCACATAAGCAGGGGTGAGTGCACATGCAACCGGTGGATCACACCTGATGTGCAGGCCATGCTATTCTCCTCGGAGACCAATTATTTCCTAGCTCTAAGTAATTTCTGAGCAACGGAGATGCTATCCTGCTGCATGGCTAAAGATCTTAGATCGGTATATGTTTGTGAATGAGGTTGAAGTGACACTAGGGATTGGACAGAAAGCTCCAGTAGGTCATGAAGGAAATTCTTGAATCATGCAATGGATGTTAGTTCGACTGTCAGTCTGTGTGCAGCTGTCAGGGGAGGGTTGCTGAGCCGGCAGAGCTGACCTGGTGGTGCTGAGCCCAGGGCCTGTGAGAAGCCTCAGGCAGGGCTGTAAGGACATGGTTGCAGCGTCAAGATGTTCTGTGCTCTTCTGTCAGCTTGAATATTCAACACATTCAAAATCAGTCCAAGCGAGTAGTAAGTTGATAAAGAACATAGTCCATAGAATTTGGTATTGGTTTGTGAAAAGATAATGTGGATTGGTAGCTTACATTTGTACATTTACATTACTAAAGTGTGTGTGTGTGCGTGCATGTTACATTTGTACATTTACATTACTAAAGTGTGTGTGTGTGTTACATTTGTACATTTACATTACTAAAGTGTGTGTGTGTGTGTGTGTGCGTGCGTGTGTGGGTGTGTGTGTGTTACATTTGTACATTTACATATGTACTAAAGTGTGTGTGAGTGGGTGTTTGTGTTACATTTGTGCATTCTTCAGTGTTTTAGAAAATTTGGTGAGAAAGTTGTCACTTTAAAATTAGACACTTCCTAATTATGATTATGAGTGAGTGTGTTGGCTCCAGACAGGTTTATTGTAAATGATGTAGGAACTCAACTTGGATAGAGAAGCTGTACTTCATACCTACTAAACTGGTCTCAGCTCTCCTGTGCTGCTAGTTAATTAAGACATATTTGCTTAAATTCTGTATTTTAATAATTATTAAACATTTTTGCTATATTAAAAGGATTCACAGTTCCTTTTCTGTCACAAGTGACAAGGACACCACGTTTTAATTTAAGCACCCCCCCCCCTATTTGTCTTGTTTCCTACCCTAGAATTTCCACCAATTACAGCAGCTTTGCAATTTCCAACTGAATGAAGGGAGAAACAAGAGATTCGGCAGCGCTGCGTCTTTAACTGAGGCTGCACTTCTGATGAAGGAGCTTTTGTGAAGGCCATCTTTTGAATGTGCAGAGTCGAGGTCATTCATTAATTCACTGCCTGGCATTTAATAAGTACATCACCAAGAAACTGAAAGAATGCAAAGAATAACATCTCATAATGTGTCTGCACAAAGGATGCAGAGGAACTTCATTAATTAAGCAAGCCCCCTTGTAAATATGGCACATAATTATACATTGCTGGCCCGTAATTATCATGCCTGTTGCAGATTTCATTGCATGTTAATGTAAATGACAACAAATGAAATAGCCATTAAGAGCTCCTAATGAAATTATAAAATCAACATAACGAGACCAATATATAATTATTATAACAATGCATTAGCTCTTTCTTGGCCTGATGTACAACTGATTTACATTAAGCTACATGTTACCTTTGTGCTACACAAAGAACCCTTGGGACAGATCCAGACACAATCACACAATCTTTTGAAAATAAAACCTTGGAGAACTAGATGTAGCCTAAAAGTGCACCATGAATGCAGCGCTATGTAATTAACATGATTAGTGGGCACATAGGGAAAGTTTCTTTACTTTCTTCATTTATATAAACTTTTTTGTGAGATGTTTATATTTTAAAAGACTGTCACTATGATAAACTATGTAGGTATGCATCACCCTCAAAGTATCACTTTATTACCCCACCAGAACAATAATGATCATTACGGTAGCGTGATGAGACAGGCAGGAGCCCTCAAAGTGGCTCATGCGTGGAGACTCGTTGGTGGTGCATCTCACCACTGAGGGTCCACCCGCTGATCCCCACCCTTTACTGATCCCCACCCACCTCTACTGATCCCCACCCACCTCTACTGACCCACACTCACCTCTACTGACCCACACCCACTTCTACTGATCCCCACCCACCTCTACTGAACCACACCCACCTCTACTGATCCCCACCCACCTCTACTGACCCACACCCACTTCTACTGATCCCCACCCACCTCTAATGACCCACACCCACCTCTACTGATCCCCACCCACCTCTACTGACTCACACCCACCTCTACTGATCCCCACCCACCTCTACTGACCTACACCCACTTCTACTGATCCCCACCCACTGCTACTGATCCCCACTCACCTCTACTGACCCACACCCACCTCTACTGACCCACATCCACCCCCAGCCACCCCCACTGGAGATGACACATTACTGTACCTCATCTCATTACTACGGCAGCCTGGTGATTTCACACACAGACTGTAGGATACGAATTTAACGTCTTTTAAGTACACACCTTGAACATGTGCTTTTTATATATATCGGAAATGTGTAGTGGTGCTTTAAGGTTTATCTGAAGTGAAACCTTTTTATTATTCTGTTATTCTATTATTACTATTATTTATATTATTATATGTATGCACATTCCACCTAGACATGATTTTCGTTAGTTGCCAAATCCATTATAGGAGCAAAGCTAATTTCTCCTCCGTGCTTAAATAACCAAATCAATACTAACAATTCAGAAGCTTAGAAAAAGTCCTGTCCTCACAGCAGTGCACAGGATGTTGGATTCACAGCCATGGCCTGTCCCTGTGCTCACAACTCTACTTGCCAAAGGGTGCAATGCTTTTATTGATTTTCTGTCTAAGAGGTTGAGCTCAAGTTGTTAACATGGGATTTACAACATGGAGAGTAACCCCAGACATGCATTGACACTGTTAGCATTTCTTTCATTGAATACGTTTCTTAAAGCATCCTCTGAGAAGGCTTAATGAAGGCTTTGTGTGCAGTAGGGCCTGGCCATCAGAACAGAAGATCAGAACATGGAACTTTTGATCACTTTTCTCCACAATACTGAATGCCAAACACTGAAAATGATCCTTATCAAAACCACAGGCATATTAATGAACTGTAAAACATGGCTGCATAGAACACAAAAACAAGGTCTTTTTTTATAGGGATCTATTATATCTGTAGCATGGTCTTTGTGTTTCATAATACCAGCTCTTTTTTTGGACAAGAAAGAATATATTGCTTTTACCATCTCGCCAGTGGAGATTACACGCATAATTGTTCTTTAGGCTGCACTCAACACCCTGGAATAAAACACACATATGTTTCAAAGTGTGAATGTTGACATTTGGATGGCACAGAGCCACTCGTGTTCATTGTTTAGTAACAATATTCAAGTGCACCCTCAGGGTTTTCCCCCTCTTTTGTGGTGAACCATTTTCCACGAAGGCCATTCGACCACATAATCACACCTTCAGTGCACTTTCTACCTCTAATAACTTTTTTTATGCACTTGAAGTCTAAGCTACACCTCTTTTGTGTCTAAGAGCTGGATAATTTATGATGAGAAAATATGAGCTACGTTTGGTTACAAGACCACTGCTGTGCACACTGTGGTGTGTACAGTTACAGATGCTGTCCATATGAAATAAAGTGATGATATGAAATGCAGGGTTTGACAATCAGGTTGTGTTACCTGCTGTTTTAATTTTTAGTACTAATTCAGTATGCACTGTATATGAGCATAAACAATACACACATTGTATATACTATGTAGTATATACACACTGTATATAGTACCATGTAGAAAGCGGGGGAGGAGTTTTTCCTTGCCACTGTCGCCTTTGGCTTGCTCATTAGGGATCTGGACCCATACAATTTGTAAAGCTGCTTTGAGACAACATGTGTTGTAAAAAGCGCTATATAAATAAAAAAATTGACTTGACTAGAAAGCATTAATGTGGCATCATCTCATCATATGATTTCTATATATGTTACTTCTCTAAGCACTGTTTCTTCCTGTCTTCAAGATGTAACAGGATGAGAGATGATGAGATAAGAGATAAAATAAGAGTGAATAAGCAAATAGTTTTAGATGTTCATCAAACTTCAAACCCCACCATATATCACCTACTGCGATGTTGTTCTTCTAAAGTTGGCATGGTGACACAGTGAGGTTGGGGAATGGTGTTTCAGTGACTGGAGCAGAAGCAGACTGCTCTCTGTATTCATGTGTTGATTCGGCAGAGCTGTCAGGCAGCATCAACAGGAGGGGCATCGAGGACACAAGTGCAAATAGTCAGGCAACGTGAACAATGCTAGCAATGAGGGCTCTTCAGAAACATGGAGGGAAAGAGTTGGCTGCAGTGCGGGTGTGAGCAGACAGATGTGCTCTAATGTGTTCTGGCTGTGGCTCAACACCACAGCAACACCCAGAGAGGAGCTCAAACAAAGATAAAGATGTGGTCATTCTTCTGCAAGCATCATTCAGAGACTCTAATACCTCCTGGCGCAGAAGAATGACTTGAGTACATAATGATGTTTTGGACACTGAAGCCCCACACAATATGGCATACTGTATGTGAGACTAGAGCTGTGTAGTGTTATATGTCTGTTTAAAGTTGGTGTGTGCATGTATAGCTCAAAATTACATGAGTGTGTGTGTGTATTTGGTCAGATGTCCTTCTTTGTAAGGTATTCAAGAGACATTTATCCAAATTCATACTCTCACACTTACAGGCATCTATTCCCTAACTCTCAATTACAAAATAACAGAAACTCTTTAGTTATCCAAAACAACAACTGCACTCAGCCCACAAAAGAACACAATTATTACAATTACAGTGTCTTTCTCATTAGCTCCAGTGTATTCCATCCTGTGTAATTGATGTTGTAGGCTGACACATGAGACATGAATATCCTCCTCAGTCTTTTCTGCTTCTTTTGTTTGGAGGAGGGGAATGATTTGCATTCTGTAGGCTTTTTGGGTGATGAAGACTTCACTCTTTTAGTCCATTAGCAAAATAGAGAAAGAGAAAGAGAGAGAGTGAGGGAGAGAGAAACAGAGAGAGAGAGGGAGAGAGACAGGGAGAGAGAGAGGAGCACTACAGTCTAAAACTCTGAGCTTGTTTGAGACTCTGACCCTCTCAGAAATGCCACTTTGCTTCACACATTAGCTGCTTACAAAGAAAGAAAGCTAATGTGTCATCTAATTGGGTGAGCCACTGCATCTGATTCCTCTCAATCAGACTATTAGTTCGGTAATTACCCATCTGCCTCGGGTGGGAAATGGCAAGACGAACACCAAGCTAATAACATTCTCAAGGGCTCTCCAGAGCCGACAAGATGAGGCTGATGTTGGGCGATGCAGTCTCAAACTATTTCAGCACCGGGGTGAAAACATTAACCAGACCCTGTTTGCCAACTTCCTCAAATTGAGTTTATTCAATTATTTACTTAAACACAGATTGTTCCATTTTCCACCCATTCTGGAGGGTTTTTGGAGTCCTTTTTTTCTCCCCCATAAAACACATGTCTGTGATAACAAGCACAGTACATGGAAAAGAAAGATTTTTAAAGTGCTTTAAGGGAGGGGAAGAGGGGAGAGCAAATAACAGCTAATATTTAGAGTTGGCAGGTTGGATTTTTGTGGCCATCTTTGCAGTTGTGCAGTTGCCAGTGTGGAAGGACAACCTTTGCAGTCATTTCTTTGCCAATTATTTATAATAAACATCAGACACTGGAAGGATAACAGTAGAACAAATGCTGATAACAGTGATTTTCAGCCTTGTGATGGACACCGAAGCACAATAATTTGCTTTTTACCAATATGTAAATATTAAAAATAAATATACATTACAAATAAATTAACATAACAGACTAATCACATCGGGCAGACATTTCACATTTGAAACTTGCTTATTCACAGATTTTAACCATATAATGTTCACAAAGCAGTTGAATGTCATAGATGACATTTAGTTTCAAATCAACAACTTTCCTTAGTTAAAAGCTGCCAGTGCTTGGAAATCATTAAAAACCAGGATTAGATCATTTTTGATGCAATCTCTTATCAGGTTGCACACAATGTCATTAGCTTGTCATTGAAGATCTTATCTATTTTCCTTCCTCTTCAGAAGACCATAGATTTTCTTAAGAAAGAAGCATTAAAATAATTTAGGCCTATAATGAATGGACTCTTAAGAAGATGCTCAATATTTAATAATAATAAAATATATACCTGAACAGGTGTGTATTCCTTTCTAATTAGGCCTTATGCCATGGCTGTCCTAGATATGACTCATTTATTCATTCACATAAGTTTATTTGACTAGACATAAAAAGGAATAGAATAAGGGCTAGAAGTGACAGTGTGTTTTACAGACATTTGCACTCCTATGTTGAGTTTTCTGCAACAAAAAGTCATAACAAACTACTGAAATTAACGCTGAATAATTACTTAAGCAAAGTTGGTCAAAGACACAGCTCACACTCATGAGGTGCATGATATGAAGACATAAGCTTTGAAGAATGAAAGAACAAGCCGAACTTGTAATTCCTTCAAAAACGACAATTGAGGAATGAGTGAAGACTTATGAGATTACAGTGTGGATTACAGTGTGGATTAGTAAACAACACTAAAAGGCTCGTATAAGAATCTCATTGCGTGGCCGCAAACTAAGCCGTCTGTTGCTTACGCCTTTCTAGTAAAAGCCCCTTGGAGATAATAAATAATGAGGCTTGTAATGGCATTAGGGAGATGGTGAGAACAGAACGTTACTTGCAGAAAGCTTCTGAGCCATTAAAATGGGGCAAAGCATTTTGCTGTTGAAAGAGGAACGACTTTCCTCAGAATGTCTTGGAGATGTTTACACAAGTAGCTGTTGTAATTCTTTCAAATGAAGGTTGGAGAAAGGGCTTCCTACCAATTTGTAGCAAATATGCTACAAAGCTCTTTCTCAACATCATGGAGGAGTGAAGGAGGTAGGCACACAAGTCAAGGTGCATTTGTTTGGTGATGCAGATGCAGCGTTTGTCTCCAAGGGGTTGCAGACCCTACCCAGCAGCCATGGCCTTTGTGGAGTGTCATTCATCCTATCTGTTATTTACTTGTTGTTCAGTGAGAAGCTCCTGTCGGTATTCACTACCCTCAGGCTAGCCACAGGCTTCTGATCCAGGCAGATCAACACGTTACAGCCAGTATGATCACACCTTCGGTCTGATAAAGCACTCCACTTCTCCCTGATCCAACAGTAGGTATTCATATCACAGTTGAAGTCTCAAGACAATGATACTTAAAACACATGTCAGGGCCGATTATGATCAGACGTCTGTGGCATGAACCCCTGTGACTACAGAGTCTCATTCATTTGTTTCTCTCACCCTTCTAAATGATTAATTTTTAGATCATTGTCTTCCTATGAAACTGCATTGATTATGGTGTGTTGTATCACTACTCATATTTATATTTTATATTTGTTTGGACAAACATCCAGTTCAGAGGTAGCATGTCTTCATTTTTACACTGTTATGAAGAGGCCATAACAGTGCTGTTGTATCAGTCCACAAGAAATAGAAACACTGCTCCCTTCATTTGGAAGGCTGACCTGCTGATGAGAGCACCTGTTTACTATGATGATGACGACTGCAATCTCTGCTACTGCTGCTGCAAGTAATGTTTTTTATAATTATTACAAATATTAATGTATCAATACCGAATTTATATCATACAGCTCTATGGTATATTTGTCTACTATTTGTCAATCAAGGCATTCTTTGCAGGTCTGAACAATGCTGAACTCCGTAATGGACTGCTAATATGCACACTTATATTATTATAAGCAGAAACCAACTAATAAAATTAATTTTAATAACTTAACATAACTTAGTTTGAAGGTATTGATGCCTGGTTGTAGTACGTGGGATAATACATAGCCAGCAAATCAATACTGTAAAACCCTGTATTTTATCACCTCATCAGGGTCTATTTTGCAGTGATGGTCTGCAGGCTGTAGATGTAGATGTGTCACACCCTGTAATGTTCGCTCACACCCTCTATCTCCCTTACTGTAGATGTAGATGTGTCACACCCTGTAATGTTCACTCACACCCTCTATCTCCCTTACTGTAGATGTAGATGTGTCACATGCTCTATCTCCCTTGCTCTAGCACATGTGATTTGGACTGTAATGGACAGACTGATGCTGATGTCTTTTTTCTCAGTACTGAGTTTCTCACTTACTGTCTTCTTTAGAATGAGGGCACTGTTATAACCTTCTTAATTCTTAAAGATGCAGGTAAGAAGTCAGAGGAAAGTAAGGAATGAGTGTAAAGAACTTTAGTTTTGAAAATGTTCTAACATGACAATACAAAAGTACATGATTAAAGACATACTGTAAGTACTCAGGAATCTTTTACAAGTACCTTAAATGTTGAGTGATGTAAAGATAATTTTATATGCTGTCTTATTTATGTAGTTCTGTAAAAAAAAATAGGATGCCACTGACTTGACAGTCAACGAGGTGACTCACTCATTAAAATAAATACAACAGAACTAAAATAGAACAAAGCTTTATGTCCTCAGCTTTAAACCATTGAAGCCAAACCACTGGCAAAGTGGCAAGTCTATTAAATAATTGACTACAGTGTGACCTGATGTGTCAATCAACTGTATTATTTTTCACAGTTTGTTGAAATAGTCACAATACTAACTAATGTTAATGCATGGGTCTCATCTCCTGTTTGGGAGGGCCAGAGTCCAGTTTGTTGATTTCCCTTCTCAGACATTCTGTTCATTACCTTGTCAGTTTTATCAGGTGTGGTAGATGGCCTCTATGGCCTCAGGAAAATGGCAAGAAATGACAAAACATGGCATAAAATTATTAGTAGTAGTATATAACAATTAATTTATGTACAAATTAGGTGGATTTTCCATTGATTTTACAGAAACCATTTCCGTACCATTCTCTTTAATTTATGTTGGACACTGGCTCATGCATATATGTATGAATAATTCCAATACATCGCTGTGTCACAATACAGCCCCAGACAGCCTGTTCGCATCCATGTGTACATGTGTTTATGTGCATGCTATCCATATGTATTTATGAGGGTGTGTAAGTTGCCATGTGTATGTCCTCGTTATTCAAGTCATCTGTCTCTTGTCTCGTCAGCTTTATGTGTTGCACATGTTAACATCTTAGACCATGTCTTTGTCAGTTCTTGCGTGTTACATGCTGCTGTCATTGATCGATACTTAGCAGCTAGCCACAGCGCTAATGTGACATCATTCCATAACCGGCCCACCCACACCTGCGTCATGGCGACCAACAGCATAGAACTCAGAATCCATAACAGCATAGAGAAGGGAGGCGGAGGTAAGAGAAAGGAGAATGTGATTTTAGTGATCAGACAGGCTCGTTTTTTAAGGGCACCAATCTCCTGGTAATTTCCAATAACGTTGCATATCTGATGTGAAAAGAAGGAAATATTAGGTCAACAACTGATTCAGAAAAGCACTTTCTTGTCAGTACAATGCTTCAAAATGATACTGATGTTTTTGTTCCAATAAATCAAAACCATACAAAATCAACATCAAAGCTGTACAATCTTGTTGTTTGCCTTGTTTAACCCGCATGCTGTCCTAAAAATTAGATGGGCAAGTAAATGCTATTCATATTCCTAACTTTTTCAATTCCCCTTGCAATAAAGATGATGAATGGTCTCAGCAATAGATGTGACCTTGTCAAATGAAACACCTAAAAATGTTGATGAATGGAAGCAGTGGTTAAAGAAAGCAGGGGAGCGCAGGGTGACAGTGATGAAGCCGACGTCCATGCTGACGCTGCCGTCTGGGCTGACAGGTGTTCTGAGAGATCCCTCTGAGGCAGGTGGCAACCTGGAGAGGACAACCTGGAATTACAGCTGGGGATGAACCGGCCCAGCAGACACTGGGACTATATGACTGGACTATCTGATGAAGAACACACAAGGATCAAGGATCAAGAATATATATATATATATATATATATATATATATATATATATATATATAGTAATACATTCTCAGCTGCTGTAGTAAGATATTACCCTGGTTTAGACTTTTAAGATTTGATCTGCTGCCTTAAATTAAACTGCAGTCAAACCAAGGACTCCAGAAAAATCCGTCACATGGAATGTGCAGTCTGGCATGCGACGGAAATAAATCACTTAGCTTGTGTAAACTATCAGCAGGTCAGGAAGTTTATGAACTTTGAGTTACGTTAGGCCATCAATCACAGCTGTCGAGCTGTGGGACTTGAAGGGATATTAAACCCCACCCCTACACTTTTTTTCTTCTCCTTCTGAATCTTTTTAATGTTATGTGTCTTGTGTCCTGGACAACAAATTTTAAAATATTATGTCAAAAGCTGGTCATTCATGTAGAGAATGGGGTTAGAAAGGATGGATTAAACAGTTTTCTAGAGACTGGGTGCAGTGTTCTCTAGGTTAGCTCTAGTTCTGTGCTGTATGAGTCGGTTCACGTTACCGGGGTCAGTTTTCAAAACAGAGACAATGGCTGGCCACAGATGTGCAGCTACAGTGAGATGATTTAGTACTGCTTCCCCAGGCAAACCTGGCAGATAATGAACTATCTTCCCTGTTAAGAACTGATTAAAGATCTAAGAAAAGTGAGTTTTAGAACCTAACTCTGGAATAGTATTATAGAAAACATTAAGAATTTAACCTCTGACTTTCTAAATATCCATCCATCCATCCATTTTCTTCCGCTTATCCGGGTCCGGGTCGCGGGGGCAGTAGCCTAAGCAAAGAGGCCCAGGTTTCCCTCTCCCCAGCCACCTCTTCCAGCTCTTCTGGGGGGATACCAAGGCGTTCCCAGGACAGCCGAGAGATATAATCTCTCCAGCGTGTCCTGGGTCTTCCCGGGGTCTCCTCCCAGTTGGACATGCCCAGAGCGCCTCCCTAGGCAGGCGCCCAGGTGGCATCCGAACCAGATGCCCGAACCACCTCAGCTGGCTCCTCTCTACGTGGAGGAGCAGCGACTCTACTCGAGCCCCTCCCGGATGACTGTGCTCCGTACCTTATCTCTAAGGGAGAGCCCAGACACCCTGCGAAGAAAACTCATTTCGGCCGCTTGTATTCGCGATCTCATTCTTTCAGTCACTACCCAAAGCTCGTGACCATAGGTAAGAGTCGGAACGTAGATTGACCAGTAAATTGAGAGCTTTGCCTTTCGGCTCAGCTCTCTCTTCACCACAACGGTCCGGTACAGCGACCGCAATACTGCAGCCGCAGCACCGATCCGCCTGTCAATCTCTCGTTCCATCCTTCCCTCACTCGTGAACAAGAACCCGAGATACTTAAACTCCTCCACTTGAGGCAAGGACTCACTCCCGACCCAGAGAGGGCACTCCACCCTTGTCCGACTGAGTACCATGGTCTCAGTTTTAGAGGTGCTGATTCTCATCCCAGCCATCTCGCACTCGGCTGCAAACTGATCCAGCGAGAGCTGTAGGTCTCGGCCCGATGATGCCAACAGGACCACATCATCTGCAAAGAGAAGGCGTGGAATCCTGAGGCCACCAAACCGAACCCCCTCCACCACTTGGCTACGCCGAGAAATTCTGTCCATAAAAGTTATGAACAGAATCGGTGACAAAGGGCAGCCTTGGCGGAGTCCAACTCCCACCGGAAACCAGTCTGACTTACTGCCGGCCATGCGAACCAAACTCCTGCTCCGTTTGTACAGGGACTGGATAGCCCGTAGCAACGGGCCCCGCCCCTATACTCCCGGAGCACCCCCAGAGGAATCCCCGAGGGACACGGTCGAATGCCTTTTCCAAATCCACAAAGCACATGTGGACTGGTTGGGCAAACTCCCATGCACCCTCTAGGACCCTCGCAAGGGTGAAAAGTTGGTCCAGTGTTCCACGACCAGGACGGAACCCACATTGTTCCTCTTGTAACTGAGATTCGACTATCGAACGGACTCTCTTCTCCAGAACCCCTGCATAGACCTTACGGGGAGGCTGAGAAGTGTGATCCCCGATAGTTGGAGCACACTCTCCGGTCTCCTTTCTTAAAAAGGGGAACCACCACCCTGGTTTGCCAATCCAGAGGCACTGCCCCGATGTACACGCGATGTTGCAAAAGACGTGTCAACCAAGACAGTCCCACAACATCCAGAGCCTTAAGGAACTCAGGACGGATCTCATCCACCCCGGTGCCTTGGCACCAAGGAGTTTCACAACTACCCTGGTCACCTCAGCCCTAGTGATGGGCAAACCCCGTCCGAGTCCTCTGGTTCTGCTTCCTCTATGGAAGACGTGGTGGTGGGATTGAGAAGATCCTCGAAGTATTCCTTCCACCGCCTAATGACATCCCCAGTCGAGGTCAGCAGATCCCCAGCCTCACTGTATACAGTGTTGGTCGGGAACCGCTTTCCCCTCCTGAGTTGCCTGACGGTTTGCCAGAACCTCCTCGGAGCCGATCGAAAGTCACTTTCCATGGTCTCACCAAACTCTTCCCACACCCGAAGTTTTTGCCTCTGCGACAGTCAAAGCCGCGATCCGCTTGGCCCCCTGTACCTGTCTGCTGCCTCCAAAGTCCCACGGGCCAACCAGGCCCGATAGGACTCTTTCTTCAGCATGACGGCCTCCCTTACCCGAGGTGTCCACCACCGGGTTCTGGGATTGCCGCCACGACAGGCACCGACAACCTTGCGGCCACAGCTCCGATCTGCTGCATTGACAATAGAAGCACGGAACCAAGCCCACTCAGACTCAATGTTTCCGGCCTCCCTCGGGATGCGGTCAAAGCTTTGTCGGATGTGGGAGTTAAAGACCTTTCTGACAGGTTCCTCTGCCAGACGTTCCCAGCAAACCCTCACAGTACGTTTGGGTCTGCCAGGTCTGTCCGGCATCCTCGCCCGCCATCTGATCCAACTCACCACTAGGTGGTGATCGGTTGACAGCTCAGCTCCTCTCTTTACCCGAGTGTCCAAGACACACGGTCGCAAGTTCGACGATACGATTACAAAATCGATCATCGAACTGCGACCTAAGGTGTCCTGGTGCCATGTGCACTTATGGACACCTCTGTGCTCAAACATGGTGTTCGTTATGGACAAACCGTGACGAGCACAGAAGTCCAATAACAGAACACCACTCGGGTTCAGATCGGAGAGGCCGTTCCTCCCAATCACGCCCTTCCAGGTCCTACTGTCATTGCCCACGTGAGCATTGAAGTCCCCCAGCAGAACAATGGAATCCCCAGAAGGGGCACCTTCCAGCACCCCCTCCAAGGACTCAAAGAAGGCCGGGTACTCCGAACTGCCATTCGGTGCATAAGCACAAACAACAGTCAGAGCCCTTTCCCCGACCCTAAGGCAACCCTCTTATCTACTGGGGAAAACCCCAACACACAGGCAGCGAGCCGGGGAGCTATGAGTAAGCCCACTCCAGCCCTCCGCCTTTCACCCTGGGCAACTCCAGAAAAGAATAAAGTCCAGCCTCTCTCGAGAGGATTGGTTCCAGAACCCAAACTGTGTGTGGAGGTGAGCCCAACTATATCTAGTTGGTATCTCTCAGCCTCACACACCAGCTCAGGCTCCTTCCCACCCAGAGAGGTTACGTTCCATGTCCCAAGAGCCAGCTTCAGTAACCGAGGGTCGGTACGCCAAGGCCCCCCGCCCGGCCACCGCCCAAACCACAATGCACCGAACCCCTAGTACTACCTCTCCCACAGGTGGTGGGCCCATGGGAGAGTGAACCCATGTAATCCCTTCGGGCTGTGCCCGGCCGGGCCCCATGGGTAGAGACCCGGCCACCAGGCGCTCGCCGAGGAGCCCCTCCCCAGGCCTGGCTCCAGGGTGAGGCCCCGGTAACCCTGATCCGGGCAAGGGTATCTGGGTCCTGTTTTTAAATTCCATTGGGGTTTTATTTGGACCACTCTTTGTCTGGCCCATCACCTAGGACCAATTTGCCATGGGAGACCCTACCAGGGGCATTGCCCCCGACAACCTAGCTCCTAGGATCACATGGGCACGCAAACCCCTCCACCACGATAAGGTGGTGATCCACGGAGGAGAGGCTGGACTTTCTAAATACCAAAGTGGAAAATGTCTTGTTTAGGCTAGTCTGTATGTAGTTTAATGGCTTCAAAATTTGAAGTAATATCTTATTTAATTAATATCATAAAATTTGGTTTAATATTTCCTATGTAAAGCAATTTCAGATTTGAAATCTGAACATGTGAAATTTTGAAATCTGCTATATAAACACATCTTCATTTTAGTATTATTGTTGTTTTGATATTATTATTATTAGTATTATTATTAGTATTATTACATGCTTTAAGCTATGATTCATAAGTGTGTTTATTCTTGCTTGGTTGTAATATTAAATCAACATACATTATTTGACAGTTCAGTCTGTAAGTCTTACTCAGCAGTGTAAATTCACCAGTTCCACTGCCCTGTTCATGTAGTTCATGCAGCAACCCATGCCAAAAAACACAAGCGTGCACCACATCACTAATGGACACACCCCACATCAATAATGAACACACCCCACATCACTAATGGACACATTTTTTTAACACAAACACCACTGTTTGCCATACTACTAAACGAGTTACTTATTCATTTTCAATATCTTAAAAAACTTTCGGATATAATTTCGTATATATACACATAACTCCGATACCAGCAACCTCCACGAGCCATCGGAAGACCCTTTCCACCTTCAAAAACATCGACACATAACCGAAGCTAAGTATTTAAACATGTCTGAGTCACTTGTTGCTTGTGTTGAGTGTGGTATGTATAGTTACCCTTCGTCCGTCAGTAGTGGTAATTTTGTATGTGAAAAGTAGCTTAATCATTAGCCTGACGGAGAAGATTTCCCGTTTAGAGGAGGGCGTCTGGGCTCTAGAAAGTCCTAGAGAGTTAGCAGCATCTAGCGTAGCAGGCCCGGTTGCCACAGCCGTAGTTAGCGAGCCCCCAGCTCCGGCATTAGTGCCCTCGCAGCGGGGTGAATGGGTGACATCTCGGCGGCATAGCCGTAGGGCTGAGCACCGTTCAGTTCAGGTTCATGTGTCGAACAGGTTTGCCCCACTCAGCGATATACTGGCTGAGATAGTTATACACGTCGGCACCAATGATGTGAGGTTGAGACAATCAGAGATTACTAAAGATAACGTGAAAGAGGTGTGTTAGCGTGAGTTAGCGGGGACGATGTCAGACACTGTAATATGCTTTGGCCCCATTCCAGTTCGGCGTGGCGCTGAAACTTTCAGCAGGTATTGGACGCTACACTGCTGGATGTCTAAATGGTGCTCAGATAACAAAGTGGGTTATATAGACAACTGGACACATTGTGTGGGCAGGCCTGGCCTTTTGAAGCGGGACGGCATTCACCCCTCTTGGGAGGGTGCTGCTCTCATATTTAGGAGTATATCCGCTAGGCTTAATAGTGGTAGTGGTAGACAAACCAGAGCCGAGGCCAGGCAGCAGACACCCAGCACACAGCTAAACAGACTGTCTGTGAGCTGTGAGGAGACGTCACCTAGGTCACAATGGATTGAAACTGTGTCTGTTCCTCGAGTATCAAAAAACAGTTCTCGTAATATTTGCAGACAAAATTTGATAGATGTTAAATTCAATGACGCTGCCGCTGAGAATCATTTAAATCATTTGAAATCTGAAATTAGGATTGCTAAATTTAAGATGCCTGTCATCTAAAGCACTGCTTGTTAATGAAATTATTACCGATCATAATCTATGCATGCTTTACTTGACTGAAACCTGGACTCGGCCAGATGACTATATGGCCCTAAATGAAGCGTCGCCCTCCGGCTATAGATACGTTCATAACCCCTGTCCAAATGGTCGCGGAGGTGGTGTTGCCACACTATATGACTCCGATATAGGCGTCTCTCAAAGATCAGGCTTCAAGTTTCAGTCTTTTGAAAATCTCATTCACACTGTGTCAAATTTATCATCAACCAACAAAGCTAAGCAGTCGTTTATGTTAATTACTATTTACCACCCCCCTGGTTCATACACTGAGTTTTTGCAGTTTTCGGACTTCCAGTCTCTTATAGTTATATCGGCTGATAAGGTGATTATAGAATATATAGATTTTAACATCCACTTTGAAAATGTGCATGACTCTTTTAGAATAAACTTTCAAGCAATTCTTGATTCAATGGGTATTACTTAGAATGTGGTGGGTCCTACGCATAATTGTAGTCATACATTAGACTTGGTATTATCGTTTGGAATCGACATATCCAGTTTAGCAGTACATCCTCAGAGTGAGGCTGTTTCTGACCACAGCCTCATAACGTACAAGTTGTGTTTGAACGTCGGTATTCATCGGCAGCCCCGCTACCAAACTAAACGAATTATTACATCTAGTACTATAGCTGTGCTCATTGATACTGACAAACAGGGATCCACCTGTAGCTCCCGAAGGGCTAGAGCGTATTACCGAGCACGTAGAGTTTTCTCTCCGTACAGCTTTAGACAAGGTTACGCCATTGCGATATAACAGAGTAAATGAGAGAAAGATGGCGCCTTGGTACACGCGTAGTCTCAAACGAGTCGCGCGAATCCTGGCCCGTAAATGGCGATATTCTAAGCTAAAAGTATATAGATTATCACGGAAAAGCAGCCTTATTGAATATAAGCAGGCCCTCCATATGGCAAGATCCTCATACTTATCGGCTTTATCCTATTTATAACTCTATCTAGCCTAACTAGAAATCATGACGAAATTGAATCCCAAATCCCACAGGAGTACAGCAGTAACAGTTTTATGAAGTTCTTTATTGATAAGATTGATAAAATTAGGGAAAAGATTTGTCATGCTATCTCAGACCCTGTCAACCCGCAAATGCACTCTGGCAGCTGTCTAGTCAGCCCTGGTGCTTTTTTGGAGTTTTTTTCCCCAAATGGACACATCCCACATCACTATTGGACACACCCCACATCACTAATGGACACACCCCACAACACTAAAGGACACACCTCACATTTTAACTGCACAACCTGTGTGCTTTCTCTCAAAAAACAAGTAAACACTTTTTTTTTAGAGGTGCATTAGTGAAGTATGCGCAGGTGCCCCCTCGGAGCAAGAACACTTCATTGTTATTCTTTATTCCCTACCAGGCATGTACCCTAACATCTGTTAGGTGCACAGAGACTCTTGCTTGAACTGTGATGTTAAGCTGCAGTGTCAGTGTGAAGCTGACAAGAATGTGATATTTTGTTCTCTCTTTACCTAGTTTACTCTGTTCAGGATCACCAGCACAGCAGCACTAAAAAACCATACACAATATGTAAGAGCATGAAAGCAAATCTCTATAGGACAGGAGATGAGTACTCAAATTACACTAACTAATTAAACTAACTTTTGGTTTCTCCACAGTATTGTGACCATTAAATAAATTAAATGTATCAGCTAGTACAGGTGATGATAACATCTAAAAAGTATTGTAGGACTGCCAAATTCACATCTCTAATGACACTTCACCATCCCAGTCAGATGAACTGGTCACAATGCCAACCTGAAGATCCATTTGAAGAATAGAATCTATCTACATATGTGCAGCACCATCAAACTGTTCGTGTTTTCAAATAATGATGGCGTGTTTTACCCTGTAAGTACAACAGACTACACACACATTAAACATCATACACTTGGGAGATTGAGAGGGCTTTAATTAAATATGCTCAACAGTCAGAGTTCAAAGATCCTTGGCTTCTTGGTGAAGGCAGTCCATCTGTCCAGCAATGACTCCAATTCCCATTCACTAACTTTAATTAGCTGAGGATGCCCATACACTCATAGCTGATCTCCCACATGTGCAAAGAAAATTGAGAGTGAAATAATCCATCTGTCTCTTGTCTGTGGTAAAGGGTCACACATTAAGACACTCCTACCCGAGGAATTCCTGTCCTCTGAGTGAACTAGACATGATCAGTAGCTGTTAAGAAAATAATATACAGTCAAGTGATGTGAGGTGTGTAAAGGAGGTGCAAGTGACATAAGATATTGAGAGCATGTAAACTGCTATGAAATCTATAATGCTACCTCTTGGCTAATGATGTGATCTGAAGTAATTACTGCTCATTTCTCTTAACTAGGGCTACTGGGGCTTCACCTTTACTCAAGGACCATGAACTGAATCAGGAAGCAATGAGGGATGAGAAATGAGGAAAACAAAAAAATCAAGTTTATGGACACACACACAGACACACACAGTTCTTATGACCAAGTATCAAGTTGTGGTGTAAAGTTTGTGCGTATGGTCTTTTTAAGCAAGTTACTTACATTCACAAAATATATGCACAAGTAAACAATCCAACAGAGTTCATCACATGTGAATTCATGCAAAATTATCACAATCCAAATCACATAGTGTGCATAAAGGCGGCCATCTTTGTTGTGGGCATTCCATGCCGGGTTTGGCAGAGACAAATGGGCATCACGTTATATGATGTGGAAATGTAGACATCACTGAACCACAAGAGGTGACTGGCTAGTAACCCTTCAGTAAGTCTAACTGAAAAATGAAAGTGATCCTACCATGTTTACAGTATCCTCCATTTGAGAAATGTCGAACTTTCCTGCCATCAGGACTAAGCATTAAATATTGGGTGAACACCATGGACTAATATTACGACAAGACTGTTGTGGACCAAATTTGCAGTTCACTATTTAAAGGTGGAGTGATTTTTTAATCACCTATGCCTATCATGCTGGATCTGAGGGTGTGTGATGGAACATTTGGACCATTTGACAATGAAAGGAAGTATCATCAACACTTTCCCATCAGACTGAACACCAACATCAACATTTTGTCCAAATGTTTTAAATCACAATCTAGCACAGGGAGCGCTATAACAATTAGCACTGACACCATCAGTGGAGAAAGTGTGTCTCAATCATGCCCTCCATGGTGTCATGCCTGATTCCACCCCCACCTATCAGTCATGTTCTTGTTTTCATTTTTGATGTGTTTTGTTGTTTTAGATTTTCTTGTCATAGATTTATACTCTTTGTAAAAATGTAATGGGCTTCTGACTTCTGGCTTCTTTTACAAAGAGATTTATACTCTTTGTAAAAATGTAATGGGCTTCTGACTTAAATAGACCTAAGCATATCCATGGTAATGGGAAGGAAATCACCCCCTACTGTTTTCATTCAAATGAAGGTTAACATTTTGTCCTGATCATGAATTGGATTAAAGAATTTGTTTTACAGTTAGAATTAAACATGGCAGACATCTTGCGTGACACCAAATTCAGAACTGTGATATTAACCAGTTTTTCATGTGTTACAGTAACAAAATTAATTACATGTAACGAAATGAATCTTTAGTGAGAATGGCTTTTGTCTTCAATAAAGCCTGGACTGGATATTGGGTATACTGGATACTCAGTAAACTGGATATTGGGTATACTGGCTATAATCAGTAGAAAGATCAGTAGTGGAATCAGAATCAGATCAGACACAAACCCAGAACAGCTACAGTCCCCTCTTCACCAAATGTGATTTTCACTGCACCTATAATCTGATCTTGTACCAGGGAAACCATGTCCACATTTTACGCCAGGTCATTGGCACTCTCATGCACAACAATTCACAACAACTTGGAAAAGTGCAAATTCCCTCTACGACACGTGAAATTCCAGTTAAATCATCAGTTCAGGTTGCGTCCATGTGTAATCTAGCAAGGTCAAGGCAGTGTCGCAGTGGTCTAGACCCCTGATGTGCCGTGAACTCCAACACTTCCTGGGGTGTGCCAATTTCGACAGGTGGTTTGGTCGCTCCTTTAGTCCCATGGCCAAACCTCTCTCCAACCTCGTTAGGGGACAACAAACCACTTGGCAGCACCCTGCAGCAAAATCAGCCATCAGTCCAACAATGACTTCACCTATAGAATCAAACTACCTGAAGATAGTTTCGTGTCAACGTCCTTTCATGTCTCTGCTCTAGTGATTCCAAGTTCCTACTGCACACTGATCCTTCACCACTGGGCTGCAGGGTGGCTCTGTCTACACCATTATTGGTGTATTGTTCTGGTTGGTGTATTGTTCATGGGTTGGCACCAAGGTCAACCAATTCTCAGACTTCAACCAATCAAAAAACTCAGTCATTTCCTAAATCATATTCACTTACTTATTAGCATATTCCTTCCACCTGCCCCTCATTTCTTCTACCCTATTTATGCAGATCCCGGATTGTTCACATTAGCCTGCCATAGACTAATACAAGATTTTGAAAGGCTGCTCTGTACTGTCATTTTTCAGACAAAACCCATACAATTTATGACTCCAAATATTGGTCAACCAAAGGCAAATACAAAGAACACAGCACTAATTCATTTCCAGTAATTATTGTTCTAGTAGCTTCTCTGGTGTTCGTTCACTGTTGTGCTGAACATTATGTGATAAGGTTTCACCTGCTCTCACCTGTGTGGCAGCTGTAGAGGTTCTTGTTCTTACCTGTTTGTCAGCTGTAGAGATTCTTGGTACACTAGATGTCAGGGTCCAACTTGGCAAGCCCATGGCCCATGGAATCACACAGATCCCTACAGAAAAGTAATCATGCTGAAAGAACCTTACAGAAGATGAATCGGACAGACTGATCCCTACAGAACTGTGCTGGGGACTAAACCCATCAGCAAAAATGGCAGCTGTAAACACAATCTGTTTTTTTGATTGCTTTAAACTATATAGCCAAATATGTTAAGACATCCTTTATAGATATAGGAATATAGTGGTCCTTTATAGATAAAGAATAAACTCTCAGCAGAGTATATGTAATGTCATGAATGAATCAGATGAGATTTTGGATATTATTACAACCAAGCTTATACGTTGAAGTTGAGAAGTAGAAAACATGTATATTTACATTACATTTATGTTCACATTATTTACATTTACATAAGATAAGTAATGATCCTACCTCAGGGAAATTTGTACATTACAGCAGTACAGGTAAGAATGAAATAAAATGAAAATAGAATAGAAAACACAATATATATATATATATATATATATATATATATATATATATATATATATATATATATATATCAAAACACTATATACATTTATAGCTGGTATTTTGCAATTTCTACACATTACACAATTACATTTACATTCACATTTAGGGTATTTAGCAGATGCTCTTAGAAAGTGACAAACTGTCAGTACAAATACAAGAAGAGCTCCGTGACTGAAGTGTAGCCCTATCATATTGTAAGGGTGAGCCAATCCAGAGAACTGGCCACCCGGGTTTTTTAGGGTAGGATACAGGGGCAATAACCTAAGACCATAAACTGAAGCCTCCGCCAAAACTAGTGCGGGAAAAGGAGAGAACCAAAAGGTAATAAGGAAAACAAAACAACGGCGTAACATAAAACAACACGGAGCAAACTCAACGTGAAAAACGGGAGAACAGAAAAAGCACACAGACGCGGTCAACGTGGCAAACACCTTATATAAAGGGTAACAAAAATAATAAAGGATAGGAATAATACAGAGTAGGAAAACTTGAGGTAGGCCAGGAATGGCACATGAGTGAAAACTCGAAAATAGAACAGGGATGGCGACAAAACACCAGGAGCGTGGAGAGAGGCTGATTGAGAGCAGAAACACTACTAACAATCCAGCAGAGAAGAGCAAGATTTAGGGCATTCCGTGATCAGGGTGGTACAAGCAGGCATTGGTCAAATCCGAAAGAGGGTCCGACATAGAAACATAACCAAGACGAATAGACATTGTAAGGGTATGCCAATCCAGAGGGTTGGCTACCCGGGTTTTTTAAGGTAGGATTCAGGGGCACTAATCTAAGACCATTAACTGAAACCTCCGCCAAAATGAATGCGGGAAAAGGAGAAAAACAAAAGGTAATAAAGAAAACAAAACTAAGACGTAACATAAAACAACACGGAGCAAACTCAACGTGTAAAACGGGAAAACAAAAAAGCACACGGACACGGTCAACGTGGCAACCACCTTAAGTAAAGGGTAACAAAAATAATAAATGATAGGAACAATATAGATAAGGAAAACTTGAGATGGGCCAGGGATGGCACATGAGAATAAACTCGAAAGGAGAAAAGCAATGGTGAGAACACCAAGAGAGAAGAGAGGCTGATGAAAGCAGAAACACTACTAACAATCCAGCAGTGAGTAGTCGCAACCGTCTCCCCTAAGTAGGAGGAAGACAGCTGCGGCCACTCACTGCTGATTACAAGGAATGCGGGTCCGCGAGGTCCCTCTAGTGGCGACTGAGGGGACCGCGCTGGAACCAACCCTGACAGACATAATGACAATACAAGCAAGCACAAACCGTAACACCAGAGAACACAAATGTACACAGGGCTGTAAGCGGAACAATGACCAGCAACATACAAGACCAAACTTAGGCTATAAATAGACCCTATCAAACAAGAAACGGCTGAATACGTTAACGAGGGGAAGGGTTACAAAACACAAGGCGGGGCTAAGAAACGCACATGGCTACCAAAACAAAACATGCATGATTGACAGGAGGAGGAGGGGCTAATCATGACAGTACCCCCCCCCCCAAAAGCCACCACACCCAAGGTGCGCAAACCAAAAACCACAAACACAATCAAAACACAACCAGAACACCAAGGAACATCAACCAGACACACAAGGAAAACCAGAAACCAGGCATACCAGGAACATACAACAGAGGCAAACCAGAAACAAGAACTAGAGAAAAACAAGAACTAGAGCGCAAAACCGAAGGAAAACCAGGGACAGACACAGGAGCGCAAGCGGATGAAGGAACAAAACCAGAATATGCAGGGACACAAGACTGAGGACGACGGAAGAGGCTGACAAGTGGGGGGAGGAGCAACATCACAAAAAGGGTGACGTTGTCCGGGAGGAGGCACTACAGGAGGACGAGGAAAACAAAAAGCTAAAACAGACCAGGCAACCGACAGAGGGACTAGCACCAACACAGGAACAGACACCAGAACAGACACAGAAACAAGCACAGGCACAGACAACAACAGAGACAACGGAACAAAAACAGGAACAGACACAGGAACCGAAACAGACACCATAACATAGGCAAAGACAACACCAGGAACAGCAGGAATCAGCAAGAAATCAGAATACACAAAACCAGAAAAACCAAAACCAGAACCCACAAAGAGGGCGAACAAGGAGCAACAGGAGGCAGAGTAGGGCGGGATGGACTTGGACCGAGGTGCAGCAGGTCGGTGGCGACCCACTCAGGGTCGCGGGAGCCGTGGAAGACCCACTCAGGGTAACAAGAGGCAAAGGAAAAATCCTTTGGTGGATCACCAGCCTTTGCAGAGACTGTAGGTGCAGGACAGAGCACAGGAGACACGGGCGTGATCCTCCTTCACAGGAAACCAGGGCTGACACTGTGGCAGTAGTGTCCTCCACCACCATTGGAGCCTTGGAAACCCTGGAGGAACATACAGACACAGGATCTCCTCGGCGGCTCTTAGTGCGCCTGCTCCGCCCTACTCTGGGCACTGGGAGCTCACACTGGCGTTTCAGAAAATGATCGTCTGTACATTTACTACTTCCTTCCACGTCTTGCGCTACAGGTCGCTTCTCGCGAGATTTATTAACCTCTTTGTGCAGTTGCGCCCCCTAGTGGTTCCGTAGCCGGTACAAATCTGTTTTTCCGCCTAAAAATAACTAATAATATCGAAAGTTCTTAAAACACAAGCCCATCACACTAAATTTATTTTTTAGAACCAGTATAACTTACTGCATAACGATTTTCAGCCATCTTCACACAACAAAATCCCGTTCTGAACACACCTAAATTACTATTAATTTACTATCAATGCATCAGTATCACACTTTCAAACAGTGTATGGAATGTTGGTAAATACCTTTATTTGCTTGCTCTTGACATACAAGTGCGTAATCCTTTCCTTTGCTGAGAACAACAAACAATTCTCGACCTATCAGCGACATCACAGCGTTGTGTTACGTCATCTGTCCTCGAATTGCAAAGCTTTTGCAAATCTGTTTACTTTTGAATTCTGTAGTTTTCATTGGTCTGGAGGGTGGTGGTGGTTTTGAATGACAACTTTTCACACCTCTGCCTGGTGAGGGGGAAAGGGAGGGAGGCCTATCAAGTAACTGCAAAAGCGACAAGCTGTTGCCTTTGAAGTGATTGATAGCTGTTCTAGCCAATAGCTCATTCGAAGCTGAAAAGATCAACACCTCATTTACCGTGATTTGTGATTGCTTGTCTTTGGGAATGACATGCGCAATACAACAAGCCATATCGGTTGTAAACATGCTAACCTAAGCTAAGCTAAGATAAACTAAGAAACTCTCCAGAGCACACGCGATTGACTCTGTGAATAATTTGATTGTATATACTTTTGGACATCATAGAAAAAGAAAATGTTTAATTTAGCTGGAGTTATGCCGAGTTGTTTGGGTAGAACGCTAAACCGGAAGTTAGCTAAGAACGGCTAAGAAGAGATACGAAGGAAGCAGTTGTGTTTGTGAGTATGAATAAACAGTTGTGAATAAGAGAATGCATGCTAAATATTAGAATATAAGCAGTATTAGAACATTAGAAGTACTATAGTTTGCATGTATTATTTTAGGTTTATTAATAGATCTGTTAAATTGTATTCACAGTTTCAAATTTCAAATGTTTAAACCAATTTAACACCTCTAACCCTGGGATTAAAAAATGACATGGTGACTGACATCGACCAGAGGAGGATGGGCTGCCCCCCGAGTCTTGGTTCATCTAAAGGTTTCTTCCTCTTCCTCTTAGGGAGTTCCTTGCTACTGTCACCCTTGGCTTGCTCACTGCGGGCTTGGACTTGGATACTTGTAAAGCTGCTTTGTGACAACAACTGTTGTAAAAAGCACTATATAAATACATTTTGATTTGATTTTTCCCATATTAAGGTTGCAAGGTGCTTAGTAAAGATGGAAACTAACAGTATTGACAAGAGATAACCTGTGTGGTTAGTCTACCATAGCAAATAAGTGGGATACAAAGCCTTTTGCAATTATTAAGGATACTGGAGAAGATAAGCTTGAATCCATTTGATGGAACATTTACCAAACCCAAAATGTTTTAAAATTGAGAACAGGAAAAGTCAGTGTTTTCCAAAAGTTGTTTCTGCATTACAATGAATGCAATAGAATTATAATTTGTTGAATAGTTGGTGTTGGGGTTCAGTGATTATTGGCCACATTCTGGTTTTATGAAGTCTTGTGCTCATTTACCCTCACTACTGTGCACATCTGTGGTCTCTCACACAGATAAGGGTGATCAAATCACAATGGTCACTTTGGCCCCACCACAAATGATCAGTTGTTACTCACAACACAAAATCACTCTTGTACCAGATGTGAGTTCCTGTGGCTAGGATTCCTTATTGTTGTCTTGTGGTAGAATGATGTACATTCTTTTTTAATTGTTCAGTTGTGGCAAACTGTTCTTGGATAAGACTGAAGTGAGAGTTGGAGTGGACCTGGTGGTCTGAATAGTTAGGTTTGGAGAAATCTCTCCCCGATGTCTGCCAGTAATTTCTGTGCATAATAGAATGTGCACCACATACATGCGATTAGCATGTTCCAGTGAACTGCAGTGTAAAAATGTAGCTTGAGTGCTATAAAATACAACCAGGGAGATGGGCTGATGGGTACTGTGGATATGCTCTGGCTCACAGGAACATACTCTTGCTTTGTAGGAGCATTTTAAATGATTAAATCACAGTTAAAAGCCTTTATTTTGTTATCATTCAACATTCCTCCTTTCTGTGGCTTGAGTAGTGTTACATGAGAAATATAATACTTCACCAGTAGGAAGGTTTGAAATGTTTAACATAGGTATCGTCTTGAAGAATAATACATTTATAAATTCTAATTTATAAAAACTTTTTCTGGAGTTTAACCCTCAAAACACAACAGGGGAATGTCAGTCTTGCAACACCCCCATTTTCACTGAAGCACAATTCTCCATTTTGTGGGATAAAATGGAAATGAATTCAGTCTGAAAACATGCATAGGTCAAATGTCAAGACTGAATAGCCATCCAGCTAATCACAGCCAGTCTATCAAATTAGGAGAAGAGGTAACAGAGAGGTATGTAATAGATGTTACATACTACATGTCTGAGAGGTAAAATCTGAAGTTATAGTAATGTAGTAATGTAGAATTTGCTATCATGGTGTTAACTTGCTTAGTGATCCCAGCTAAAACATATAGGAACATATAACCTAAAATAAAATATTGTAAATGAGGTGGCTAGCTTGTTCAGCTAGCCAGCTTATGCCAATTCTATCCAAAGGTATTTGAATTTTACTTAGACAGCATTGTCACAAGTAGCTGGTAAGTTCACGTGTAATGTGTGGAAAAAGAAAGTGTAGAGCAGAACAGCCCCTGGGTAGTGCTGGTGAACCTGGCAAAGGAAAACGTTAACAGCTGTCGTTTCTACATGGACTGTCTCTGGACTTGGTGCTGGTACAAATCCTGACTCTTACCCACTCCTACGCACTGATGAGACCTTGGATCAGCTCGATGACTCTGTAAGGTTCAGCTTGCTGAATCTATGGAGTGGGAATTGGCATGTGGCACTCACTCCAGATGCCAAAGAGAAGATGGCATTCGTGCTGGCCAGTGGCGGTTTACAATGATGTCTTTGTAATGCACCAGCCACATTCAAGCATTCGATGAAGCGAGTATTCAACAGCGCCCCCAAGGGTCAGTGCCTTGTCACCCTAAAGATGTATTGGTCCACATACCTAAATCTGAGCCCGAAGGACATTTTCCAGGCTATAAAGTCTGCAAATATCCAGCTGCTTCTGAAAAGTTCCTCCAGTGGTGCATGAGCTGGTTGGGAGGCATAGCCAGTAAGAATGTGGTGGAGCTTCATGAGTTTGGCTTCATATTACTGCTGTTTTGTGTACAGGTTTGCTGATACAGCGACACTGCTACATGAGTTCATTGTGAAGAGGGCTCGATCCAGTGGAAAAAGGCTGAGTATGTGATAAGGACTTTAATGGAATCCTCTCCCAGGTATAGGATGGCACTAAGACAGCCCATAGCTCTCACAGGTATAGGGTGGGCCCTCAACCTGGTAACACTGGACTTGTTGGTGTGTGTCTGTGCGTATACATCGGTGTGTGTCTGTTTGTGCGTATACTTTGGTGTGTCTTTGTGCGTATGCATTGGTGTGTGTCTGTGCGTATACATTGGTGTGTGTCTGCGTATGTTTGTGTGTGTCTGCATATACTTTGGTGTGTGTTTGTTTGCATATACTTTGGTGTGTGTCTGTACGTATACCTTGATCTGTGTCTGTGCGTATTCCTTTGGTGTGTGTTTTTGTGTGTATATGTTGGTGTGTCTGTGTATATACATTGGTGTGTGTCTGTGCGTATACGTTGGTGTGTATTTTTGTGCATATACATTGGTGTATGTCTGTCTATGTGTTGGTCTTTGTGTACTTCAGTGTGCCTGTTGCTGTGCGTGTTTTGACCAGTACTGTTGTTTTGTCCAGTAATTTGGTTATTACAAACAAAGCTTTATCCATCAACAGTTTAGTAAAACTATTTTCCTTATTTGACAATAGTCCTTGTGGGCAACCAGGGGTTGTTAGTTAAACTATATCATAATGTGCAGTGGGTGGAAAGCTGGTCTTGAATCAGATCTTACAAAATTACGTGAACGTGCAGGGCTTGTGTCCTCTCTTTGTCTGCCCTCCCTGTGTCTCTTCTACTTATCCCAGGAGACAGTTTGTTGACCTGTGCTTACATTGTGATACATGGCCACTGAGCCACGTGGCACCTGCAGACTTTCCATGCACTCTAAAGAGAGGGGGGTGTAGGGCAAGTGAGAGAGACAGAGAGAGAGAAAGGGGGAGAGACAGAGAGGAAGGGGGAAGAGAAATTGAGAGAGGGGCGAGGGGGAGAGAGGAAAGGGGAGAGAGACAGAGAGGAAGGGGGAGAGAGAGGGGAGTGAGAGAGGGCAGAGAGAGAGTGCAACAGAGTGAGAGAAACAGACAGAGACAGAGAAAAGATAGGGTGAGAAAGAGAAACAGGACGAGAGAGAGAGAGAGAGAGAGAGAGAGAGAGAGAGAGAGAGAGAGAGAGAGAGATGAAGAGGGTGGGGTGCATTGGCAGTGTTTTATAAGCAACTTGCCACAAAAATTTGTTAATAAAATATTAGCACAGACATGTGCTCTGGGCAGGGTAGATAACCTATCTGTATTTGACTTCAGCTTCCCAGGCTCTAAATACTCATCTTCTGCCTGTTTGGCTTATTGATTGCTTTGGCAAGAAACTAGGACTCTCCAGCAATGTCCAAGGTCAAATGATACACATGCTCATTCACTAATTCTGAATACACACACACAGCATAAAAGGAAACAACAAGATTGATGTAAATTACAAATGATGTACATTTATTTTTCTCAGTGAGATATGTATACCCTAACCCTAAACCTGACCCTAACCTTATGATGTAATTTAGAAACAGTTCACTGGCGTCTGTGACGTAAGTTAGAAACATAGTACACTTGGGCCTACCCAATATTTTCAATGCTTATATTTTACTGATTACTCTAAAACAAATGTCAATGCAGTTGAAACAAATCTACTGAAATTAATTTTTCCAGCTCATCAAGAACTTTACATGACAATTATTACCAGCTTTGGATTGGATCTCAGCTATGTTTACCTCCATGGAGATATGATAATAATTCATAAACAACAGCTAGAATCCACATTACATAGTATGAGCTCTCTTTCTTTTCACACAGAATTTTAAATTGATGTTCTTCATATATTTTGCTGTAATTCTGGGACCCTTCAGGAAAGTTGTTGAAATTATCAGTGTTATTACAAACCTTTGGGTTTGTAAAGATTCATTGTAAAGATTCTGCATCCATTTTGTAGGGTTCTAATATTAAGCATGTAAGAATTAAATTTAATTGAACATAGTCCTCTGCTGTTCATTAGCCATAGTGCTCTGCTGTTCATTAAGCCTAGTCATCTCCTGTTCATTAAGCCTAGTCCTCTGCTGTTCATTCAGCCTAGTCTTCTGCTGTTTTCTAACTGATAGTCTGCTATTTTCAGTTTGCCATGTCTATGACCCTCTTTTCTTATTTTGATCAATAACATCTTTTTGCAATGGCCCTGGCAGAATTCATCAAACCACATACCAGTCCTTTGGCTCCTGAATGACAACAAAGGCACGTCCGAGCATTAAACCAGACAGCCAGGCACTCTGGGCAAATGGTGGATGGACAGGGAGGTGGAAGTGGAGAGGCATCTTGTGTTGTAGCAGCTTAACTGGCCTGTAGTCCTAATTGAACAGGGTGGGGATCAGGGCACAAGGCACCCAGTCCTCCCTCTGATCAATGATATTGAAAATTGAAGGTTGTTTTAGGGACGCTGGGCTGTGGTCAGCCCCATCACATGTGCATTACCCCAGGCCTGATTTTGGAAGTGTCAGTGCACAGGCCTGGACTGCACTGGAAAAGTCCTAAATTCTAAAGGTCTTTGATTAACCTCTGGCAGCAAGGACTTGTCCGGCTCTGTGGCCCACGTGACGTCCTATTATTAGCCAGCATTGAGCTGTACTTCCCCTGCCACTAAACTACTGCAGTCCCCCCTCCCCAAGACACACACACACACATACGCACACACACTCTCCTAGTACGTCCTTATGTAGACGCTTACATATCTGCCCTCTTGCAGGAGGGGAGCAGGCACATGACTCCTGTTGTGAGGGATACTTGGCACACCGCCCTGCTCCTCAGTTAGATGCATTGTTCTGCTGGAAAGGAGAGTGACACTGCTGGAGAAGACACTTGCTGACATTTTTCGACTTTTTAAGCACAGTTGGGCCCATTAATCAATAGGCAGCATCTGTTTCTGAGGGGGGAGAGAAAGGAAATGAGAGAGAAAGAGAGAGAGATGCTAAAGCAAACATGGTCATGTTAATCGTGCCAGAAAACCAGGTGGATGAGGGCTGAGGTTTGACATTGACGTGCGAGAGAGGGACCGTGTCAGTTCTGCTTTATCTCATCACCTCAGTATTAGCACACTGCATTTACCATCCAAGAGTTCAGCACATATGTAAATTTTACACCCAACCACATGTTTATCCCTGCCGATTGCCAGAAAAAGTGTTTGCTTTTGAGTGAATACAAGAGAAACAGAAAGGGAAAGTGATCCAAGTGCATGCTGCAGTGTGTGTTTGTGTGTGTGTGTGTGTGTGTTTGTCTGTCTATGTGTAGCATTATGACTACATGCTGGAGTGTGTGTGTGTGTGTGTGTGTGTGTCTATCTGTAGCAATATGTCTACACGCTGTAGTGTGTGTTTCCGTATGTGTTCTGATGATAAGAGAATGAACAGCCCCCACAATAGGATACCTGAGTACTTGAAGGAGAAAAGGGAATTGTACTGAAGACAAGGTGGCGGTAACAAAAATCTGAAGACACCTTCTTTTACTTTGAAAGGAATATGCATTCATTCAATGGCTTCTTTTTTATTCAGATACAATGGTTGCTAGAAATTTCCTGAGCAAGGAGCCCTCTGCCTTACCCTTTACTGCCAAAAATAAGAGCGCTTTGAAGGTGTGTGAAACAGACGACCTTTTCTTTGATTGGTGATGGGTTATACGATGGACCTGAAAGAATAGTCTGTCCCATGTTTCACATTCAGCTGGCATAAGAACCTTTTTTCCTGCTGCAAAAGCCACCTCATTTTTTTATTCTATTCTATTTTAAGGCCATTATGGCATTCTATTTAGGCTTTCAGGACTCTGCAATGCATGCTTGTTCCTCTTACTGAAAGAGTGCAGTAAACATCGCAACATCCCACCCCATTGAGGGAAACTGCATGATGGGTATGGCTGGGGGATGCTGCCATACATGTGGGCCTGTGTGTGTGTATACAAAAAATGATATAAAATAATTGAACAGTAATGAAAAAGACATGTGCTGGTATTGAAATGTGCTTCTCTTACTGCCAGCATAAAAGTTATCTGAAAATACTGGATGGGACGGAATAGTGACACCATCAGAAAACTTAAATGTCAATAAACTATTTTCACTTTTCGTGCACAGCTGACCTCTTTATAAAACACTCTGTTGCTAAGCAAACATTGTGTAATACACTGCAGGTTTTTTTCTATGCTAGAAGCTCCACGCTCATTAAGATACTTATGCCTAGGAGCACTGATATCAGGTCATTTGACCGGTTATGACCTACTGCTAGCATCTACTCCTAGCACCTAATACTAGCACCTACTGCTAGGACCTACTACTAAAACCTTCTGCTAGCACCTACTACTAACACCTACTACTAGCCATTTCAAATTCAATATGAGACACAGTAACTTTCATTATGTCTACAGTCTAAAAGCCTAACGTGCATTTTAATGTAATGCAGATTATGGTAAACATAGACATCTGCAAATATCTATTGCGTTTTACTTTAGACAAAGAATAAAAAAAAAACATAATACAAAATATGTACACAAATATGCCGGATGGATCCGATCACTTAGCTTGCCACCCTCTCTTAGAATTCCATCCTTAAGAACAGGACCTAACTTGTATAGTCTACTACTTCTCATCAGAGCTTTGCCCTTCTGTAAGGCACACACTTCATTTCTGAAGGTTTGATGTGGAACATAGATAACAAGTGCTATTGTACCTCTTTCTTTTTCCAAATGGCTGCCCTCCTACCCGAGAAATACTGAGATACAGAGAGAGGAGCCTTTCCTGCTATCCACCCTGGGCCAGCCACCTCCTGCCTAACCAGTTATGATGAAGCATCAACCCACTGCCCTGGCCCCTCTCACCACCCCAAATTCCCCCCTGCTATGGCTGTATCTCCACAGCCCTGGACTACTATTACTGACCTTCAAGTCTAGGACTCTTAATCCCATCACTTATTTGTTTATGTATCTCTAATTATTGGTGTCATGGGTGCCCTCCCTGACTCTTGGTTCCTCTCTGGGGGCTTGGAGTCAAACATTTGTAAAGCAAGGAAAAACTCCCTAAGATGGCGGGGAAATAGGAAGAAACCTTGAGAGGACCAAGACTCAAAAGAGAACCCATCCTCCATTGGGCGGCTCGTTAGCACCAGTCTGTATTTGTGAACAAGAGGTGGTTCTACAGTTATAGCTTAAGGTTCTTGTTCCCCGGCCAAGTAGTCACAGTCCTTTGGGTGCAGATGCTGAGCCTCAGGTAGGAGCCAGCATCAGCACGTCCCCTTACGGCAATGGCACATCCAACCCCGGCATCAGTACATCCACCGGCAAACCAGACCATCTCGCAGGTGCTCGTAGGTGCTTGCATGCAGTCGTCTTGGGTAGAAGCATGCAAAAAGATGGACAATACAGACTGAGTGTGTGGATGTCAATTTAACCACCATTGATTTAAATGTACATAGCTCATGTGCCAGTGATTAGCATGTAGCTCCAGCAGGCTAATCTATAGCAGCATAACTAAAGGGAGGGGTCCAGAGGTAATCACAGTCATGAGGGCTCACTGAGACATTGCTTTCCAGTCAAGTCAGTCACAACTAGAGTGATGCCATGACACAGCTGGATGACAGCATCAACATCTCCGACCAGAAATCTCAATGTCTGGGGGCCCCTGAGCCCCGCACCTTACTAGGGGAATATTAACTGAAGGCTTGATTATATAGGTGAGTGTTAAATCTAGATTTAAAGATTGGAACTGTGTCAGAATCTCGGATTGGAGTTGGAAGGCTATTCCATAATTGAGGGGCTTTAAAAGAGAAAGCTCCTCCGGCCTCCGGCTGTAGTCTTACAAATTTTTGAACCAAGAGAAATCCAGCATTTTGGGAGCGTAAAGGGCGAGATGGGTTGTAGTAAGCAATGAGTTCACTCAGATATTGTGGGGCAGGACCATTTAACGCCTTATAGGTTAAGAGAAGAATTTTAAATTCAATTCGATGTTTAATCGGAAGCCAATGTAATGCCGCGAGAGTGGGACTAATATGATGGAATTTTCTAGCCTTAGTTAGGACTCTAGCTGCAGCATTTTGTACAAGTTGTAGCTTCTTTATGGACTGTTTAGAGCATCCAATTAGAAGACCATTACAGTAGTCCAATCTTGACGAGACAATAGCATGGACCAGCTTCTCTGCATCAGCTAATGAAAGTGTCTCAGCTTGGCGATATTACGTAAATGGAAAAAGGCAGCCTTAGTGACATTGCATATATGTGTGTCAAATGAAAGATCCGAATCAATAGTGACACCTAAGCTTTTTGTGGTAGACTTAGGTGTTACTGAAAACCCATCTAGGGTAAGGGGAATATCAGCCCAGCTGCTTCTAGCAGCTTTAGGCTCAAGAATCAGCACCTCAGTCTTATCAGAATTTAGTTGAAGAAAATTAGATGCCATCCAGTTTTTAATGTCCTGGACGCAGTTCTCAATCTTGAGAGTAGTGGTGATATCATCCGGATTGGAAGATATATACAACTGAGTATCATCTGCGTAGCAATGGAAGCTAATACCATGCCTACGGATGATAGTGCCCAGTGGAAGCAAATATAATGAAAATAATATGGGGCCCAGTACAGATCCTTGTGGGACACCATATTTTACCTTAGAACGCTCTGAGCATTCGTTGTTTACTAGTACAAATTGGTAACGATCTGTCAGGTAGGACTTGAACCAGGAGAGTGCTTGACCTCTTATACCAATGAGTGTCTCCAGCCTATTAAGTAGAATATTATGATCAATGGTGTCAAAAGCAGCACTAAGGTCTGAAAGTATAAGAAAAGAAATGTGTCCTTTATCAGAGGATATTAAGAGATCATTTACTACTTTAGTCAGCACAGTTTCAGTTTCCCAGGGTCAATTGAGCACAGACAGAATTCCTCTTCGGTTACGAGGTTGTCCTTTCAGAGTGTTGTAAAAGAATGTATCTGATTCAATGTCCCATTACATGCAAAAAGAACGCTCTAAAGGAAGTTCTTGATTGCTTTGCTCCGTTCCTCTTGAGGTAGTGATGCAAGAACAGAATGGCTGTTAATGGTCCATTTGGTGAGCTTGAATCCATCTGTTGCACACACTGCTTTTGGGTTCTGGACAAAAATAATGGCTTGGGTTTCATCTGGAACTGATTTTAGAAAGTCCACCTCTTTCTCAGGAATTTCCACTTGATGGAACATTTCATCAATGTCCCCCATCACTGCCACTGAGTCCTGTCCTGAAGTTGTACACCCAACAGGGTGTTCATAAGTTCAAGGCCTTGTAGCCTTGTAGTTTAGAGCTCTACCTTGAAAAGAGGAAGTACAGTCAAAGACCACCCAGATAGACCCCTTCTGTCTGTGAATAGACCCCATGGTGTTGAATGTGTTTGGTAGGCCAATTCTGAAAAGTCTTGATTAAATTGCTGGACCAATAGATCTTCCAGATGATATTCCAATAGTTCTTCCACTGATATTCTGTTGGATACTATCTGTGGTCGGCCATGTTGGTCTACAGTGGAGTTACTACCCAGAGAGTCGTTCACTATCCAGCCTAGGTGAGTAAGGACAGCGTGCGGCCCTTTGCCTTGACAGTTGATAACCTTCAGCAGTATTATGTCCTTGGGGATGTGCACTCCAATCAACAAACTAACTCTAATGGACTTGAACCAGACGGCTAACAGGTAATAACATTTTTTATTGTCTTCCTCACATGGGATATTCCCTTTTTGGACCGGTCTGGCATATTATGTGAATACCTCTGGAAGTTCTATGAAGTCACTACCATCAAGGCTGCTTACTTTCAGTCCGGTCAGACTGTAGGTCTGTGTAGGCTTTTTTTGACCCATCGTTCAAAGTAAAATATCTGTTTTCCTTCTTCTGACAGTTGTTCCATGAGCTTCTCTGTAAAAAAGGTTGTGGAACTTCCAGAGTCTATGAATGCTATGATGTGTCTACCTTTGGCTGCTTTTACCTTTACAGGTACAATAGGCAATTTGTGGTTTGTAGGTCTCATTTGTACTATAGATGCCCAAGGTGATGGAGCTGGTGTCTGGGTCACTGCTAGCATCATTCTTCGTTACTGAAGATCATCATGTTCACTTTAGCACCATGTGGAGGACTGTTTGCAATGTGCAGCATTGTAGGGTGTTTCTTACCACATGAATGGCATATCAGATGGTTCTTGCACATCTTACTTAGATGCCCTTTAATCAAGCACGCAAAGCAAAGTCAATTTCTCTAGAAATTCAACTTACTGGTCATGATATTTTGGTAATCTCTTTGAAAAGTCTCTATGGCATGATTTTGCAGTCAATACAAGAATGGGCAAACACATCTTTCATATCAGTGGTGGTGCCTTTCATTTCATTATCCACTTTAAGGCTGGTTATTGTATTTATTGTATGGTTTGTTGGTATTTGGACTCTGTGTATAGCTACTGTGTCTGTGACCATGACTCTGATTTTGGATTTGCCCTTAATAAACCTCACTCTAATCAGCATTTGCATTTGCATCCTTATCGCTCCATGATGCCCTCGGCATTACACTGGGATTAACATGAGACAAGTTTGTTACCAGTTGCCTTGGTTTCGTATTTCTAGTGAGGTCTTGAATGTTTCCAAAGACAGAATCTTGCATTATTTTGACCTGCTTTCAATGAACTTGACAAGGTCTCGGAATAAAAGTCTCTGCTATTTCTGGTCTATGATGTCATACACAATGGTGTAGCGTGAAGAAAGCAGAACATTTTCCAATTTTTTGCTCTGAGGGGCTACTGTCAATCACAGCAAGTGCATTGCCTGTTAGTTTGGAACTAACCGTCTCTGGTCTTTTAAGGTTCCTGCAGCATGAAGTGAAAATTGCTAAGAAAAGGTTTCTTTCAGCCCTTCTGCTGGGGATCCAAAGTTCATAACCTCAGGACTGAGGAAACCCTTCTTATCAGATTCACCAGGACCTAGTGTTACGACCTTGTCTAGGCTCCAGGCCGTAACAGGAGTGTGAATGAATGGAAAATGGAAAAGACACCGTGGAAAAGGGTTCCAGTATTTACAAACTTAAGTGTATTGATATATATAACTATATATACAGAGGTAGAATATACACAGACAGTACAAAGTGCTCACCGGTACAAATGTCAGAAGTGACCCAGGCAAAAACAACAAACAAAACCCATACTAGAAGTAAACATACACAACTACACTAGCAGGGTGAAACAAAAGACAATACTACACTGACTTCTCATATACACAAACCCACAACCCAAACAAAATGGCAGCCTTCACATTGGCCCACAGGACACGGTCTGATTTTTGCAGTTATCTTGCCTCCTGTGTTCGTTTATAGAGTTAGGGTTAGTTCTGTCTTCGGAAGAAATTAATACAAACGAACACACCTGTCCAAGTCCACGAAGGCCTTGATTTTCTCAACCAAGTGTACAGCGGTTCCGGAATGGATCCGCTCATACATCGTCGCTGAAATTCACCGAACAGCTGGGTCACTGTGAATGCTGTGAGTGCTTGGTATAACTTCGGAAGGTACACGTGGGATTATTTTGGACCTCAAAATACCACGTATTCCTGCCGGCACCAGTGGACAGCTATCCGAGCCTGGGAGACTCTCGCCCTGAGTGAGGCACCTTCATTCATCATCCCACTTTCATGCCAGTCTTTTTCGCTGCTATTATTATTTATATTCAATATAGGATTAGCTATTCCAACCAAATTAGCGTAATACATTTTAGCCAGTTCTTTGCTTGCATTTCAGACCTACCTTTCATCTAATTTTTGCATAGATTTAAGACACGCCAGTATCTTCCAGCTGATAGTTCATCCATAAGACATTTTCCTCCATTTTTGTTTACTCATTTACATTTACCCCAGTCTATTCATTGGTTTAATATTCCTACTATGGACAAAATTTAAAGGGCCAGACTTCAGATTCAGGAAATGCTTTGAACAACATTGCAACAATGTCTTTGCATAGAGATATTAACATAATGATTATGATGCATCAGCACATCAGCAGATCTCAGAGGGTTAAGATTCTTTTATTTATTTTTAAATCTTTAAATGGACTTGCCCCACCCTCCTTCTTTGAGCTCCTCCCTCTCTGAGCTGCCCTGCCCACTCCCACCTGGTGCCTCAGGTCAGCTGATCAGCTGCTCCTGGAGGTTCCAGGGTCAAAGCGTAAGCTCAGAGGTGTGGACCATTTTCAATTACTGCTCCCTAATTGTTGAATGACCTACCTTTACATATTAGATCTCTTCACTACCCATTTTTAAAACTAGTCTTTAAATCATTTTTTTTACTCTTTGGGTTTTTACTCAACATGAGACTTTAAAATACGCTTTAAGGTTTTTATTTTGTTTTTTTTATTTTATATTTTTATTTGTCTTACAAATTTTGTTTTATTACAGTTAGTTTTGTACAGTGTAAACTCAGTGATGGAGCAGAAGGAGCAGGAGACAGTGTCAGAGGTGCAAAGTGTTTATTGTCCATACTGAAAGCAAAATGCAGCAGCTCTAGATAACTGAAAAAGGCCAGAAACAGCAGAACAGTAGCCTACTGAGCTAACAAAGGCAAAAAGGCAAAAGCCAAGCCAAAGTTTCTCTTTCTCTTGCTCTCAAACTCCTTGGGGGGGCAACAGACTCCCGGGAACACCACCACTTGAGAGGAATTTGCAGCACTGGACGGTACAACCTGTAGATGTTATAAAGGGGCAGTGGCAGATTGACAACAGGTGTTACGCATTAAAAGACGGAGATGGTGAACGGGGTAGTGACGTCAGAGAGGAGTGGTGTGAGATGGGCGTCTCCCCATATTCCTACTGTGACATACAGCACTTTGTTTTCGCCTGCCGTTGTTGTTAAAGTGCTTTATACATAAAGTTGTTTGACATTATGTGTGTTATGTTCTTTGTGCTTGTGATATAACAGTATTAAAGTGGGTTACTTATAACTACAATAGTAATTAATGGAAGCAAGCATGTGGTACAACTCTTTAACTAGGTAGCTCAACAACAAGAGCTCTTACATTTCAGTGCAACATAATCAATCACCGAACCTAGCAGGTCTAGGTATAAAATATGTTAATGAGGCATGGTGCAGACAAACCGAAGACTGACAGGCTTTAACCAGGGGGTGGGCAAGGGGTCTAGAATCCAGGTAACTAATTTAGAAACCTTAATAAACCAGGCAACTAAGCTAAGCTAATCTTTGACAGGGTGAAGTGTATAGGTAATTGTTCACTGGAGGAGAGTCCTCTGAGATCCAAGGGGCTGGTAGCAGACTCAAATTCTGAGTAAATGTTGCTAACCTTCTCATTAAAGAATAACAATACATCATTGCAATACTAAAGAAGGGGTTAAAGGAAACAATATCAGGCAAGAACAGTTGATTATATGTGGAAAAGAGAACCCTTGGATAGGCCACATAAGGATCTCCTTCGTGTGGCTGCAGGGATAGGTCACATTGGAATCTCCCTTGTATGGTTGTAGGGATAGGTCACATTGGGATCTCCATTCATATGGTAGATAAGAGGAATTGAATTTCTATTGTTGTGGGATTATTTGAGTAGTGGTGAATTTCTTCTTTACTTTGCAGGCTTTTACTGTTTAATTGAAGATGATTGTAGAAAAAATTAAATCTTATATATCCAAGCTTATGTGATTAGTATTTGCAGCTAATTTAAACCCGTGTCATGTGTGGCTTCTTTGTTTTGATTTTTCCATGTGCTTTTTGTTTTCGTTGTTTCCACATCCCTCATTTCACTCGTCGTCATTTGTCAGTGGTTTTAGCCATGTCTTTTTAGTTTCCTTGCTATCCTGTGTATATATACCCTGTGCTTCTGCCTTGTGGTTGCCTGTTGGTTTCATGCTAGTGTTATTGTATGTAGCCTTGTCTTACAGCCTCTGTTGCTTCTGTTTGTCTGTTTCATTGTGGCATTGTTGCTTAGACATTTCAGTGTCTAAGCAATATCATTGTGACGCCGAGGGTGTCATGGAGCAAAAGAGAGGTGCACACAAATGTTATAGAGAAGATTTATTAAAGGGCAATCGATACTCATAGAGGCAGTCATAGAGGGTCATAGAGGCAGTCCAGTGTCATATCCGATAAAGAGTTGAACAAAGACACAATAAACATAAACTAAATAAACTTAACCCCTTTGTGCAAAAGCACCCCCTACTGAATATGAATTCAAAATCAAATCACGTATTAAACATTGACTGAATTAAAAAAAATAATAATAATTAAAAATTTCCATCTACATGCATACTGATTTTCAGTCGTCTACATGCAGCCGATCGCGAGAAATCCAGCTTTGAAGTCGTTGAAAACACGTGGACCACGTGGGTCTCTTTAAAAGTTTGTTTAAAAGACGTAACTCTAAACAGTATTGCATAATCCTCTCCCTTGCTGAGAACAACAACCAATTCTGTCCTAGAATTGCAAAGCCACATGTGTTTACTCTTGAAATCCATCATTTTTATTGGGCCACGATTTGCTGGTTACTTTGACAGCTTTTCTCACCTCTGCCTGGCAAGGTGTAAAGGGGGGAGGGGTAGTGGGCCAACCAAGAAGCCTGGACAGCAACCAGCTGACGCCTTCGTAGTGATTGATAGCTGTTCTAAGCAATAGTTCACTCGAAGCTGAAAAGATTAACACCTCACTTGCAATGATTCATAAATGAGACAAAACAACAAGCCAGTTGGGCTGTAAACATACTAAGCTAAGGTAGGCTAAGCTAAGATAAATTCTCCAGAACACACGCGAATGACTCTGTTTGGCAAAACTGAAACATTCGTGGATTATTTTGTTAGTTGATATTTTGATTGCGTATACTTTTGGACATCATAGAAAAGAAAAGGCTTACTTTGGCTGGAGTTTATGTCGTTGTTGTTTGGGTACAGTGTTGAACCGGAAGTTAGCCTGAACAACAGCCACAAAGATCTATGAAGGACTCGTTTGTGTTTTTGAGTATAAATAAACAATTGTGCATAAGAGAATTCATACTACATATCACCTAAATATTAGATGATAAACAGTATTAGAGCTTTAAAGTACTGTAGTACTTACGCAGCATCGTTTAGGGTATTAGCTAGCATGGTTAGCTTAGCTAGCCTCTTGGACTCTTGAACGTCTCTTGTCTTATTATTATATTACTTTCATGTTATATTATAATTTTGGAAAATTCTGGTCTTTCTGTAAGATGTCCAACATTGTTGCTGTGTTTTAGCAAAAAACACATGTGTCTGGTATGTTGGACATTCCTTGGGACATTTAATGCACAATGTTGTGTAACTCTTTCAAGGTTATAAACGTTAACGAAAACGAATGAAAACTGAAATTGAAAAAACATTTTCGTTAACTGAAATAAATAATTAAACGGTAATTAAAAGAAAAAACGATAACTAACTGTAACTGTATTATATTACACGTTTACAAAACTAACTAAAACGTTCTGAAATTATAGATAGGATATCCTTCGTTTTAATGTTTGTTTGTCTTACGGACTGAAATTAAATCTATTTTTTTACACTAGCAGTTTTATATTAACTGGCATAACCGCACAGAACCTCGTGGTCCGTGACGTTGTTTCTTGTTTTCAGCGCCTGCTCACCACACTAGCCAAAAAAATGACGAAAGCAAAAGTTGGGAGAAAACGCCAGAGTCCTGTATGGAATTTTGTCACGATTAGACCCTCCGCCTCCTGTCACTCATGCCTGTTTTGTTGTGTTAGCTATGAGTTTCTTAGACCCGCCTTGTATTTTGTAACCCTTCCCCTCGTTAACTTAGTCAGGTGTTTCTTGTTAGTTATATTCTATTTATATCCTCTGTTTGGTCTGGTATGTCGCTGGTTATTTTGTATCTGGTCTTCGTATCTGAATGTAAGTGTATTGTATCGCGTTGTATTGTGTTCTGCTCAGCCCCCGTGTACGTTCGTGTTCTTCTCCTGTATTTCGGTTTTCTACCTGTTTGTTCTAGTTTAAGTATGTCTTTATGTATTGGTTATGTTTCTTGTTCGGATTCCCTTTCTGATCTGACCCATGCCTGTTTGTATGACCCTGAGTTTGGATTGCCCTTTAATAAATCTCGCTCTCCTCAGCATTGGCTGATGGATTAAGCCCCGCCCATCCATTCCATTCTACACACCCTGTTACGTCAGCGAAAGCGCGCCAATGTGTTTGTTTTCTCATATCAGCTATTTTTAACGATTATCTATTTTAGTAACCCACAGTAGATAGACTGAAGTAGATTGTTGTGGAGTTACTACTACCCTGTTGTATATTGTAATCGTTACTGAATACTTTTTAACCGCTTATGTTTTTTAAGATTAATATGATTATTTCACTCTTTCAAACTTGGTTAACTTCTAAAATATCATATAACAGTCTACTTCAGTCACAGGGTGTGTAGAATGGGATGGATGAGTGGGGTTTAACTCCATCAGCCAATGACTGTGTAAATCCCGCCCACCCGTCAAATCAGGTCCAAAGTTCAAAAGCGAGAAACTTCTGGAGGCGAGAGCGAGACTGAGAGAAGCGCGAGCGAGAAAAGGCGCAACGAAAACGGATTCTTCAAAAATATTAAACTCAAAATAGACAATTAAAAACATAAATATTCTGTTTACAAACCTGCTTTTTTAACTCTCAATATTAACAACAGTTTTCTCAATTAAAAAACGTCATTTATTGGTTATGGATTCTGTGTTTTGATTCTCAAAACTTTAGGACCTATTTTGACGCCATAATTTTCCTGTATGTACAACTTGAGATAACTAGTGTTAACCCTTTAAAGAGGTTCTCAAAATATACTTTTACTCCAGTAAAATTTTGTCTCAGTTCCACCACATTTTTAATTCATTCAGTGCATAATTTTTACGTCTTGTACATCATCTGGTGTTTCCAGGACCTGGACTGTATGTATGTAAGGGTTCTTATCCCTAAAAATGACCTTCCTGGATAAAAGGAAGCAGACCAACATTAGGAATGTACAAGACCACCGATTTCTTTTTTGGAACGGATATCACATAATACCAAGACTAATATCCCAATACCAATTCTGATACTTCTGAAAGTTATTAAAATCTTTGATCTTGGAATTTTTGTGTTTTGATTAATTTCATGAATCATAATAATCAGGAAGGCAGTGGTGCCTAAATGATATTCAAGGGGCCCAAAGAAAATATCCACATCATTACACCACCAAAGTCCGCCTGAACCACTGATACAAGGCAAGATGGATCCATGCTTTTACACTGTATATGTCAAAAATTGATCCTACCATCCAAATGTCACAGCAGATACAGGCTTATCAGACAAGGCAATGTTTTTTCCATTGTTCTATTGGTCCTAAAGATAGTTTTGTGTGAAAATACCAGTAGCATCAAGTTTCCAAAATACTCAGATCAGCCTGTCTAACCCCACAAACATGTCTGTTATGCCCCAGTCTAGGATGCAGGGTATAACAGCAAGGATGATGTCACGATCTGATAGGGCAGGCATGACACAAATGCATGATCTTAATATTTTAATTACAATAACCAAACAGAATACAAAGACTAGGAGAGAACTAGGTGCAGGGAAACACTGAAAGACCGAGAAACACATCTAAGTCGATACAACAGAAACCACATAAACACAGGGAACTAAACAAACTAATTTACACAGCGGTAGGCGAGAAGCAACGACTCAAAGAACATAACGCGAACAGGGGACAAACACATGAGGTAAGTAAAACTAGTGGCATTAAACATAACTAGAACTACAAGGGACACAGATTCAACAAGGAAGAGTAACTAAATATAACAATCATTTAAACACCACTAACAGAACACACCAGAAGAAATCAGGGAAAAACAGGCTGTACAACATTACGGTAAACACAGAGTAAAGAAATAACTGCACGGCATAAAAGAGGCAAACAGAGTTTGGTACAGGCAAGAAAACAAGAGGAACTTACAACAAACGACAGACAATGAAAGCCAGGACAGAGGAAGTTAAATACACAGAGACAGGAAAATAGAAACGAGACACAGGAGGAACGAATAATCACGAGGGCAGGAATAATTCAGTATTCAACCTGATGTAGACAGTTGGGCCAACATATTGATTCACGTCCAGGCTTATATTTCCACAATTTTGAAAAAAAAAAAAACTGTATTGATTTTGGGGATTTAAAGTGTGTAAATGTACATTGGTGATGTAAAATCTGTTATGCTCTGCTTTTTCTGAATCAACAGGGTGTTGTCCACAGTATTCTCCACTAGATGTCCAAGGCCTCTCCAAAGTGCCATGCCTTTATCCAAATGTGCCACACCCTTATCCAAGACGTTGGCCACTATTAATCAAGAGCATGCAGCATTTTTTTTTACTAAAACAAAAGTTCTAATACTTCTAATGTTCGAATACTGCTTATATTCTAATATTTAGTATGCATTCTCTTATTCACAACTGTTTATTCATACTCACAAACGCAACTGCGTCCTTCGTAGCTCTTCTTAGCCATTCTTAGCTAACTTCCGGTTTAGCATTCTACCCAAACAACTCGGCATAACTCCAGCTAAATTAAACATTTTCTTTTTCTATGATGTCCAAAAGTTTATGCAATCAAACTATTCACTAACAAAATAATGTACGACTGCTTCAGTTTCGCTAAACAGAGTCGATTGTGTGCGCTTTGGAGAGTTTATCTTAGTTTACCTTAGCTTAGGTTAGCATGTTTACAACCGATATGGCTTGTTGTGTTGCGCATGTCATTTGCAAAGACAAGCAATCACGAATCACGGCAAGTGTTTATCTTTTCAGCTTCGAATAAGCTATTGGCTAGAACAGCTATCAATCACTTCGAAGGCGTCAGCTTGTCGCTTTTGCAGTTACTTGATAGCCCCCCCCCTCCCCCTTTACACCTTGCTAGGCAGAGGTGTGAAAAGCTGTCTTTCATAACCACCACCACCCTCCAGACCAATAAATACTACGGAATTCAAAAGTAAACAGATGTAGCTTTGCAATTCGAGAGCAGATTACGTAAAACAACGCTGCGATGTCACTGATAGGTGAATTGTTTGTTTTTCTCAGCAAAGGAAAGGATTATGCGTTTTTATAAGATGTCGTGAGCAAGCAAATAAAGGTGTTTATCAACATTACATACGCGGTTTGAAAGTGTGATACTGATGCTTTGATAGTAAATGAATTTTAGGTGACAAAACAAAGTCATCTTACTTCATAGACTTTTTAAAAGGACAATTTAAAGGTCCAGTCAAGTTGCAAGTGTAAACCACATGGTGTAAACATAGTGTGTTCAGAACGGGATTTCTCGTGAACAGTTGTGTGTAGATGGCTGAAAATCGGTATGCAGGAAGTTACTAGTTCGAAAAAATAAATTTACTGTGATGGGCTTGTGTTTTAAGAAATTTCGACATTATTAGTTATTTTTATGCGGAAAAACTGATTTGTACGGCGACGGGACCACTAGGGGCGCAACTGCACAAACAGGTTAAAGTTTCTACATTATTCCAGTTATGGAATGTAAGGTTTTTAAACCTTATGTCTAAGCAGGTGTTGGCATGAAGACTGAAACGTTTCAGTCTACATTGACATTGACATTAACTGGTATCTAAGGAAACTGAGCGGCTGCAGATGCTCTGAGAAGGAACGCCTGTGGACATAGTAACAAGTACCATAGTAACAAGCTTTCAGCTGAACCTTCTTGTGTGGCCTCTTCAGAAGGTCTCAGGGCCTCAGTGGTTAGGTGGATCATGGATAGCTCTAACCAGTTAAGCGTACCAAGCAGACAGATGGCTGTGGTCACAGCTCTTTCTGCTCATGATGTCTTTCCAACATGTAGAATGCTAAATTCCACCTTGTTTCTCCTGACTGAATCAGTTTATGCTATACTATCTTCACCTGTCTTAGCTTTTTGTACCTTTTGCTTTGTGGTAAAAGAATGTGCTATGGAGTTTTCCCAGGAACACAACAGCTTCCATTCCATCTTTAACCACCAAGATTATGGTATTTTCGAAACACGGGTACTGCATCCCTCCCAAACTTGCACCATTGCCTGAGACCGACCACCACCAACATTCTTGCATTTCTCATTCTCACCGAAATAATAGGACAAAGATACGGCTTTGTGGACCTTGAAGGGTCAAACATTTCCTTTCCTTTGACAGCCTTTTTGCATTTGTGGTTTGAGATTTTAGAACATTGATCAAGGGTCTTGACAAAAGTGTGAAATACTCTGACCTTTAAGTCATGTTGGTTGGAGGTCCTGCACAATCATCATTGCCAGACTTCCTGTAATAATCACTCCCAGACTTCCAGTAGTCTCTGTAGCGATTCATCAAGTAAGAAAGATTTAACGTATGCTACAACGTAAATGTTAAATTGTATACAAATATACAAATTAGACCAAGACATGAAGAGGTTCATTTCAATGATGATCCTTCAGTAATGATTTGATGAATGTTGTCAGAGTAACCTTATTTTTATACAAACAGTTCATCCTGAAAGTTTAAGCAAATTGAGGTTTTATGAAAGTGTCGGACATTCTCTTGCTTATGCATTACTATTCCAACATTACCATTCCTAAAAAAAATACTACAATTGGCTACACATTTGTTAGACTATTTGACTGAATGTTTCCAAAAAGCCTCATAGGCTTGGTTACATGTATGTGCCACATTATTTTCACATGGGCTACATTAAATCGGTAACACTTTACATTAAGTGTTGTTAACTAACTAACGTGTAATGCATTAGTTAACATGAGTAACACATTAACAATAATGAACTAATGTTAAGTAAACATGTAGCAGTTGTGGCTCCTGTTTTTGGCTCTTTGTTTTTTTTTTAGTGTAACAAGTGAAGCCCGTGCCTGGCTATGAGTCTGTTGCGAGGATTAGCTTTAGCATATATATATATATACGTACGGTGGTGCTGGGTGTAGGCATACTCTCACTTTGTTGTGGTCTGTTGTGACTTGGCAGTCATCGAATGGTAGGTTGCTCCTAAAGGTGGTGTTACTTTGGGTTGCGTTTTAATATTAACGGGTAATGTCCCTGTGCAGGTGTGCTGGCGTGCTGGTCTATGCAAGCTTCTGTCCCCCTCTCCGTGTCGACGGTGCATTAGCGCAGAACTCTCAAAAACAGCTTACACACTATAGCCGGTTGTTGTGGCTTCACTGTGGTTTATCACTCCTGTAACCTGGTTGTGCTGGAGCAGCACCTATCCGTAGGTAGGTACACGGTATTCCGCATAGTTTGGTGGTTACTAGTGGCTTATGCAGCTAATGCCTGTTCATTGTAAGTGTAATGTGGATTGGTGCAACAGTGAACAGGGTGTGAACTGTGTATAGCAGCAGCCGAAGGTCCTGTGTGAGCGTCACCAGTGATTAGTCCGGGTGGCGCCTGGCGATTGGAACGTGCGGGCCTGGAAGCAGCCATTCGCCAATTCTTGTTTTAATAAGAAATATCTTAATACCTACATAGTGAAATTGAAGTCGCTGCTGTTTTGCTGTGTTCGTTACGCCGTTTGGTTGTTTTTTTCGCTTTTCTATTCTGTTTCCTATTTTTTAATCTTTATTTACTTTTTTAATTGTTTTGTCTAATTTGTTTCTTGTTCTAGTTGAATTGATTATATTTTGCATTTGGTTATCAATTAATATAATAATAATAATTTAACAGGCCTGTACTATAAATGTATTTTCAATGCACCTTTTAAATGAACCCTTTTTACTGCAAACATTCTGTGCAGTTTCTTTGAACAAAGTAACACAAAATTGCATGCATCACCTGAGAAAGTTTTAGGAAGCACCACATCTCCATGGATTAGCCTACTTGTTCTTTGGACACAATTTCCCCTCTACTTTCAGATTTGAAATTTTCTCAGCAATGCTACTGTTTGATGCAATTGCATTTCTGCATTTTCAAGCAAAGTCAAGCAACTTCTCTTGTTTTACACGTTCACCAAAGAGCTGGCGGAATGTCTCTGGTGCGGCAAGGGATAACTCTGCAATGGAAGCAGTCTGTGTAATTTTGTTACGGTCTACCCTGTATTTTTGGAAAGATCTGGCCATTGTATTTCCTTTCATATATATGGCCAGTACTTTTTCATATCTTCGGGTCAGCAACTACAGAAAAGAGAACACACAAAGACAATGACAAATTCCTAAAAGAAATCCGTTTAAAACCTAAATAAACATTGATTAAGAGAATTATTTTATTACTTTAGCTAAGCTTATTCACTTCATGGAAAAATGGTACATTTTTATGTGGACAATTGTCCATATGTTAATTGTATTTAGTTCTCACTAAGTTCAGTGGTAGTAACAATCCAAAAAGAACAGACAAGCATAATGTACCTATGCAATCTTGTAATTATTAAATTAATGTGTCAGGGGTTAAGTGAATACACTTACCGCAATGGTAGGTGACCCCTTCTTCCTTTCCATGGCTTCCTCTTTTTGTTCTCAAATGAGGAATCGGTGGTGATGGAATCAAAGGAATTTTCTGACGAATCAGATGAGGTAGAATCTATGATGACTACTTTTTTCTTTGTTTTGATCTCATCCTCCTCATTCTCCTCTTCAATCTTCTTGTTGGCTAAAAACATTATCAACAATAACAAATGGGTAAACAAACATTTTCATCTCGAATGAGCATTTCCTCAACTAATTATAACTTGACAAAAAGGTAAATGGAAAAATCAACTATAATGCCGTGCTGATACACAGTAGTGTGGTATAGACATATGCTGTGTGCATAACATTCTTGCTCTATTCAGTGAGGTTATTCAGAGAACTTCTCATACAAGTCTATTTTTACTATTATTGCAAAAACATTTGTAATATAAGCCTACAATTTAATATACAATTAAATGGTACACACAAAGTAAAAAAAAGTGATGTGATCAAGATGTTAAAGTAGGAAATACCCAACGAATGGGCTTACAGGCCCAAGTGTCATGGTAGGCGAGGAAGCAGGATGCCGAGCAGAGAGCAGTTGTACTAACATACACTTTTATTAGTGACAATATGGTATCAACACAAACTCATGGGACTGAAGTTAAACAATGACTGACAAAGAAGGCTTAATTACATGCTTAATTAACTTAATTACATGAAAATAAACAAGGCACATGTGCAATACATGACATTATTGAGACAAGAGACAGGTGATACGAGTAACATAGATGAACACATACACACTAGGAAACACACACAGATGCAGACACTAACAAACATATACACAAATGAGCCCGAGGAGCCAGGAGCGGACATATAGGGACATATATAGGGGATTGTTTGTTTTTGTGTAGGTAATGTAAGAAAACTTCTATTGTTAAATAAAATATTCCTAATTTTAATAAACAAGAGCCAAAAAGGTTAAATGCTGACACCTCCCTGTTTTAAATCAGAAGTACCTGTGCTTCTTGGACATAAAACATCATCAGAGAACACTGCTGACACGGCTAAACTTTACTTTAATTCAACATGCCTTGAGTTAACTGTTTCCTCAGAAAGTCCCATTCTTCCTCTAGATCTTTAATCTTTTCTTGCTGTGATGCTACCTTCAGCATCAGTAAATCCACCTCAGATCTGGCTTTAGCTAGAGTAATCTGAGCTGTAGGGGACTGTGGATCCCCTAAGGGAAAAAAAGCATCATTTAAACCCAATATTATAAGCATCATACATAATCATAACCTGTCCAAAAATAGCAACAGCTTTTGGATTTCTTGTGCCATTACTTTTAGACATAGATACTTATGTGTACTACAAAAACATGCAACATTTGTTACTTTAACTTACAGGGAAGAACTCCATGGTGTTTAACTGATAAAACTAGGCAAAGTCACTATATCTACATTACTTAATAATTAACTGAATAATGGTCACCAAATAACTGTCTTACATACAATAGCAGTTTTTGGTGTAATAACAGAAAACATTTTAACCTGAGGGGGTTTCCAAACAATATATTATCTGTCAAGATTTAGTGAATTTAGCAACCACTGCTAGTAGACACAGTACTGTGCACGGACTGTAATCCTTGAAGCACGCTTTGAAGCTGTTTGAAAAGTGCGGTACAAATAAACCTGCTTTATCTTGTACACGTCACGTATCTTGTACACGTTTTAGTTTTAGTTTTGTACAAGCTTTCTGTGTATGTGTGCGTAGGTGCTACCGACAAACTGTGGACCATTAAGAAGGTAATAGGCGCTAAGGAACACACAGCAACGGAGCGGTCCAGTAGGCCAGTGCTAACTGAATGTCGATAAATACTTTACCTCTGCTGGCTGGGGCAGGCCTGGTATTGCTATTTGCCGCATCACGGTTACTACCCGAATCTTCGTAGTTTTCATGCTTCTTGCTCCGTTTGCGTGTAACTGGTGCACTCTGCAAGGTAACCAGTGTTGCCAACTCCTCAGTAAGGAAAGTAGCTATTGGTTGTCCTAAAAGTCGCTAGAAGTCGCTAAATGACATCATCACCTAATTTGCATAATACATGTTTTTGAAGCTGTAAAGGAGTAACGTTGGGAGAGAAAAAAGTGAGTAAAAACACCGTAAATATGTTAGAACTACAAATGAACAACATCTGTTGCCTTTGAAATAGACAGTCACTTCTCAAAAGAAGTACATGACTTTAATGCTTTGTATAAATTTTTAAAATGTTAGTATAAGAGTAGCAGTTAGCAGGAACTGCTACTCTATGTTCAACCCTCCTGCTTTATCCGGGCTTGGGACCAGCAAAGTGAACCTTGAGAGAACAAAGAGAGACACTTTGGCAGAGTTACTTTTTAGTTTTTGTTTATTTAATTTTTTTTTAGTTTTTTTTTTCTTGTTTTAGTTTTTTTTTTTTTTTTTTTAGTTTTCTTAAGTTAACTTAAGCTGCACACCACTTAAGGTGGACCTCAGCTGCCTTTGACTCAAAAAAAGATAACCAAGTTTTGGACTTTTGATTTATCCATCAATTGGCTCTCTGAGTAGATCAATATTTGCCAGTGGAATCAGCACCCTGCTACTTACATACTTTATCACACTAACCAAGCTGTCAAGAAAGAGAGAAGAGTTTAATGGACCTGTATTGAGTTGTGCTTTCTTTAGTTTCAAAACTATTACAGATTGTTCTGGCTCACAGAAAGAGTAGGTCATCTTCATTTTGGTCTTCTATGGCACGTTCAGCTGAGGGAGCCGACTTAAATGAATAAGCAGCTGATGTGCCAAAAAGCTTTCCCAGACAACCTGAGACCATATTGGATATACAGGATTGAGTTAAGGGTCTCCAAGGACATTCGATTTCTTAGCTTGGTTTTTACCACACTCAACTCTCTCAACTTCAGCATTTGAGTGTGGCAAAGACAACACAGACACAGCAGCCATGGCAAGTTCCTGAAATGGGTTGTTATCAGCTGCATCCCTGAACTTCCAAACCTTGCTCCAGAAGCCCACTGTGTTTTTTGTTTCATTCCACTTATTAAGATGGATGGCACGCCATTTCTGGACAATCTTGTCTATATCTGCAGGAGAGTAGCCAATGAGCTTGGCTATTTTTTCTATTTCTTCCAGGCTCTTGTTGTGCTTTAGAGTTTCCTCTACATTGAAAACTGACATGTACTGCAGTGCTTCAGTGTTGTCTGGCAATCTCGCCCTCAACTCATTAGTGAGGGAGATAGTGAAGGCTACACACCGCTTACGGACATTGTTCTTCTCCTCAGGTGCAAGGTGGAGCTCAGCTGCCTTTGACTCAAAAAGGTAACCAAGGTATGATTTGGGACTTATGTATCCATCAATTGCTTCTTTGAGTACATCAATATTTGCCAGTGGAATCTGCACCCTGCTACTTACAGACTTTATCACACTAACCAGGCTGTCAAGAAGTTTAAGAGGATCTACCTCTGCTCTCCCTCAAAATCCTTGATGGCCAACTGTACCTCACCCAGCACTGACTTCAAAAAAGTTAGATACAAGATGTTTTGAGCATCACTGTACATGGAGTGTAAAACCTCAGCCATGTAGCAGTGTTCACTGGACTTGGTGAATGCAAAATGCAGTTTAAGAGCATCCCACTGGTCCAAAATGCATGCAACCGCTGGTTCAATGGAGAGCCAACGTGTGGCACACACCTTGGTTATTTGTAAGGGTTTCTGCCCCAAGTTAATGGTCTCATATATGGCCTTGTAGGCCTCCCTGCGCTTTGGAGACACTGAAAACCAGTTATAAGTCTCCCGTACCAAGTACTCCACACTACGGATGGTGTCATTGGAAACATGACTTACAGCAAGCTGCAGAGAGTGACACACACAACGAATCTTTGAGGCCATATTCCTCCTTCAGCACTTTATTAATCCCTGTCATAACGGAGGCATTGTCAGTCCCTGTCCCCAGAAGTTTCTCTTTTTGAAGGCAACATTTCTCCAGGAAAGCCACAACAGCTCTGGCTATAGATCTTGCATCTCCCCCTTCCAACTCAACAAGCCCCAGAAATGTTGACACAATTGTGTGTTTGTTAACACTAAAGTACCATATCACAACCCCCAGGTACTTAGAAACACTTACATCTGTGGACTCATCAAGGAGGACGCTGAAACTCTGGCCGCCCACATCTGCATCCAACCTTTTTAAGAAGTATGGTGCCAGAACATCATTAATAATTTCTGTGCACTTTGTTCTGTGCATTTTGAAGTGAGTAGCAGCAGTGGAGTCTGAGAAAGCAGCTTTACATGCTTCCCCAATGTGATCACATGCCAGCATGGAGCAGTGTTTAGCAATAGCTAATGCCATGGTGGCTTCAGCTTTTTTTGCAGAGTAATTTTTTATTCATAAACAGCAGGTTGCTTTGGGTAGAACTGTTATAAGGCTTTGCCTTTTGAGTATGTTTTTTGAGTTGTCATGTGTTTTTTTATATCACAAAGTTTGGCATAGAAATCAACCTTACAATACAGGCAGTATGCCCGTGTATCATCTCCAATACACGGCTTCAACCAGCCTTTAAATTCAGGATTTGATTCCCACTCTTTCTGTATTTTTGAAAATAGAGTTTAGAGTGAGACATGATGAGCAAGTTAGCTAGATGTTAAGCTTTCACAGAGACGCACACTGTGGAGAGTTAGCTAAATGTTTAAGCTAGATGTTTAGCTTCCACAGAGATGCACACACTGTGGACGAGTCGAGTGACAGGCTACGTGGTGAATGAGGTGAAGAATGACTGAGACTGTATGAGTTAAATGCAGTGAATTCTTTTCGTGTCTCACTGAAGACTAAAGCATTTATATTTACATCCCGCTCTGTAAATACTGGGCGGGGCATCAGGAGCAGATTTGGGCATGCGCAGTTCATTTGCAGTGTGGACGTGGAGCGGTGAGGGTCTGCTCTGAGTGTGAGACTGAGAGTGTTGTGGGGCGGCAGCACCCGCCCCAGAGGCCAGCAACTGAAAAGCGTGTGTGTTCAGAGTCTCCAAAAGTCTCCAATAACACCACAAAAAGTCGCTAGATTTGTCGCTAGTCATTTTTACTACAAAAAGTCTCTAGAGGGTCTGAAAAGTCGCTAAGTTGGCAACACTGATGGTAACAGTATTGTGAATACTCAGCTTCCTAACACTTCTTCTGCTCTAGTAAAATGGCTCATGAAGAAAAAAATGCTCATGTCCAAAACTAGGTGCAATAAGTGCAACAGACCAATGAAAATAGTTCCACGTTCTCATAAAAAGGACATGCTTACATGGTAAGTAATGCATTCTGCTAAATGTTTTATATCACTTAATTATGTTAACAATGCATTATACAAAATACAAACTTATATAAATATAAACACTTGTTTAGGATTTGCAACAGACAGCCACACAAAGGGAGGCCTTGCACCAAATCCTTATTTGAAAGATCCAGAGTCAGCTTGTTTTCTTGGATGAAATTCATATATAGGTATGTCATATATATTCATTCCATAGTCATCTACCTTGTTACCTCGCATTTCCTTTCATGAAGTAATTCATTTTATACTATCAAATACATTATTTTACTATTCACATTGTTATACGTTTTCAAAAATCTAAATGTAGCCTGTATTGATAATGTATCAGCACATTATCACATGGTATCAGATTGAAAAGAAAATATGTGCTATCCATCTGTCACGGTGAGGGAGGCTCCCCCTACCGGTCGCCTCCGGCACACATTAAATAGACGAACAACACTATCCCCTTGTGATGATGAGATGAGCCACAGGTGAGACTGAGGAACACACCCACACCGACACACACCCACGGAACTACACATAAGGACATAAGGACGACATAAACACACGCCCAAAGGGAGGGGTCTGGGAGCTGTACCGTGACAGGAAGTCGCCAGTCTCCTTTACTTTCTCCTTCGTTCGTGGTCATGTCTTGCGGTAAGTGTTTGTCTGCGTTTTATTTGTTACGTTGTTTTGTGTGTGAGGAGAGCCTGGTCACTCACTGCTCGTCCCACCGTGCTTAAATGTTTGTTTATGTAGCATGGCGGTGTACGGAGCATATGACCACAACAGTGCTCTCCTCCAGTGTGTCTGCGCGTGCCTTGCGTTAAGCCAGTCCATTGTCGTTATATGTCTGTGTTTATATATGTGACAGTGGACTGCCGCTAGCGAGTGCAGTGTGCGCATGTCGTTTGTTTTGTCTTGCGTGTTTGTTTTTGTCCTAGCGTGCCTGTGATTTGTTATATGTTCTGTGTAATTCCCCGTATGCTCCTCCCCTCTCCTAAATGTGTTTTTTGGGGGGAGCTATGGAGGGATGGCGCAGCTCCCTGACCTGGTGGAGGGTGTCTCCTGAGCCGGTGGGGCCCCTGAGTTCGGTGCGGAACGCAGAGGAGGCATGCGGTACTCTACTACAGGGGTCACCACCTGCTAGGAAGGAGATCCCTCCCCTCTCCATGAGAAGGGGTTGATATGGTCAGGGCACGTGCGTGTTTTTTTGTTGTGTGTGTGTGTGTGTGTGTGTGTGTGCGCATATATGTTGTGTTGCTCCGGAGTATGCTGTGGGACGAGTCTGGATCTCCACTGGCGATGGGATATTGGGACCGAGAGGCAAGCTCAGTGACCGCTACGCCGGTCCCTATGTAGTTACGAAACGGATCAATCGAGTCACCTATAGGGTGGGTCTGCCCAGTGATCGCCGGGTCTCCCGCTCATTCCACACCTCGGCGCTAAAGCCCTACCAGGAAGGTCCTCTGGAGGGGCCGGGTGTGCCGTCTCCTCCTCCACCACTGCTGCTCGACGATGGCAAAGCCAATAGAGTGCATAAGCTGCTGGACTTGCGACGACGAGGTAAGCAGCTACAATACCTGGTTGATTGGGAGGGTTACGGCCCTGAGGAGCACTCGTAGGTGCCGGCCTCCCAGGTGTTGGACCCCTCCTTGGTCGCCTCATACCACCAGGAGCGTCCGGACCGGCCGGCGCCACGGCGTCCGGGACGTCCCAGGAGGTCTCGGCTGGAGCGGTCCTTGGGGGGGGGGGCTCTGTCACGGTGGCTCGGAGGGAAGGCCACCAGAGGGCGCAGAGAAGGACGTGTTACCAGGGCAACGCCACTCACACGCCCCCTAACAACACACCACTCCCTTGCTCGCAATCACCACAGTATTAGCACCTGTCACTCATTATCTGTGTAGCACTTAAGCCCGCAGGTTCTGTCATCCAGTGCTGCACATTCGCACGCCTGAGCTGAGCTGATGCACTTGATCGCCTTTGCCTTTGAGGACTTCTCCGTTGTGGTGAACTGCCATTCGAAATCCTCCATACCTTGTGCATTTCTCTGAGTTTGCCTGAGTCTTTCTGTTGTGTTTGATAACACTGCACAACAAGGTTTTTGCTTCTTGAACACTGTTAGGTGTTTCTTATAGATTTTTGGGTGCTGAACACGAATATCACATCAAAATTTACGTATCACGTACCGTTTAAGAGAAATCTTCAGTTTTATTTTAATGTTTACTTAATGTTTTACCCAAACATATCACTCCAGTAAGTGACTCATCACCAACAGTTTGTGCTGCTTGGGTATGTCCAGGCATGTATCAGACCAGGTTGGAAGCTTTTCTGTGGAAATATGACATCTTGGGCCTGCCTGGGAAAGTCAGAACGAGCTTGGCCTTCCTCAGCATGCTATAAAAGTGGCTTGCATAAACCGATCCTGCTCATTTGGTTAATACAGAAAGCTAGTGTATATGGGTGCATCATTCTAGTGAAATACAGTGTCTGTATCAATAATATAAAAAAAAAAGTACATTTAATGCTATGGCTGTTTTACTGTCTGGCGATATGTCTCGTCAATGTCGTAACAGCATCAACATTCTGCTATAAGACATGCTCTCCTATATACCCGATTGAAGGTGTTTGCATTTCCCCATGCCAACCTGACCTCCAGGTGAGGGGGTTTCACACAGATATGCCAGAAGAGGGGCACCTTCGGTGGGCACAGCAAGCTGGCGGAGGGCCCTGGTCCCTCCACCCCGTACAAGCAGCCACTGGCATAATTTCAATACTTCCAGGGGCGGCCTGGAGCTCTCGGGTCCGACAGGGTGCACCCTGCTCGGGCACAGCAAGCTGGTGGAGGGCCCTGGTCCCTCCACCCAGTATGAGCAGCCACTGGGGTGGCCTGGAGCTCTCAGGTTTGACAGGGTGCACCTTGCTCATTCTTGCACATTCTGCTATATTAAGTTCTGTTGAACTTAATGGCTCATGGGGAACATAAACGTGATTAAATAGGTAAAAATATAAATGTCTGTTTCTTAGAGTTCCTACGTGATGCAGTAAAAATAAAACTATATTTGTGCATATCCTATAGGTACCTGTCACAATCACCAAAAATTTTTCAGAAAGCAAAAATTTTATCACAATTTGTTGTGCAGTGTAATGGATAATAAATCCTTTGCTCCGCAACCCCTGTCTCCTGCTGTCCCTGACCAACCATTACACCATCTTTAGCAGATAGAGTTATCATCTAATATCTAATATATCATCTAATATCTCTCTATCTGTTAGTCTCTATAGAGACTAGAATGAATGAATAGTGTTGCGACCTTAAAAGAATATATTACATTGTACTGATTTACATACATAAGTAATGGGTAACTTGTATGAAATATCCAGAATCTATCGGCATAGGAACTGAAGAGTGTCCGTACTGTTTTTGGCTCTTTAGTCCCTTTTGCTCCAAACTAAAACACTAAAGCTCAAGAAAGCAAAGAGCCAAAACAGGAGCCACAACTGCTACATGTTTACTTAACATTAGTTAATTATTGTCATGTATTGTTCATGTTAACTAATGCATTACTTCACGTTAGTTAGTCAACACTTAATGTAAAGTGTTACCATTAAATCTTGCATGATTTAAATTCAACCTTGTTCATTCTTTCATTAATTAAATAATATCTTGACCTTATTTAAAGTGTATTAGCTGACAATAGACAGGACATCAGATTTCAACAAACATCTTTTTAATTATCTAAAAACATACAGAGTGCAAAAGAAAAACGCACTGCAAATACACAAAGCAAATTCATCAACGCGCACACTACATTTTGGAAATGCACTGCAAATTCAGAAACAGTAGTTAGCTAACTAGGTATAAAGGTTCTGTTTCATCAGCCAGCATGATAGCATGATGAAATTCACTGATAATCCAAGATTAACCTTCAAAACTTTGTATCACTCACCTTGATATTTTAAGATGTGCCCGATATGAAATGTTACTGAAGCTAGCTGTTGCTAACTAGGCATTTTTATGTTTTGGCTACACTAGTTTTTACGTTTTTAATCAGTTCTCCAATAATTTTCCATCCATAATAACCATGAAAAAGACTGTTAGCTAGAAGACTTTTTGTGACACGACTGTTATCTGGATTGATTGAAAAGTTTTCGATGTTTAATATGTGATTTGACGTCAAATTCATGCTGGGCAGCCAGCGGGCCCAGCAGGGGGTGCTTCTGCAGAAAGTTGATAACTCCATGAAGTGCTTCTGTCAATGAGGGTTAAGGTTAGTTAGAGTTAAGGTTAGCTAGGGTTAGTTAGGTTTAGGGTTAGGGTCTTCTGATAGTGTATGCAACACTGGCAGCCTATGTTTAACTTTGTTGATTTTAACACCACATGATCATGGTATCCTTGCCACTTACATTAAGACCAAAGTGTACTGCATCACACTTTAAATGGTTGTTTGTGTTGGCAGTGTTCGTTAAAGTGGATTGCTGTTAGTAAATAAAGCCTGGTGATATTCAGTCAATAATCTCCCACAGGTTGACATATTTCTACCACTGCTGATATTCTTCTAAATCCAGGTCAAAACCACAGAACATGGTAGAGGAATACTGAGAGAGGACCTAGATAGAACATGGTAGAGGAATACTGAGAGAGGACCTAGATAGAACATGGAAGGTTGTGCATTAGTGTATTGAACATTAGTGGCTGTGGCTGGAAGAAACTTTAACAGCTTTTAAATAGCTTTTGCTGTTTGAACTTATGACAACATTGTCCTAAGTTCAAATAGTAAAACTACTGTGGAATACTAGAAGACACCTTGAGTGTTGGGGAAATGGAATCGTCTGGCCCCACCTCCTCCTGTCATTCCCCGACAGGGTTTGTTTTGGTAGCCATGTGTGTTCTTAGTCCCGCCTTGTATTTTGTATTCCCTGCCCCTCGTTTAAGTAGTCAGGTGTCTCTTGTTAGTTCTGTTCTATTTATCCTCAGTTTGGTCTGGTGTGTTGCTGGTTATTTTGTCTTAGTAGTTGACTCTGTGATATTGTCGTGTTTCAGCCTGTGTACTTGGTATTTCGGTGTTCTGCTTCAGTCCTGTGTTAGTTCGTGTTCTTCTTTGTATTTCTGTTCTTGATAGTTAGTTCTTGTTTAAGTATGTCTCTACGTGTTGGTTATATTTCGTGTTCTGATTCCCTAACCGATCTGACCCAAGCCTGCCTGTACGACCCTTCTTTTGGAATGCCCTTCAATAAATCTCGCTCTCCTCAGTGTTTGTGTCCGCCGTTTAAATCTATGCCGCTCCCGGCGTTACAATGTAATAGAATCTGTATGGTACACAAGTGTTTCAGAGAAATAGTATATTTTGGATTAACTCCTTCATGAATGTTCAGTGTTTACATGGCAGTATTTGTAAACACAATACTAAATGGAAGTCAATTTAAACCATACATGTATAATGTTAAGTCTTTATAATTAAATTATATTGGATGTTTGCATTTGATTGAAGGTTTATCTCAGTTGATAAACACTTAAGAGGTGTGTTGGTTGGGTTGATCATTCTGGAGGCACTGTAACCTCTACCACACAAACATTAAAGAGCAGATGCCCACCTGACCTGCAGAGAGGCCTTTTGGACCAATGATCTCCCATATGCTAGAGGATATATGTCCTGCTGTGGGTCGAGTACCTCACAATCTTACACAGAGAGAGAGAGAGAGAGAGAAAGAAAGAGAGATGAAAGATATGAATAAACATGAAATATATATAGGCCAGCATTTATAAAGAGGACCTATATAATAGTGCATTAGTCCAAATTCAAGAAACACCGCCTCTAGCAGTAAAGTACAACACTGTACAACACTGCAACAATTGGAAGATTTTCTTTGGATTCATCTTCACGTCTCCAATGAGTTTCTATTTAAAAAATTCCATTTTACAAATGATGCACCTATAGGCTTATACCTGTGTATTATTTCATATCAATTTCATACTGATTTGAATTTAGTGCTTTTTGAAAACAGGAAAGTTTATTGTTTAATAAACCAACATTGATTTTTTTACTTTTTGGATCCACCTGATAAGAAACTGTATCATTTAATACATTAAAAATATATAGATTTTATTTAAAATACAATGTATATAAGTCACCAAGTCTTGGTTAAAACCTTGGAAACCTGTGCTTGTATAATGCTACTGCACTGTACTTTGGCCCAGATATCTATAAGTCTAGTTCTGCAGAACTCTGGCAAACATTGTGCTGTTGTTGAGCCAGCTTAGCCAACACCAGTACCACGTGTTTGAACAACAACACACCAGTACCACATGACTGAACAACAACATACCAGTACCACATAGTTGAACAACAACACACCAGTACCACATGACTGAACAACAACACACCAGTACCACATGACTGAACAACAAAACACCAGTACCACATGTTTGCTGCACTTCGGTCAAATCATGTAGTCCTACAGTCAAACTGCACCAGTTCTCAGTTGGAAGCAGCCTGGGCCACCTCTCACAAGAAGTCTTGGACCGGTTGTTCTGGTCTGCACCCAAGTGCTGTGTTGACACCTGCTCAAACAAACTGCAACAAGGGGCTAAACGTGGCAGGCTTAATTTGAATGGACTGAATATAAGTATCTACATAATTATACAAGTCATGTAAATGTCCTTATATGTGTCCTTCATATTCTTCCATATTGTTGTGCAATATTACATTTGACCCCACTTGGCCTCAGACCAGCTTCCTCTGTTGGCAAACATGTGCTCTGACCACCAGACCAAAGAGGCAGCTCTGATATGGCAGCCAGAATACACCTTTACCCTCCTCAGTGTGGTCTTTGTCACACTGCCCTCTCTCAGGGTGTGACAGTCGCCATCACACTACCCTCTCCTTCAGGGATCACACCCCGTGCGCTTCACACATCCCATGTGTCCCTCACTCCATCACCGCTCACCCAGAGTCACACCCAGACCCCTCAGCAAAGATTTACACCATCCTCTCACAGCAGGGCATGTTCCTCTGACCATCGGTATGGTCCTGATGGCCTCACCATAAGATCCCACTTCTGACACCATTTGATAAAGGCACACTCAGCCTTGAAGCTGGGTCTTCCAGGAGGCAAACGTGCTCTGGCCACCGGATGAAAGAGCCAGCTCTCTGGCATGGTGGCTAACTAGAGCATTCTGTGGTCTCCTAAGCGATGTCCATTGTCACACTGGGTTCATGTTCTACACAATGGGTCTACACCAGGTCGTTCTCTTATTATATGAATTATATCGATTTTTGAATGTCTCATTCTCAATCACCTATTTTGTCACTTGAAATATTTGTAAAACCTAGCAAAGATTTTAAGACCACTCAATTATATAATCACTGCACAAATAGTGTGGTCAGAATGTATGCGTGTGTGTATGTGTGTGGGGGGGGGATGGCACAGGAGGTGTTCCAGGCTCTCGGCTATCCTACAGGATGACAGCTGGTGAGGAACCATGTCCTCCAATGAAATCAACAACATGCGAAAGGTGAAAAAGCGTCGGATCCTGCACCTGCCTCTTCCTCCCCACTCCACATTTCTTGTGTGTGGGTTGTTCTTCACCATGTCTTCTGTAAAAGGTCATTTGAAAGGGGACATGCTAAAGCCAAAAGTGTTCTCTGTCTCCACATCGGTAGCTACTAATGTCAAGTCTAGTGCAACAGGAGAAGCAGAATATAACAGGCACATCAATACAGTAGGTGTTTTTTGTTTTTTTAAATAAACTACCTTTATTCAAAATTATTTAAACTGATATTTAAGTACATTTTTTACATTTTATTTAAAACATTCCTATTCTGATGCATATCTTTATGCTTAATTTATTGCTATTTGCTTCTTTTATATTGTATTTCTCAAAATATGTTAAAACATTAAAACATTAAACATCAAACATTGCTTTGTCATATTTCAGTTTGTGACCAATGGAACCATACACGAATGTAAACAAAAGAGCAAAAATCTCCCCCTTCTTCCTCGTGTTGCACTGAGATAGAGCCATCATAAGCTCTTTACATTGTGGTATTAATTTCAGTGATCAGGGGAAAAGAGATTTGGAAGTAACCGTGTCTACAGCAGACAAACTTGATATGGTGGGCTGAAGCGATCAAAAGCCATTTGAGCTAAGATCGTTCTTGTTCATAGCCAAGAACAAATCACTCATAGCCAAGAACCAATCACCCAACAGCACCCCTACCTCCTGCTTCCTGCCAGCAGATTCTTCCACGCAGCATTATGTGGAGAGCATTGTCCAGTGTTCAGCTGCAGGACAAATCCATCAGAATACAAGTTCCATTCTCTCTTGGTGGGGGAGATGGGAAGAAGGAAAGAAAGAGAGTAGACAGACTGAGAAAGAAAGAAAGGGCCTCACAGACTGTATGAGAGAGTTGGTTGAGAGGACAGAGGGCCTAGATATATATAACATGAAGTTTATAACAACAAAATAAAGACATAATTGAGGAGGTGAACAATTATTTCACATGTGTCTTTAGTTATAACCTCTATTTGATTTACTGCTTCATCATAGGGAAACAGGGAAAAATCTATTAGAGTAATGATAGAGGGTAATGAGAAATTAGGGTTTCTAGGGTTTCTATTAGGGTAATGAGAAAATATTTAGGAGGACCGGGTTTGGACAGACTCTGTTTTAAACATCACAGGTTGGTATTTCTGTTTACCCTGCTTGATTTGACTATGACTGTAGCTTAACAAACAACACTGCAGCAGGTAGCATACTGTAACGTCGGGGTCGCGGGTGGCATAGAAGGATCCATGAGCAGGTTGCAATAAGACTTGTTTTTAATGAAAAGCTGAAGGCAATCCACACAACTCCAACAGGAGCTAGAGGGCGACAGCCCTGACCGGGTAGGACAGGCTATCAGGGAGGTCGAGGAACAGGCAAGGGTCGGTACACAATAATCAGGACTATTAATCAGGCGAAAGTACAAAAAGGGCAGAATCCAAATAGACATAAACTGAGACAGGCAAAAGGGTCGGTACACGTAGTTGTCAGTAATACTAGAGAAACGCTTGGTAATGTCACAAGTAAACATGGAGCAATACTTCGCACTGGTTCCAAGAATTTCTAGTCCTTAAGTACTCTAGTAATCATTGTAATACAGTTCAGGTGTATCAGTACTCGGGTGAGGGTGCCCTCTGGCGCTGCTGGGCGGTATGCGACGTTGGCGCCCTCTGGTGGTCCTGGCTGCCAACCGCATCCCTGACATCATCCCCCCCTCAAATGGGCGGCTCCAGACGCCGAGTAGATCGGGCGGCGAGGACGCCCACGAGGCCGTGGCGCCGGGCGATCCGGATGCGTGTTGTGGAAATCCCTGATCAGTGAGGGGTCCAGAATGTCACGTGCGTCTACCCAGCTCCTCTCCTCAGGGCCATATCCGTCCCAATCCACGAGGTACTGTAGGCGACCGCCCCGCCTCCGGGAGTCCAGTAACGAGTCCACCAAGTATGCAGGCGAACCCTCCACGTCTATCGGGGGAGGTGGTGGCAACGGCGTACCTCTAGGTTGACCAGTGGTCTGTGCGGGCTTAAGCAATGAAACATGAAAAATGGGCGCTATACGATAGTGTGGTGGGAGCTGCAGTCTGTACGATACCGGGTTGACCTTTTTCACCACCGGGAACGGTCCCACGTAGCGGGGGTTCAGCTTCCTGCATGGGGTCCGCAGCCGGAGATCTCGGGTGGAGAGCCATACCAGCTGGCCCGGGGAGTACTCTGGAGCAGCTCTGCGATGACGGTCGGCTTGTAGCTTCTGTGCGCGCACCACCCGCCGCAGCCGGACGTGGGCTGCCTCCCAAGTCTGCTTGCTGCGTCATCCACTGCCGGGAGATCCGAGGGCTCCCCCGACCACGGGAACATAGGAGGCTGGAAACCTAGTACACATTCAAATGGGGTCATACCAGTGGAGGAGTGATAGAGAGAGTTCTGTGCCATCTCTGACCAGGGCAGGTAGCGGCTCCACTCGCTTTGCTGAGTGCTACAATACGAACGTAACATCCTGCCGATTTCCTGGTTTAGCCGTTCCACTTGGCCGTTACTCTGTGGATGGTAACCCGAAGTCAAGCTCACATGTATGCCCAGCTTCCCACAAAAAGCCTGCCAAACTCGGGAGGTGAACTGAGGACCCCGGTCTGAGACGATGTCTTCCGGGATACCATAAAACCTGAATACATTAGAAAAAATCGACTCCGCGGTCTCCATAGCGGTAGGGAGGGCAGGTAGAGGGACGAGCCTGCAAGCCTTTGAAAAGCGATCTATTATAACAAACACGCAAGTGTGTCCGTGCGAGCGTGGAAGGTCTGTAATGAAATCGATAGCTAGGTGAGACCATGGCCGATTGGGGGTGGGGAGGGGCTCAAGGAGACCCATAGGTAGGTTACGGGGTGTCTTCCATTCGTCCCCCTCCCGTATACGTACCAGATTGTAAGCACTACGCAGGTCCAGCTTAGTGAATATCCGTGCCTGGCGCAGCTGTTCTATGGCTGCCGGTACAAGGGGGAGGGGGTAAGAATGCTTTACAGTAATCGCGTTCAGTCCCCTATAATCGATGCACGGACGTAGTCCCCCATCCTTTTTTCCACGAAAAAAAAAGCCTGCGGCCGCGGGGGACACAGACGGCCGAATGTAACCGTGCTGTAAAGCCTCCGCCACGTACTCCTCCATTGCACGGGTCTCGGGCAGAGATAGTGGGTAGGCACGTCTTACGGGGGGAATGGTCCCGGGCAAGAGCTCAATCGCACAGTCCGAGGGGCGGTGAGGGGGCAGTAGTTCTGCTTTTGCCTTGCTAAAAACATCCGTGTAATTAAGATATTCCTCAGGGAGCTCTACCGTTCTCGAAATCATAGGGCTTTCTATAGTCGTGGTGCGAACTGCCAGGCTGAGGCATCCTTCATGACACGCCCGACTCCACTTCAGAATCTCCCGGTACTCCAGGAAATCACAGGGTCGTGAAGAGCTAGCCAGGGGTAACCCAGCACGATCGGATGCTCTGGGGAGCGTATGACGTAAAAAGGGAGCTGCTCAGAATGTAAAACTCCTACCCCTTACAGTAAGAGGCCGCGTGTGTTGTGTAACGGCTCCCGTGCCAATAGGTTCACCATCTATCCCCTTGACCCGTAGTCCCTGCTGGCAGTTGACCCGGGAATGGAGTGCTCCACAGCGTAGTGTTCATCAATAAAATTTCCGGCCGCTCCGGAATCTATTAGGGCTGAAACCACAGAGGTACAATTTCCCCACATTATTTTAACAGGTACAGTCATCTTCTTACTTGAGCCTCCTAACGGAAATATTGGACTAACCTTAGGACCAGCCTCCGTTCTATACAAAGCCGGGCATTCCCCTCTGAAGTGTCCGGATTCTCCGCAGTAAAAACATAGTCGGCCCCGTAAGCGGCGTTGTCTCTCAGCCTGCGAGAGATGGGCACGGCCCAATTCCATGGGCTCAGGGGGAGGCGGGGTATTAGGACTGGTGGCTGGGACGTGGGAGATGGCTGTCTTATGAGTACCGAGTAGATTATCCAACCTTATGGACAATCGAATGAATTCTCCCAAGGGGAGACCATCACCTTTACAGGCCAACTCAGCCCTGAGCGTATCGGTGAGGCTTTGACGGTAGACCGTAAGAAGGGCTTGATCATCCCACCCACTAGCGGCGGCGAGGGTGCGGAAGCGGAGAGCGTGTTCTGCTGCAGTAGCTCTCCCTTGACGGAGGCGTAAGAGCTGTTCTCCGGGGTCCCGGCCAGACGCTGGGTGATCAAACACGGCCTTGAAGCACTGTTCGAAGTCCTGGTACGACCTCCAGGATGTCTCCTGACTCGCCACTGCGGTGGCCCACTCTAATGCCTTCCCGGTGAGGAGAGACGTGACGAAGGCGGTTTTTTCCGCGTCACTCGAAAAAGCGGTGGGCTGCATTCGAAAATATAGGGAGACCTGGAGCAAAAAACCTCGACAGAGACCCAAAGAGCCATCATATTTGTCAGGGAGGGCCACCCTAACTGCAGCGCGTCTGCTCGCTCCGGGGTCAGGGGCGGAAGAAGGGGGTACAGGGGTCGGTGGAGCCGACGCTGCCGATGTGTGAGCGAGGGTCAAGACTTGGAGGGTGCGGGATATATTGTCCATCGTGGTGGTCATCTGTTGGAGCATTTGTTCATGGTTACCGAGCCATCTTCCCTGGTTCGTGACAGCCGTCTGTATCGCTGACATACCTGCTGGATCCGTAGGAGGCGAAGTATTCTGTAACGCCGAGGTCGCAGGTGGCATAGAAGGATCCATGAGCAGGTTGCAATGAGACTTGTTTTTAATGAAAGGCTGAAGGCAAACCACACAACTCCAACAGGAGCTAGAGGGCGACAGCCCTGACCGGGTAGGACAGGCTTTCAGGGAGGTCGAGGAACAGGCAAGGGTCGGTACACAATAATCAGGACTATTAATCAGGCGAAAGTACAAAAAGGGCAGAATCCAAATAGACATAAACTGAGTCAGACAAAGGTTCGGTACACGTAGTTGTCAGTAATACTAGAGAAACGCTTGGTAAAGTCACAAGTAAACATGGAGCAATACTTCGCACTGGTTCCAAGAATTTCTAGTCCTTAAGTACTCTAGTAATCATTGTAATACAGTTCAGGTGTATCAGTACTCGGGTGAGGGTGCCCTCTGGCGCTGCTGGGCGGTATGCGACGTTGGCGCCCTCTGGTGGTCCTGGCTGCCAACCGCATCCCTGACACATACTCTTGTCCTGCAGTGTGAGTTTGGACGTCATCGTTCATTTAAACTAACACTAATGTGTGAAACAATAGAGAGATCTTTGGTACCTATAAGATTTCAATAGATTTAATTAACAGTACATCCACATAAAGATGATTTCTTAGGTTGGGTATGACCAATCTAATATGTGCCATCTGACTTAACTAAAACAAGTTTTAAGACCACAACAATATCATTCATGTTATAAAAAAATTGCTCAGCTCTGCAAATGATCTTGTAATTTAGGTTTTTCTTACAGAACTCAGTACTCCCCCCTCTATCAAGTCAGTATTGTGGAATTCTGCTCTCAGTGAAGACCTGGCTGCAATATACTCTTTGCACTCTATGACGTCTATGTGAGGGTGTGTAAGGGTAGGACGTCTCTGTGGAGGTGTGTAAGGGTGTGCTGTCTGTGCAGGTGTGTAAGGGTGTGTAGTTTTTGTGCAGGTGAGTAATGGTGTGGTATCTCTGTGCAGGTGTGTAAGGCCATGGCTACTCTGTGCAGGTGTGTAAGGCTGTGGTGTCTCTATGCAGGTGTGTAAGGGTGTGACATCTCTGTGAGGGTGTGTGAGGGTGTGTAAGGGTGTGACGTCTCTGTGCAGGTGTGTAAATGTATGCTGTCTCTGCCCAGGTGTGTAAGGGTGTGGAGTCTTTGTGCAGGTATGTAATGGTGTGGTGTCTCTGTGCAGGTGTTCATTTGGCTTGTGTGTGTTTGTATGTGTATGTGCACCTCAGACATCATCACTGTATCCCTTCCAAATACCATTGTCATGCCAGTCAAACAAGTATATGAAAAGTAAATCTTTCTGCCTAACAAATCCTATTTTTTCTTATGCAGGGAATCAGGTGAGTCTTCTCTCCTCTTTCTCCGTGTCACGTATAGCTCCATCCCCTCCCCTATCGTGTGCCGTCTGCCCTAGTCCCGCCTTGTTTTCCTGTTTCCATAGTTTCCATGGCATCTGCCACGCCCTTGTTCCTTGTGTCCCTGTCCTTGTAATTATCTGTTCCACCTCTGTCTTGTTTGAATTCCCTGTTTCCGTGTATTTAATCCCCTCTGTTTTGTCCCTCAGTGTCGGTCAATGTATATGTAAGGTAACCCTTGTCTCTCCGTGCTTGCTAACCTGATTCTCCCCGCTTCTCCTGTGTTCCGGTTCGTGTTTGGTTTGGTTTTGTCTTCCGTGTTTCTGATCCATGCTACTCTGTGCCCGTGTTACTTCTTACCTCCCAAGTTCGTCACTGTTTGCCATAGTTGGTTTTAGTCGTTGCCTGGTATGTGTAAATTCAAATTCAAATTGCTTTATTGGCATCAGTGCATTCTGAGTCATTTGTGTGTCAGAGACATCAGACCACACATAATAAAATCCTTTAGCACTGTGGGAATAAGAAGTTCTTAGTGCATCTCCAAAAGGTCCACCATAGTAGGACTCATACTCCAGGTAAGTGCTTAGAACCCACAAACTTTGGTGAGTGTAACAGCTCACCATCCCACAAGTATCCAGCTTGTGGGATGGAATAATGATGTTTCCATTAGCGTACATGCATCTCCTGTCAAGAATACTCTGCCTTCAGCTCTGAGTGAGGAGCTTGAACATGTAACCCTTCCTGTTGATCTTATCCATCGTATAAAGAATGGAAAACTGTTCCAGAGGCCATCTTACCAGACATCACCAGCCAGCTCCAGAAGCCGTCCCATTGGCAGCCTGCCCAGCCTGTCCCTGTGGCCCCGCCCCGGTGCAGTTCTCCAGTGCCTACAATGGCCACAACCCACTGCACTTCCCCTGTGTCTCCAGGAGCCACACCACACTGCAGTTCCCCTGTGTTTCCAGGGGCCACAACCCATTGTGCCTCTCCAAGAACTATCAAGGCTTTTAGAACTGCTTGTTGTTGTGATGTCTTTGCTTTATTCCTTGCCCATATGCCTGGTTATGTTTTAGCCTCAGTTATGGTGTCCATGCCTGTTCCTGTATCTGTGCCAGTTCCCAAGTTTTGTTACCCATTTGGTCCCTGTCCAATTTTTTTGTTGTATTATTGTCACATATGGTCCCACCTCCCTCGTGTCAGTCATGGCTTTGTTTTGTTATCCAAGTTTGTGTGCCTTTTATTTTGAAATTCCTGGTTGTGTCGGTCTTCACACCCATTCCTTGTTCTCCGCCCCTCATCATTACTTTCATGTGTGTCTTGTTTGGTTACTTGTTTAGTCCTGTGTTTAGTCTCTTGTATTGTTGGTTATTGTAAGTTGTGTGGCTTATCTGTATCTTGTTTGTGATGTTGCATCTTGATGTCTTTGGATCCCTTTTATTTAATGTTTCCTCAGTTCTATGTCTTAGTGTTTTCAATTGGTGTTATCTGTTGTTCAGGGTTAGTGTTTGATCTTTGGTCTTTGTTCCAAGTCTGAGTATTGTTAGTAAAGTAATGTTATTAAGTATGCCTGTTTGCCTCTGCGGTTTGTTGATGTCTCTGTATCTTGGATATGTCTTGGTTGTTTAGTGACTTGTCTGTAGTTGTGTATCTAGTAATTGGTTATGTTCTTTAGTCTGGTTGGTGTGTCTTTATTTAATGTCAGTATCTTCTTTGTGGTGTTAGTTGTTTTGTTATTAAAGTAATCCAAAGTCTGCACTTGCGTCCTGCATGCAATACCAGAACGTTACAATTATGTATACATACCTCTGTTTTTGCCTCTTTGGCTGTCCCCAGTCATGTTTTCTGTACTTCTATTCCTGTGTCTCCAGTTTCCATGGTTAGTCCGAGTCCTGTCCAGTTTCCTGACCAGCATTCTGGGTTATCACTTAGAGTACTGGCATGTATGGCTCCTCCCCCAGCTGTCAGTCATGTCTTTCTCTTTTCTGTTTTCATTTCCATAGTTATACCATATTGTTAATATCTCCACACCCAGTTATTGGTTTCAGGTGTTTCAGTTTAGTTTTGTTTCATTAGCATATGGCCCCGTGGTACACCGACCAAACTCGTAACTTAAAACAAATAGCACGTAAATTAGAGCGGAAATGGCGATCTACTAAGTTGGAAGTATTCCACTGTGCTTGGAAGGATAGCCTTATTGAGTACAAAAGGGAACTCACTAAAGCACGCTCAGCATACTTAGCCTCACTGATTGAGAATAATAAAAACAATCCTAGATTTCTCTTCAGTACTATTTCTAAACTTACAAAATATCAAACAGGCACTGAACCTCAGATTCCAGGGAACCTAACTAGTAATGTCTTTATGGATTTCTTTGATAATAGAATAGAGAATATTAGACTAAATATAAATCCTTTTATAGGTAATCCATCTGGTCTGTCATCTGGATTGGCTGATATTGAACAAAATTTTGCATTAGAAGAAACACTTGAAGCTTTTCATCCACTCCCACAACCCGAATTGGAGAAAATAATTTCATCATTAAATTCTACTACTTGCACTTTAGACTCTATTCCCTCAAAATTACTCAAAGAGGTTTTACCAGTTGTGACCGAACCTCTTCTAACTCATCCTTCACAATAGGTCACATGCCCAAATCCTGTAAACTAGCAGTCATTAAAACCCTGATCAAGAAACCAAATCTTGATCCAACTGTACTATCTAGATACAGAGCCATTTCAAACCTCTCATTTATATCCAAGATCATAGAAAAAGCTGTGGCCCAACACTTATGCTTATATCTGCACAGGAATCACATATGTGAAAAGTTCCAATCTGAATTCAGGCCCCACCACAGTTCTGAAACAGCACTAGTTAAAGTAACAAATGATCTCCTTCTTGCCTCTGGTCAAGGTTATGTATCTCTATTAGTGCTTCTCGATCTTAGTGCAGCCTTCGACACAATAGATCTCACGATCCTGCTAGAGAGGTTAGAAAACTGGGTTGGAATCTCGGGTACAGCCCTTTCATGGTTTCATTCTTACTTAACCAATTGCTATCAGTTTGTAGAGCTCAATAATATTCCCTCCAAATGCACAGAAGTGAAATATGGAGTCCTGCAAGGCTCCATCCTAGGACCACTATTATTTACATTATATATGTTACCATTGGGAATAGTTATAAATAAACATGGTGTCAAATAAGGTTACATATCCAGGGGTTCATGGGCAAAGGGTTTTATGGGGCGCTGGTGCTGTCATACTGTCACTGCACATGATCACTCGAGTTTGTTGACAGTGTAGTGGATGGATGCCAGTGTCTCAGGATGCTCCCAAGTCTGTGTTACCTTCTGGTTTTGCCCTTTAGCTAGGCTGTAATAATTTAATTGCCGGAGTCGCTGCCACACTCCAGAAATGTTTAAGACCATTGACTCTGTTCTAAGGGCCCCGCAGCCACTCTGCTTGGAAGATTCCCCTGAAACGTGTAACCACTTTTTGCACTATTTCATGGATAAGGTTGTCATTGCCAGAGCTCTTATAACAGCTTCTGCCTTTGACCCATCTGACACTGCCCCAAGCCTGGCTGTTTTTAAAATTTTTGAGCCGGTGACTCTGTCAAACTTGGAAGATGTGGTGGGCCAGATAAAGCCTTCAGGATCGCCATATGATGCTGTGCCTCCTTACTTTTTTAAAGAGGTATAGGGCAGCAGGTTTTAACCATTATTAACAGCAGTTTGTCATCTGATGTTGTTCCCAAAAGTTTAAACATGCAGTAGTGCATCCCCTCCTTAAAAAGCCTGGCATTGATCCCATAGTTCTGGCTAATTATAGGCCCATTTCCAAGCTGCCTTTTATCTCAGAAATATTGGAAAAAGTGGTCTATGCCCATCTGAAATCCTATTTGGATGAACAAAATATCCTGGATGTTTTTCAGTCTGGTTTTAAAACCCGTCATATCACAGAATCAGCACTTATTAGGGTTTTTAATGATATCCTCCTGTCCAATGACTCTGGTGATCATGTGATGCTTTTGTTGTTAGATCTCACTGCTGCATTTGACACAGTGGATCACAACATTTTAATTTCCAGGTTGCAGAATTAAGTGGGCATTTGCGGGGTGGCTTTGGAATGGTTTAGGTCATATTTGTCAGATAGAACCCTGTGTGTGAAGCTGGCGAATTCAGAATCCTCCTCTGTTCCCCTGCTATATGGGGTTCCACAGGGCTCTATTTTAGGACCTCTACTATTCTCTCTCTATCTGCTCCCACTGGGTTCCATTTTAAGAAAGCATGGCATCGCCTTCCATTGTTACTCTGATGACACCCAGATTTATATCCCGCTGAAGAAGAAGGATGCATTTTCTATTAAACCTCTTCTCTTATGTCTCGAGAACATTAAAGCCTGGATGTCTGTAAGCTTTTTAAATTTTAATGAAGACAAAACAGAAGTAATGGTGTTTAGTCCCAGTGGTTTCTGTGGAGCCCACACCCTTGTGGAATGTATGAGAGGAAAGTAATTTCTAAATTGGGTTTTAAAATGAACTGTGATTTTAAACTGGATTGCCAGATTAGCGCAGTAGTGAGGTCCTGCTTTTATCACCTAAGGCAAGTGGCGAAGGTGAAGACCATTTTAGCACATGAGCACTTTGAAACAGTAATCCATGCCTTTATTAGATCTTGGCTGGATTACTGTAATGCCCTTTATTTTGGAGTCAGCCAGTCCTCCCTCAAGCGTCTCCAGTCGGTGCAGAACGCTGCGGCCCGGCTGCTAACGGGGTCACGTAAGAGGGAGCACATAACTCCCATTCTGGCCTCCCTCCACTGGCTGCCTGTCCATTTTAGAGTTCATTTTAAGATTCTCTTATTTGTTTTTAAATCCTTAAATGGAGGTGCTCGCCTTACCTCTCTGAGCTCCTCCATCTGCATGTGCCCACACGGTGCCTTCGGTCATTTGATCAGCTACTCCTGGAGGTACCGAGGTCTAGGCTTAAGCTCAGAGGGGATCGAGCCTTTTCAACGGCAGCTCCGTAATTATGGAACGAATTGCCAGTTTTTATTAGACAGGCCTCTTCATTGTCCACTTTTAAAACCAGCCTCAAAACCCACTTTTATTCCCTGGCCTTTTATTTAATGTATTTCTTATTCCTGCATACTATTTGTGTATGGTTTTATTTACATTTACTTTTTGCTGTTTTATTGCTTATATTATTTTACTTTATTGGTTTTATTGGTTTATTGTTCTGTGTTCTATGTGTCTGTTTTATACCTGCAGTGTTCAGCACTTTGTTGCAGCCTTTGTTGTTTTAAAGTGCTTTATAAATAAAAGTGAGTTGAGTTGAGTTGAGTTGAATGTATTAAAATATTGGCACAATCGGCTTATACAGTGCTTTTTGAAAGATTGTGAACTCCTTGAGTAGGTTAGACTTTTCTGTTCTTTAACTATGATTCTCTTAAGTTATCATCACCAGGCACCAGCCTCACGTAGGAGTTGGCATCGGCACATACCCTGGCAAGCCAGATCATCTTCTAGGTGCTTTTATGGAATTGTCTTGTAGGAGCATGTAACCAGGATACACAATACAGGTTAAGTATGTAAACATCAATTTAAACATCCATATGTATAGCACACATGCCAGTAAATAGGGAGGGACCTGGAGGTGACCACAGTCATGAGGGCTCACTGAGCCATTGCTTTCCACCCAAATCATTATCACAACAGGAGTGAACGTGTAGCTGAGATTAATTTTGTTTGTTGTGTTAGAATGTCTATGGTTAAAGTGAACTTCACCAAAACCTCATTTTCTGTGGGTCACTGCATGCTTAATTTGTATTTAATTTAATTTTCCGACCATCTTTGGTTCCCCATGAACCTGTTGCAGTTGGGGCATTCAATGATGTTGCAATCAGCGTGAGCACATGTAACAGGATTGTAGCGGATACACTGATAATTATGAGTTATGAAACGGGGCACGACCCTGATAATTCAGGGAAATATTTATTTGATAACTGTAATAGATGAAATAATGATACATCAGTCTCATTACCAAAGGGTTAAGTTCTGAATCCGCACAGTGACCTAATACCATCAACCAAAATATGTATTTACCACCGTAATCAGATTAATGAATAAATGTCCAAGTTTATATACGTGAATCTACTAATCTAGAGTAAATGGGGAATAATAAACAACTACTAACTATTATTTGATTATAACTGGATTGTATAGCTAACGGGATACTTTTCTAACTCTGGTAGGACCAGGGAGGAAAAGAGAGTGTAACGGCGCTATCGGCGCGGATGTTTGAGGCGGACACAATTGCTGAGAGAAGCGAGATTTATTATAAAAGGGCATTCCAAAGTCAGGGTCGAAAAGGCAGGCTTGGGTCAGTGAATCCAGATATTCATCCATTACAAATGAAACACAAAGGCAGAACACGAAGCAGACCAGAAACACAGAATGGACAGATATAACTAAACGCTAGAACAGGAATACTACAGAGAACTTATGGAAAGGCAATATAACAATGAGACAGGAACGGGTAGAGACAGAGATCACGAACAAGGGCTGCAGACAAAACAACCAGCAACAGAAAGACATAACACAGGGTTTAAATAGACAGGACTAACATGGAACACCTGGAGGAATACGAGGGGCAGGGTTACATAACGAGGGGCGGGACTAAGAAACACATGGCTAACAAAACAAAACAGGCACGATCAACAGGAGGAGGAGGGCAGACGTTACAGTATCCCCCTCACAAGCGCACAACACCGGGGGTGCGCAAACCAGCACCACAGACAGGACATGAACCAAGGACAGACGACACTGGACGGGACGGAGAACCAAGGAAAAAATTCGGGGCAGGGGGGGGAGGAGTAACATCACACGGAGGGCGGCGAGTAGACTGACTCGAGGGGGAAGGAGTAACATCACACGGAGGGCGACGAGGACTAGGAGGAGGCACGACAGAAGGACGGTGGAAGACGATGACCAACACAGACCAGGCAACCGACAGGGGGACAGGCACAAACACGGGAACAGACACCGGGACAGACACCGAGACAGGCACAGGAGCAGACAAAAACGGGACAGACACAGGAACCAATATAGGAACAGAAACAGATACCATCACACGGGCAAGAACAAAACCAGGCACAACAGAGGGCAAAAATGACACAACAGAATCCATAGACGAGGGCGGGGAGGGCGGGAAACAGGGAGGGACAGAAGACTGAAAACAGGGCGGGACGGGCGGGACACGGGGAACTTCGCCGGGCGGGACGGGCGGGGTCCGAGGCGCTTTGCAGCGCGGGATGGGCGGGGCCCGAGGCGCAGCCAGGCGCGCTGGCAGTCCCAGGTCCCTAGGTGGTGCTGCGGGGACTTCTGGCGGCAGCGGTGACCCCTTCTGGGTTACGGGACCAGGCGGCGAAGACGACCCCATCCGGGTCTCGGGAACAGGCGGCGGCCCTGTCCGGGTCGCGGGAACAGGTGGCGGCCCCATCAGAGTCGCGGGAACAGGAACAGTGGACAACCCCATCCGGGCCCCCGGCCCGGTCGTGGGAACAGGAGGAGTCCCCCGTCGGGCAGCGTGGGAACTGGAGGAGTCCGCTGGCGGGCAGCGGGGACAGGAGGAGTCCGCTGGTGGGCAGATGAAGACCTACTCTGGGTCGTAGGAGACGTGGAAGACCCCCTCGGGGTCTCGGCAAACGCAGAAGACGTAGAAGACCCCCTCTGGGTCTCAGGAGACGTAGAAGACCCCTCCTGGGTCTCCGGTGAGCTCACAGGCCCTTCCAGGGCCTCCGGTGAGCTCACAGGCCCCTCCTGGGCCTCCGGTGAGCTCCCAGACCTCTCCTGCGCCTCCGGTGCGCTCACAGGCCAGCTGGCCTCTCCTGGGCCTCCAGAACGCCGGCTGGCCTCTCCTGGGCCTCCAGAACGCCGGCTGGCCTCTCCTGGGCCTCCAGAACGCTAGCTGGCCTCTCCTGGGCCTCCAGAATGCTAGCTGGCCTCTCCTGGGCCTCAGGTGCTGTAGCTGGCCTCTCCTGGGCCTGGGCCTCTGGGCCTCCAGAAGCTGGCTGGCCTCCTGGGCCTCCAGAATGCTAGCTGGCCTCTCCTGGGCCTCAGAACGCTATAGCTGGCCTCTCCTGGGCCTCCGGCGCTATAGCTGGCCTCTCCTGGGCCTCCGGCGCTGTAGCTGGCCTCTCCTGGGCCTCCGGCGCTATAGCTGGCCTCTCCTGGGCCTCCGGCGCTATAGCTGGCCTCTCCTGGGCCTCCGGCGCTATAGCTGGCCTCTCCTGGGCCTCCGGCACTCGAGCCGGCCTCTCCTGGGCCTCGGGCACTCGAGCCGGCTTTTCCTTTTGTAAGGCCAGAGCACCACCCCCCCCAAAAATTTTTTTTTGAGTTCTCTAGGGGCGCTGCTGCTGCTTTGGTCTCACCCAGAGGTGAAATTCCGGGTATCACCACCAGAGGCGCAGCAGCAGCGGGGCTCATTTCGGGAGGTGTGGTTTCCTCCACAGCAGCCTCGGAAACCCTGGAGGAACACAGGGGATACAGGATCCCCTCGGCGGCTCTTTTTACGTTTTTTCCACCCCACTCGAGGTGTCAGGGGCTCGCAGGGTTGTAAAAGAGTGTTGTCACATGGATCATCTGTGTGTTCGCTCCGCCTGACCACGTCTTGCTATACCGGTTGCTCCTCCCTGTAGCGAACATCCAGACGGGCAGGCTCATGGCGCTCTTCCGGGTTCTCTTGGCAATAGACAGCTAAATTAAAGATATCTAAATAAGTCTGTCTATCCCTCGGAGAACCCCTTGTACCCTCAGCGCCAGGGGAATTCCTTCCCCGGTTAGTCCGCGCTGTAACACCGGAGATTCTAACCGAACAGTAGCAGCTCGTATCTCGTTACAGCGACGGGACTTACCGGAGTCTCGCTTCCTCGCTGTGTCCTCTTTAGGCTGATCTTTCTGTAATGGCGCTGTCGGCGCGGATGTTTGAGGCGGACACAAGTGCTGAGAGAAGCGAGATTTATTATAAAAGGGCATTCCAAAGTCATGGTCGAAAAGGCAGGCTTGGGTCAGTGAATCCAGATATTCATCCATTACAAATGAAACACAAAGGCAGAACACGAAGCAGACCAGAAACACAGAATGGACAGATATAACTAAACGCTAGGGCAGGAACACTACAGAGAACTTAGAAAGGCAATATAACAATGAGACGACGGGTAGAGACAGAGATCACGAACAAGGGCTGCAGACAAAACAACCAGCGACATTCCAGACATAACACAGGGTTTAAATAGACAGGACTAACATGGAACACCTGGAGGAATACGAGGGGCAGGGTTACAGAACGAGAGGCGGGACTAAGACGCACATGGCTAATAAAACAAAACAGGCACGATCGACAGGAGGAGGAGGGCATATTAAACTAAGAGGGATAGAAAATACTGTACATAGTGGCAAGTTATTAGCACTGGACACCCCAAATTAGCATGTATTTGGCGTCTTACTTGCAGAGAGGAAGACACGTCCGTGCAGAGTTCGCAGGCGAGTTTGAATTGACGCGCTCAAAGGAAGTGCGGATATTGGCTCTTGCAGTTTGGCATGTACACGACACTTCTTGCGAACGCTAAGACTCCACAGAGCTACCCCTTCCGGGTGGCTTCCAACTTTCTTGGAATTGTGAAGAATTAGTAGGACGTCAAAGCGATGGTTTGCCGGTGTTCGGTCAGATTTCCTTGCCTAGGACTACACTTCGAGTTAAATTAAAATCAATAACTGTCGGCTAAACAGAATTAACTTTAACTGAGTAAAAGAAAATGAAATTGATTTAGAAAACTAGATAAATGAGAGCAAACTTGACGACCACGACATAAAGCACTAGGTTAAATACTTTTCTCGAGAAATAAAACGAAGATCTTCTTGGAGGTTGGGATTAAGTTCGAACTTAGTCTTCTGGCATTCCTCCAACTCTTTGTTCTATCTTGAGACAAGCCTTTTAACAAACTTTTAGGGGCATGATCGTAGTATAATTGGTCAACTATACAGTTGACCACTGGGCCTCGATCACTGAATAATTCACTAGCTCTGTCTGGAGAGGGTGGGTTTCCCTCGAGTCTGAGGAAGAGAGAGGGAGTCAACTTCGCTTCTCCCCCCAGGTCCGGTTAATGAATGCCGATAAGCAAAATAGGTGGGGGCATGATTTTCAAGACAAAGAAAATCCCTTGTTCCTAAATGAATTGATTTGTGTTACTTGGCCTAATTAAGCATATACATGATAGTTATACATGAATCTAAAATAATACTACATCAGGATACAGGGGTATCTATATGTTTAAAATAGTGGAACACACAGGAATATATAGATGTGCATGCATGTCAGATACTACAGTCCAATGATACGGGGATATGCATGTCTAAAATAGTGAAAAACAGAAAAATAGATATGCATATGTTTGTAGCAACACAACCGAAGAATACATGGACATAAAATATTTAGAATATTAGAACACATAAGAGTACATAGGTATATGTATGAATGTGGGGTGATGATACAATAAAGGTGTTATGATGGCACCAATTACAGATGAGGGATCCTAAGTCTTGCATTTATATCAGTCACAGATCACTTAATGCCTGGATGTTGTAGGCACAGACTTCATGATCTTCAGAGTTCTTAAAGAGCTGATGAAATGGACACCGGAGTTTTGCGGATAAAGGGTCCTTCCTTTAGTTGTGAGATAGTCAAGTTTGGTGTCTTTGGAATGCTCTCGTCGAGTTGCTTACTCTTGGCTAGATGTTAATCCAGTGTCCGCAGGGGATGCAAAGTTATAAGGATCCCTGAAATATTTGCACCTTTAGGCATGAGTTTAATCAGGAATGTCAGAGGGGTGACACTTTGGCTGAAACCTTGGTGAATCAGATAAGGCTGGATAGTGAGATTTACGACTGAAGGTTCATCCTGGACTCTAAACCAAGCCAGACCCAAATTTGCATTTATTATTGCGTCTCTCTCGCACTCAGGAGATCAGATAAGGTCATGTCTCTAACTTCAGAGAAGGAGACCATTGTGAGGGTTTGAGTATCTGAGTGGGGGCAGATCTAGAAAGCATGTTTTACCTTTCCAGATCCTTACAAGCATTAGGTGAGGTCAGTTTCTCACACTTAGTGAGGGGAGGTCATCTCTGTGGATGGTGGTGAAGTGGTTCTGGGTTATCTCCACTACAGGGTTTTCCCCCCGTGTGCGTCAGAAGCATAGTGGATGCTGTACGGGTAAGACCTATCGTTCGCTATCTCTGAGATTAGCAATGCTAAAGATTTTAGCATCAAACTTAACATAACATCTTTGATGTAAGCTCGAGAAGATGTTAGAACACTAAGCTTAAATTTCCTTTGTCCAACCGATCCCATACAGAGCTAATTGTCCCTCTTTTCTTTTCCCAATGACTGCCTGAGAAATACAGAGACAAGGAGAGACGAGCCTTCCCTGTTATCCACCCTGGGCCTGCCACCTCCTGCCCAACCAGCTATGGATGAATGATCAACACACTGCACTGGCCCCTCTCACTTCCCCGAATCCTCCCCTACTACAGATGCATCTCCAGTTGCAAGTTACACTTGTAAAGCTACTTTGTGACATAATTTATAAATAAATTAGATTTGATTTGACATATAGCAAAATGATAATTCATGGTTCAAACTTAAGTAGACAGTTGGGCCAACATATTGATTCACTTCCAGGTGTAACGCCGGGAGCGACGGTGGAGAATAGGGCGGACACAAATGCTGAGGAGAGCGAGATTTATTAAAGGGCAATCCAAATTCAGGGTCGTATAAACAAGCATGGGTCAGATTGGTTAGGGAGTCTGAACAAGAAACATACCCAATACATAGAGACATACTTAAACAAGGACAACTAGCATGAACAGAACACAGAAGAGAAAACAAACAAATACGGGGCTGAGCAGACACAATACACGAAGTCAAATACAAAGTCAGGCCAAGTCCACACGTAGCCGGGTATTTATAAAAACGAATATCTCCCCCACATTGTTTAAAAAAAAAATGGCATACACACGTGATCGTTTTTAAAAAAGTTTTTATCCACATGAACCCGCACAAATACGCCATTGAGTGTTGTCGTAAACACGCCAAGCGCATAGATGTCAGTATAACATAAAGCTAAAATCTGTGTCAGCCAATCAGAATCCCTCAAAACAAACACAACTTCCTGTTGTCGTTCATTTTCATCAAAACAAAAAAGTCAATACCAGTCGCATGTGTGACGGCATCGTCGCATTTGTTGCAAACGGTGACGTTTGAGACAGTAAAAATGCCGTTTTACAAGTACACACGCATATACTAAAACGGAGTTTTTCAAAATCTCCACTTTGCCCAGAGATTTTAGTTATAATCGTTTTTGGTGATGCAAAACTACGTTTTCATGTGGACAAAAGCCCCAAACGCATAAAAATTTATTCGTTTTACAAGATACCCGTCTACGTGTGGACTAGGCCTAAGAAACACATGGCTAACACAACAAAACAGGGATGAGACAGGAGGAGGAGGATCACATTGTGACACCAGGCTTATATTTCCATAATGTTGGCTCCATGAGAGCCTCTAAAACAGAAAAAAAGTCAAAAAAACAAAAAATTGGTTTTGATTTTGGGGATTTAATGTGTGTAAATGTACACTGGTGATGTAAAATCTGTCATGCTCTGTTTTTTCTGATTCAACAGGGTGTTGTCTGACAAAATAAACAATATTGAGCTTATACCTGGAAGTACTGAAGAGCTCCACAGTATTTTCTTCAAGGTGTCCAAGGCCTCTCCAAAGTGCCACGCCTTTATCCAAACGTGCCACACCCTAATCCAAGATGTTGGCCACTATACATCAAGAGCATGCAACATTTTTTTTTACTAAAACAAAAGTTCTAATACTGCTTATATTCTAATATTTAGTATGCATTCTCTTATTTACAACTGTTTATTCATACTCACAAACGCATCCTGCAAACTGCATCCTTCGTAGCTCTTCTTAGCTAACTTCCGGTTTAGCATTCTACCCAAACAACTCGGCATAACTCCAGCTAAATTAACCTCTTTGTGCAGATGCGCCCTCTAGTGGTCCCGTCGCCGGTACAAATCTGTTTTTCCGCATAAAAATAACTAATAATATCGAAAGTTCTTAAAACACAAGCCCATCACACTAGATGTATTTTTTAGAACTAGTATAACTTACTGCAAACCAATTTTCAGCCATCTACACGCAACTGTTCACGCGAAATCCTGTTCTGAACACACCGCGTTTACACCATGTGGTTTACACATGCAACTTGACTTGCCCTTTACATTGTCCTTTTAAAAAGTCTACGAAGTAAGATGACCATGTTTTGTCGCCTAAAATTAATTTACTATCAAAGCATCAGTATCAAACTTTAAACAGCATATGGAATGTTGGTAAATACCTTTATTTGCTTGCTCATGACATCTTATACAAACGCTTAATCCAAACCTTTGCAGAGAACAACAAACAATTCTTGACCTATCAGCGACATCGCAGCAACGGTCTAAGTAGTCTGCTCGCGAATTGCAAAGCTACATCTGTTTACTTTTGAATTCCGTAGATTTTATTGGTCTGGAGGGTGGTGGTGGTTTTGAATGGCCAGGTGTAAAGGGGGAAGGGAGGGGGGGGCTATCAAGTAAGCTAAGCTAAGATAAACTCTCCAGAGCACACGCGATCGACTCTCTTTGGCAAAACTGAAGCAGTCGTACATTTTGTTAATGAATAATTTGATTGCATATACTTTTGGACATCATAGAAAAAGAAAATGTTTAACAGACTCCCACAAGGTTTATGTAATAGTCCAGCGAGCTTCATGCACCTCATGATGAATATTTTCGGGGACCAGAACTACCTGACACTGCTCTGTTACTTAGATGGCCTGCTTATGTTCGCACCTACTGAGGAAGAGGTCTTTAAAAGGCTCAAGATGGTTCTTGACAAGCTACGCAATCATGGGAGATTTACATGTGAGATATACAGGGTGATCAAAACATTGAAACAGTGGGACAAGCTCAAGCTCACTTTCATTTGCTTTAGCTTGATTGCTTGGAATGCATGGCAAGGCACTTATCCCTACACATTCCTTGTGATTTGAGGTTCAGCCATGAGAGCGTATGCCACATTTAATGCTCAGTTTGTACCCAAAGTATGAGACACCTTCCTGGTATGTCTTTCTCACTGGTGTTCATCAATAGCCTCCTGGATTTCCATAACTGTCCATTTGCTGATGGGCTTGTACTTAAAGACACTGCAGAGGTCTGGGTTAGGACAGTTCCTAATGAACATCATTGTTATTTCTGAGTTCATATTTTTCATTTTGATTCCCTGTCTATGCAAGGGAAGGAAATTGCAGTGTCACGGTTCTGTACATACTGCACAAGTAAGACATACATTATTACAATAAAAAGGGCAGAGGTTACAGAAGAGCTCTCACAAAAATGACATAAAATAACAAGAGTCTGTGTGCATATAAAAGTTTTCTATGAAGTATGTACATACATTAGTCAGAATAAATAGGAGATTTGTCTATATACATAAATGTGCATGTATAAGACATTGCCTCAAAACATAATAGAAAATGGAAAAGCATGTACAGACATTAACAGAGCAGCATGAGTACTATTGCACTTAGAGATGTGAGGTAGTAAGGATTATATATAAAATGTCGATTGGCAGGACAGGTAAAAATAACAGTCCAGATTAGAGCAGTGCAGTAGAGTTTAAAAACTGGGCATGTACGTGTGAGGCCTGGGCCGTGGGTGGTATTGAAGGATCCATATGCAGGTCGAGTGAATACTTTACTTTAATAGGAAAGTAAGACAGGCACGTAATACAAACTCCAACAGGGAGGGGGAAAGGGGATGCGGGCAACGGCCCGGGATGGGCGGGGCAGGCTAGAGAGAGGTCGTGGTACAGGCAGGGTTCAGGCACAAAAAGGACAGCGAAGGTTTTCCAGGCAAAAGTACAAAAGGGCAAAAATCCAACTAGGCAGAAACAGAGGCAGGCAAAGGTTCGATACACGTAGAAGGAATAAGCATACAAAGATAGCATTGAATAAGGCTTGGTAAAGTCACACATAACATGGAGCAATACTTCGCACTGGCATGATGTGTTCCTAGTCCTTAAGTACATATCGTCATTATGAATAAACACAGTTCAGGTGATCAGTACTCAGGCGAGGGTGCCCTCTGGCGTTGCTGGGAGGTATTATTCGTTGGCGCCCTCTGGCGGTCCTGGCTGCTAACCGCATCCCTGACAGTACGAATATAATGGAGCTCAACACAGTTCAGAAAACAGGAGATCGGTGGTATTCCTGCTATAAGGAAACTTGTTGTAGAGTCTTATCACGGTGGTCTGCTCTTTAGATGCTGTTGCTCCCCCAGTGCAAAGGCATTGTCCATAAGAGGAGTTTGTTGAGAGTCCGCTTTTCTGCCACAGCCTGCAGAGTGTCCAGTTTGAGTCCTATAACAGACACAGCCTTCTTGACCAGTTTGTTTATTGCAGTTTTGTTGATGCTGTTGCCCCAGCAAACAACAGAATAGAATATGGCACTAGCAACAACTGACAGGAGTTTAGTGCACACCCCAAAGAACCTCAGTTTCCTCAGGAAGTACAGACGGCTCTGTCCTCTCTTGAAAACTGCAGAGGTGTTAGAACTCCAGTCCAGTTTGTTGTTCAAGTGCACACCACTACCTACACTTCCTCTCCATCGATGGTGACTGGTACTTGTGGAGATCTGTTTTTCTAAAATCCACCATCATCTCCTTTGTCTTACTGATGTTTAGATGCAGTTGGTCAGTTTACACCAGCTGATAAAATCTGACACCAGCATCCTGTATTCAGCCTCCTGTCCATTCCTGATACACCCTGGCTGTGTCATCTGAGAACGTCTGCAGATGGCATGTACCAGAGTTGTATCTGATGTCAGAGGTGTAGATGTTGAAAAGGAATGGTGCTAATGCAGTCCCCTGAGCCCCAGTACTGCACATGGCTACGTCTGAAACACAGCCCTGCATCCGCACAAACTGGAGTCGACCTGTCAGGTAGTGCATAGTCCAGTAGATGATGGATTCATCCACCTGCATCTGCCGAAGTTTCTCCCTAAGTAACACAGGCTGTAAGGTGTTAAATGCACTGGAGAAATCAAAGAACATGATCCTCACAGCGCTGCCTGCTGTATCCAGGTGGAAGTGCACTTTGCCAATGAGGTAGATAACTGCATCATCCACTCCAATGGAGTCCTGATATGTAAACTGCAAGGGGTCCAGAGCAGCTCTGACCAATGGTTTCATGAGGCCCAGCATCAGTCTTTCCAGTGTCTTCATCAGATGGGAGGTCAGGACAACAGGCCGATTTATCATTTAGTTCCACCAGATGCTTCTTCTTGGGGATAGGAACCACACAAGAAGATTCCACCTGACCGGAACCCTTCCTTGACTGCAGCTCAGATTGAAGATGTGCTGAAGTATTCCACACAGCTGCTCAGCACACAGTTTCAGTACCTTAGGCTGAATGCCGTCCGGCCCTGCAGCTTTGCACTGTTTTAGTTTCTTCAGCTCCTTCTTCACCTGGTCAGCAGTGAAAGTTGGTGCACTGCTACTCAACTGGTCCTGAGCGGGGGTAATGAAAGGAGCATTACTGTCAGAGGAGGTGTAAATGTTTGGTATGGAGGAGGTGACAGCCGTTAATGGTGGTGGCTGTTGTTCTGGTGAGGTGTTAAGGTCCGAAACAACTGGAGACCCAGCAGAGGAGAATGGGGTAGTGGGGGAGTCAAGAAACCTTAGAAAGAACTCATTCACCCTTTCATAACTTCTTCTTCTTCTTCTTCTTTCGGCAATTCCCGTTTAGGGGTCACCACAGCGGATCAAACTCCTCCATCTAGCCCTGTCCTGAGTGTCTTCCACTGACACACCCGCCACTCTCATATCCTCTACCACTGCATCCATAAACCTCCTCTTAGGTCTACCTCTCCTCCTCTTGCCAGGAAGTTCCATCCTCAAGACCCTCCTGCCAATATACGTCTCCTCTCTCCTCTGTACATGTCCAAACCATCTCAATCTCGCTTCTCTAACCTTATCTCCAAAACAAGCTACATGAGCTGATCCTCTAATAAACTCATTTCTGATCCTATCCTTCCTCGTCACTCCAAGTGAGAATCTCAACATCTTCATCTCAGACACCTCCATCTCCCTCACCTGTCTCTTTGTCAGTGCTACTGTCTCAAGTCCATACAACATAGCAGGTCTCACTACTGTCCTATAGATCTTACCTTTCATTATAGCCGACACCCTTCTATCACAGATCACCCCTGATACTTTGTGCCATCCACACCACCCTGCCTGCACTCTCTTCTTTACCTCTCTTTCACTTCCTCCATTACTCTGTACCTTCGACCCTAAGTAGGTAAATTGTCGACCTTCACCAAATCAACTCCTTGTAACTGGACCTGTCCACCGTCTGCCCTCTCATTCACACACATGTACTCTGTTTTACTCCTGCTCACTTTCATTCCCCTGCTTTCCAAAGCATACTGTACCTCCATCTCTCCAAGTTCGCCTCCACCTGCTCCCTACCCTCACTACAGATAACAATGTCATCAGCAAACATCATAGTCCAAGGGGACTCCTGCCTAACCTCGTCCGTCAGTCTGTCCATGACAATTGCGAACAGGAAGGGACTCAGGGCTGATCCCTGGTGTAGTCCTACCCCCACTTTAAACCTGTCTGTCATTCCTACCGCACATCTCACTGCTGTCACACTGTTCTCGTACATATCCTGCACCACCCTCACATACCTTTCCGCTACTCCTGACTTCCTCAAACAATACCACAGCTCCTCTCTCGGTACTCTATCATAAGCTTTCTCTAAGTCAACAAACACACAATGTAACTCCTTCTGTCCTTCCCTATACTTCTCCATTAGCACTCTCAAAGCAAACATAGCATCTGTGGTGCACTTAGCTGGCATGAAACCATACTGCTGCTCACAGATCTCTACTTGTCCTCTAAGCCTAGCTTCCACTACTCTTTCCCAGATTTTCAGGCTGTGACTGATCAACTTAATTCCCCTGTAATTACTACAGCTCTGAACATCGCCCTTATTCTTAAAGATCGGCACCATTATGCTTCGTCTCCACTCCTCAGGCATCTTCTGGCCTTCCAAGATTCTGTTAAATAACCCAGTCAAAAACTCCACTGCTGTCTCTCCCAAACATCTCCATGCCTCCACTGGAATATCATCCGGTCCAACTGCCTTACCACACTTCATTCTCCGAATCGCAGCCCTTACTTCCTCCTTGCTCACCTGGGGCACTTCCTGATTCACAACCTCTACCTCTTCTAACCTTCTTTCCTTTTCATTCTCTTGATTCATCAATTCCTCAAAATACTCCTTCCACCTTCCCAAGACACTCTCCTCACTACACAACACATTTCCATCTTTATCCTTTATCATCCTAACCTGCTGCACATCCTGCCCATCACGTTTTTCTCTGTCTGGCCAATCTGTACAGATCCTTTTCCCCTTCCTTAGTGTCCAACTTCTCATACAGCTTGCTATATGCCTTCTCTTTAGCTTCTGCCACTGCTCTCTTTGCCATACGACACATCTCCTTGTACTTCTGTCTACTTTCTTCATCCCGCTGAAAATCCCAATTCTTTTTAGCCAACCGTTTTCATGTCAAACTTTCCTGAACTTCCTCATTCCGCCACCACGACTCCTTGTCTATCTTCCTCTGTCCTGAGGTCACACCAAGTACCTTCCTAGCCACATCCCTCACTGCATTTGAAGTCTCATCCCAGGTACCCAGAACACCACCATTACCCAGTACCAGTCTCACCTCATCCCTGAATTTTACACCACAGTCCTCATCCTTTAACTTCCACCACCTGATCTTAGGTGCCACTCTCACTCTCTCTTCCTCTTCTTCACCTTCAAAACCATCCTACATATCACTATCCTATGCTGTTTAGCTACACTCTCCCCTGGTACCACCTTGCAATCACTAACCTCTTTCAGGTTTTGTCTCCTACAGAGGATATAGTCGACCTGTGTCCATCTTCCCCCACTCTTATATGTCACCCTGTGCTCTTCCTTTTTCTTAAAATAGGTGTTAACTACAGCCATCTCTATTCTTTTAGCAAAGTCTACCACCATTTGTCCTTCCGTATTCCTTTCTTTAACACCATATCTACCCAACACCTCCTCATCACCACTGTTCCTTCACCAACATGTCCATTTAAATCTGCTCCGATAACCACTCTCTCTTCTTTAGGAACCTGCAAAACTACTTCATCTAACTCCCTCCAGAATTCTTCTTTCTCCTCCACATCCTCCTGAGGAGCATAAGCACTGATGACATTCATCATCACTCCAACAATCTCTAACTTTACACAGATCACCCTGTCACTTACTCTCTTTACCTCCACTACATTCTTACTAAACTCATCCTTCAGGATTACTCCTACTCCATTTCTCTTCCTGTCTACTCCATGATAGAAGAGTTTGAAGCCACCACCAATGCTCCTGGCCTTGCTCCCCTTCCACTTGGTCTCCTGAACACACAGTATATCTAACTTCCTCCTCTCCATCGTATCAGCTAGCTCTCTCCCTTTACCTGTCATAGAGCCCACATTCAACATACCAACTCTAACCTCCACCTTTCTGCTGTGCCTCCTCTCGTACAGCTTCAGAACCCTCTTCCCCCCTCTCCTCCTCCTCCTTGTCCCAACAGTAGTCCAATTTCCACTAATGACCTGTTGGACAACATCACCAGTGGCGGTCGTTGTTAACCCAGGCCTCGACCGATCCGGTATGGAATTTCTATTTTTGATCCGCATCATTTGATTTGCCGCAGTTTTTACACCGGATGCCCTTCCTGACGCAACCCTCCCTATTTATCCGGGCTTGGGACCGGCACTAAAATACACTGATGTGTGCACCCTAGTGGCTAGGTTATTCGCCCTTTCATAACTGCCATCGGTTATTGCTACAGAGCTGCATCTCACTGTTTGGCCTCAAAACAGCCCTGCAGTGATTCCACGGCTTCAGGTGACCACTTCCTCACTGTCCTGGTGGATGCTGGCTGTCTTTGGACCAGGGTCTTGTACTGTGGAGTAAAGACCACAAGGTTGTGGTCAGATCGTCTGAGTGGAGGAAGAGCTTTTGAGTTGTAGGCTGCTTTGACATTAGCATACAACAAGTCCAGTGTCTTGTTTTCTCTGGTGCTACATTTCACAAACTGAGTGAATGTGGGCAGACATGAAGACAAATAAGTGTGATTATAGTCACCAGACACAGCGATGAATACGTTGGGACTTTGGTTCTCCACTGTCGCGATAGCCGAGTTGATGACGTCACACGCGACGTCCGCATCGGCAGAAGGAGGAACGTACACAGCACACATGACCACTTTTGTAAATTCTCGCGCCAAATAATACGGATGCATCTCGACCACACACTCAAGCAGATCATCTCCTTCACTGTAATGTGGCCGGGGTTACATCATCTGTCGTTCACGAACACAGCGAGTCCCCCTCCTCTCTTCTTACCGGTCTGATGGTAAACTCTGTACCTGCTGCACTCACGGTACTCGTGCTGTGTCCAGATCAGAGCAGAGTCTGTCTTGTTTGCCAGTGATCGCACGTTGCCCATGATGATGGAAGGGAGACAGGGCTTGTATCTCCTTTTCCTCTCCCGCCGCTTGTTTCCCGCTCTGCACCCTCTGTACGGCCACTGCAGCTCAGCTGGAATCTCTGGTCAAGACATAAACAAAGGCGGTGTCTTCATCAGCGCGAGCAACTGATCCCCCGAGTCGATTAGCATAAAAGTCAGCTAAGTGCAGGCACGGACCAGGACTCTCAGTAACGTCTCAAGACATCATAAATTGTCTTGGCATGGATGTCTGCATCAAGGGGATAACTACTCTTCAGACCTACTTTGACAATGCTCTGGGCTTGGCCAACCAAATGACCTAGAATCACATCTATTTGCTGAGTATAACTACACTTATGTAATTATGCTTCCATCATCTCTATCCATTCTTGTATGTTATGTTTATCAGACCCATCGCCACGGAACATGAGTGCTCTTTACAATCAGACCCAACAACCACATTTAGTCTGGAAAGGTCAAGAGTGGTTCCAGAAGGTTCAGCCCCAGGTGCCACTGAGTGTGTCTGAATTATTGGGGTCTGGCTGGCTATCAACCGGTTAACGACGGAGTCTCCAATTTGGATCCCTAACTCTCCGATTAGCTCAAGAAACTGTTGCGAATTGTCATATTTACTTGTGGAAGGATTTGAGAACATAGGCATAGCAGGCTCCCTGAAGTGAATTCTGGTTCTGAGGGATTACCATAAGATAGTGCCCTGGCCTTACTCTTAGCACCTTCAGGTTTAGTGATTATCCCTCTACCCTTACCAATGACTGGTGTACTGACATCATACCACTTAGGCTCCCGACTCGCCATATTGTTACACGTGCGTGAACCCTCTAATGAAACAAAAAATAAGTTGCAAAGGCTGAAACGGGATGAGAGGAAACTAACAAACAATATATATACACAACTCAAACTGTGTGTGCGGAAAGGTTGCCAGTGTTAATTATCGCTAAACAGTACTAGAGTGTCTCCACCGGCCTCCTGCTCGATGTCTTGGCTGTCACGCTGCTGTCCCCGGCAATTGGCAGCGGCTGACCAAAGGATCTGTGTCACGGCACCAGTTTTATGTAGCAGACTTAGGATTGCGACAGTCCAAGGAGCAGGCAAACACAAGGCAGGTGTAGAGAACTACGGATTTATTCCGTACAGCATCCACTATGCTTCTGATGCACAACGGATACCACATGGGTTTTTAAAAAACTACACTAGCTGTACAATACTGAACTAGTAATGCCCATGTGAAGAGAACAACGAAAAAAGTGTGGCCTGTGATCGCATAGTGTACACGTCTCTGCACTCTCTGCAACTCTCATCACAAACTCACAATTCGGACATACCGGCACTGAAATCGCCAAAAAAAGTAGCCGTTTTTATACGTCGCCAAATTTCGCTCATACATTTTGACATTAAACAGTACATGTGGGCTATGCTGATTTGCGATTATAATTTTGGCCAGATATTCCCTTTTAGCTTCTTTAATGATGTGCATGAGGCAAAACCAAGAAACGCAGGGGAATTGTGGAATATAGTACAATTGGCCTGGGCTGCAATACCTGTTGACCGTTTCCAGAAATTGGTTGACTCCATGCACCACAGATGTGAAGCAAAAAGTGGTTTTGCAACAAAAGATTAGTTTAGGATACTCAGCCAAGTTGACTTATCAAGAATCTCATAGTTTGTACAGTACGTTTTTGAGTTTCCAAGAAAAGATGTCAACGCTGCTATTTTTTTTAACATTACATTTCTGACTGACTTTTTGAACATTATGCTTATTTTTTGAACATTATGTTTCTGACAGCAAAGAATGTGCTGTGTCCCCAGTGCATTTGTGTTCATTAAAGTACAATTTGTTAGAAGAATTTTGACATTTACTCATTTTTTTAAAGACACTGCTATTATTTTGAGCACAACTGTATAGTCACCTCAAAACTGGAAAAAGAGGATGACATAGCGCACTCACCCACACCAATCCAAGTCTCTGTCACACAGAGAAAATGCAGGCTTTGAGTGCTGAAAAAGTCCCTCAGGATAAAAGTTTTGTTTACCATTGATCTGGCGTTTACCAGGGCACTCCTGGTTGGGGTTTGGGCCAGTGGTTCTACGAGTCTTGGGGCCCGGAGCAGCGCCTTCAAATTTTTGTGATTTACCCCGCGCTGGCTGAACCGAGGAGAGCAGGTGCAGTGGGGGAGATAGTCCCTGTCCCTGTTCCATTCAGTAACTTCTGAACAAATATGCAGCACTAATTCTGTACATTGTTAAGGCATGTTGAGAGTAACCGTTAATACTCAATAAGCATGCTTACATTGTAATGTGTAGCCTTCCTCCTGTATCTCATGTTGTTGTTGGAACACGCCCCGTATGTACGCGCTCTCTGGGTTTCTACAAGTTGTTGTTCTCTTCAGTAAAGCGACATCGATTCAGATAAGTTCAGTGTCTTCTCTCTCTCATTTCATCGCACACAACATGGTGTCAGGAGACAGTGGATGAAACCTCGAAAAGACGTGCCGCAATGAGATATAAGTAAAAGAGTACTGAACTGCAAGCCTACACCGCAGCATAACTGGAGAGTTCGCAGACCAGGCGCCCTCGTGTTTAACGAGAATATCGCTGAGAAATGGCACGTTTTCGAGCAAGAATATGACATTTTCATTGCAGCTGCACACGCAGACAATCCGCTACGGACACAAGCATACATCCTGCTCAGTCTCGCTGGCATTGAGATAATTCCGAGAGATCTGTGCTCCACAAATGAATGTCACAATGGAACGACACAAATTCAACACAAGGTTCCAGGGACCAGGTGAGTCCATTGAATCATATGTCAGCGACCTCAGAATCAATCTAAATATTAGATCCCTGTCATCTAAAGCATTGCTTGTTAATGAAATGATTACCGATCATAATCTATGCATGCTCTGCTTGACGGAAACCTGCACCCAGCCAGACGATTATATGGCCCTAAACGAAGCTTCTCCCTCTGGCTACAGATATGTTCATAACCCCCGTCCAAATGGTCGAGGAGGTGGTGTCGCCACAATATATGACTCTGATATAGACATTTCTAAAAAATTCGGCTTTAAATTTAATTCTTTTGAACATCTCATCCTCACTGTTTCAAATGTATCAAATCTGACAACCAACAAAGCATCGCAGTCGTTTATGTTAATTACTATTTACCGCCCCCCTGGGCACTCTCCTGGTTCAGGTCCTACCTGACAGATCGTTAGCAATTTGTACTAGTAAACAACGAATGCTCAGAGCGTTCTGAGGTAAAATATGGTGTCCCACAAGGATCTGTACTGGGCCCCATATTATTTTCATTATATATGCTTCCACTGGGCACTATCATCCGTAGGCATGGTATTAGCTTCCATTGCTACGCAGATGATACTCAGTTGTATATATCTTCCAATCCGGATGATATCACCACTACTCTCAAGATTGAGAACTGCGTCCAGGACATTAAAACTTTATTTTTTTTATTTTCTTCAACTAAATTCTGATAAGACTGAGGTTCTGATTCTTGGGCTTAAAGCTGCTAGAAGCAGCTGGGCTGATATTCCCCTTACCCTAGATGGGTTTTCAGTAACACCTAAGTCTACCGCAAAAAGCTTAGGTGTCACTATTGATTCGGATCTTTCATTTGACACACATATATGCAATATGTCACTAAGACTGCCTTTTTCCATTTACGTAATATCGCCAAGCTGAGACACTCACATCGAATTGAATTTAAAATTATTCTCTTAACCTATAAGGCGTTAAATGGTCTTGCCCCACAATATCTGAGTGAACTCATTGCTTACTACAACCCATCTCGCCCTTTACGCTCCCAAAATGCTGGATTTCTCTTAGTTCCAAAAATTTGTAAGACTACAGCCGGAGGCAGAGCTTTCTCCTTTAAAGCCCCTCAATTATGGAATAACCTTCCAGCTCCAATCCGAGATTCTGACACAGTTCCGATCTTTAAATCTAGACTTAAGACTCACCTATATAATCAAGCCTTCAGTTAATATTCCCCTAGTAAGGTGCGGGGCTCAGGGGCCCCCAGACGTTGAGATTTCTGGTAATCTGAGATGTTGATGCTGTCATCCAGCTGTGTCATGGCATCACTCTAGTTGTGACTGACTTGACTGGAAAGGAATGTCTCAGTGAGCCCTCATGACTGTGGTCACCTCTGGACCTCTCCCTTTAGTTATGCTGCTACAGATTAGCCTGCTACCCAAGACGACTGCATGCAAGCACCTACAAGCACCTGGGAGATGGTCTGGCTCACCGGTGGATGTACTGATGCCGGGGTTGGATGTACCATTGCCGTAAGGGGACATGCTGATGCTGGCTCCTTCCTGAGGCTCACCATCTGCACTTAAGGGACTGTGACTACTTGGCCGGGGAACAAAAACTTTAAGCTATAACTGTAGAACCACCTTTTGTTCACAAATACGGACTGGTGCTAACGGGCCGCCCAATGGAGGATGGGTTCCCTTTTGAGTCTTGGTCCTCCCAAGGTCCCTATTTCCACTCCATCTTATGGAGTTTTTCCTTGCCACTGTCGCCTTTGGCTTGCTCATTAGGGATATGGACCCATACAATTTGTAAAGCTGCTTTCAGACAACATGTGTTGTAAAAAGCGCTATATAAATAAAATTGAATTGAATTGAATTGACTCATAGTGCTAAACAAAGAGGTCCACCAGCTCAAATTTCACTAACAAACTAGACAAACTTCCTGTGACCTATTCATTGAAAATAGACCCCACAGTGCAACCAGTCATCCAACCAGCATGACACATTCCATTAGCCATGCAAGACAAGGTCAAAGCTGAACTACAGAGAATGACCAATCTAGGTGTCATAACTCCAGTATCAGAACCAACCGAATGAGTTTCATCAATGGTAGCAACCCATAAGAAGAACACTGACCACATTCAGATTTGCATAGATCCCAGAGATCTTCATGTGGCCCTGACAAGATCACACCAGCTAATGTGCACCGTTGAAGAAGTCGCAGCACAAATGTCAATTTGCGTTGTTTTCTCTGTGCTAGACGCAAAAAGTTCCTTCTGGCAAATCTCACTAGACCACAAATCATAACCCTAACAGAAACAGAAATGCGCTACGCACAGATTGAAAAGGAGCGACTTGCTGTTGTATCAATTTGCGTTGTTTTCTCTGTGCTAGACGCAAAAAGTTCCTTCTGGCAAATCTCACTAGACCACAAATCATAACCCTAACAGAAACAGAAATGCGCTACGCACAGATCGAAAAGGAGCGACTTGCTGTTGTATTTGCTTGCAGTAGGTTCAATGACTACATCTTTGTCAAGTCAGTCACCATCGAAACAGACCACCAGCCCTTGGTAACAATTATCAGAAAGCCAATCCACACCGCACCTGCACGACTCAAGGCATGATGTTATGGCTACAAAAGTACAACTTTAACTTGGTTTACAAGAAAGGCAAACATGTACATAGCTGACATGCTATCTCGAGCACCAAGCTCTTCCACACTACAAGGAAAATACCTTAGATGTCATGAACATCTGTGATATCTCCTCATCCCGTCTAGAGGAGCTTAAACGGAAGACTGCAGAAGATTCCACGCTACAGTTTCTGAGCAACATCATCAGACAAGGTTGGCCAAGCAAAATGCACAGTGTACCACCCACAATTCGACCATTCTATCCCTTCAGACATAGTTGTGTATAAAGGAATTGTGAGAAAAGGCCACAAGACAGTGATCCCCCAAACACTACAGACAGAGTACACAAAGATTGTGCACAGTGGACACCCAGGTACTGAGTCAACAAAGCGCAGAGCTAGAGGTTTAATCTTCTGGTCCACTATGACCAAAGACATAGAAGATCAAACACAGGGCTCAGTCTGCAACAGCACAAGACCACATCAGCAGAAAGAACCACTACAGCTACACAAGATCCAAGACTTGCCATGGTCAACTGTAGCTGCTGACATCTTTGAATGGAACAGTCACCACTACCTGGTACTCACTGACTCCTACTCAGGATGGTTTGAAGTTGATTTTCTCCGTGACTTGACCTCAGAAACTGTCATAGAACAAGCATTCCAGAATATCCACAATCCAATGGCTTGGCAGAGCGGGCTGTTCAAAGTCCCATTCAACTGTTGGAGAAGTTCAGGCGAGATGGCACAGATGTCTATCTCAATTTGCTGAATCTAAGAAATGTGCCACATCTCTTCATGCACAACTTCAAAGAACACGACTCTTCCAGAAAAGAAGTTATGATAAGTCCAGCAGACCACTGAATCCAATGTGCGCAGGCCAGATAGTGCGCATGCAAACTCCACAAGGTCATGATCGCATGGGCATCGTGAAAGACATTTGCAGTGAACCTAGGTCATACACAGTCCTGTCAGGAGGGAAGGTGTATAGGAGAAACCGCAGACACCTCCTGCCTGTGAAGGAGACACTCCAGCAAGATACAGAAAACCTGCAACCTGTTGGAGAAGCTGTGAGACTGTCATCCATGCATTTTTCCAGACTCCACGTGACATCTATGTTTTCCAGACTGCGCATGTCATCCATGTTTTCCATATTGCAAGTGTCATCCATGCATTTTTCCAGACTCCGTGTGTCATCCATGTTTTCCAGACTTCGCGTGTCATCCATGTTTTTTTTCCAGATTCAGCGTGTCATCCATGTTTTCCAGACTCTGCTTGTCATCTTGTGACGGAGTGAGTACCGTCACCAGCAGAGATAATTTACCTGTTGAGGATCGTGGAATGTTGTTCCCCCTTTGTCCATACAGATTGGACCAGTCCAGGTGATTGTGGGGAGGAGTCGGATGAATTAAAAGGCAGGAGAGATCCGCAATTGGGGGTAGGACCTCTGCGGTTGCTGATCGGAGGGAAGCTAGTAAATGTCCTCGGGTTTCCTTAGATTACGAGGGTGATCTCCCAGATAAAAGAGACGGTATGCCTGAAGAGTATGTCCAGTCTTAAACCTGGGATCTTTAACCATGGACTATTTTAATCTGTTTGAGAGCATGTTGGCACTTTTAGGCTCGGGGTTGTGGAGATATAGATAATAAAATACAAAAATACCAGCTGGAATCTTTTGTCCCGTGTCTGTTTGGCGAGGCCTCTGCACTCGACACGACCATGATACTACCACAGCACCACACATCTGTTTTCCAGACTGCGCGTGTCATTCATGTTTTCCCAGCTCCTCCCCCAGCCATTCCCCTGAACCTTCTTCCTATCTTCTCCAGGCCATTTCCAGGATCCCTTTCTCCTGGTATCACAAATCAGCAAAAGTGGTTAATGCATTCAAGTAAGGAATAACTTCAGAAGCCATAATGGGGGAGGAGGGGGGGTAAATGATAGTGATTTGTATTTGCTTTATGAGTTTAGGAGTTAATCTTGATTTTGAGAGTGACAATATGCCAAGCTGAGCAGAAATAAAAACAATTATGTTATATTGAATTCTGTAGTTATCTATTCTATGATTAAGTATTTATCAAAAGAAGTACTTTGCAAACTTTGTAATGTTATCAGTCTCTTCTTGCTGTCACAACATTGTGCCTGCTAAAATCTCACACATTGTAGCTACAGGTTGTTTTCCTACTCAAGAAGACATGGAAAACAAGCATGCAGCTGTTCAGCACCTGCCCTTGACCCTCAGACCCCAGTGGGCTGTTTTATCTTCCATGTAATTCCAAACAGGAAATTATAGGAAGGAGGTAAAAGATGTGGAAAAACATGACATGTAATATTTTAAATGTAGTGTTTTTTTCTTCTATTGGAGCATTATGACTGAAGAATCACAAACACCAGCTGTGCATGTCTAAGGTACCCTGTGTGCATGTGCCTTAACGCTGTTTGTGTTTAGTATGTTAGTTTAGTATGTTAAGTTTAAACCTTTTTTTAATATGTGACAACCAGATCCTTCTGGGTTATGTTTAAAATGGTGCTGCAAACTATTTTTTACATGTTTAAATAATCTTATGCTGAGATATGTGATGAAAAGACACGGGAGGTTTTTGAAACAAATAAAAAAAATAAGACAGTAAGACAGGCAAGACAGTAGCGTCTGATGTCATGACACATCACAAGAGCTGCTTCATATCTCCAGGTCTTTTGTTCCGACTTTTTCCAGAATGTCTGTGAAAATACACATGTAGGAGAAGGAAGGTTGAAGGGGATAATGGTCACGAGAAGAACAATCCAGCCGATATGACAAGACCTCAAGATTGCATACCTCAGAAATGTCTCTGTTTCATACGTGGAAACATTCCAATAGCTAGTGTTGTGTGCACAAAAGACACACACATGCACAAGGCCAGAGGCTAACTGTAATGAAGCACAATCAAACTCCTAAAACAACTGAAATGTTCATGTCTGTAGTAGACAAACAGACATAACCAAATACAGATTTTTGCAATACTGGTACAAATTTTATTTTTATTTTTTTTTAACAACAGTTAACATGTCTGCAGGACAAAATATTAGACTGTTTACCTAGATTTTAAACACTTTATCCTTTAAGGGGTTGCTGTGGCATTTATGCAAATTTAACTGATTTGGTTGGGACTGGAAGGTTACATAGGTCATTTCATTGGCTGACTCTGTCTATGGGGACTGAAACAGCAGTGAAATCATGGCGTGTGCCAGGGGAGAGGGGTGAAGAGGTGGGTTCAGGGATTTAAGAGGTGTGTCAGAGACTTTGGCAGCACGTTTAAGCCAGGTGGACACCACAGAGCCCCGATCACCTAACACCCCTGTTCTTCCTTTTCTGTTCCTGCGGATTTAACACAGCACGCTATGTGCTAATGACAAATGATGGCAGTGTGATTAACAGAGCAAAGTTGAGCTTCAGAAAACAAACAAATAAAAAACAACAACATACTTTTCTTTGTTAATTCCCAAGAAATGTACCCTTTCTTCTTACAAACAAAGGGAGGGCATTTGTGATGTCTGCTCACTGTTTAGGGTTGTTAGAAGGCACTTGATACGTGGCTTCGGGTGAAGAATGGAACCGTTATGCCACAACCTTCACCATTCTCGGCCCTGAACAAAAGCCAGCATGTGATTTTTCTGAAGACATCCCTCATGTGACCCTGAAAAAGGGAACACTGTGCTGGACAATGACAGACGTGAACATCCCCCTCTCCCTCCTGCTCATTCTCTGCCTCATCCATTCTCTCTTTGCTGTTTTTCTGCTTTTTTCTCAGTCAAGCCAATATGGTGACCAATTAAGGCAAAACAAAAAGGAAAGGTTTGGTCGAAACAGTCTGACCACGAAGCAGGAAACTTGGCGTTACATGTGGCTTCACAAAGATCATGGGGAGGATGTCAGCGAACGCTGTGATTGCGTCAATGCTGTGGGCCACAGCGTTTCCTTACAGGTGAACTTTTAAATGGAGACTGACAGATATATGCTTCCTGCTATTTTATTAAACAGCTCAACCCACGGCAGCCCAAGATCCTTTGCACCACTCCTAGGACGAATCAAATTTGTTTGTGGAAGATGACATGGCAACTTTCAGTCATGCCTTCAACCTGGGGACTATTATCTCATGTTGTGTGGCAGAGTTCAGATCGGGTTCAAGATCTTCCATTTGGAATTTCAAGGACAAACACAACATACAAAAAGCGAATTATCAACTCACTAATGATTGGGCTTGTACAATAAATGCAGAATTGGTTTAAATGCTAAATACTGCATGCTCCAGGGTGACCTGCAGGGTGAACAGGATACCACCAAATGTGCCAAATAACATTATTTTTAATCTCGCCTGTTTTGAAAACACATTGTCCTTCCAGCATTCTCTCTGAGTGAGATGTTGACTTATTTAGACAGATGAAGTCAAAATATTGCTAGTCTTAGTTCCATCTTGAGATGTATAACACTAAAAGCATCTGTTAGGCCACTCTTATCAAAAAGCAATAATTTGGTCATTACTGTAGTTTACATGTAAGACTCTCTGTATATTTAATTTATAACACATTTATATTAGTATTTGCAAATAATGAATTTGTGTGTGTGTGTGTGTGTGTGTTTGTGTGTGTGTGTGTCTTCTAGATTCATTGATTTAAATTTATCCATTTTCTTTTCTGCATCTTCTCACTCCTGCTGGAAAAAGTAGCATCAGTATTCCCCTGGCAAAGGAACAGGTCTGTGGGACATGCTGAGTCAGGGTTCCCAACCTACTGACGATGTTACCTCTGTACCCATCCGTCTACGGTCATATTCAATTTATATGGAAAGAAATATAAAAAAGGAAGGTATACAAACCCCAAGTCTCACATCCCCTTAACAACCATACACATCAAATCAATATCAGTTTCAATGACATAAAGGTTTAACTAATAAATAAATATGCATGAATCAAATGGACTCTGTTAATATACAAAACAGAACTTTTATTTTCTTTTTAAGAATACTTGTGTCCATCACTCTTCTTCCTTCCCTTTAAGGGAGGAAGTCCAGGATGACTAGGACAGCTGCATATTCAGGATGATCCTCAGTGATGTCATCCTCTGCATGGAGACGCCGTGTCTGCCAGTCCCACAGTAAGAACGAGAGGTTGAGAGGGAGGGAAAGAGCACAGCTAGGGGTGTATTTTCCATTTCTTCTGTCTGTGGGTGGAAATGTAGCAGAAACAGATGGTGCCTTCCGTTAAAGAAGAAAAGAGAAATAGGAAAAACATTTCAATCTAAATGCATTCTGCTGATTTTAAAGAGAAAGACACTGGGTACTATTCAAAGAAATACCAGTTACGGGGAATTTGGGGCCTTGGAGTAAGAAAGAGGTACAACACAGCAAGTTGGACAATGCTGAGGTGTTGATCACTATGTTTACAACAGCGAATCATATTTCTAAAGTGGTTTTAGAAAAATGTCTAGGCTTAGGGTTAGATGTCTAAGGTTAGGGTTAGATGTCCAGGCTTAGGGTTAGATGTCTAGGCTTAGGGTTAGATGTCTAGGTTTAGGTTTAGACTGCACATTGTGAGGCTCTTTCCCCACCTCTCTCTCTCTGTTCTCAAATCTACTCCAGCTCTGCTTTTAGCAGTATTGAATAACTCTATTTGCCTGGATCAAGTGAGACCATTCACATATATTTGTTTGATGTCCCATTCAGCAGTAACATCAAAAAATAATTCGCTAAAGTCCGACCAGGCAATGGCCAAGCCTGAAAAGTTTCTGCTTCATTTTACTAGGACGCTTGAATGCTAAACATGTTTAAGAACCCTGAACAATGCTCCTTCCCAGGAGGCATTTAAGGCTAAACGAGGTTAAAAGCAAGTTTTGTTGTGCCAGACAATGGTGCTGTATGTAACAATACATGACTCTCCCTTCATATCTGTGTGTTCGCTATGATACAACAGCTTTCTTCCTCCTTTGTATATTTTTTGCCACTCAGATCTACTCTAGAAGGCTATGTGACAGACAAATCAAGGAACCAGGAGTGCAAAGCTGATGTTCAGAAATGTAACCTTGCCAAAGGGTCTCTACCCCCTCAACACACTCACACACATGCAGACACTCACAAAAACTAGCTCTTTGTGTATTGAGTGAATCAAATCAATGCAAAATGTTGGCACTTTTAACAGGACAGTGACCAGGAAGCAGGCTGCGTCCTATAGCTCTTCCTGCATGATTGACACTTGAAACGTGCGAGCGGACAGAGCCGGGGGCGCTGCTCGACGCTTGAAGTCTCTGCTGGGGATAACAACTGGTGACATCTGCAGAGGCTCCGACACAAAGGCAGTTGAAAGCCATGTTTGTTGCCTTAGTCTGCTCAGATCTTCCTGCTTTTATGGAGCCACCCCTCCCCCCACTCCACTTTAATATTATGATTCAGCACCTGGCTCTTTTGAACCTTGCTAGAAAACTTCAAACGAGGGGGTGGCATTAGGCAACATGAAATAGGTGTGCAGGCCTGGTTGGGGGTTTGGGCACTAGACAGTGGGGTGCTGGCTGAGTGCAGGATTGGGGAGGTCTGAGGTGCAGCTCTTTAATTTGTCAGCTCTTTTGGGTCATTGTGAGCTACTGCCAGTCCTGGGGCATCTTCACAACCCTGACATCATTGATGGTTGTGCAATTACTAATATATAATGCAAGCAATATATTGATAGCATAAACCCCGAGTTTTAGCAGCTGAGAAGCATGTGCAAACACAGAAATACAAAGAACTTCATATGAAAACTTTGTTCAACAGCAGAGTTATAAACATACATGGTATGTCCTGCTTGTGTTTCCTTTTTCTTTTTCACACTGTCAATTCCACCAGATATGTGCCATGGACAGCAAACATATGTGCAAGTATCAGAAGCAATTGAACTTTCAGTTGAAACTTTTTTCATTTTCAGGCACATAAGAGGTAAAAAACATTTTGGTGAAAATATCCTTTCTGTTGGCAGGCGTGATCATGGTCTTCTAAATCTGCTGTGACTGGCAACCAGTGCCCAGTGCTGACCACAAAGGCTCAGTCTAACATTGAGTCAAGGACACTTAATGTACGCTGAAGCACAAACAAGAGAATGGTGAGCATGCCAGAGCAGACCTAACCCGGAGCCCAGACATCAAAATGCAGGTTGGAGATTTGACATTCCTGCAGGCACTAAATGCCTCGCCAGTGATTTGGGGGGTTCTGGTGGGAGGGGAGGGGAGAAAAGTCAATACCCCCCTCCTGTTTCTAAACGCTTGCTATCTGATGTGCAGGGGTAATGCAGATCTGATTCTATGGTGACAAAAGAGCTGTTACAAAGACTTCGAATCTCTCTCTAACTCTCTCCCTCACTTTCTCTCTCCTTTTCCACTTTCTCATAAACTCTCACTCCCTCTTCTCATTCTGTTTTGTGTGTGTGTGTGTGTGTGTGTGCACCAGTGTTCAAGCCCTGTGATGATAATAACGACAGTGGGAAAGATTATCACAGTCGGCCGCTCTTGAACTTCAAGGTTAAAGGAGCAGAGCAATTGTGCCTTTGTGTTTACCAAAGAAAGGCTAATGATGAATTAATTAGCGGTGGACTGTGTCTATTCCTCCTGCCCTATCTGGACACCTTTCACTTGCACAGAAAAACACTTTCCACCAGAAGAACCTTAGAGTAATTGCATTTCATTTATGCACACAAAATTATTAAGTAAATATTCATGTTTAGGGATCATAGCTTTTAATTTATTGGCTTATTAATGTATTCATTCATTTTCATAAGTTTTAAATACAACGTAACATAGCATTACAGTTTAACTTTACATTTTTACTTATAATGTATTATTATTTTAAATTTCTTATTTTCTTGCAAGTGTAATTGCTCTGAGGCTCATATTTATTGTGATCGTTTAACAATCTTTAAACTAGAAATGATGGAGCTAAGAGGACAAGTTTCATGGCGCAGCTCCCGGACCCCTCCCTTTGGGCGTGTGTTTATGTCGTCTAAGTCCATATGTGTATTTCCATGGGTGTGTGTCGGTGTGGTTGTGTTCATCATTCTCACCTGTGGCTCGTCTCGTCATCACAAGGAGATAGGGTTGTTCGTCAAATTAATGTGTGCTAGCGCAGTGTCCCATGCTCGTCTTTGTTTGAGTCGCTTTAAGTGTTAATTTAAGTGTAAATTCAAAATTAGTTTGAATGTGCATTAGCGCCTTTTGTGTTATATGTTTAATAAAATCGTCTGTGAAAAATGACGCTCGACTCCGCATCCTCATCCTCTCGCCACCGTGACAACAAGTGTGTGTATCAAAGAGGACAAGTGTGTGTATCAAGCAAGCTATGACATTTCTTTGTTCTTTTAATGAAGTAGGTAATGTTATCTGGGTTAGGATTAGTGTTAGAGTATAGGATTAACCCTAATCCTAACACTAATGTTATCTGGGTAATAGTGTTAGGTTTAGTGTGTAGGACTAACCTTAATCCTAACCATACCCCTAATGTGACCTGGGCTATAGGGTTTGTGTGCCAGATTAACCCTAATCCTAACCCTTAACCTAATCTTACCTGGGCCATAAAAGTAAACTAAGGAAACTGTTTGTGTGATACCAAATTTGACTATTCATATATAAACCAGCTCAATTCAGAATTCAATTGTGAAGGTATGGTTCAAATATTTTAAGAAGCAGGCAGGGTTGAACTGGAAAATAATAAGAAATATAATTAAAACAGACAATAAATCAATAAATATTTTCTATTATGCTGCATTAATGTATATTTAATACATTTTCATACTTTTTAATAACAAGTTTGAAAACTTTAAATAAGGTGGATATGTGTTTAGGTGGACGCGTGATTATGTGGACATGTGCTAAGTGGACATGTGATTAGGCAGAGACGTGTTGACACTTTTTTAGGTGTCTTACATGGCTAAATTTCAACTGGACAGCGTTTCTGAAAAATCTTTAAAATACGATAAAAAAAAGAATTTAATATAATACAATTATAACTTGCTGTCTAATTATTTTAGCATTATAATAAGGATTATAATATATTATTATTATTATTGTTATTATTATTATTATTATTATTATTATTATTATAAGGATTATAATAAGGAAAATGTGTCTACACAACATCTTTGGGTTATACACAATTACACACATGGAGACACTGGATATATGAAATCACAGATAATACACAATCCACACATAGATATCCTGCACATAAAGTCAAAGTAAATTTGACTTATTTGGTACTTTTTACAACATGTAGGATTACAAAGCAGGATTACAACAAAGCAGGATTACAAGCACATGGGTCCAGATCCCTAATGAGCAAGCCAGGGGCAACAGTGGCAAGGAGAAACTCCCTATGCGGATTAGGAAGAAACCTTGGGAGGACCAAGACTCAAAATATTATAGTTTTTATTTATGGGACATGACTATCATAGTTTGTTGACTTTCATGTATAAAACAAACTTTAAGTGTATAACTAATGTTTGTTTTAAACTAGATGCACTACATATAAAAGACCTGCAAAAACAAACACTAATCCAGTAACTACAATTGCCATTGTTGAAAGGAAGCATATAGGAACACAGTGTTTAGATGGATGAAGTGGTCAAGAAGAAGAACTTAGAAAAGAAGTGACATTAAAGCCTCCTTTCTCTCACTTTCTTTCTCTCTCAATCCCACTCACTGTTAGTTCAGCCCTGGGCTATTGCTAACCTTCACTTCCCTTTGCCTTAAGGGCCCTGAACAGTGCTGTGAAATGTAAAAAAAAAAAAAAAACTTGTTCAGTTTAACAGCATCTGCTTCGTTTGTTGAAAAAAGTCAGGTTTGTTCAGATTTTTGTTTGAAGAAAGCAAAGGTAATTAGTGACTCAAAGTATGAAAAGAAGAACTGAAGCTTTGGTAAATATATCTTTTGGTATCAACATTTTATTTAGTCAACTGAAAAATCTATATGTTAGTGAATGAAGAAATTTAAGTGTTTTGTGTCACTAAAAACATAAAAGACAAATGATTAATTAAAATTTAAATGAATAAAAATGAGTTGCTGCATTTTATCAATGTGAGAAGTGTTGGAATTCTTCTGGAAGACTTTTAGTAGCATTTGTGTGCTTCCAGTCTCAGTGTCAATGGTTAAGACACTTTAATAAGCTCTGTTTAAATAATTGATTTTCATAATACATTTTTCCTACTAGCTAAAAGTTAAACATTTCACTAAACAAAGAAAATTTTACAATGTTTACTGCTGCCCCATCTCATTTAAAAGGGTCACAAGGTCAAACTGATCAAATTTAATTCAGTGAACATTCCACCTATCAGAAGGGGCTGAAAGTTTCTCAGAAGAAGTGTGAATGTTTCTAGTTTACTTGTCATGTGCAGAGAGTCAAAGTCTGTGATATCGTGTGAAGCTCAGGTGGGCAGTACAAAATGCCAAATATGAATACACAGTTGATGAATATGAACATGATGATTAAAATCTGTTTGTGAATCAAGTGATTGTGAAGATAGCAGTGGTTGTGTGTCTGATTGGTGGAGGGACTGGTGATTGAGGGGCTGGATGTGTCTGATGGGATGGAAGAGGGTGAATGGAGCTGTGAAATGACTATCTTAATCATTGTGGAAATAATGAGAAAGCAAGCATGTCAATGGTGGATAGGAGTTTGAAATAAAAACATAGGAACGAGAGTGGCTGGTTTCCCAGCCACTTTGAGATGAGGTGCATCCTGACTGTGTGACTACTACAGGATGCAGAAGTACTGAAGGGGAGAAAGAGTATCCTTTGGTATTCTGGAGCATAACCTGAATCTGAACACAACTGCTATCTGTAGAGCTACATCCCAGATCTTCCTGTTCTGTGATACACTCCAGCAAGTGTTGAATTTAGAGGCCATGACTACCTAACCAGTTCATTTGTTTCAAAGTGTTAGCAATTCATGTTTGTCAGTCAGTCAGTCTTATAATAATTTAGTTTCTTTTTACTTTTTTTACTTTTTACTTTTCCTTTTTTTTTAGTTTCTTTTTTACTAATCAAACTCCACAGGGGCAGGGGTCCCGCCCCTGAATCAGCCACTGACAGTTTGTGAGTTTTCTGCCTGAAAGTAGCAAAGAATGTGAGCTATAAATCTCAACAAAATTCCTACAGACACGTTGGACCATGATTTTAGTATGTAAAATGTCAAGTCAAGTCAAATTTATTTATATAGCGCTTTTTACAACACATGTCGTCACAAAGCAGCTTTACAATCGTATGGGTCCAGATCCCTAATGAGCAAGCCAGATGCGACAGTGGCATGGAAAAACTACCTAAGATGTCAAGAAACCTTGGGAGGACCAAGACTCAAAAGGGAACCCATCCTCCATTGGGCGGCCCGCTAGCAATGTCCACATTCACAGGTCAAGTATAGTCCAGATATATTCCAGGCCGAGTAGTCACAGTCCCTTCAGAGTCGATGAGCCTCAGGTGGGGGTTGGCATCAGCGCGTCCTCTTGCGATAATGGCACATCCAACCACGGCATCGGCACATCCACTGGCAAGCCAGACCATCTCCTAGATGCTTGTATGGGGTGGGTAACGGGAAAGTCTTTCCTTGTCCCGGTATTTCTCGGGCAGCCATTGGGAAGAAGAGGGGCAATTAGTTCTATATGGAATATGTTAGACAAAGTAAATGTAAACATTTCTGGAGTGTGGCAGCGACTCCGGCAATTAAATTATTACAGCCTAGCTAAAGGGCAGAACCAGAAGGTAACACAGACTTGGGAGCATCCTGAGACACTGGCATCCATCCACTACACCGTCGACAAACTTGAGTGACCGCGTGCAGTGATAGGATGACAGCACCAGCGCCCCAGTTTGCCATAAAAACCCTTTGCCCATGAACCCCTGGATCTGTTACCTTATCTAAAGGGGCACATTAATTACCAAATGCTAGATCAAACAAGTAAGTTTTCAACCTAGACTTAAAGATTGAGACTGTGCCAGAGTCCCGGACACATTCTGGAAGACTATTCCATAGTTGGGGGGCCTTATAAGAAAAGGCTCTTCCCCTGCTGTTACTTTATTAATTGATGGAACTAATAAGAGGCCAGCACCTTGGGATCGTAGTGGTCGCGGGGGTTCATAATAAGAGATAAGCTCTTGGAGGTAGTCAGGAGCAAGTCCATGCAGTGCTTTATAAGTCAATAGAATAATTTTAAAATCAATACGGAATTTTACTGGGAGCCAGTGCAGGGCCGATAAGACTGGGCTGATATGTTCAAATTTCCTAGTTCTAGTTAGAACTCTGGCTGCGGCATTTTGAACTACTTGAAGTTTATTTATATTCCTATTTGAGCATTGAGTTACAATAATCTAATCTGGAGCTAACAAAGGCGTGTACTAATTTTTCTGCATCATGGGATAATGCATTTCTTAACTTGGCAATGTTACGGAGATGTAGAAAAGCTATCCTGGTAGTATTATCTATGTATTTATCAAATGATAGGTCAGAGTCGAATAAGACGCCGAGATGTTTGGCTACCGAGCCAGGAGTAATGGGTTAATTTGCAAGATTTAACATTAGATCTGGTATTTTCTGTCTTGTGGCCTTTGGGCCCAGAAGGAGAACCTCCGTTTTGTCACCATTAAGGTGGAGGAAGTTTAGCGACATCCAACATTTAATATCACTTACGCAGGCCTCGATTTTTCCTAATCTGGATTTGTCATCAGGTTTGGCTGATATATAAAGTTGGGTGTCATCTGCATAGCAGTGAAAGTTGACACCATGTTTATTTATAACTATTCCTAATGGTAACATATATAATGTAAATAATAGTGGTCCTAGGATGGAGCCTTGCGGGACTCCATATTTCACTTCTGAGTGTTTGGAGGAATATTATCGAGCTCTACAAACTGATAGCGATTGGTTAAGTAAGAATTAAACCATGACAGGGCTGTACCGAGATTCCAACCCAGTTTTCTAACCTTTCTAGCAGGATCTTGTGATCTATTGTGTCGAAGGCTGCACTAAGATCGAGAAGCACTAATAGAGATACATAACCTTGATCAGAGGCAAGAAGGAGATCATTCATTCATTATCCGTACCGCTTATTCCCGCTAGTTGGGGTCACAAGGGGGCTGGAGCCAATCCCAGCATCTCCGGGCGAAGGCAGGGTACACCATGGGCAGTTTGCCAGTCCACCACATGGCCAACACGCACACACACACGGGCAATCTAGAGTGACCAATCAACCTAAGATGCATGTCTTTGGACTGTGGGAGGAAACCGGAGTACCGGAGCAAACCCACACAGGCACAGGGAGAACATGCAAACTCCACACAGAGCAGCCCAGACCGAGAATCGAACCCAGACCACCTTGCTGTGAGGCGACAGTGCTAACCACCACACCACCATGCCACCCAAGAAGGAGATCATTTGTTACTTTAACTAGTGCAGTTTCAGTGCTGTAGTGGGGCCTAAATCCAGATTGGAATTTTCAAATATGTGGTTCCTGTGCAGATATAAGCATAAGTGTTGGGCCACAGCTTTTTCTATGATTTTGGATATAAAGGATACGCTCGACATGGCTCTGTAATTAGATAGTGCAGTCGGATCAAGATCTGGTTTCTTGATCAGGGGCTTAAAGACCGCTAGTTTACAGGATTTGGTGTAACGTCTGGCTCCGCCCTCCTCCCCTGGTTCTATGGTTACGCTTCTGTTTGTCACGCCCAGTCGTTATCGTCCTCAGCTGTCTCTTGTCTCTCGTCTCATTGTGAGTAGTATTTATATTTCTTGTGTGTCTCTAGTCCCTCGTCGGTTATTGTGAATGTCAAGGTCCAAGTATTCCCGTGTTGTTACGTCTCTCTCTAGTTTGTTCAGTCTGTTAGCTCCGGTTCAGTGTTCATGTATTGTCCTGGCATCTAGGTTTGTGTCTCGTTCCTATGTTTCGTTATGTTACTTGGTGTTTCTGTATTGCAGTGTCTTCTACAGTTGTGTCTAATGTTTAACTACCTGGTCTTCCCTGTGTTTGTGTTCGTTAGAAGAGGTTCGGTCACAACTGGTAAAACCTCTAGTAATTTAGAGGGAATCAAGTCTAATGTGCAAGAAGTAGAATTTAATGATGAAATAATTTTCTCCAATTCTGGTTGTGGGAGTGGAAGAAAAGCTTAAAGCGTTTCTTCTAATGCAAAATTTTGTTCAATATCAGCCAATCCAGATGACAGACCAGATGGATTACCTATAAAAGAATTTATATTTAGTCTAATATTCTCTATTTTATTATCAAAGAAATCCATAAAGACATTACTAGTTAGGTTCCCAGGAATCTGAGGTTCAGCGCCTGTTTGATTTTTTGTAAGTTTAGAAATAGTACTGAAAAGAAATCTAGGATTGTTTTTATTATTCTCAGTGAGGCTAAGAATGCTGAGCTGCTTTAGTGAGTGCCCCTTTGTACTCAATAAGGCTATCCTTCCAAGCACAGTGGAATACTTCCAGCTTAGTAGATCGCCATTTCCGCTCTAATTTACGTGCTATTTGTTTTAAGTTACGAGTTTGGTCGGTGTACCACGGGGCGAGCTTTTTAAATCTGGCCTTTTTATATTTCAGTGGAGCTACTATATCTAGAGCTGATCTACAGGTATTCTCTAAGCAGTCGGTTAAACTATCTCTAACTCCTCTGCATCTGATGGCGAGAAGGCTAAAGTAGTAATCTGGGAGGGTTTCAATAAACTGTGTTGCGGTTGACGAGTTTATCGAGCGTTTTAAACAATGCCGAGGAGACTGCCGGGTATTCAGGTTAAGATGTAGCTCGAATGAGACTAGAATGAGACTAGAAAATGTGAACATTAAACTGTTTTTTCTTTACAATAACAATTTATAATTTACATCTGAAAACACCAATTGTTGTGAATTGTTAAGTCAGGTTTCATGTGTGGGTAGACGTTTTGTTATAATATGCTGAGGCATTAATTCTTTACTATTACAGCACTTCTTTACTACACTGTCACATTACAACACCTCTTTACTACACTGTCACATTACAGCACCTCTTAACTACACTGTCACATTACAGCACCTGTTAACTACACTGTTACATTACAGCACCTGTTAACTACACTATTACATTACAGCACCTCTTAAGTACACTGTCATATTACACCACCTGTTAACTACACTGTCACATTACAACACCTCTTTACTACACTGTTTCATTACAGCACATGTTAACTACACTGTTTCATTACAACACCTGTTAACTACACTGTCACATTACAGCACCTGTTATTTACACTGTCACATTACAGCACCTGTTAACTACACTGTTACATTACAGCACCTGTTAACTACACTGTTACATTACAGCACCTGTTAACTACACTGTTACATTACAACACCTCTTTACTACACTGTTTCATTACAGCACATGTTAACACCTGTTTTGTCACATTATTTTTTGTCACATTACAGCACCTGTTCATTGCTTGCACCTGTTAACAACACTTTATTTTTTTAAAACCATTTTTAACATTTGTATTTTTTCTCTGTTCATTGCTTGTACTGTTTATTTTTTTAAAACCATTTTTAACTTGGGTTCACTTTGTAAATAATAAAAACAACATTTGTTTTTGTTAAATTTTCTTGACACCAGTTTAATACAACCTAACACAACATAAGCTCAGTAAAGATTTGTACATTTCAGGAATACAGTTGTCATATCAATTTAGAAATGACCTTATTTCTTTCAAAATAAAATATGCTCAATGATTTTTCTTTTCTTTACATCATTGTTTTTGAGCTACACCATGTTGAGTGATGGTAAATTTTAGCATCATCTTTTCTCATAGTAGTTTATCTACTTACCTTGACTAAATGTAGCACTCTGCTGACTTACATGGAAATGTCTTTGATGTCACGGTGAGGGAGGCTCCCCCTACCGGTCGCCTCCGACACAGCGGCAGTTGTCCTGTTGTTGTTGCGTTGTGTGCGTCCCTCATGTGGGCGGGGTTTATTAGCTCCCTCACCTGATGGTCATTTGTCTGTCTATATATGTCTTGTTTTTGTACCAGTTGACTGCTGGTTATTGTTTCCTTGATTCAGAGACTTGGCGTAATCGCTTCCTTTTTAGTTCGCACTCCCTGCCCGTCACATTTGACAGTTTTTCTGATCAATATTTTAAATAAAAGATTTAAACTAAACATCATTATTTCACAGAAGCATTTAACAGTATACTTCAATCATCATTACATTTAATTTTATTTCATTCATTTTCTTCTTTGATCTTTTCAATCTCTGCATGTAATAAAATAATATTTACATCTAATATCTCTGAGATATTAATAGGCCAGAAAAGAGATGTTGGTCAAACAGGTTGTTAGTCTGAAGTACTGTAGTATGTGATGCTACAAAGTTTCTAGTCTCATAGATCACTGAAGTAAGTAATAAATGTAATAAAAGTAATAAACACACAGCATATGTCACAAGGTAATGAGGAGGCATGGACACTCTATAGGGTCTCCTTCTCTGTCTAGTTATTCTTGCTCTGATTTGCATAAAGGGAGTGTAATCAAGACGAACCTTCCTATCATTACCACATAATACAAGTTAATCATTTGGTTTACACAGTCCGGCTGACATACCATTAGAGCCTGTGCAGACGTTGTAACTGGAGCATTAATAAATTCAGAATGTGCCTATTAGGATGACAGCTTTGGAGGTGCAAAGGAATAACACTTATCACTTGGCAGAGGCTCTCGCCCCATCTGCTGAGACTTTGCATATATTTTCAGCTTCCTGAGCAATGATTAGGGCTGTCAGAACCTCTTTAACCTTCTAACTGCTGGTCCCAACTGGCCCTAATTAGAGATTAATGATTTCTAAAGACACAGGCTGTGATGGAAACTGCCTCTGCAGTTTGTGTACAAATTAAGCACCAATTACTTCAAGCGTCCACAACATTGTTGAAAACACAGAAAATATGCAACATTAGAAAAGGGCAATTAGGACAAGGACTCGCTGGAGTTGGGTGGAGTCTCACAGTGTCACATGACCTAGACCAGACTTTTACACACACAAATATTAACATGAACACACTAGCACAACTACCATTCATGCATAAAACCAGTTTTTTTGTTTTTTTTTGCATGTTTTAATGAAGGGTCCAGATTCTCGTTTCACAGAACCCTTCTTGAATACCTATAAAAGGCATCGAATCAAACTGGACAAACTGCACCACAGAACAATCAGACAAGATACACCTGTTATCTCTCCTGCTCTCTCTCACTCTCACCATTCGTCAGGACCAAATAAACACAACCTAGTATTCATAATCAGCATAAAAGATATTATTAATCTTTCATCAAAATCACTCTTTTAATTCCCTTGGTAATAAGCAGTGTCTCTCATTCCTTCAATGTGGGTGAAATGTAGATTATCTATAAAATATTTAAAATGCATTTGCCTCCTTTTTTGTGTGGGGCTGAAATATTGGCTGTACTTCTCACGTGGCTCTTTGAGGCCATCTGGAGAGCTGGCTCACGGTGGGGAGTTCCAGCGAGGCTCTTGCTCGTGAGTCACCCAGCCTGCCCAGATGATGGCGACCCCAGAGATTCGGTGTCGCTCTACATGGTGGGATCAGACAGCTCACAGGGACACGGAGGGAAACAAAGAGGCCCCCAACTCTCGCCAGATCAATCCCTCGACATCAAAGCACCTGACAAGAACACAACACCTATCAAAAGTGTCCCACACACAGTTTACTTTCTGTTGGCCAACCCTAGTTAAGCGCTTTGACTGAGCTCCACACCTGCATTAATATTTGTGAGTTGGTATATGTGCGTGTGTGTGTGTATGCACAGTATTATTCACTGATCTCTTAATTATGGTGTTTGTCTGGCGTGCGAGCATACCTCATTCTGTGAAAGTGATCTGGTGTTGCTACGAACAGCAACTGGTACAGAGGAAACCTGCCTTAAAGAACAGTGTCTGCAAGAAGATCCTGCGTGGTTTAAATGTAGCCAAAGTGTAATGAGACTAATCCCAACGGGATTAAACAGATTAAAAGATGAAATACTACAAATGTTAAATGCATGTTGTGATCTATCATAAATTCAGCACAATTCAGTACACCTGACAAAGGAAATGCTTCACAGTAGCAAGTACTGTTCACTCCTAAAAATAATATGGAAATCAAAACGTTATGTGACGCAGCACACATTTTATTTCTGGATATTTAATACATATTTTCCAGAATTAACATATAGTAATTTCTATAATTTCACATATTTGTCCGTAGCACATGTGAGCAGAAGAAGGGGTGCATGTCTCACTGTGCCCAGACGACAGACACAGACAGTCCTGCACGGGCAGCATGATGCTTTGTTTTTGGGACGTGTCTGCGTCGGAAATGCCTGTATGGCTTGAGAGAGATTCAGCTGCTGTGATCTGGAGATAAATGGGGCAGATCTGCAATGTGGGGTATTGTGTGGCCATATAGTGTGGCAGCATGTGTATTTATTTTATTTTACCACAGCACAAGCATGCGTATGGAAATGACCACACAGCAAGTGTGTTCTTGTGTATATCGTTGATAAATGACCAGTTCTTGTGTATAGTGGTGTGTAAATATGTACAGAAACTCATTCTAATCTGGAGAATCTACAGTCACTCCTTAGTGTTTATGATATTTCATAATTTGTTTACCTTGGAATCATCCAATATAAACAGACATAGAAGCAAATCTTTTTGGTTTTGTAGCATTAGGTTAGAAGAAGACTACATGCATAGAGTCTACATATGTGTGCAAGCAAGAAAACCTAAAAATAGCCTACACACACTGCATCAACCAATAAAATACACAGAAGTGTAAATAACGCCAGTAAAACAAAAATAAATAATAGTCTCAAAAACGTTTTTGCTATATTCAATCAAATATGTGTTTAATGCAATACCAAGCAGTAGGTGTCAGATGTTTTCTGATTGGCACAGTGGTGTTTACAGCTGTTTTTAATTTTAACACGACCAGAAATTGTGCATAATGTTTATTCAACATAAAATGACAAATTATAATTTACAAATACTGATTCTGGAGGCTTCTGATCATGGCTGACCAGTGCTGCTAACCGCTGAAGTGACGCTATAGTAACCTTAAATAAGAAGGCACCAAAAGGCCCCGTTGCACTATTATGACATCACAGATATATCAAACTTTTTCCCCAAAAACTGTTTAACATTTTCACCTACAAGGATGTATATACCTGATCTAAAAGATTTTATTAGTTTGAGAAGAGAAATTAGTATGTTTTGTTATTGTTCTTCTGGTAATTAATGGACTTTGTGTTTAGTACAAGCAAACTTTTCTTCTTTTTCTATGTCAATTTGTATCAAAAGATGCTAACCTATGACATATCCTCTTGGTCTAGCTCAGAAACATACACATACAGGAGCACACACGCACCCACAAACATACACACACTACAAAGAGACCTAATGACCTGTTGGCACCCTGACACTTTTGTTACGTGTGCTCGAATGTGATGAGAGTGAAATCGCCCAAACCACATGCACCTGCGTCTCACTAGTCCTGCTTCATATTATCTCATGCTACTCTGTGCTTCACTATAAGAGGGAAAAGATTAAAAGAGAGGGAGAGAGAGAAGGAGTCTTTGCCAGGATTTTGTAAATCTATCAGTTTAGATCAGTTTTCCTCCCACCTACTTTCACAGGATTTTTTCTTCTCTTTCTGTTAAAAGAGTAGATAACACTTTACATTAAGTGTCGACTAACTAACATGAAGTAATGCATTAGTTAATATGAACAACACATGAAGTAACACATTTGCATGACTGTAGCGTGGAGAATGGTATGTGCAAGTCCTACTTGCAAGACACAAAGATGAATGTCTAGCATACATCAGAATGTAACATATTGGTTCGACCTTAAAGGAATATATTACATTGTACTCATTTACATACATAAGTAATGGGTAACTTGGAAACATCCAGAATCTATCAGCATAGGAACTAAAGTGTGTCCATACTGTTTTTAGCTCTTTAGTCCCTTTTGCTCCAAACTAAAACACTAAAGCTCTAAAACGGTGCAAGCAACAAAGAGCCAAAACAGGAGCTGCAACTGTGACATGTTTACTTAACATTAGTTAATTATTGTTAATGTGTTACTTCATGTGTTGTTCATGTGAACTAATGCATTACTTCACGTTAGTTAGTCAACACTTAATGTAAAGTGTTACCAAAGAGTAACCTGGCATCTCTGTGAAAAATGATATGGAATGGACATGGGATTACATTTATGTGTAGATTAAGTGTAATGTATTTAGGTGTAGACTATTAAGTATAATGTTTTTATGTGTAGAGTATTTAAGTATAACGTATTTAGATTTAGAGTTTTCATGAAGTACTTTTTGAATGTCTGTAGTATCTGGGCATATACATGTATGTCTTATACATGTGTTGGTGATGGAGAGTGAACTGTGTCTTCATTCCTGCTATGTTTTGTTTGACATTACAAGCATGGTGTTTCTCTTTGACAGTGTTTGTCCAACTTAGGAAAAAAAAGAAATAGCATTAAAATACACTCACCAGCCACTTTATTAGGCACAACCGTTAGGTAACGCAAATGTCGAATTAGCAATCACATGACAGAAACACAATGCATTTAGGCATGTAGATATAGCCAAGACGATCTGCTGCAGTTCAAACCGAGCACCAGAATGGGGAAGAAAGGTGATTTAAGTGACTTTGAACGTGGCATGGTTGTTGGTGCCAGAAGGGCTGGTCTGAGTATTTCAGAAACTGCTGATCTCCTGGGATTTTCACGCACAACCATCACTAGGGTTTACAGAGAATGTTCCGAAAAAGAGAAAATATCCAATGAGCAGCAGTTCTGTGGGCGCAAATGCCTTGTTGATGCCAGAGGTCAGAGGAGAATGGCCAGACTGGTTCGAGCTGATAGAACGGCAACAGTAACTCAAATAACCAGTTACAACCAAGGCATCTCTGAATGTACAACATGTCAAACCTTGAGGCAGATGGGCTACAGCAGCAGAAGACCACACCGGGTGCCACTCCTGTCAGCTAAGAACAGGAAACTGAGGCTTCATTTCAAAGGCTCTCCAAAATTGGACAATAGAAGACTGGAAAATTGTTGTGTGGTCTGATGAGTCTCGATTTCTACTGCGACATTCGGCAGGGTCAGAATTTGGCGCCAACAACATGAAAGCATGGATCTGGTTCAGGCTGGTGGTGGTGGTGCAATGGTGTGGGGGATATTTTCCTGGCACACTTTGGGCCCATTAGTACCAATTGAGCATCGTGTCAACGCCACAGCCTACCTGAGTATTGTTGCTGACCATGTCCATCCCTTTATGACCACAGTGTACCCATCTTCTGATGGCTACTTCCAGCAGGATAATGCGCCATTTCATAAAGCGCAAATCATCTCAGACTGGTTTCTTGAACACGACAATGAGTTCACTGTACTTGAATGGCCTCCACGGTCACCAGATCTCAATCCAATAGAACACCTTTGGGATGTGGTGGAACGGGAGATTCGCATCATGGATGTGCAGCCAATAAATCTGCAGCAACTGCGTGATGCTATCATGTCAATATGGACCAGACTCTCTGAGGAATGTTTCCAGTACCTTGTTGAATCCAGGCCACGAAGGATTAAGGCAGTTCTGAAGGCAAAAAGGGGTCCAACCTGGTACTAGCAAGGTATACCTAATAAAGTGGATCTAAATTCATGAAAAATTGGAAACGGGAGAAATGCTTTGGGTGTTAATGGACAACCCTAAAACAATGAAAAACATTTCACTTCTTTAAAAAGTGTTCATTGCATTCTTGATAAGAATTCTTGCCAAGAAGAAGAAAACCACTAAAAAATATGTTTAAATGTATCTTTTTATCCCTTTAAAATCAGAATAATTTCTTTAAAAATAAAACACCAACTTTCCTCCAATGAGTGGCCTTGGTAAGATTCAGTCTATTATTATTTTTCCTTCCATCTTTGTTACAAGCTACGCATGAAATGTTTATGCTTGCAATGGTGGAAAAATGACCTTCATAATCTAAGGCCATTTATGCTAATTAGATAATGTTTGCAGACAGGATTCATATGTGTGCATTAAGCCTCAGAGGCCCAAACAATGACTGCAAAGTACTGGGCAGAAGAAGCAAACCCTTAACAGGACTTAGCCAAATTAAGAGAGAAAGCACAAGTGCCCCCTTTCTGTGTCTTTGTAATAAGACTTTTAAAAGCAGCTCAAACTGTTTGGGGCCTCTAATGGATTTTTTATTTCTCTAAAACATGCATAATAATTAAGTTCCTCCTAATTAATTATAGATTCAGCATTTTCTTTCATGTAATTTTTTCCATCTGAGCTCAAAGCCTGTCCATAACAGCATGTCTTTGTGAAGATCTTTGTACCAATGACATGCAAGTTTTTTTTTTGCTGGTTATATAAAGGCAGTTTGCCACAGCCTTCCCAAGGCCTTCCTCTGCGTAATCACTCTTGAGCCATTTTCTGGTCTTTTTTTGTAAGGAAACATGGGCTCTTCTGCCTCAAGGCAAGCGATAATCAACAGAATACAAATACACTCCTATTTATGTTTGTTTCTTTGCTCTTTTTAGAGCTATAATCTCTTAAGTAGGTTTAAAAATCAATTAAATTTTCAAGTGTATTTTCCATGTCCACCGAACCACTGAAGAAAGTCAAACGTGGAACCAAAGAGGTCAGAGTTCATCTGTAGTCCAGAGAGAATGCCTTCTGTAAGCATTTTTATGATTTTTTCTTCGACATTGTTTTTCATTTTGGACCAAAGACATATCTGTATAACATGCAGCCTCCCACTAAGAAGCCATGCTGTTCCAGATCCTCCAGAGTCTGAGCAGAGTATGACGGCTCTCGCCATACAAGGCCATTCCAGATTCCTACACAAGAGGCAGCTGCTAACATTCTCCTAACATATACCCCAAGAGGAGCCATTCAGAAGCACACCGAAGCTTTGATACCTGATGTGTGGCCAATGCAGAAGATTTAGGAAGAAAGCTGGCTTTTTATTTACATATAACATCAGAATAAACACAACCTTTTATTACGATCTGGGCCTATATCTCTAATAAGAAAACGATGATAAGTACAGTGATGAGAACCATGAAGTAACACTTTACACCATTTGGAAAGTGACATAAAACCTCTATACATAAACCAGCTCATTCCAGCAAGCATGGGTTCTCTTAAAAGTCAACTTTACAGTTTTTCTCAAATGTTTAAACGCATTTCTAGAAATTTGGCTCGGTTTCTCAAAACTCTACACACAAACTGACAATTATTAACTGCTTTGTTGAAACTCCACAAATCTCTAGCAAAACTGATTCCCTCCACCAAAACAACACACACAGCTATTTTATATGCTTCTCTTGGAGAGCATCAAATAAACACTGACAAAATAAATTCAAAGGACTATTATCAGAAGTATTTGTGTATGTTTTTGAGTTCATAAGGCCACTGTTCAAATGCATACAAGTCCATGAAAATATGTTAGCTTTCTGTTCTTTATATTTATTTGGTGTGGTGTAGCCCCCCCCCCCCCCCCCCCATATAGCATTTACAGTAATACATGTATATGTGACACAAATGTAAGCCATTTTACTGTATGTAGTATGTTGGTAAACTGTAATTCTCACCTATGTAAGTACAATGAGAAACATGACGAGGAAAATCAGTTCACATACAAAGAGGTAACAAAAATGTATTTACAGTATTGCAAAATGCAAAGAAACAGATCACTGTTCATCAAACCTCTGACCTCGGTCAGGCCAGAGGACCTCATCTACATCAGCTGCAATATTCTCCCTCGCCAAACAACGGGGGGAAAAACGCCTTGCATGGCGAATCCATCCTTGGAGAGTGAAATGGGGAATATGGTGGAAGGTGCCTAACACCTATATCAGTCACTTGAGGCCTCTTATATACTTTGACAAATGATTGAAAAGTTTTTCTAAATAGGTTTGCACAGGTGCAACTTGTATGAGACTACTTGGTAATTAGGGTTTTGTATTTGAAGTTCAGTGATTCTTAGGTGACCAAGGTGTACTAAATGATGCTATTTGTGTTTAGTGATTTGCAAATCTGTGATTTAGATTGAAATTTGAGTGAAAACATATAGAATTGTGCTTAGAGTTTAGCAGTTTGGGGACACAATGTTGACACATGATCTTCATGTTCTTGGACTTGTGTGCATAGTTCCACATTTTGTGTGTATACATTTGGGAAAAACTGTAATGTCATGTTGACATAAGAGCTATATGGAGTGACAGAAGTTTGGTGACAGAATGTCATGACAATTGATTTTGCAGCTCAGTGTTTTTGGTTTGTCAGGGTGCTGAGGCAGAAGTGACACTGCTAGTTAAAATGAACAAAATGAGGACTTAAGAAAGATTCCTTATATCTCCTGTCTTAACAAGGACACTGCTGTGTATAACATTTTAGTGGTCATTCACAGTTTGTACATTCACTGTTAAAATTGTATATTCAGAAATGCTCTGTAAATGACAAATATAAATAAAAACAATGTGAATACGAATGATGTGAATAAGAACAACATGCTGGCACAACTTTTGATGGGGAAATGATTCCTGCTGACGCTGTTTCCTGCTGACGCTGTTTCCTGCTGATGCTGCTGCAGAGTGTTTTTTAAATTTTATGATTATTTTCTATTTTCGCACTGTTCTTAACTGTTTGCCTTCCTAGACCATTTTCACAGGTAGTTTTACCACAGTCGAGTGTTCCCGACTGTTCCCGACACAGTCTGCTAGCGTAAGTTCCTAAAATCAAAAGTTTTTTGTTGGTTTGTTTGCCTGTTCGGAGTGTGGCATGTTTATCTTAGACCCTTTCGCCACTGACAGTAATAGTGATAGCATTTCTGATAGGTGCCAGTTAGTTACTTCTCTCGTGGCGAAAGTGGAAAGTTTAGAGCGCCGCGTCCACTCATCATTAAGGGATAGAGAGCAAGATTCAGTTGTAGCTGTGGATGTGCAAGGGAGAGCTAGTGCCTCTGCGACTCCGGTGTTCGAGCCCTCACAGCGGGGCGCATCGGTGACGTCTCGGCAGCATAGTCGGAGAGCGAGGGCTGCAGCTAACGCTAATGCCAACACTAGCCCACCAGAACACCACTCCCCGGTTCAGGTGTCCAACAGGTTTGGCTTGCTCAGTGAAACACCCACTGAGGAACCTGTCTCACAGACTCTGGTCATAGTCGATTCTATCGTTTGACACGTGAAAGTAGCTAATCCTTTAGGGGCTCCAGCCCCTATTCCAGGATAGTTATACATGGATGGGCCAACGAAATATGTCTGCGGCAGTCTGAAGTGACTAAGGCTAATATTAAAGAGGTGGTTAAACTGGCCCAGACGATGTGCGATGCAGTCATTTGCTCTGGTCCCATCCCAATGTGGCGCGGTGATGAGCAATACAGCAGGATCATGGCGTTAAACTGTTGGATGTCCGAGTGGTGTTCCCGAAAATCAAGAGGGCCATATGCAGCATAGCCCATAGCCTGTTAGTTAGTAGGCAGAGTAGTATTAGGACAGGCTGACCTCAACAGAAACAGGATCCGGCAACCTCCTTCAACCTGAAGGACTGGTCGCCTTGGGCCCACCCTTGCCACCAGGCTCACCTCATCATGGTGAAGATAGTGCAAATGGGGATAGCGCACACCCTACATCACTTAAAAATCTCCTCGCGCAGGTATCCACCTCTGACCAATGGTGATATTACCTATCCACACCTGGTTGAAGTCTGATAGTGATGGGGTATCTGGCGACAGGGGCAGGTTTGAATTGGCTGGGAGCTCCTAGTCCGAGCCCTACATGTCAGCGGCATAGGGTATTGGTCGCTAACAGTTGGGGCTGAGTGGCAGCTGTTCTCGGCAGACCCCTGTGTGACTGAGCAGCCCTATTTAGGGACCGCACTGCTCACCTCAGTTTGAGGAGGGACGTAGAAAAGGTGGTCTAAAAACTGCCCACTTAACTTATACCTGGGCAGGCTACCGCACCTGTCGGGTTATTCCATATCTGCGGTCGAAACAGGAAAAATAAGTCTTTTAACTTTAAACTGGCAACATGGAATATAATAACCCTCCTGGACTCTTATGGTAGATCTGAGAGACCCCATAGAAGAACAGCCCTGAGTTGGGTCGCTATAACATTGATATTGCTGCTCTGAGTGAAATCAAGCTCCTTGATGAAGGCTCTCTTACAGAAGAGGGCATGGGCTGCACCTTTTACCGGAAAGGCTACCAAACAGGTGGACAACATCTGCATGGTGTGGGGTTGGCCATTAAGAATGCGCTACTGCCAAGACTCACTGAAGCACCTGTGGGCATTAGTGAAAGATTGATGACCCTCCTTATCCCCCTGGTGAAGAACCGCTTTGCTACAATTCTTAGTGTGTATGCACCTACCATGCCATCTGACATTGAGACAAAGGACTCCTTTTATCAATCATTGAATGAGGCTCTCCGTCAGATCCCCAAGACTGACAAGATCCTACTTCTTGGGGACTTTAATGCACGTGTGGGACAAAATAACGAAATATGGAAAGGAGTGCTTGGCAGACATGGGATTGGTCAGATCAATTCAGATGGCATGAGGCTACTTACCCTCTGCTCTGAGCATGACCTGATGATAACTAACACCATCTTCCAGCAAAAGACAAAGTATAAAACATCATGGATGCACCCACGTTCCAAACACTTGCACTTACTTGATTATGTCATCATGAGACGCTGTGACATCAGGGATGTTCTCATAACTCGTGCCATGAGAGGTGCAGAATGCTGGACAGACCATCGTCTGATCATGACCAAGGTCCTTATGAAGGTCAAGTCAAGTCAATTTTATTTATATAGCATTTTTTACAACACATGTTGTCTCAAAGCAGCTTTACAAATTGTATGGGTCCAGATCCCTAATGAGCAAGCCAAAGGCGACAGTGGTAAGGAAAAACTCCCTAAGATGGCAGGAATTTAGGAAGCCTTGGGAGGACCAAGACTCAAAAGGGAACCCATCCTCCATTGGGCAGCCCGTTAGCACCAGTCCGTATTTGTGAACAAAAGGTGGTTCTACAGTTATAGCTTAAAGTTCTTGTTCCCCGGCCAAGTAGTCACAGTCCCTTCGGTGCAGATGGTGAGCCTCAGGTAGGAGCCAGCATCAGCACATCCCCTTACGGCAATGGTACATCCAACCCCGGCATCAGTACATCCACCAGCGAGCCAGACCATCTCCTAGGTGCTTGTAGGTGCTTGCATGCAGTCGTCTTGGGTAGAAGCATGCAAAAAGATGGACAATACAGACTGAGTGTGTGGATGTCAATTTAACCACCATTGATTTAAATGTACATAGCTCATGTGCCAGTGATTAGCATGTAGCTCCGGCAGGCTAATCTATAGCAGCATAACTAAAGGGAGGGGTCCAGAGGTGACCACAGTCATGAGGGCTCACTGAGACATTGCTTTCCAGTCAAGTCATTCACAACTAGAGTGATGCCATGACACAGCTGGATGACAGCATCAACATCTCAGATTACCAGAAATCTCAACTTCTGGGGGCCCCTGAGCACCGCACCTTACTAGAAGAATATTAACTGAAGGCTTGATTATATAGGTGAGTCATAAGTCTAGATTTAAAGATTGGAACTGTGTCAGAATCTTGGATTGGAGCTGGAAGGCTATTCCATAATTGAGGGGCTTTAAAGGAGAAAGCTCTGCCTCCGGCTGTAGTCTTACAAATTTTTTGAACTAAGAGAAATCCAGCATTTTGGGAGCGTAAAGGGCAAGATGGGTTGTAGTAAGTCAAGTCAAGTCAAGTCAATTTTATTTATATAGCGCTTTTTACAACACATGTTGTCTCAAAGCAGCTTTACAAATTGTATGGGTCCAGATCCCTAATGAGCAAGCCAAAGGCGACAGTGGCAAGGAAAAACTCCCTAAGATGGCGGGGAATAGGAAGAAACCTTGGGAGGACCAAGACTCAAAAGGGAACCCATCCTCCATTGGGCGCCCCGTAAGCAATGAGTTCACTCAGATATTGTGGGGCAAGACCATTTAACGCCTTATAGGTTAAGAGAATAATTTTAAATTCAATCGGAAGCCAAGGTGCGCCCCCCCCATGCAAAAACGGGGTTCCAGTGGAAGGCGTTTAAATTGTGACCGTCTCAAGAACATCACATCAAGAAATGAGTTTCGTGGCTCCCTGGCTGATAAACTAAGGGAGCTAGAAACATTTTTGAGTAGTGAAATTGCTGCAGAACAGCAGTGGACCTCTATTAGCACAGCCATCCATGAAGCAGCAGCTCAAACAATTGGCTATAAGAGCAAAAATCATCAAGACTGGTTTGATGATAACTCCAACTCCATCAAAAACTTATTAAGCACCATGCATAAAGCACACCAGGAAAGTTTGAGAAACCCCTCATCCAGCACTGCTAGACAGCAGTGGCAGAAGGCTCAACGGGAAGTGCAGAGGAGGACTTTACACACCATGCAAAACAGATGGTGGACAGAGAAGGCCCATGAAATTCAATCATTTTCAGATAGAAATGACATTCATAATTTCTATAATGCAGTTAAATCCATCTATGGCCCAAGAAGTCACTGCATCACCACCTTGAGAACTGCAGATGGGCTCAGAGTCCTGAAAGACCAAAACAGCATCCTGGAAAGATGGGCTGAGCACTTCAACACCCTGTTAAACCAAGACTCTGTGGCAGATCATACCATCTTATATGAATTGCCCAAATTTCAACCAAACAATAACCTCAATATTCCTCCAACCTTCTTGGAGGTACAGTTGGCTGTCCGCTCTCTGAAAAACAACAAGTCTCCTGGATCTGACAGAGCAGAACTGTTAAAGCAGGGAGGTTATCTATGTATAAGAACACTACATAGATACATCACCAAGGTCTGGACAAATGAAAATATCCCACAGCAATGGAGAGATGCCAGAATTGTCACCATATATAAAACAAGGGTGATAGGGCCATCTGTGGCAACCATAGGGGCATATCACTTCTTGCTGTTGCCAGGAAGGTATTGGCCAAAGTGATGCTCTAGAGGCCAATTACAAACATCGCAGAGTCAATGCTACCTGAATCACAGTGTGGCTTTAGAAAGAGCAGGAGCACCATCGACATGGTCTTCACAGCCCGGCAACTCCAAGAAAAGTGCAGGGAACAACATCGAGACATGTTTATGGCTTTTGTTGACCTCTCCAAAGCCTTTGACACTGTGCAGAGAGAACTCTCCAATTCTTTTGAGATGCTATCTATTAATATAACTAATCCGGCTACAAACAATGATGCTCTCTCACTCACTAATGTGTACAGACCGCCAGGGCCCTACTCAGACTTTATAAACAATTTCAGTAATTTTGCAGCAAATTTAGCAGTATGTAGTGACACAATAATAATGGTAGGAGACTTTAACATACACTTTGAGAAGGCAGAGGATCCACTGAAAAGGGCATTTACTTCGATATTGAACTCTGTCGGTATTATTCAAAATGTCACGGGACCTACTCATTATCACAATCATACTTTAGATTTGATTTTGACGCTGGGTACCGACGTAGCTAATATAAATACATTTCCGCAAACCACAGCAATCTCCGATCACTATCTAATCTCATTCGAGCTACATCTTAACCTAAATACCCGCCAGTCTCCTCGGAATTGTTTAAAACACTCGATAAATTCGTCAACCGCCACACAGTTTACTGAAACCCTCCCAGATTTAACGACTTTAGCCTACTCGCCAACAGATCCAGAGGAGTTAGATAGTTTAAACGACTGCTTAGAGAATAGCTGTAGATATAGCTCCATTCAAATATAAAAAGGTCAGACTTAAAAAGCTCGCCCCGTGGTACACCAACCAAACTCGTAACTTAAAACAAATAGCACGTAAATTAGAGCGGAACTGGCGCTCTACTAGGCTGGAAGTATTCCACTGTGATTGGAAGGATTGCCTTATTGAATGCAAAGGGGCACTTACTAAAGCACGCTCAACATACCTAGCCTCACTGATTGAAAAAAATAAAAATAATCCTAAATTTCTTTTCAGTACTATTTCTAAACTTACAAAAAATCAAACCAGCGCTGAACATCAGATTCCAGAGAACCTAACTAGTAATGTCTTTATGGATTTCTTTGATAATAAAATAGAGAATATTAGACTAAATATAAATCATTTTATAGGTAATCCATCTGGTTTGTCATCTGGATTGGCTGATATTGAACAAAATCTAGCATTAGAAGAAAAGCTTGAAGATTTTCATCCACTCCCACAACTAGAATTGGAGAAAATAATCTTTAAATTCTACAACTTGCACATTGGACTCGATTCCCTCTAAATTGCTCAAAGAGGTTTTACCAGTTGTAATCGAACCTCTTTTAAATGTAGTTAACTCATCCATCACAATCCATCACTGTTTGGGAACAATCTGTGATCATATTTTTTTGTCTCCTCCCAATGTGTATCTTTCTATGTCTCTTCCCTAATCTGCGAAACGGCGGCGCGTCCCATGATGCAGTGGCCGCTCTGAGGTCCCGGTGCTTTACACTGAGGCCCCAGGGGAACTTCATCTCGTCGCCTTGTACTTGTACAATGTTGATGACAAATAAACTTCTTGTAATCCTTGTAAACAATGGGTCAAATGCCCAGATCCTGTAAACTAGCAGTCATTAAACCCCTGATCAAGAAACCAAATCTTGATCCTAATGTACTATCTAGCTACAGACCCATCTCAAACCATTTATATCCAAGATCATAGAAAAAGCTGTGGCCAAACAGTTATGCTTATATCTGCACAGGAACCACATATTTGTAAAGTTCCAATCTGGATTTAGGCCCCACCACAGCACTGAAACAGCACTAGTTAAAGTAACAAATGATCTCCTTCTTGCCTCTGATCAAGGTTATGTATCTCTATTAGTGCTTCTCGATCTTAGTGCAGCCTTTGACACAATAGATCACAAGATCCTGCTAGAAAGGTTAGAAAACTGGGTTGGAATCTCGGGTACAGCCTTTTCATGGTTTAATTCTTATTTAGTTATTTATTTAATTCTTAGTCCTGCAAGGCTCCATCCTAGGACCACTATTATTTACATTATATATGTTACCATTAGGAATAATTATAAATAAACATGGTGTCAACTTTCACTGCTATGCAGATAACACCCAACTTTATATATCAGCCAAACCTGATGACAAATCCAGATTAGGAAAAATTGAGGCCTGCGTATGTTACACTTTTGAAAATGATGGGCCAACTCATCTCCCGTGCAACATATTTATTTTGCTTATTCACTGCAAAACAAAGAAAATAGCAGGTTACAGGAGCTATTCGGCGTGTTAGCTGCTGCACCCAGCACTGGCCGACTTCTTCTGCCTTTCAACAACAGTGACATAATACACTTATATTGTAACTCCAAATAATAAAACAGTATTCCTAAAACAATCCTTATTATAACAAATTACAGTACTGTTCTACACGTATCACTTGAACTCATAAACTCACCGATTCATCAGAATGCCTTTTACTGTATAAACCAGTATCACTGTGAACTCTGATTCCAGTTTTATAGTGTCGTTTAACAACCATTTTAATCGATGCTAATCCCTTTTAAACCCAGTACTCTTATGAACTGTTAAACTAAATCCATCTTAAATGATATGAACAGAAATCATTTTACACTCCCTCCGTTAAACTGAACATGTATAGTGCAACTTTAAACAAAAACATAATGGTATGGCTAAATACGGACTTTACTCCCAGCCGACTAACCAGACGGGTACAGGTATACGACCACGTGTTGTTCCATAGCCTAACATGAGGCTCGGTCTGGCTTCGTATTTAGCTTTAGCATCCATCGCTAACCTCAGACCGGAATGGCTCTGCCGCACATCACTACAACCCCTCGGACACAAGTCCTCCATTTTCACCACACAATGCACCTGGGAGTCGCCACTACTGTTAACCCTCGCTTATATATATTTTATCACCCAGCTTACCTGCAAAACAAAGAAAATAGCAGGTTACAGGAGCTATTCGGCGTGTTAGCTGCTGCACCCAGCACTGGCCGACTTCTTCTGCCGGTCCGGGCGTCAGCCACTGGTGCATTTGGCACCAAGCGCCCTCTACTGGCGAAACTATATATTACACTGTTAGGCGTTAAAATGGGCATTAACAGTAGATTATACCATGAAAGCGACCTGAGACATAAAAATAAAAGGGGGGGCTACTATTTCCATGTATCCAACTAATCCATAGTGCCACACTCTCCCCCACAAATTTAAATGTCTCCTGACATTTCTAGTTACAACCTCCATTTACCCCCTAGCCTGAACATAGTCCGGCCCATGGTCTCCAGAAGGCATTACTCTCAATAACATGAGTCTCAGTTACCATATCTCGCCGAACCAAAGTCGGCTGGCCTAGAGTGTCATAACTCAGTACCCGTGGTTTCTGACTTTGTCTTTTGGGTCGCTGTCTCTCAGAGTTAGTCTCACCACTGTTTGGAACTGGAATGTCCATTACCACCTTACTTCCCCCTGACCTTTCAAGGTCAATGCCAGGGCTTCGACACTGATTGGGTCTGTTTTCTTTGCTCTGTAGTGGCAAATCCTCTTCGCTCCGTAGTGGCAAATCCTCTTCGCTCTGTAGTGGCAAATCCTCTTCGCTCTGTAGTGGCAAATCCTCTTCTTGAACATGATGACTTGGTTTAGGCTGGAATGGCTCAGCACAAGGGTTGAGTGAAACCGGACTCTGTTGTCTCTCTGGAACAGGCCGGAGGTGCCACTGGTATATGCCGGCGTAGTCATCGTCCGATGTGTCACCATCTTCTGGCTGTTGCTGCTGTGTACCCAGACGTCGCAATTTTTTTCTTGTAACCTTTGGAGAGTCTTTTCGGGGCTGAACAGTCTGTGCTGGTGGCTTCTCAAGGGGTAGGAAGTCACATGGCAGTAGGAGATTCCTGTGCACCACCTTTTCTCTCCCATTACCAGTTTCAGGGCAGATTCTATACACTGGGCTGTCATCTGTTTTTCTCCCCATCACTTTGTAGATTTGGTTCTCCCAATAAGACTGGATTTTTGCGGGTCCCCCTCTAGGAGTGAGGTTTCGGAGGAGCACTCTATCACCAGGCTGAAGATCTCTCCCTTTGACTCTCCTATCATAATATGCTTTCCCTCTTGCAGCTTCTTTGGTAGCCGTTTCAGAAGCCACAGTGTAAGCCTCCTGCATTCTCTGTTTCCAGCAGCTCACATAGTCATCATAATCCATATGAGCTTCATCCTCCCTTAGCTTGAAGAGCAGGTCAATGGGCAGGCGTGGAGACCGGCCAAAAATTAGGTAATATCGGGCGTAACCTGTTGCTTCGCTCTTCGTACAGTTGTACGCATGGACGACTTTAGCCAGTGACTCTTTCCAATCGTCCTTCTCCTTGTCCTCTAGGGTCCGTAACATGGACAACAGGGTACGGTTGAATCTCTCTACCTGTCCGTTACCCTGTGGGTGGTAAGCTGTTGTGTGGGAGCCCTGGACACCTGAGAGTTCTTTTAATCTTGTCATGAGCTTGTTATCAAACTCTTTGCCCATGTCGTGGTGTAGCCTAGTCGGGAAGCCGAACTTGAGTGCAAAGTCATTGAAGAGCTTGTCAGCGACAGTTTTAGCTGCTTTATTCCTTGTTGGGTAAGCTTGTGCGAACCTGGTAAAGTGATCCATGACCACTAGTATGTATTCATAGCCCTGCTTACACTTTTCCAGGTGGAGGAAGTCTATGGAGACCAGTTGGAACGGGTAAGTGGACTGGATCGAGACCAGAGGTGCACAGGTCTGCTTACTCGGCTTCTTCTTCTTAAGGCACTCACATACTTCAGTCACAAAGTGTTCAACTTCTTTCGCCATCTGAGGCCAATAGAACCTTTCTCGAATCAGGTCGAGCGTCCTTTCCACTCCCAAGTGGCCCATGTCTTGGTGAAGCTCTTTGAACACCAAGGGATGACAAGCTTTAGGGACTAATAGCTGCTCTCTGCGGGTTGTTCTGCGACGCAGAACACCGCTTTGGTCGACATGAAACTTTAGCCACTGCCTAAGCAGTGCAGCAACTGCAGGAGGCTCAGACTTCACCTCAGCTCTACTTGGCCTTTTGCCTTGTGACTTGTACCAGAGCACTCTTGACAGGATTTCATCCGCCTCCTGGGCTGTGCGAATCTGGTCTGGTGTAAGAGGTTGCGAACTGTTAGACTCTTCTATCAACTTCAGAGCACCAACTTGGATAACACCAATACCCCGGGAAGGGTATCTCTGGTCCACTACCACTGACTCCATAGATGCGCTTATAGCTTCCTGTCCCACTTCATCCGTACAGCTCTTCATGTAGCTGTCAATGTCCAGTGGCATCCGCGACAGTCCATCAGCATCGGCATTGGTCTTACCTGGACGGTAGCGGATGGTGAAGTTATAGCTGGCCAGCTCTGCGACCCATCTGTGACCGGTGGCATTTAGCTTTGCGGTCGTGAGCACATATGTTAAGGGGTTATTATCTGTATATACCACAAATGATGGGGCATAGTACAGGTAATCCCTGAAACGTTCACAAATGGCCCACTTCATTGCCAAAAACTCTAGTTTGCCCGAGTGCAGGTGGTACTTTTTCTCAGCTGGACTCAGAGTTCGGGACCCATAGGCGATAACTCTCATCTTGCCTTGCTGACGTTGTTATAAGACAGCACCTAACCCAACTTGTGAGGCATCACAATGTAACACAAAGGGTTCAGTGACATCGGGGTACCCAAGCACAGGAGGTCTGACAAGTGCATCTACAAGCTGGTTCAATGTCTCTTGGTGGGTGCTAGTCCACTGAATGGGCGTGCGTGATGGTAAGTGGCCTTTACTTTTCTTCACCCCCATTTTATACTTGCTAGCTGAGACTGGAGCAGGGTTCTCAGAGGATGGAGGACTAAGAAGGTTATAGAGTGGGTGGGCTACAACAGAGAAGTTGGGGATGAAGGGCCTATAATAAGAGAGAAAACCAAGCATTTGACGCACCTCTCCAACAGTTGTAGGGGTTCTCTCCTTTAAGGCCATCACTGGGGCCAACTCTGCTGGATCCATCGTGTAACCTTCGCCAGTCACTAGCTTCCCCAGAAACTTCACCCTTTGCCTGAATAGCTCACATTTCTTTGGGGTCAGCTTAACACCATGCTCTCTGTAACGCTGGAGGACCAGGCGAAGATGCTGGAGGTGCTCTTCAAAGTTGCTGCTGTGCACCAGGTTGTCGTCCAGGTATGGAAGGCAAATGGTGTCTCTGAGGCCTGCCATGCAATGTTCCATGCTCCTCTGGAACTCAGCGGGTGCAGAACTAAGATCAAAGGGAATACGTACCCACTGATAGAGACCCCAGGGTGTGATGAAGGCGGTTAAGGGCCGACTTTCTTCATCCAAAAAACCCTGGTGGTACGCCTTGCCTTGATCCAACACTGAAAACCAAACACTCCCACCCAGTGCATCCAGCATGTCCTGAATTCTTGGTATCGGGTGCCGATCCGGAACTGACTTGCGGTTAAGCTCCCTGTAGTCACAACAAAGGCGGAGGGCACCATCTTTCTTGCGAACGCACACCACAGTGCATATACTGTGGTGACTTGATTAGCTGGTAAAGGTACCCTTTTTACTCCAGTCCTTACCACACTTGCCTCTGCGTCTTTACTGCTGTTCTGCACAAGCTTGACGACATTATGTGCAGTTTGTGCAGTTATTTCAAAGGCTTTACTCACATAGTGTGTAAGTTGTTTTCTTCCATCTTTAGTCTTCACCCCTTTCCTGTTGACAACAGCTTCAATAACATTGTAGCCGATGATAGGTTCACTGGCCACGGCTGGGTCACTGGATACCAATATTGGCACTCGCAGTTCACTGGTTGGGGACAAATCACTGTCTAGTCTGAAGCTTACTTCTATCCAGCCAATGTAGGGAATGGGAGTGTTGTTTGCAGCAAACACTGTGAGCGTCTCATTCTCTAGCAGTTCTGAAACAGGTCTGACCACCGTGTGGGGAAAGTTGTTTTGCCGCCAGCTTTCATTTACAATGCTAGACTGTGCTCCTGAATCCCACAACACTTTGACTGGATGGTTATCCATGCAACAGTTCACAGTACAGCGGTTTCCCACCAGGCTTACTAACCTTGACTTGCATTGCGGTGGTAGATAGCGAACTTCAGTTACAGCTGATAGGGCGGTAGCTGGCATTTCATTGCAGGATGGTGATGAGCTTGGTTGTTCGTTATGGGACCTATGGCTCTGGACTACTGCTGGCCCCATCCCAGTAGCCCCTCCCCGTTTCCCGTCAACAGTCTCGGTGCCCGGCATCCTCGAGAGTAGTGACCCTCTCGACCACATTTAAAGCAGTGTCTACAGTTATCTCCGTTACCCTCTTCTCTGCATTTTTTACAACCCTTTTGTCTTTGTGTTAGCGCCCTGGTGGGGAGACTGGTTTCCACTACCGCCCGAAACATTTCTTTCATTTCCTGGCGAAGCTCTTCTATGATCTGCTGTGTGTCTAATTTGGTCTCTTTAGTTTTCACTGTTTTCAGGGCCACTGCAGTGGAGGATTCTTTGGGTTTTGAGTGGCTCTGAAAAGGTGTCAGGGCTGTCTGACATTCTGCTTGGAGCTCTTGTACCTTGGGAATCTTAGTTACAGTGGACCTTTTCCGTTTCTCAGATCTTTCATTTTCCAGCTTTGAAGCTTCGTTGACTTTCTTGATCAGTTCTTCGTCTGTTATGGTCATGTCACTCAGGGAGGGCAGTAACTGATACTTAATGGAGTCACTCAGCAGCCCAGTTTCAATGGAGCGAAGAAACTTGCGCTGAATGGTGGCTCTGCTGTACAGTTCATCTGTCTCCTCATTGGCTGCTTTCCATAGCAGTTTCTCCTTGAGTTCGATGCCCCGAAATACAAAATTTAGGGCAGTTTCTTTGGGTTCTTGGGAGATATTGAGAAGCTGGTGGTATAGCTCAGTGGGGCTGTCTACTCGGTAGTGTCCCTTTAATATGGTGAGCAATTTGCTAAGTGAGAGCCCACGTTTGATCTCCAACATGTCTCTTAGGGGCGTTCCCGGACTAACGGCCCTAATTACCGCTTCAACTATTTCAGTCTCTAAGTGTCCCTTTTCCACCCCATTTTCAATCTGGCGGACTAAACTGAGGTAGGACAACTTATCCTTTTGCCCACTCTCTCCAATCTGCCCAGAGATTTTAAACTCCCTCCTCAAAGTTACCTCTTGCAGGGTTCGTGTTGGCTCTGGTCGGGTTTTGGATGGATAATCAAGTGACTGGACTGAAATGGCACGTGGAATGGTGTCCTCGAAATCTTTCTTAGGTGCACATCCTTTAACTGGGGGTTCCTCTCCTGACTGACACTTTTGCCCACTCAGACTCTGAATGTACATGGCTATGTCTCTGTAAAACTGTTCCACCTGATTCTCCTCTTCCTTTTCCTCTATCTCATCAAACATGCCCTCTGCTAACCTGATGAGTGTCCTCTTGGTCTTGCGTTGAGGCTCTCCGCTGTCCAGGCCGGAACACTTCAGCCGCCTGCAGACATCCACGAGAGGGTCTCTCTCCAGCTGCCACAAGGCTGCACTCACCTGATCGCGCAGAAGCTGTATTATTTCCATTTTTTCACTGGTTCGTCTCTTGGGGAGGAAGGAGGTTAGTGATGGTGTTGACTCACCAGCGCCCCCTCCTGGCTGGCTCGCCAAAATATGTTACACTTTTGAAAATGATGGGCCAACTCATCTCCCGTGCAACATATTTATTTTGCTTATTCACTGCAAAACAAAGAAAATAGCAGGTTACAGGAGCTATTCGGCGTGTTAGCTGCTGCACCCAGCACTGGCCGACTTCTTCTGCCTTTCAACAACAGTGACATAATACACTTATATTGTAACTCCAAATAATAAAACAGTATTCCTAAAACAATCCTTATTATAACAAATTACAGTACTGTTCTACACGTATCACTTGAACTCATAAACTCACCGATTCATCAGAATGCCTTTTACTGTATAAACCAGTATCACTGTGAACTCTGATTCCAGTTTTATAGTGTCGTTTAACAACCATTTTAATCGATGCTAATCCCTTTTAAACCCAGTACTCTTATGAACTGTTAAACTAAATCCATCTTAAATGATATGAACAGAAATCATTTTACACTCCCTCCGTTAAACTGAACATGTATAGTGCAACTTTAAACCAAAACATAATGGTATGGCTAAATACGGACTTTACTCCCAGCCGACTAACCAGACGGGTACAGGTATACGACCACGTGTTGTTCCATAGCCTAACATGAGGCTCGGTCTGGCTTCGTATTTAGCTTTAGCATCCATCGCTAACCTCAGACCGGAATGGCTCTGCCGCACATCACTACAACCCCTCGGACACAAGTCCTCCATTTTCACCACACAATGCACCTGGGAGTCGCCACTACTGTTAACCCTCGCTTATATATATTTTATCACCCAGCTTACCTGCAAAACAAAGAAAATAGCAGGTTACAGGAGCTATTCGGCGTGTTAGCTGCTGCACCCAGCACTGGCCGACTTCTTCTGCCGGTCCGGGCGTCAGCCACTGGTGCATTTGGCACCAAGCGCCCTCTACTGGCGAAACTATATATTACACTGTTAGGCGTTAAAATGGGCATTAACAGTAGATTATACCATGAAAGCGACCTGAGACATAAAAATAAAAGGGGGGGCTACTATTTCCATGTATCCAACTAATCCATAGTGCCACACGTAAATGATATTAAATGTTGGATGTTGCTAAACTTCCTCCACCTTAATGGTGACAAAACGGAGGTTCTCCTTCTGGGCCCAAAGGCCACAAGACAGAAAATACCAGATCTAATGTTAAATCTTGCAGATGACCCCATTACTCTTGGCTCGGTAGCCAAAAATCTCGGCGTCTTATTCGACTCTGACCCATCATTTGATAAATACATAGATAACACTACCAGGATAGCTTTTCTACATCTCCGTAACATTGCCAGGTTAAGAAATGCATTATCCCAGCATGATGCAGAAAAATTAGTACACACCTTTGTTAGATCCAGATTAATTATTGTAACTCGTTACTGTCAGGAAGTCAAACTCCCTAAGATGGCAGGAATTTAGGAAGAAACCTTGGGAGGACCAATTATGAACTCTTATTATGATCTCTTATTATGAACCTCTGCGTCCACTACGATCCCAAGGTGCTGGCCTCTTATTAGTTCCATCAATTAATAAGGTAACAGCAGGGGGAAGAGCCTTTTCTTATAAGGCCCCCCTACTATGGAATAGTCTTCCAGAATGTGTCCGGGACTCTGGCACAGTCTCAATCTTTAAGTCTAGGTTGAAAACTTACTTGTTTGATCTAGCATTTGGTAATTAATGTGCCCCTTTAGATAAGGTTACAGATCCAGGGGTTCATGGGCAAAGGGTTTTATGGCAAACTGGGCGCAGGTGCGGTCATCCTATCACTGCACGCGGTCACTCAAGTTTGTCGACGGTGTAGTGGATGGATGCCAGTGTCTCAGGATGCTCCCAAGTCTGTGTTACCTTCTGGTTCTGCCCTTTAGCTAGGCTGTAATAATTTAATTGCCGGAGTCGCTGCCACACTCCAGAAATGTTTACATTTACTTTGTCTAACATATTCCATACAGAACTAATTGTCCCTCTTTTTCCCAATGGCTGCCCGAGAAATACCGGGACAAGGAGAGACGAGCCTTTCCCGTTACCCACCCCATACAAGCATCTAGGAGATGGTCTGGCCTGCCAGTGGATGTGCCGATGCCGTGGTTGGATGTGCCATTATCGCAAGAGGACGTGCTGATGCCAACTCCCACCTGAGGCTCATCTACTCTGAAGGGACTGTGACTACTCGGCCTGGAATTAGAAACATAACTACAGGACTATATCTGGACTATACCTGAACTGTGAATGCGGACATTGCTAGCGGGCCGTGCAATGGAGGATGGGTTCCCTTTTGAGTCTTGGTCCTCCCAAGGTTTCTTCCTAAATTCCTGCCATCTTAGGGAGTTTTTCCTTGCCACTGTCGCCTTTGGCTTGCTCATTAGGGATCTGGACCCACGCAATTTGTAAAGCTGCTTTGTGACAACATGTGTTGTAAAAAGCGCTATATAAATAAAATTTAATTGGAATTGAATTGAACTCTTGTGGTGCATTCTTCTCTAGTTTGGATGTCCTACCAAGTTTGTAAACATCCTGCGACAGTGTCATGATGAAATGAGTGCCAGGGTAACCATAGGAGGCCAAGTGTCAGACTCTGTCACTGTGCGTACTGGGGTAAGGCAGGGGTGTGTACTGGCACCAGTACTATTTAACATCTTCCTCTTATGCGTCACCCAGCTCCTCCATAAGGAGATCGAAGACAACAGTGGGGTAACAGTGGCATACAGCCTAGATGGCAACCTCTTTAACATCAGGAGACTGCAAGCAACCACCAAGCTGCACAGAGTGAGGATACTAGAGCTACAGTATGCTGATGACTGTGCTCTTGTGTCTACACTCCACAAGATCTCCAATCTGTCCTCAATGCAGCAGTCAGGGAATACAGCAGAATGGGACTGACTATTAACACCACAAAGACAGAGATAGTCTGTCAGTGGAGTGACAAAATCCCACCCACATCACCCATATTTTCTGCTGCAGGAGAACCATTGTCAGTTGTCCCATCTTTCAGATACCTTGGGAGTGTTCTGTCTGATGACAATACCATCGACAATGAAGTCCAGAACACAGTTAGCCAAGCATCAGCTTCTTTTGGGAGACTTAGTCGCCGGGACTTCCTAAACAAGAATCTTCACCTGAGCACAAAAATATCCGACTACCAAGCAGTCTGCATTTCCACCCTCCTCTACAGCTGTGAGGCCTGGGTTACTTACAGCCGCCACATTAAAACCCTGCAATACTTTCTCATCAGCTGCCTTCAGCGAATCCTAGGAATCACTTGGCGTGATCGAGTGCCACACATTGAGATCCTGAGGAGAACAGGCTGCAGTAGCATTGAGACTACAATCACTCAGCACCAATTACGGTGGCTAGGGCACGTTACAAGGATGCCTTACAACCGGCTACCGTGCAGGGTATTGTACGGCCAGCTCCACAATGGCCAGCGCCTTGCTGGAGGACAGAAGAAGTGCTTTAAAGACCAGCTGAAAACAGCGCTTAAAAGGTGGAAAATCAAACCTGGAGACTTGGAAAGCATGGCTGCTGAACGCAACACCTGGAGGCAGCTGTGCCTGGTTGGGACTCAAACACTGGAGGAGGAAAGGACAGCCAGGAGACAACAAAGAAGACTCAGGAGGGACACACCCATGGCTGCCAGTCACATTAATACTACGTATTCTTGCCCCACCTGCAATAGAACTTGTGGATCTAGGATTGGCCTGTTCAGCCATCAGAACATTCACCGTTAGAAAACAGAAGTGGATGTCATCATCGGATTCGATGGACAGCCACAAGCAAGCAAGCTATTAGGAGCTGCTGACAATCCAGTGTCGCGACCATGCCAAACAGGACAAACGGGCTAAACTGACTGTCTGTGAGCTGCCAAGAGGCGTCACCAAGTTCCAACAGAATTGAGACTGTGTCTGTGCCCAGGGTTAAATAGAAAATTTAGATAGAAATAGATAGAAATAGAAATAGAAAAAATCATATCAGCCCAGTCTTATCAGCCCTAAGTCTAGGTTGAAAACTTACTTATTTACTTTAGCATTTGGTAATTAATAGATAAGGTTACAGATTCAGGGGTTCATGGGCAAAATGTTTGAAATTTCCTTTGTCCAACATATCCCATACAGAGCTAATTGCCCCTCTTTGCTTTTTCCCAATGGCTGCCCTCCTACCCGAGAAATACTGAGACAAGGAGAGACAAGCCTTTCCTGCTATCCACACTGAGCCTGCTACCTCCTGCCCAACCAGCTATGGATGAAGGATCAACCCACTGCACTGGCCCCTCTCACCACTCTTTTTAGGCATGTTAACAGCGACCAAAACTACACAGCGATAACCCTAAACACTAAGACAAGGCGAAATAAATGGAGACTAAACAAAGGAGTACGCTAATATACACAATGATCCTCTAGCATACAAGCAAACAAAACAACCAAGCATACTCACAGACTCTCAGGCATCATAAACAAACAGGCTAACACCATAAACATAAACTTTCCCATGACCATGTAACAAAAACTACCGAACCAACAAACATCCAACATCAGAACACAAGCCCATAAACCAGAGAATAACTCCTATAACACCTATAACATTATTTGATGGAACTAATTAAACACAAAGACCTGTACACCAAGACAAAATAACTCCCATACGACCCATCTCTGCGAAAGACAGAGATGACAAGCTACACATGCTACTACACATGGCAGCCAGCATATTTCTAACATTTTGAAATTTACTTTTAATATTTTTGTTGCTTATCTTCTATTCTTCCTAATCTTAGTTACTTTTTTTATTAGCAGATAGCCGTTAGCTAGTGGCAGCTAATCTCTATTAGCTCAGCCTGTTGGCACATTGCTTTTTATTTGTATGTATTTATTTATTTATTGGGTCATTTTGCATTTAATAAACTTAATAAGAAAACTTATAATACATCATTCTAAGAATTCTATTAGAAGAAAATAACTGAATTTGCCAAAGCAGAATCTGCTAGCAGCTCAATGTCAAGTCGGACTCCAGTTTCTTTTAGCTAAGCTCTTTCCCGTGTTTCCCACAATTCTGAAAGCTGCTTAAAGGTGAGTGTTTGTCCACATCACATTTAAGAGCTTTTGAATCCAAATGCATATACTTTATTTTTAATTCTTTACCTCTTATTTTGATTTAAACCATTAGATCTGCTGTGAACACTTTTACCATCACGGTCAGTTTGTTTCTCTGAGCATTCTGTCCATAGCCACAGTCTGTCCATAACAAACACCTTGTTCGAGCACAAAGTGAACATGGCACCAGGACACCTTAGGTTGCAGTTCAATATCATCAAACTTGCGTCCATGTGTCTTGGACAATCGGGTAAAGAGAGGAGCCGAGCTGTCATTCGATCACCACATAGTGGTGAGTGGGATCAGATGGCAGGCGAGGATGCTGGACAGATCTGGCAGACCCAAACGTATCGTGAGGGTTTGCTAGGAAGGTCTGGCAGAGGAGTCAGTAAGATCTCCAACTCCCACATCCGAGCTTTGTCTGCATCCCGAGGGAGGCCAGAGACATTGAGTCCAAGTGGGCCTTGCCTCCATTGTTGATACAGCGGACCAGAGCTGTGGCCATAAGGTTGTCGAAGCCTGTTGTGGTGGCAATCCCCGAACCCAATGGTGTAAGGGAGGCTGTCACGCTGAAGAGTCCTATCGGACCTGGCTGGCTTGTGGGTCTCCAGAGGCAGCAGATGGGTACAGAGGGCCAAGCACATCATGGCTTCGACTGTCGCAGAGGCAAAAACTCGGGTGTGGGAAGAGTTTGGTGAATCCATGGAAAGTGATTTTCAGTCAGCTCCAAGACGATTCTGGAAACTCAGGGGAGCTGCTGACCTCAACTGGGGATGTTATTAGGTGGTGGAAGGAAGACATTGAGGATCTTGTCAATCCCACCCTCACATCTTCCATGGATGACGCAGAACTGGGGGACTCGCGTGAGAGTTTGCCCCATCACTCGGGCCGAAGTAACGAGGGTAGTTGTGAAGTTCCTTGGCGGTAAGGCTGGGTGTGCTCCAACCATCAGGGGATCACACTCCTCCCTGTTAAGGTTTATGCAGGGGTACTGGAGAGAGTCCATTAAGAGAGAGGATTTTTAATTAGTGGCTTAATGACTGCAAGTTTAAATGATTTGGGGATGTAGCCTAGACTCAGAGAAGGTAGGCAAAGGTTCTATATTACTATGCAGTAGTTCTTTGAGTAGACGAGTTGGTACGGCATCCAGGATACATGTGGAAGGTTTGGAAGAATTTATCAAGGAAATAAGCTCATGACCAATTGAGGAAAAGAATGCTAAATGAGCATCAGAGCTGACTAGACAGGTGCCAGAGTTTTTGCAAATTGCAGATTGACAGGGTCTGAAATAGCATGACTAATTCTATCAATCTCATCATTGAAGAACTTCATAAAACTATTACTGCTGCACTCTTGTGGGTTTAGGGACTCGATTTGGGCATAATTCCGTAACGCGGTGACTGAGAAAAACGATAATCACTGCGTGAGAGCACGAAAATTAAATGGATCCAAGTGCCGGCTCGCACTACGAGTAACCACAAAGCATGCTGAAGAGCGGGGGAGGAAGGCAGACACAGGGAAATGGGAAGAAACTCCAACTCAAAAGACATGGAATAACTACAACGCTTAGGAACAAAAATATTCAATAAACGTTAGGATAAATAAGAGCGTAGAGAAAATACGGAGGGGCTCGACACGAAAATAATACTACAGCAACATGAGGGAGAGAACTAGTAAAGGAAAACAAAAAAATAACGCAGAAAAAATACTTGAAGCGCAAACAATACTAAGCTGCAAACGTACTGGAGCAAGAACAATAAATAAATCAGAAAAGAACGCAGACAATATTCAACACGCAACTAAACTCGACCGCAGGTATGCGGGAAAAAAATAATAATAAAGAGAACTGAAACAATCGCGGAAAATACTCAACGCGCAAAAGAGAAAAACACAAAAGACGCCAGGGGAAGTATCTGGCTGGCTGGCAAACGCCGCGATGAACAAAAATTCCTTCCCAAACAAAAGCCAAAAAATCAAAAAACTTGAGGGAGGCCAGGGAGCGGGCGCAGGAGGTAGGTACAGGGGATATTAATCAGATAAAACAGAGAGAAGGTGACGAGACAGCAACGAGCATAACCAGGAATCAACAAGAGAAAGGGCTGAGATACTTGAGGCATAGAGACCAAAACGATTCAGCAGTGATCCATCACAACTCACCCTATTAAGTAGGAAGAAGAACAGGTGTGACGAATCACTGCTGATTGTCTATTGTCTATTCTATTTTTTTTTATATTATTCTATTTATGTCTTGGGGTTAAAACCGGGACCTTGGGTACATAATTTCGTTCCCACCTCATGTACGCATGTGTGTGTGAATGACAATAAAGTCTCCTTGATCCTTGATCCTGATTGAGCCGAGTTAGCCTAGAGCTGGCTCGCAAACTCCCCCTTGTGGTGGCAGGAGGAGCCGCAGCCCTGACAGATTCCTACTTAGGCTTGATACAGTTTTAAATAGGAATCTTTGATTATTATTATGTTTTTCTATTAAAGCCGATAAGTATGAAGATTTTGCCGTATGGAGGTCCTGCTTATATTCAAACTAAACTGGGAATGCCAAACAATAAGTTTGGTAATGCCAAACAAGCAAGTCTATGATTACATACAGTTGTATGATTACAATTATGCGTTGGACCCACCACATGCTGAGTGATATCTATTGAATTGCTTGAAATTTTGTTCTAAAAAAATCATGTACATTTTTAAAGTGGATATTAAAATCGCCAACTACAATCACCATATCAGCTAATAGCAGTATATGAGACAGGAAGTCCAAAAACTCCTGCAAAAGTAATTAACAGGAACGACTGTGGTGCTTTCTTAGTTGAAGATGAATTTGACACAGTGAGAATGAAGTATTCAAAAGAATTAAACTTGAAGCCTGATCTTTGAGAGATGACTATATCTGAATTATATAGTGTGGTGACACCACCTCCACGACCATTTGGACAGGGCTAATAAACAACTATAGCTGGAGGGAGCTTCGTTTAGGGCTATATAGTTCTCTGGTCGAGTCCAGGTTTTGGTTAGGCAAAGCATGCACACTTTATGGGCAGTATAAATCATTTCATTAACAAGTAATGCTTTAAATGATAAGGACCTAATATTTAGCAATCCTAATTTCAGATTAAAATGATTCTCAGTAGTAGCATTATTGGGTTTAACATTGAGTCTACAAATTTTACGAGAACTATTTTTTATACTCGAGGAACAGACACAGTTTCAATCAAGTGTAACCTAGGTGATGTCTTCTTGCACATTGCAGACAGTCGGTTTAGCCCGTTTGTCTGCTGCCTGGCCTCGGCCCTTTAACTACTCCCTACACTATCACTGTTAAGTCTAGCGGATACACTACTAGAAATGAGAGCACCCCTGGGCCAGGCCTGCCTTCCAAACGTGCCCACTTGTAAATATATAATCTACTTTCTGAGCACTACTTAGATATCCAGCAGTGTAGTGCCCATAACCTGCTGTAGGTTTTGATGCTACGCCAAACTGGAATGGCAGAGCATAATACAGTATCTGACATCGTCCCCGCCAGTGCACACATCTTTAACATTATCCTTTGTAATCTCTGACTGCCTCAACCCCACATCATTAGTGCCGATGTGTATAACTATCTTTGAATATTTATGTTTAGCCAGCACCTTTAAGTTAGTCATGATGTCATGCGCTAGCCCCTGGGATACATTTAATGATGTCTGCTGGTGTCTTTAGAGGGGTCGCTATATTCATGTGCCAAAACTCTGAATATCATATAACCAGAGCTCTTTTGACAGGCTGTTCAGCTGGTGTATCGCTGCGTGCGGCAAACACGTGAACGTTTGACACGTGAACTTCATAAACGGTGCTCAGCCCTACAGCTATGCCTCCAAACGTCGGACATTCGCCCCACTGTGAGGGCTCTAATTTGTACCAGTTGACTGCTGGTTATTGTCTACTTAATTTGGAACGGTGCACGGGTCTTTGGTTTGCGCACTTTATTCATTAAACCACTCTTTTTCTCTGAGACTTGGCGTAATCACTACTTTTTAGTTCGCACTCTCTGCCCGTCACATGGTGTTCATGCAAAAACGTTTTGAAAACCAGAAGCAGTAGTATCACTGTATCAATTCTAACTCAATTACACTGGTATCAATGTAGCAATTATGTATGACATGTATATTGATTAGTACTGTCTTGGTGAGGATATGAGTCCATCACAACAAACTAATAGCCTACACTAAGGGTCATGGACAGAGGATTCCTATCTACTTCTAATTAAGAGCCCAAGGGAGTGCAGCATCAGACCTGCAGTGTTCAGGCCCCTCCCTACCCTACACGTATTTCAGAAAAAACTGTGCCTCAGTCTAGGGATGGTATGAGGCTCTAGCTGCTAGTGATGTCAGAGCTTTCTAAAGGAGGAGATGAGGGTCTGAATGAGTGGCACTTCGTAACATAGGTCACTGTCATAACAGCATAATTCTGAGAAAATACTTGGAAATCATGCAAGAAATCTCTAGGTCACAAGTTTCAGATATCTGTTTTAAGGAGGGTATTGATACCTGAACACACAATTCAAGATCCACAAAGGCTGGCCGTTACAAACTGGCTGACCACCAGACTCCCTATGTTAAAAAATACAGATGATATAGAATATTTTTTAACAGTGTTTGAAAGATTGGCAACAGCCGCCGGATGGCCTAAACAACAGTGGGCAATATATTTAGCCCCGCTAGTAAGGCACATTCGGCTTATGTTGCCATGGATCAGAGGGAGGTGTTCGATTATTTGTGTGTTAAATATGTTATTCTACAGAAGTTTGAGATCAGTACAGAGGCATACCGCCAGAGATTCTGCAGTAATGTAATAGGGGAGGACGAAACACCTCGGGAACTCTATATTCAAATCAAAGGTCTCTATGAAAAATGGAGTATATGAAGACTATAGAACAAATCGGCAAGACAATCATTTTAGAACAGTTTTTAAAAATGATCAACCCCAACCTAAGGAGCTGGACCCTGGAACGATGCCCGGCTTCAGCAGCCGAGGCGGCCAAACTGGCAGAGGCCTATGTGACGGCGAGATGTACGGCAGGAACATGCCAACTGGGAGGAGTTAGTAATGAAAGTCGGCAAATTTGAGTCAAAAAAAGTAGTTTTATGCCTAGAGTTCCCAAACCTTTTAATAGGGGACAGCAGGTTTTAAAAGCTAATAAAAATCATTTAGGGAGCATAGCAAAACAAAGTTTGTTGCGTGTCTTTAAATGCTTCAAATGTATTGAACCTGGTCATAAAGCTAGCGAGTGCCCTAGAGTAGATAGTGGCACTAGTCAATTGTGTATCGGCCCACATAATTACAACGCCGAGATGGTAGGTGAGAAACCGTTGGAGATGACAGTTGATGTTAAAATAGAAGGGAAAGGAGTTAAAGTGTTGATTGATACGGGAGTCAGTCAAACACTCATTTTAAATGATTGCTTATCGGGTGATATTGTAAATTCTGCAGGCAAATTAAAGGTAAGAAGTGTACATGGCGATGAAGTAGTTCATCCTACCATGGATGTTACTATAGAAATAGATGGGCAAACTTATTTGCTTACAGTAGGGGTTATGCAGACTGCTCCTTACAAAGTTGTACTGGGTCTAGATGTGCCAATCTTGGTTGATTTGTTGATAGAAAAGCGAAATAAAACAGAAGTATTGGTTACAACCAGACAAACTGCCAAAATGGAAGATAATAGGGAAATATTGAGAGAATTACCATTTAGCGAATTGGCTAAAACAAAAAAGTCTAAACGTGAGCGGAGACAGGCCAAAGTTCAGGGCACAAAAATTTAAGACACAGTGGGAACAAGAGATAGGAGCCCTGATTTGAGTGATTTTAATTTTCCAGAGCTGCAAAAGAAAGATGCAACTTCACAATCATTGTTTCAGAAGGCAGTGCAGGCAAAATTGGATAAAGGCAGTTTGTTCGTGATTAAAGAAGATACTCTAGGCAGAAAGGGGATAAGGAGCAATTGATGATTTCTAAAGATCTTAGAGAAGAAGTGTTGAAGATGTGTAATTCCGATCAGTAGGCAGGCCATATGGGGAAGGCCAAGACGCTTAACCGTATTTCGGCGTATTTCGACAGATAATAGGTATATCCTCACTTTGTATGATTACGCAACTCATTATCCTGAAGCATTCGCTTTGTATAAAATTAAAACAAGGCAGGTGGTAAATTCAATTCAATTCAATTTTATTTATATAGCGCTTTTTACAACACATGTTGACACAAAGCAGCTTTACAAATTGCGTGGGTCCAGATCCCTAATGAGCAAGCCAAAGGCGACAGTGGCAAGGAAAAACTCCCTAAGATGGCAGGAATTTAGGAAGAAACCTTGGGAGGACAAAGACTCAAAAGGGAACCCATCCTCCATTGGGCGGGCTGATAGCAATGTCCACATTCACAGTTTAGGTATAGTCCAGATATAATCCTGTAGTTATGATTCTACTTCCAGGCCGAGTAGTCACAGTCCCTTCAGAGTAGATGAGCCTCAGGTGGGAGTTGGCATCAGCGTGTCCTCTTGCGATAATGGCACATCCACTGGCAACCCAGACCATCTCCTAGATACTTGTATGGGGTGGGTAACGGGAAAGGCTCGTCTCTCCTTGTCCCGGTATTTCTCGGGCAGCCATTGGGAAGAAGAGGGACAATTAGTTCTGTATGGAATATGTTAGACAAAGTAAATGTAAACTTTTTTGGAGTGTGGCAGCGACTCCGGCAATTAAATTATTACAGCCTAGCTAAAGGGCAGAACCAGAAGGTAACACATACTTGGGAGCATCCTGAGACACTGGCATCCATCCACTACACCGTCGACAAACTTGAGTGACCGCGTGCAGTGATAGGATGACAGCACCAGCGCCCCCAGTTTGCCAAAACCCTTTGCCCATGAACCCCTGGATCTGTAACCTTATCTAAAGGGGCACATTAATTACCAAATGCTAGATCAAACAAGTAAGTTTTCAACCTAGACTTAAAGATTGAGACTGTTCCAGAGTCCCGGACACATTCTGGAAGACTATTCCATAGTTGGGGGGCCTTATAAGAAAAGGCTCTTCCCCTTGCTGTTACCTTATTAATTGATGGAACTAATAAGAGGCCAGCACCTTGGGATCGTAGTGGACGTGGGGGTTCATAATAAGAGAGAAGCTCTTGGAGGTAGTCAGGAGCAAGTCCAAGCTTTATAAGTCAATAGAATAATTTTAAAATCAATACGGAATTTTACTGGGAGCCAGTTCAGGGCCGATAAGACTGGGCTGATATGTTCAAATTTTCTAGTTCTAGTTAGAACTCTGGCTGCGGCATTTTGAACTACTTGAAGTTTATTTATATTCCTATTTGAGCATCCTGACAGTAATGAGTTACAATAATCTAATCTCGAGCTAACAAAGGCGTGTACTAATTTTTCTGCATCATACTGGGATAATGCATTTCTTAACTTGGCAATGTTACGGAGATGTAGAAAAGCTATCCTGGTAGTATTATCTATGTATTTATCAAACGATAGGTCAGAGTCGAATAAGACGCAGAGATTTTTGGCTACCGAGCCAGGAGTAATGGGGTAATCTGCAAGATTTAACATTAGATCTGGTATTTTCTGTCTTGTGGCCTTTGGGCCCAGAAGTAGAACCTCCGTTTTGTCACCATTAAGGTGGAGGAAGTTTAGCGACATCCAACATTTAATATCACTTACGCAGGCCTCAATTTTTCCTAATCTGGATTTGCTCTTATTCAGCTCATTTCAAGGGTGGGGATACCCAAAGAAATTATAACTGATCAAGGTACAAATTTCACATCAAAACAGCTTAAAGATGTCTTTAGTTTGTTGGGCATTAAGGGTTTAAATACTACCCCATATCACCCGCAAACCGATGGTCTCATAGAACGATTTAACAAGACGTTAAAGGCGATCGATGCTGAAACGTTTTGTAAACGAGATGGGGTCGGATTGGGACACATGACTCCCTTACATTCACGATTCACATCTCGTGAAGTGCCACAAGCATCTGTAGGATTTATTGTATAGGATTTATCAGTTATTGTATGGGAGAGAAGTTCACGGTCCACGAGACGTCTTGAAGGAAACGTGTGGAGGGCAGAGACCAGACCTACAGTTGAATATCCTTTTCCATGTGTTAAAGATGAGAGAGAAACTCGCAGCTGGCGCACGAAAACCTGGAACAAGCACAAAGCAGACAAAAGAGCTGGTATGACAAATCGGCGAGGAAACGGACACTGACACCAGGTGACAAGGCACTAGTGTTGCTACCGACTTCAGACACAAGCCTACTAGCAAAATGGCATGGGCCTTATGAGGTGTTGAGAAGAGTGAACGAGACCACTTATGAGCCATCGCATCCCGAGTGTAAGAAAGCAAAACAGGCTTTTCATATCAATATGTTGCGTCAGTGGCATGAAAAGGAGAAAGAAACCAAAGAACATCTGTAGGTGAAAGCAGTTTGAGAGGAGGAGAAATGTGAGGAACAGTACTTCCCTTCCGCTACAAATCAAGAGGCATCATTAGAACTGGAACACCTCTCTCCAACGCAAATGGAGGCGCTTAGTAGTGTTATACCGACTGGTTTATTCAGCCAAGAGCGGGGGAGGACGACCGTGACGGAGCATTCTATCAATCTTCGGAATGAGGAGCGGATCAGGCAGACCAATTATCGTGTGCCAGCCAGGTTGGTCCCAGATTTCAAATGTGAAGTGGAGAAAATGCTTTCAGCAGGGATCATTCAGCCATCAAAAAGTCAGTGGTGCAGTCTTGTGGTTTTAGTTCCAAAAAAGAACGGTGAGCTACGCTTTTGTGTAGATTATTCCAGACTGAACACGGTATCTGCTTTTGACCCATACCCTATGCCAAGGACGGATGAGATTATAGAAAGGCTGGGAAAGGCTAAGTTCTTGTCTACTTTAGATTTATGTAAGGGATATTGGCAGGTGCCCCTTCGACAAGAAGTGAGAGAATTAACTGCATTCAGAGCACCGTATGGGTTATTCCAATTCACGGTAATGCCATTTGGTCTTCATGGAGCGGCAACGATGGTTTGACGGCTGATGGACGGAATATTAAAAGGGACTGAATGGTATGCAGCGGCCTATCTGGATGACGTGGTGGTGTATAGTGAATCTTGGAGTGACCACTTGGAGCACATGAGGGAAGTGCTACAGAGAATCCATAAGGCTGGTTTAACTGTTAATCCTTCTAAATGTCACCTGGCGAAAGGAACTGTTTCCTATCTAGGATATATTTTAGGGGGAGGCGTCATCAGGCAACAAGTGGATAAAGTGGAGGCCATAAAGAACAGCCCAATACCTACTACCTGGGATTGGTAGGTTGGTATAGACGTTTCACCCCTAATTTTTCTAGCCGCGCAGCCCACACTAACCGATCTGACCAGAAAAAATAAGCCCCAGAGAGTTAAATAGACAGATTTGAAGGAATCCTCGTGCTCCGCACCAATTTTGGTAAGCCCAGATTTTTGCCTACCTTTTACTATGCAAACGAATGAGTCGGGAAATGGCCTTGGGGCGGTCTTACTTCAGGGCGCGGAGAGAGACCGTAAGCCGATATTATATATCAGTAGGAAGCTTTTCCCAAGGGAGCTCAACTATTCCACAGTTGAGAAGGAGGCACTGGCAGTTAAATGGACGTTGGACTCATTGAAATATTTCTTGATGGGACATGATTTTGTTTTAGAGACAGATCATTGAGCTCTTCAATGGATGCGGCGGATGCAGAATGGTACCTATCTTTGCAACCTTTTCGGTTCCAGGTTTGCTATAGCAAGGGCCAGGATAATGTGTCAGCTGATTACCTTTCACGTCATGAAGACGACGATTGACGTAAGGAGGGGTGTGTGTGATGGTGCGAGGTAGCCCATCACTGAAACACAGACACAAGAACATTAGCATTATTGAACTGGTTATACAAAAGGAGTGACTTATCTCAGCAGGGATGGATCCACCTGTGGAGGTGACGAGGGTCCTTGGTATTCTGTAAAGTTTTTATTATGTATAAACACATTAATGTTTTGGGAGAGTAACAGGTATGTATGTATATGTATTTGTGAAATGTGTGTTGGTATGTTGTGAGTTGTAGACGACATCGACCCTAGAGGGGGAAGTTGGTTTAGCCGGGGGCGGAGCTATGAGTATAAATACCAAGTCAAGGGTATGGAGGGGGATCCCTCCTTATCTGACGTATGCTGTGACATACTACCTGTGCCTGCTAAGAGAACTACGGTTAGCTGCCGGTAACTGTTAGTGTTAGTAAAAGAGTAATGCTTTGAGTAGACTATATGTTGAACGTGCACTCTGGTGAACCTTATCAACCCTCATTGTGATGTGTAAACTGTCTGATATGTTAAAATGTGGCGAGAAGATTAATAAAACTGTACACAGTAATGTTGGAGTACCATTTTACTATCATCCACCTCTGTAGTCCACATCCACCCCTACAGTCTTGCTACATTCCTGGTGTATTGCGTAATTCCTGGTGTATTTCCCTCAAGCAATACTAAACCGTAACTAGAGGTGTCACGATTTCGATATTTAATCGAAATCGATCAAAATTATGTCACGATCTCGAGCCTCAAAGTCAAAAAGAGGATCGACGATCCCTCCCTCTAAGCTACGCAAGCACCCACGCTACGCAAAGTGATGCAGCACGCTACGCAAAGTGACGCAGTGCACTGTAGCCGACACCGCTAGTTAGCTAACCTGCAGAGTATGGCACCATGGCAAGTGCAGAGCCGGAGCTGGAGGCTGCTCCTGCTTCTCTTAAATCAGCAGTATGGAAGTATTTTGCGTTCCCGGTGAGTTATGTCGACAGCGTTTGTGTTGTCGACAAGAACACAACAGTGTGCAAGATGTGCTACACGCGTGTACCTTACCCGGCTACGGGAAACACTACGAACATGGCTGGACACATTCGCCGGTATCACAAAGATGTTGATTTGACTGGAAAAACATCACTGGTCCAGCCAACTATTCAATCTTCGTTTGGAGTAAAATTGGCACAGACCTGAGCTCGCGCTAAAGCAATAACTAACGCTATAGGGCTATTCATAGCAGCAGACCTGCAGCCTTATTCAGTGGTGGAAAACGCTGGGTTTAAACATTTAATTAGTGTACTTGAGCCACGCTACAGTATTCCCAGCAGGGCGCATCTTACAACTAAAGTGTTGCCCTCCATGTATGAAGACACCAAAGAAAATGTTTTGAGGGATCTAAGCAATGCGGAGTTAATTGCCATAACAACAGATGGCTGGACCTCAAGAGCAACTGAGAGCTACATTACAGTGACAGCACACTATGTCAGTAATGAATGGGAGATTGAAAGTCCAGTCCTTCAAACTCGCCCTATCTATGAATCACACACAAGTGATAATTTGGCAGCAGTGCTACAGGAAGCAGTATTAGAATGGAAACTGGATAGACAAAATACAACCATCCCTGTGACTACAGATAATGCCAAAAACATTGTCAATGCCTCAAATGCAGCTGGATTGTCACCACATATAGGGTGTTTTGCACACACAGTAAACCTGGCATCCCAGAAGGGGTTGGGAGTAAACCAGATTTCTCGTCTTTTGGGAAAAGTCAGGAGAGTGGACACCTACTTTCATAAGAGCACAACTGCAGCAGCTGTCTTAAAGGCCAAACAAGAGATGCTCCAGCTTCCTCCTCACAAGCTGATTCAAGATGTCGCTACAAGGTGGAACTCTAGCTATGACATGCTTACATGCTACTTAGAGCAACAAGCTGCTGTTTATTCTGCACTCACAGAAAAAGATGTTCAAATTAATGCCAAAGATCTCATCACACTCTCTGATCAAGATGTGACTATTCTGGAGGATGTGGTTGAGATTCTGAAGCCCATGAAAACAATCACAACTCTACTGAGCTCAGAACAGCAGCCCACTGTGTCTATGATCCTGCCATTTAAACACTCCATTCTCACAGCAATGAAACACAGTGGCACAGATTCACAGATTGTGAAGGATGTTAAATCGGCTATAGCAACCAACATTGGAGGGAGGTATTCAAATCCCAGTCTTCAACAGTTCCTGAATGAGAGCACTGCCTTGGACCCTCGGTTCAAGTTTTTACCCCATCTGGATGACCCGTATGACATTTATAAATGTATATTCTTTTTTAAACTCAGGCCCCAGGACAAGGGACCAGCCAAAACCCTGCAGAGGACCCAGAAACATCCAGTGAAGGCAGCCCCCCAGCAAAGAGAACCACACTCAGTGAACTGTTTGGTGACTTTTATAGTACAGCCCCCACTACACCAACAACACCAAAATTATGGCCTGATGTTGTCAAGGAGGAGATTGAGCTATACAGGATGGCAAAAGTCATTTCTGTGGATGCAAATCCACTGAAATGGTGGAAAAACAATGAGCATCGGTACCCAAATTTGTCCAAGCTTTCCAAATATTATCTTGCTGTGCAAGCAACAAGTGTAGCAAGTGAGCGAGTGTTCTCCACCGCAGGGGACATTGTGACTGCTCAAAGAGCAGCCCTTTCTCCAGAGAATGTGGACATTCTCGTCTTCTTAAAGAAAAACTTGAAAATGTAAAAATGTTTTGTCTAGCCTCAAATATGTTAATAGTTTTAATAATACCTCAGTGGGCATTATTAGGGCTTTCTTAATAATATATATTTGTTAAAGAAAAAAAACTTGAAAGAAGAATGTAAAAAATGACAGTTGTCATTCTCAGGGACCAAAAAAGTCTTTTTTAGGATATTTTGTAGGATAGAGTTTAGTTTGTTAAGGCTCTATGTGTTCTATTATTTTGTACATGACTTTTGTACATGACTGTATTTTTTTTATTATTTATTTTATGTTGCACATTGCTGTTTTAATAGTGCACATTGCTGCTACCAAAAAAGCCACTAGATAGCAGGTACCCTCTGTGACCTCTCATTTTTGTTATTATTTGTTGGTTTTTGTTGTTTTCCTCTGAGAACAAGATTGTTACATTTATCTTATTTAAATTATTTAAATTTGACCATTAGTGCCTAATGTGGTGTATTACAGATCACTTGTATCACTTATATGATCCGGGGGACCCGGGTCCGTCTACGCATACTGCCACTCTTCGTTTCCCACCTGTCCCGCTCTGCTCTGCCTTACCTTGGATCCAGCCCTCCCTGCCCTCTTCTGTGTTTTCTGGTTTTGGTTCTTCCTTTCCTGCTGTTTCTGATTTGTTGTTTTTCCCTCTGTGGTTCCTGCTGTTGTCTTTGCCCGTGTTATGGGCTCTGTTCGAAATAGCCTACTACATACTACTGGCGTACTGCTTGGGCCCCAAATCAGTATGCCGTATGCAGTATGCGAATAAAAACATTTTTTCCAGTACGCGAAACATCCCCGGATGACATACTACTTCCGCAAAATATTCCAGTACGCGAACAGAGCTATCTTCGTGTTGTACTGCATCCCATCATGCAACACTACATTCACGTGACCCCATAGTATGCTTTGCTTTTGTCACATACTGGAAACTGTACTACATACTACTACGAGGACCAGTATGCAGTATCCAGTATAGACTGAGTACAGTATGCAGTATGCCGTATGTAGTAGGCTATTTCGAACAGAGTCATGGTGTCTGTTCCTGTTTCTGTTCCACTGTCTCCCTTTTTGTTTGTGTCTGTTCCCTTGTCTATTGCATGATCCTTAGGTTGGGTTTTTGTCCTCCTGTTGTGCCTCCTCCCGGATGTCATCGCCCTTTTTGTTGTGTTGCTCCTCCCCGTCTTGTTAGCCTGTTCGTCGTCTACGTAGTTTCATTGCTGGTTGTGTTCCTGCGTCCGCTCCCGTGTCTGTCCCTGGTTTTCTGGTTCTCGTTCGGTTTCTGTGTTCCCTTTGGCTTCAGGTTTTCCTCTTGGTTCTTCTGCTCTTCTGGTGTCCTCTGTGTCTTTGCCTGGTTTGTCTGTTTCTGGTGTTCCATCATGTAAATTTGGTTGATTTTCTGGTTGTGCTTTGTCTGGTTTTTGGTTTGTGTTTCGCCAAGGTTAGCTCCTCCTCCAGCTGTCAATCATGTATGTTTTGTTTATGTAGCCATGTGTGTGTTCTGCCATTTGTAGTACAAATGAGAAAGAGATAAAGATATTGTCATATAGACAGCCATAGATGCGGGTCTATGTAGGTCCTTAAACTTTTGGCAAGCATGTAATCTGGAGAAGCTCTTTAATTGTTAGCAAATCCTTCAAGTTTGCTGAGGACACACCTACTTTTATCAGTAACCTATTAGTATAGGTAATTAGTTTTCTTCTTATGTGATTGGATTATCCTCAATAGTTTCTATCAGCATTCTGACAGCTCATTAGCTGACCAAGACGGGGAAGATTTAACTCGTTGTTGAACAGTTTACATTTAAAGTTGGCACATAATTTCTTCCAAATTAAGACAAACAAATCCCTTCACCGGGCATTGAAATCCTTGAAAATGCTTAAATTTTAATGTTGCATTTTCCAGAAAAGTGCTGGAGTTTTAGCTGAAGTATTTGAAAATGCTTGAAATTAACTGTATTTTGTTCCACAACAAGTATCTATCTGACTGAACAGTTTACTTGTATTATGTCACAAATAGAAGTGAGAAATTTACCACCTCTTCTACTTCCAGTTGGAAACTTCAGAGAACGTGAAAATGTTATGATTGCATATTGAAAATAAGCTACCATTAAATTTATGCTAAACTAGCTACTAGAGCAAATCCTAACCAAACTAGCATATAACCCTAACCCTAAGTATATATCAATATGCCAGCAAGCTTATGTAGTACACTTATTCTTCTGCTGTTACCAAAAATGGTACAGTCTCGTTGGGATGTTACCGTTTTTTTTTTAACATTTGTATGTGTTTTGAAATAGACATATAGACCCTAACCCTCACTCTAGATATAGACAGAGATATACATAATGCAGCCGTTTCCAAGTGGAGGTAAAGTCAGACAACACACATCTTAACATTAGAGATATTTATTTGTTCTACCATTACACATCATAATCATGCACACAGAACGTTAGGGTTAGAACAGAACGCCCTGTCGCAGCATGTGGGTGAAGACAGTCTGTCCTTTCTGCTCTGCCTGCTCATCAGATGATGGCACATATACTGGACGTCAATCGAAATGCGAAAACGGCTCCAACACAGACTACAGACCACATATATGAGACCAGGTTACAGAAACACAGGCTACAAACAAGATATATCAGACCAGGTTAAATAAACACAGGCTACAGACCAGATACATGAAAGATTAACAAGAAACCGGAGACATACATACAGGCTAGGAATACATACATTCATAGGCCAGAACACAGTCAGAGCTGATCAAACAGGCTAGAAAGCTAAGCAAAACAAGCAATGACCAGCGACCACTTACTGGTCTTTATGTAAAAATACATAAAGCAGATTTATTGAGGCTAAAGTGGAAATAAACAAGACACAGGTGTCACGCTCAGCCCCGGACCCCTCCCTTTGGGCATGTGTTCCTGTTGTTGATGTCCATATGTGTATTTCCGTGGGTGTGTCGGTGTGAGTATGTTCATTCGTCGCACTTGTAGCTCGTCTCGTCTTCACAAGGGGTTAGTGTTGCTCGTCTATTTAATGTGTGCTTGTGCAGTGTCCCGTGCTCGTCTTTGTTTAAGTCACCTATGTTAATTGTAATAGTTGTTCTACGTGCGATAACGCTTCATGTTATATTGTTTAAATAAAGCACAGTGTGTACACAATACGAAGCACTCGTCTTTGCATCCAAAAACCACGCTCCACCGTGACAGAAAGACGAGCCACAAAGGATGCCAGGATTCCGTGGAAAGGAGAGGAGGGTCAGCACGCATGGGACGCAGAAAGGGAGGCACTGACATGCCCCTTCGAGCAGGTCCCGTCCCCCCAGTCCCACAATCCTTAGACCCGGAGACGGACTCGAGGAGTGAGATCATAGCCGCCTACCTGCGGCAGCACCTTCTCGAGGCCGAGGAGGAGGGACTGGCGGGCTGCTACTGCCGACTTGCGGAGGCTGCATGGGCGGATCAAGCCTGCCAGCCCGCGAGGGACTCCTCCCCCAAAGAGGACAAGTGGAAAGCGGAGACGGTAGCGGTGGCCTGGCTTGCCACCGTAGAGATGAGGCAGGCACCACCCGAATATGAGTTCGGAGAAGAGGACTCCGAGGAGGAAAGGGGTCCCCCCTCTGTGTGCTCTTCACAAGGGGTTGGTGTTGTTTGTCTATTTAATGTGTGCTTGTGCAGTGTCCCGTGCTCGTCTTTGTTTGAGTCACCTATGTTAATTGGAATAGTTGTTGTACGTGCGATAACGCTTCATGTTATATTGTTTAAATAAAGCACAGTGTGTACATGATACGAAGCACTCGTCTTTGCATCCGAAAACCACGCTCCACCGTGACAACAGGTGCAATGAATGACAGAAGGTCCTATTTAAACTAGGAGGTGTGAACACTAAAACCAAAACAAAACAGCACATGAAGAAAAGAAAACGCACCTGTACCCCACTACTCTTGTGATGTGACAATAAAAAAACATGAAACAAAGTCAATTTATTTAAGATGGCAGGAATTTCGGAAGAAACCTTGGGAGTGTAACGAGGTGAGTCACAGGGTATGTGATCACCGTGTGAAAACTCAGGAGAGGATCCAAGTGCCAACCTGCACAAAGCACAATGAATAATAATTCGCAAACAAACAAACCAAAAAAAAACCCCACGGCAGGACGAAGGGAAAAAGGCGAACAGAAACCAATGCGGAAAGATACGTCACGTAAAAACTAAATAAACTAAACCGCACACATACAGAAAAAAAACAACGAAACAAACTGAAAAATACGTGGAAATACTCAACGTGTTACTAAGGAAACAAAAGACGCCAGGGGAAGAATCTGGCTCGCTGGCAAACGGCGCAACAAACTGAAATCCCTTCCCAAAACAAAAGCAAACTAGACAGGAAGAAGATAGCTGGAGGAAAACTTGAGGGAGGCCACAGGGGAAACTTGAGGGAAGCGGCGCAGGAGGTACTCGAATAAGCATAGACAAAGAAGAGGCAGTAAGAATACTGGTGGCGAAACACCAAACAACACAACACGTTACCGAGTCGGGAGAAGGCTGAGAGACGAGAGGCATAGAAACCAAACGATTCAGCAGTGATCCACTACAGCTCTCTCCCTCAAATAGTAAGGGTGACAGCTGCAGCGGTTCACCGCTGATTACAGGAATTTCTCCTGAGAACGGCCCGAGAGCTCCCGCTAGTGACAACAGGCAGAGCCGCGTCAGAGCCAACCCTGACAGGGAGGACCAAGACTCAAAAGGGAACCCATTCTGCATTGGGTGGCCCGCTAGCAGAAGTCCAAATATAGTTCTATAGTTATATTTCTAATCCAGGCTGAGTAGTCACAGTCCCTTCAATGTAAATGGTGAGCCTCAGGTAGGAGTTGGCATCAGCGCGTCCTCTTGTGGCAATGGCTCATCCAACCACGGCATCGGCATATCCACTGGCAAGCCAGACCATCTCCTAGGTGCGTGTATGGAATTGTCTTTTGTAGAAGCATGCAACCAAGATATAAAATACAGGTTGAGTATGTGAACATCAATTTAGACAACCATCGATTTAAACAGACATACATTGCTCACGTGCCAGTGATTAGCATGTGGCTCCGGCAGGCTATCTATAGCAGCATAACTAAAGGGAGGGGCCAGGGGGTAACCACAGTCATGAGGGCTCACTAAGCCATTGCTTTCCACCCAAGTCATTGTCACAACAAGAGTGATCACATGACATGGCTGGATGACAGCATCAACATCTCAGATTACTAAACAAACAAGGGGCAGGAGCAAAATGTGACTGAGTGCAAATAAAAAAGGAAGCGATTATGCCAGTCTCAGGGAAAAGGGAGTATTTAATGGATAAAGCTTTTTCCAACTAAGGCAGCTGGCTAAGGTGAAAATAATCCTTGCACGCAAGTGAGTACCTTGAAACAGTAATCCATGCCTTCATTAGATCTTGGCTGGAATACTGTAATACACTTTATCATGGAATCAGCCAGTCTTCCCTCAAACATTTCCAGTTGGTACAGAAAGCTGCTGCCAAGTATTTAACCCTCTGAGGTCCATCGACGCGGTGCCGATGTGGGAGCGGGAGTGTGTAAGAGGGAGCACATAACTCCTATTCTGGCTTCTCTCCACTGGTTGCCCATGCATTTTGTAATTCATTTTAAGATTACTTTATTTGTTTTTAAATCATTAAATGGTCTCGCCCAACCTTACCTCTCTGAGCTCCCCCATCCACACGCTCCCACTCGATGCCTCAGGTCAAAGCGTGAACTCGGAGGGAATCGAGCTTTCTCTACTGCTGCTCTTAAATTATGGAATGACCTCCCAATTTAAATTAGACAGGCTTCGTCACTGTCCATTTTTAAAATTCTTCTTAAAACCCATTTTTCTTCCTTGGATTTTAACCCAGTATGAGACATGTTTTATTAGTGTTTACTGTCTATTTTTAACTTATTTTTTATTTCTGTTACTTTTATATTGGTGGTGTACTAACTGGTTTTATTTACTTTTCCTACTGTTTGCGTGTTTTTATTTAGTATATTCTCTGTGCAGCATTTTGGGTCAACTGAAATTGTATTAAAGTCCTATATAAATAAAGTTGAAGGTGAAGAAGGCCATCTCTGCCCAAGGACCTCCTCCTGGTCTACCCGAGTACGAGGGTGGATCTCTGTTTTCAACAAGAGCTCTTCAGACCAGTGGCATCTAGTCCCCAACACATCCGGGGAGGCCTCACCTCTCAGGGGGGCTCTTTAAGACCAGGGCTCTGATCACCCCACAACATCAGGGTGCTCCTGCCTACTTTGGAAATCCCTCAAGGTCCAGGAGTGCCGTTCTCCACCTCCAGGGAGAAACACCTGCATACAATTCAGGCACACACACACATTAATGTGAAACAACCCAAGCACCTTCCAGCCAGGGCTTACACAAACACATACACATAGTGTGCACATGCCCTGGTCTCTCCTGGCGGCTTCTGAAAGTTGGCTGGTTATTCTATGACGGGCGAGGAGTGCAAATAAAAAGGAAGTCTCAGGGAAAAGGAATTAATGGATAAAGTGCACAAACTCAAAACCTGTGAACTAACCCAAATTAAGGATACAATAACCAGCAGTCAACTGGTACAAAGAAAAGACATATATAGACAGACAAACGACCTTCAGGTATCAGGTATCCTAATAGGCCCCACCCACATGAGGGACAAACACAATGCAACTGGACAACATAAACTACTCCCGCTGCAGAGTTAATTTTCCTCTGTGTTTGTTATCCTTATAGCACAAACTACTGTGCTCAAACCTCCAAAACAAATCACAGCAATAGTTTAATTAACTTCAGTTATTATTATGGTACTCAGCATTAGAGGTTCCCCTGCTGACAGTATGTTGACATGATAATCTATTGTCTAAGAACGAAAAGAAAAACCCATGGCTCTTTTTTTATACACTTTTTTTTTTTTTACAAAAAAGGGTGCTTTAAGGGGGAGGATTAAGAGTTGGTTTTAATTAGTTAGCCATGAAAGATACTTTAAATCAACTCCATCTATCCACACAAAATAAGGACAATGAAATAAAAAAAGGACACTTGTTGCATGTAGTGCACAGACGTTAACATGTGAAGTGTGCAGGTTTCGTGGGTCTTTTAATATGTGAAGTGTGCAGGTTTCATAGGTCTTTTAATATGTGAAGTGTGCACGTTTCACGGGTCTTTTAACATGTGAAGTGTGCAGGTTTCACAGGTCTTTTAATATGTGAAATGTGCAGGTTTCACAGGTCTTTTAATATGTGAAGTGTACATGTTTCACAGGTCTTTTAATATGTGAAGTGTGCAGGTTTCATAGGTATTCTGAAGGTAACTGACACTTTTTGGAAGAATTCATTTACTTTATTGATAATTTTTTAAAGTAAATTGGGAAGAGTACAGTCTGGTTAGTGCTGTTTAGTCCAGTATGAATTTAAGTAGGATTTATATTCATACACAGACACACACATACTGAACATGTGTGTGAATGTGTGTGTGGGTGTGCATGTGTGTGAAGAACATTCCAGTCAGCAACTGCAATTTACTGTGGTTAAGTCAAGTCAGGCTAGTTATCAAAGAGTACCTATTTGGACAAGGTTTTGGCTCAGGTTAGATATTGTTTTGTAGGTACTGAAACATTGTAACTAAAATGTGGCCTTATTTCCTGTTATATATTATTTCCATATATAATAATCTTTTTCCATTATTACTATTATTATATTCTTTCATTCTTAATTCCTTTATCTTAATCTTATTTAAATCCCTGTCAATATACTGTTGTATTATTTTCAACCCTTTGTTGATTTGATTTCTTTCAATTCTGTGTAAATTGCATGTATGTTTGTGAATTGCATGTATGTTTGTTTAAGTTTGTACTATATAAATAAACTTGCTTTGCCTGCCTTGAGATGAGTGAAGGAGTGGCCGGACCATTTGAAGTGTGCTAACTGGAGCACCTGGCCCAGTGCCCTGCAAGTAATCCCCCTCTCTCAGTCACTTTAAAGGAGCTATTACACCTGGATTAATGCTTGTCACAACTTCACATAGAATTCATTGTCATCATGCTATAAAGAAAGCTAAAAAAGAGTATCCATTATAAACAGGCATATCAATATAATTTGTGTAGTTTTTCTGCATCATGAGAGAGTTTTCTGCTTTGGATTTATTTAGAAATGTAAAATAATATGCAGTACTTAAAAACTGAACATTTGTCCTGAATTGTAACTGATTTTTTACAAACTCTAGAACTGTTGAAAATCATGTTTTATTCTCTATGCAGCTTGAAACTCAACTTGTTTGTGATGTCTACAGTCTGAAAGTGGTCCACACCTCTGTCTTTAGAAGGTGTCCCTACATCCTGGGAGTGGTCCACACCTCTGTCTTTAGAAGCTGTCCCTACATCCTGGGAGTGGTCCACACCTCTGTCTTTAGAAGGTGTCCCTACAGTCTGGAAGTGGCCCACACCTCTGTCTTTAGAAGGTGTCCCTACAGTCTAGAAGTGGTCCACACCTCTGTCTTTAGAAGGTGTCTCTACAGCCTGGGAGTGGTCCACACCTCTGTCTTTAGAAGGTGTCCCTACAATCTGGAAGTGGTCCACACCACTGTCTTTAGAAGGTGTCCCTACAGCCTGGGAGTGGTCCACACCTCTGTCTTTAGAAGGTGTCCCTACAGGTGCTGTTTTACCTGCATAGGTTAATCTCTGTCTGTAGATGCAGCAATGCTACTATAGGGAATGTCTTTACAACAATCAAACATCTTTTCCTCTTCTGACATGAAGCATCACCCTAATCCTAACTCTAACCCTAACTCTGGAGGGAAAAAAAATTTAAATCGCAACTCAACATAAAAAAGTATTCATCAGACAAATTATTTGAAAATCTTTGAACATTAAACAATTGAATTGAAACTGAAGAATTCCATCCATATCTGCAGTTTACTCATTTTAATATGCACACAACTGTGTCATTTCTTTAAATTTGAGAGGTCAGATAGCATGCACACACTCACACACACACATACACACACACTCACAGATTCTTAGGGAAATGATCTCTTCTGCCCAAACCCTTTCTACTGGGTCCATATGGAGTGTCAGGCCATGTGATACAGGATGGTATGGTTTATGTAACATTTCATATTGGTGTCCAGACAAGTTGTATAGTGCCCTCCCCTCATGTCTAACAGTGATTTACAAGGCCAGACTTACCTCTGGGAGGATATTTTAAGACTTATGAAGGATGCACATTTATGACTTGGAGTCCCAATGTAAACATACCTGTGACAGCACAGATTAGATGTGAAAACATGTTCAGTTCCTAAGATTAAGGGAAAACTTTCAGTAGAATTTACAAGGGAAAGTAAATCAGTAGGCGTCTCATTTCATTTCTGGAAACAACTAAAGTAGAAAATAGTGCACACCAAATCATTCAATTTCCCTTGGCATGAAAGCTATTCCTAGAGCACAATGCCACAGTGGATACTGATCAAAACGTTCCACTGTGATACAGTAAGGAATAATCAAAAGCTATCCAGACAGAAGAAACAACACCCAAGGTTTGTTTGTTTGTTCACGTTAATATTATTCTTGCTAATAGACATAATCTTTGATAATGAGGAACCAGATGACATGAGGGGGGTTGAGAGAAAGGTGGCTGACATGTAGACCACTTATTGTTTGTCTTCCTCCAGAAAGTGCAGTTTGAGGAAAGTGATGGGCTCCTTGGAGAGACCTGAGCTCATGAATAATGCATCAGCCTCAGATGATGGAGATGATGGAGATCATATGGTCAAACACTGGTAATGGCAGAGCAGCAACATGTAACCAAGCAACATGTAACCAAACTTAAGCAAAATATAGGATGAAACAGACCTAATTTCTCCCTCCTCTGATCTTTTCTCTCTGACAAATATTATCAAATTATGAAACAAGGCTCAACTTGTACTAATCAGGCATTGCCACTGGCAGTTTCATTAGCCCACTGTGTCTCTATGTAAATATAATGTGAGTGTAAGCTAAAGAAGTACATCTTCACCTAACTGTTACGAGCATATGAAAACCTCTGGTGATGTTTTTAATATGAGAGGTCCATGCAGACCCCTTTTCCAAACTTTTGCAAACACCTGTATCACAGTATAATTACAAACAAATCAATATAATTATAATGGATACAATCCATTTGTGTGTGTGTGTGTGTGTGTGTGTGTGTGTGTTACAGTCCAACAAACAAGCTTGTAAACAAATCAGAATGCACCAGAAGAGGTCAAGCTATCTGGACGCATCTCCATTCATGGTCATCACTAAGGTAAATCAAGCGTGGGGCATTTTAAACCCTAATTGCCAGGTACATCTCCGCAGAAAGAAGTGTTTATAGTGTTTATAGGTAATCATTGGCAGGTGCTGTACTTAATATGGTAAATGAGTAGCCAAAAAAGATCCTCTCCATTTTTGCCAAGCCATAAAAAATGACCCACAACAAATCCAGCCTGTTCAGAGTAAAACTTTGTAAATGTACAGAGCTGAATATGCATGGTTGAACAAATCCCACCTTCCTCACTGTAACTGCTGCCGAGGAGGACGACTGGACTGAATGGCAACAGGTTTGAATGGGGACCCAGGTTTGAATGATGACTGGTTTGAGTGGTGACTATGTGAGGATGCACTCTTTATATTTGTATTAAAGATGATGTGATTATTACCCTGTGCCAATGCATGTCTCAATATACTTGTTTGTTAAAAATGTTTGTTTTTACTTTTTTCAGAATTGTGGATGAGATGATCATTGATCAGCATGTGTAACGCTGTCCACTAAGAGGAGGACACAATTCGCTGAGAGGGTTTATTAGTGGTGACTGGGTTAACATCAACGAGAGGGGCGGCAACGGACACACAACCAATACATATACTAGTCTTAGATGCCAATGGCTCATGTGACTGATGGGACATAGTGAGGGAACCCCGGGGGGAACGACAGGTAAATCACTAGCATTAAGCTTAGTAGCATTAACGTTCTCTTGAGGTGGTCGGGACGACCAGGGTCATAACGGGAGAGCAGAATCCAGGAGATACAGAAGGGCTAGGCAGGAGATGAGGTCTGGGGAGTGAACAAGGGTCAGAACACGGGAGATCAAACAGGCAATGGACACGCTCGGTATGCTGCATGAGTCGGCAATATTTCTTGACTAAGACCTGGTGGGAAGGTGTATAAGTATGACTGAAAAGGGGGCGTGGTGATGAGTGGCAGGTGAGGGTGGTTAGGGAAGATCAGGTGGCATTCCTTACAATATATATATATATATATATATATATATATATATATATATATAATAGAGCCTGGGGAAGAGAATCCTGGGGATGGTCACCAGTAGGCACAATCACACCACCCAGCACTTTGTGCCTCAGTGTGATAACAATAACTTATTCCCACATACTCCACATACAGAGTACAACGAGAAGAACATGAAATAAACGCGAACCGGCAAGAAACAGAAGGCTACGCGAGGCACGAACCAACTAACTCATCATTTAACGCGAACAGGTATGAAACAACAATACACGAGACACAAACCAACTACACTCGGGAAACTAAACAGAAGTACTTACAATCGAAAGGGGGGGCGAGGAATATAGAAAGAAAGCTGACTGAAACCCAAATAGGAAGAACGCGGACAACTGGAAACGAGTAAACTATACGGAAGAAACGGAAGCACTAAGACAAAACGAGAGAACAGGAGAGCAGAAAACCATGATCAACAAATGACAAACACTACAATAGCCGACAAGGCGACAAGCCGACAGAAACGAGACACAGGTGAACAAGAGATTACTAGGGGAGGACCTAGGAACAAGGGGGGCGTGACAGACAATGGGGACTATGGAAACGGGAAGCCAAGCGGGACTGGAACAGGAAGAACAGACAGGAGGAACAGGATGACAACTACGGACTAAATGAGAAAAAGGGTGGGTGGGGGGGGGGGGGGCGGAGCTAGGCATTACACATAATAAAGATATGTTTTATTTCAGTATATGTGAAGTTCAGCTAAAGTGACCATAGTATAACTGACTAGTGATAACTTGCATATTTTCACTATGTCATACACCATTAAAGCATCTTTAGATTGTGAGCATCTTTAGATCAGTAAAGGTTTTATAGAGTCGCTGTTCTGTCTTTTCCTCCTTCACTCAGGTTTAGTGTTTCATTAGTACCTTAATGCATCACACTAAATGCTCACATCAAAAACATATGACCCTGACACAAACACACACACACACTCACCTTTCAGTCCTAAATATATATATATATATATATATATATATATATATATATATATATATATATATATATATATATATACAAAGTTATATATATATATGTATGAATGCAAAATCAAATGGCTGATTCCTTCTTGAACTGGCTAAGCCCTCTGGAGAAGTCACTGGAGGAAGTGGAGGCAGATAGGATTGTTCACTTAAACGTTGCTTCAGTTCAGTGCACCAGCATGTGAAAGTCTCCATTCAAGCTGTATGCCTTTGCTGCAGCAGGGGTCTGGGTGGAACCTGCAGGCACGAGGCACACAGCCAGGTCCGTCCTCCAGGCCTCCAGGCCTCTGGCCCGTGCCAGCTCGCCTCAGACCCTGACCTACCGGCCGGGCTGCACGGGGGAGTGAGAGACAGTACAGGAGCTCACACACAGCGGGTCCTTCATTCATAGCTCATCACCAGCAGGACGAACAACTGCGTGCACTTCTGTGTTAAGACCTTTGCAGTAAATAAAACACACAGAGTCACAGAGACACACTGCAACTGAATTAAAGAGACAGTAAAGTTTAAGAAGTGCAGTCAGTCAGATTCAGTCCTTTTTGTCTGATGCATACCCAGTAATGGAGAAGAACAGGTGTATGGGGTATATAATTTGGGTTTTATTTATTACAAGTCAGTTATTTACATCTGTTTCATTCATTCCTCGTGTCCTAACCCTGAAAGAACAGGCATTCCTCATATCCTAACAGACATTCCTTATGTCCTAACAGGCATTCTTCATGTCCTAACAGGCATTCCTTATGTCCTAACAGGCATTCCTCAGTCTGTCTCTCTCGCTGTTTCCCACTGATTGATTTTTTTTATTTATTCACTTTGCTTGTAGTTTGTATATTGTTTCTTACATTCAATGTTGCTTTACAAAGGATGTAAACCAAAAAACAAGCAAACCAAGAACAGGCAGTCAGAGAGTCTTATTCATTAGTACAGATCTGGTTCATTAGTACAGATGTGGTTTCATTAGTACAGATCTGGTTCATTAGTATTGATATGGTTCATTAGTACAGATGTAATTTTATTAGTACAGATCTGGTTCATTAGTACAGATATGGCTTTATTAGTACAGATCTGGTTCATTAGTATAGATGTGGTTTCATTAGTACAGATCTGGTTCATTAGTATAGATGTGGTTTCATTAGTACAGGTCTGGTTCATTAGTACACATCTGGTTCATTAGTACCAAAACAATTACATTACCTCCATTACTTTTTTTGAGACAGTACTTTTTGTGTCTAGAAATGCACTCAAACACCTTATGTTATTTTTCATTATAATTTTGAACCACTCTTTCCTGTTTGCCCCTTTACCTGTATTCCTTTGCCCTCATCTGACTGAACTTGGTATGAAACCTGTTTTTGATAATAGCTCCATATCACAGTATCATACTCACACACACAGACCTATGCTTTCTCTGTCTTGTAAATGAGTCCATGTCACACTGTCACATTGAGAGGCGTGTGTACTATGGTCCCTTGAACGCTGCCCACTTTCAGCACCTCATCCTTTTTCCTGAAGACCTCCAAGACCCTTCTCAAGCATAAGAGCTTTTAGCTAGCCAGCGCTAATGTGTGGAATAATAGCTACCCCCTGAATCTTGATGGCCCCCCGAAAGCTGTCTGAATTTGTACACAACAGCAACTACAGCACAGTATTACCCTCCTTTCTCTGTCTATTCTTGTGTGCTTCCAAACGTAATCTTATCTTATTATATCTCTTCCCTCCCAACCGTGTTCCCTCCTGCGACCTTTCTATCACATGATTAGTGAGATGGGGGATATTATCTCCTCAAAGATATGATGGAATATTATGAAATGAGAATACTATTACAATTATGTTGTGCTTTGCAATTACACACAAAACTTACAATATCAACTGAAAAAGCCTTTAAGTGAATTGTTATATCAAGTTCTGCATCTTTCAGCCATAATGTGTCCTGGCACAATCTTCAATATTAAGAAAATATGACAACAAATTACAACAGATTAAATTATAATGTCTTTTAGAGCACTCTGTGTTATGAAGCATCAAAGACTTTAGTGACTTTGATTTGCTCAGTTCATTTGTTTCTTTTGTATATCTTGTGCATGTGGGGTTTTGGTGATTTTACATCACTAGTTATGTGTAAAAATATTAGATGTAGCTTCTTTTCTGCTTCACAAGCTGATGTACCCACAGGATTGTAATGTACTGACAGCATGATCATCTGTCAGGGATCCTCTCAACATCAACACCTCTAATCCAATAGTGACACTAAAACAATAATTCCCTTAGGCCTCCCTTCATTATTTGCTGATATGAGATTTAAATCACTAATGGATGGAGAAAAAAGATTTATTCATTTGAATAAATATATGGAAGATGACATGCTTACATGTGAGGGCTGGATGTGGTGAGATGTGTGAATCTGTCTAGGTGAGTTATACCCCAGGAACTTATCACTTTGATCTAATGTTCAGTAAACATACTGGAAATAGGAAATCAACTTCATTTTTATCCTTATATCCCCATAAATCCTATATAGATTTATTTTTTCTTCTGATTTGCTGTATACAGATTGACTGGAAAATTGACTTGTTCAGGTGTATCAGGTGGACTGGAAAAGAAATGTCCAATAAAACATCAGAAGCACAGGAACTTTTAAATAGCAACTATCTAAAAGTTTGGTTATAGATTTTAATTAATTGCTATATTTTGAAATATTAAACCTCATTGTAATAGGGCCAGCCACCTCCTGCCTAACCAGTTATGATGAAGCATCAACCCACTGCCCTGTCCCCTCTCACCACCCTGAATTCTCCCCTGCTATGGCTGTATTTCCACAGCCTTGGACCATTACTGACCATCAAGAAGTCTAGGACTATCAACATTGTAGCATGTATAATATGTATTGTCATATGAGCCAAACAATTTATTGTGAATATATTGTATATATTATATTATGGCAATTATGGAAGTAAATTGTAGCATTTATTTATTATAGCATTTATGTCAAGACTCTGACATCTAAAATGCAGAATTTCATCCCGATGAGCCACTCTGTTGTGATGTGTTTCAGTCTTTTGGGTCTTACTGTTATGCTGTACGGCCTAACCATGATTTCTGTAGTAAGACAGGTATCTGCTCTGATTAGGATTGAGACAGGTATTTAGTTTAGATATATCATCAGCAGCAGATCACGCTTCACTTCACTAAGAAAACTATTGTTCTCTTCTGATGCCTCACAACTAATTTTCCTGGAACACGTCATAACATTTCTTCTTTTCCACTGAAGAATATACAGTACAATACAACATTTAAAATGTACACATTATAATAAAGCTGAAATTTGTTTGTGTTGCAGCTGAGCTGTAAGGTGCAGGTGCTGGTTAGTTAGGTGTTCATTATAGTTCTTGACTCTGGTGGTCGATGTTCTGATGGTGCACTTCTGGCTTCCGACCCGAGGTCACGGTGCAGCCCTGACTCTTCCCCTTGTGTGATAATAACACTGTCATGGTGCAGCCCTGACTCCTCTCCTTATGTGATAATAACACTGTCACAGTGCAGCCCTGACTCCTCCCCTTGTGTGATAATAACACTGTCACAGTGCTGCCCTGACTCCTCCCCTTGTGTGATAATAACACTGTCATGGTGCAGCCCTGACTCCTCTCCTTATGTGATAATAACACTGTCACAGTGCAGCCCTGACTCCTCTCCTTATGTGATAATAACACTGTCACGGTGCAGTCCTGACTCCTCTCCTTATGTGATAATAACACTGTCACAGTGCAGCCCTGACTCCTCCCCTTGTGTGATAATAACACTGTCACGGTGCAGTCCTGACTCCTCCGTCAAGCGTGTCTGCGTGTTTACGTCCGTGAGTCTATGTTTATGTGTGTGTGTCAGCATACGTATTTGTCTTTTGTTATTTGTTTCTCTTGTTCCCCATCTCATTTATGTGATGTGCTACACTTGTTCCTTAGTGTGCTCTGTGTATTTAAGTGTGTGTCTTGTCTAGCATACTTGTCAGTTCATGGCTCTGTTCGAACCATAGTACTCATGTACTGATTGGGCCCCAAATCAGTATGCAGTTTGCAGTTTGAGACCAAAATGAATTTCTCCAGTACGTAAAACATCCCCAGAAAACTTCCAGAAAACAGTTATCTTAGTGAAGTACTGCATCCCATCATGCAACACAGCCACTTTAGACACTTTAAAAAAAAGTCAGATGCCAATGAAGGTATTGTATCATGTAAATATACAAGAAAGCAACTGCTCATTTGTATTCCTCACTTGTGTTTTAAAATGATAAAATCCATTAACCATAGCTAGATAGTAATCTGTGATTTAAATAGTTAAATAGTGTTTTCTTAGCAGACTCTAACTATAGCTTTAAAGCATGTTAACTAAATTTATACCAGAGGTTATTGTCAGGATAATTATCAGTATTAATTGTCATTAGCATATTTCATTGTAAATATATTTACTGGGTGATACTACAGTAAACTGACAATTTCTTATTGGTAGGGACAGATCATATTACAGAGGCATGTATAGCCTGCATAAACAACGCTGCATAAAAGCAGAGATGGACACTGGAGTGAGCGACTAGAGTCGAAGTCGCACTTAAGTTGCCTACAAAAAGACTTGAAACTCGTCCCTAATGACTCTCAACTCGACTCGGACTCGTCCAAAATGTCCATTATCCACCCGCTAGATAGTCCGAGTCAGTCCGTTATCCAGCTGCTGTGTGATTTCTTTGTGTGTTTATTTTGCCATTATTCCTTACGTTAGTTTCGGTGTTTTGGGCTTTTCTCGTGATGTATCACAACATCGTTTTTCGCGAGCAAGAAATCAGAGAGAAGCGTTAAATGCAACTACCGACCGGTATCACTCCTTTCGTTCCTATCAAAAATTCTAGAGCGAGCTGTATACAACCAACTGTCTCTCTTTCTCACTCAGAACCTGCTCCAGGACCCCAACCAGTCGGGCTTCAAACCAGCACACTCAACAGAAACAGCCCTCATAGCGGTGACTGAGAAGCTCCAGACTGCAAGATCATCCAAACTGTCATCGGTCCTGATCCTTCTGGACCTCTCTGCAGCTTTCGACACGGTGAACCACAAGATCCTCCTGTCTGTCCTAGCCGACCTGGGAATCGCGGGCTCTGCATGGAAGTGGTTTGAGTCCTATCTAGAGAGGCGTTCTTACCAGGTAACATGGAGAGGATCTACATCTGCTCCTTGCAGGCTCCTTACTGGTGTCCCTCAAGGCTCAGTGCTAGGTCCTCTCCTCTTTTCACTCTACACCCGTTCTCTTGGTGATGTAATTACCTCTCATGGTTTCTCGTACCACTGCTATGCTGATGACACTCAACTAATGCTTTCCTTCCCACCATCTGATACTCAGGTTTGCAGTCGTATCTCTGCATGTCTGACTGACATCTCTTCATGGATGACAGCTCATCATCTAAAGCTCAATCCCAGCAAGACTGAGCTGCTGTTCATCCCTGGAGCTACAGGTCCTCAGCAGGATCTTGCCATCTCATTCGAGAACTCTTTGATTGTACCGTCTAAAGATGCAAGAAACCTTGGGGTGACTCTGGATGACCAGTTGTCATTCTCTGCCCATATTACGAACCTGACTCGGTCATGCAGATATTTTCTCTACAACATCCGACGTATCCGACCCTTCCTTTCTCAGGAGGCCTCCCAGGTGCTTGTCCAGTCTCTTGTCATTTCAAGGCTCGACTACTGCAACTCACTCCTGGCTGGTCTTCCTCTGCAGGCCATCAGGCCCTTGCAACTGATCCAGAATGCAGCAGCAAGGCTTGTCTTCAATCTACCCAAGTTCACTCATGTCACTCCACTGCTGCGCTCCCTTCACTGGCTTCCTGTGGCTGCTCGCATTCAGTTTAAAATTCTGATGCTTGCCTACAAAGCCAAAAATGGACCAGCTCCTCCATACCTTATGGAAATGGTCAAAAAGTCGATCCGCACCTCGAGCCCTTCGGCTTCAAGGCACGGCTCGACTTGACCCGCCATCCCTCAAGATTCAAGGAAGACACGCGACAAGATGCTTCTCTGTCCTGGCACCCAGATGGTGGAACGAACTTCCACTGGCTGTCCGAACAGCGAACTCTCTCGCGGTTTTCAAACGCAGCCTGAAGACCCATCTCTTTGTAAAGCACTTATAAGCACAAATCAACTGAAGCATTGGTATAAAGCGTAATTGCACTTTATCTTTAGGAACACTTGCTAAGTATTGCACTATACTGCATGTAGTCTTGTAGGTATTTCAGTCTTGATAGGTATTGTCTAATCTTATATTTTGTTGTCTTCTTTCTAGGCATCAGCACTAGCAACGGTTTATGGCAGTGCTTGACCTCAAGTAGTTTGGACTTAAACCTGTTTATACTAGATAGAGATGCATATTCTGACTGAACACATAGTACTTTTGTAAGTCGCTCTGGATAAGAGCGTCTGCGAAATGCCGTAAATGTAAATGTAAAATGTAAATGTAAACAAACGAGGTTGCCATGGTTATGGCTAGAGTACCTTACGTGGAGTATTTGGCTACAGTTTAAATCATTGGACAAAACCGAAGAATGCAACATGTAAAGAATGTGGGAATCAAATATAAGACACTGAAACACCAGATCATACTTCATAAGACACCTCAAAACATCCCCGAATAGGTTTGTTTAGTTTACGTTAGACACTACGCCGTCATTACAACTAGCATAGTAGCCCCAATTAGCATAGTGGGCACTTATGGTCTAACATCAAACAACCTTCCACATTTAAGAATTGAGTATAATTGAGTGTAACTGTCGTGGAACGAAAATAAGTGATACATTATATACAGTTTTGAGCACGCAAAATCTTTTCGATATCAAATCGTCGATATTTAAATAGGTTTCATATGTGATTTTTTTTGCTAAAATAAAGCTTAAATGTAATTTTAAGACAATTTAAGGGAGCTTACACTTTTCTACGGTATTGGCGATAAGAGACACAGACAAATACACAATACCTGGGAGTGGCCGATAATGGGGGACGGTGGACAATCAGAGCAACCAAGGTAATATATAAAATAGTTATTTTCCATCTCCTGTTCCTAAGCTTATTTTGGTATTGACTCATGATTTGACTCTAGCCAAAAGACTCATGACTTGACTTGGACATCTCTGCACAAAAGGCATTTGAGTAAGTGTCACGCGTTCACCCTAAGGGAGTGTGACGCAAGCGCAGGAGCATGTAGGATCAACCTAGACTAAAACTGAGTCTTCAACAGACGTGAGGGGAACATGAACAGAATACGTTTAATTTATAAGACATACGAACTTACTGACAAATACACGGAGCACAACTAACAACGAGAACTAAGACGACTTGAACAATAAATCATAAACCAAACGGACAGGGAAACCAGGTGAGTAACGTAACATGAAACCATAACACAAAGCACACGCGAACACGGAACCAGAGCTAACTAACATGACAATCGAACAACGTGACAAGCGACAATAACCTACAAATACAAGAGACAACCAGGAAGTATAAATACTGAGACAGAAACAAGGAACAGCTGACGACGATCACACAAATCCGGAAACACAGAAGGGAAACCATGACAACGGAAAACAGGGGCGTGAACACGAAGTGACAAAACCGAAACAGGGGCGGGGGCGGAGCCCACCGTTACAGTATTCCCCCCCCAAAGCGTGCCTCACCGGGGCACGCACGAGAACCCAAAAAAAAAAAAAACACACAAACATGAGGGGCACTAACCATAGAAAAAACCAGAACTAAAACACTGCTGCATTCCCAGGGGCGTAGTTAGGGACAGGAACATTGGAGGGCTTGGCTACCGAGGCTAGAAGGGACAGGACTGTGGGAACATGTACAGGGACAAAATGGGTAATCAATTGAGGAACGAACACAGGGACTGGGACTGAAAACACGCCACAAGACACTGACACACGGACAGGTATGCAAACCCGTACAGACAGACATAACAACCGTGACTGGGACCAATACAAAACCAGGGACAGAACAAGGGACAAAAAGGCAGCCTGGGAATCACACACGAAAAGTCATTAGTAGGGCCACATGACTGTCCAAATCCTGGCCCACAGTGGGGTAGTGTAGTCTCTTCCGGGATAGGAACTGTAGGTGACGACCCCCCTCCGGGTCGTGGGGACTGTGGAACCCCCCCTCTGGGTCTCCGGGCAGGGAAGTTCTAGTGACGACCCCCTCCGGTCGCGGAAACAGGAAACGAGGCGACCCCTCCTGGGTCTCAGCGGACGTGGAAGACCCCTCCTGGGTCTCAGCGGACGTGGACGACCCCCTCTGGGTCTCCGGAACGGGAAGTTCTAGTGACGACCCCCTCCGGGTCGCGGAAACAGGAAACGTAGACGACCCCTCCTGGGTCTCAGCGGACGTGGAAGACCCCTCCTGGGTCTCAGCGGACGTGGAAGACCCCTCTGGGTCTCAGCGGACGTGGCAGACCCCCTCTGGGTCTCAGCGGACGTGGAAGACCCCCTCTGGGTCTCAGCAGACGTGGAAGACCCCCTCTGGGTCTCAGGTGAACTCACAGGCCTCTCCTGGGCCGTCGTTGCGCTCACAGGCCGCTCCTGGACCTCATGCACATGTGCAGACCGCTCCTGGACCTCATGCACTTGTGCAGGCCGCTCCTGGACCTCATGCACTTGTGCAGGCCGCTCCTGGACCTCATGCACTTGTGCAGGCCGCTCCTGGACCTCATGCACTTGTGCAGGCCGCTCCTGGACCTCATGCACTTGTGCAGGCCGCTCCTGGACCTCATGCACTTGTGCAGGCCGCTCCTGGACCTCATGCGCTTGTGCAGGCTGCTCCTGGACCTCATGCACTTGTGCAGACCGCTCCTGGACCTCATGCACATGTGCAGACCGCTCCTGGACCTCATGCACTTGTGCAGGCCGCTCCTGGACCTCATGCACTTGTGCAGGCCGCTCCTGGACCTCATGCACTTGTGCAGGCCGCTCCTGGACCTCATGCCCTTGTGCAGGCCGCTCCTGGACCTCATGCACTTGTGCAGGCCGCTCCTGGACCTCATGCACTTGTGCAGGCCGCTCCTGGACCTCATGCACTTGTGCAGGTCGCTCCTGGACCTCAGGTACGCTAGCTGGCACTGCAGCAGCTGTAGGGGGCCGGGTGAGCAGGCTCCCCGGCTGCCGGCTGCACCGTAACCTCCTCACTACCCCCCAAAAATTTCCAGGAAGGTTTAGGGGTCACTCCTGCGAACCTGGCTTGCATCAGGCGGAGAAAGCCGTCCACGGTCCAGGCTATCTCCGTCCTTTTAGTCAAAATAATGTCTGCCCATTCTAGAGCTTTACCAGCCAGCAAGGACCGCATAAATAAGACCAGCGGGGTCCGGGAGTGGCGGGGACGGTCAGGAAGCGGAGGTACGTTCTACATTGTAAAGCGTAACCGTCCGCATTACAATCCTTTCCCTCATATGTGTCCGGGCAACGTGTGAGGGAAGGTAGCCCCCTGGGGTTACCTGTCTCATCCTTCTCCAGGAAGGGTGCGAAGATGTCCACTAATTCACTGACCCTCACATTGTCCGTGGGTGAGAGACAGCGAAAGATGTCGGGTTTATCCTGCTGCGTCATTTTTAAGGTAGGTTATTCTGTCACGCGTTCACCCTAAGGGAGTGTGGACGCAAGCGCAGGAGCATGTAGGATCAACCTAGACTAAAACTGAGTCTTCAACAGACGTGAGGGGAACATGAACAGAATACGTTTAATTTATAAGACATACGAACTTACTGACAAATACACGGAGCACAACTAACAACGAGAACTAAGACGACTTGAACAATAAATCATAAACCAAACGGACAGGGAAACCAGGTGAGTAACGTAACATGAAACCATAACACAAAGCACACGCGAACACGGAACCAGAGCTAACTAACATGACAATCGAACAACGTGACAAGCGACAATAACCTACAAATACAAGAGACAACCAGCAATTTTTTTTTTTGCTTTAGATGCATGTTCTGAATCAGTGGCGATCCTGTGATCAGAGCTTTAGGGGTACAAAAACTCAACATTAGCTTGCTAGATGAGTGATCAGTACAGCAAAAAGAGGACTGCTGTTAAAGTTTGTAATATTTTGGTGCTGAGCGATAAAGAATGAATCTGCACTTGCTGTATCTGTGTGTGTGTGTGTGTGTGTGGGTGCAATCTAAGGGCAGAAACAGGAGAGAAAAAGTGGCAATTTAAAATATTTAATCATATATTTTCTATGATGTTAACATTTTTGAGCTTTAGATACAAACTTCTGTTACAAAAATAACTTTTTACTTTTAGTTTTAGGGTTGCTGGGACTCAATTTAAGGGTGCTTGATAGTATCCAGTATATAGTACTGAGTACATAGTGCAGTATACTGTATGTAGTAGAGTATTTCGAACATAGCTATTGTCTGACTCTCATCCTGGTAAACAGTGCTTGAGGTTCATGAGTACCGTATTGTCTGTAATAAATGGTCATTATAGCTTGCTCTTGTATCTGCATCCTACTTTCTCGCCATCTTTAAACATATCTTCTTCTTCTTTCGGCAATTCCCGTTTAGGGGTCACCACAGCAGATCAAACTCCTCCATCTAGCCCTGTCCTGAGTGTCTTCCACTGACACACCCGCCACTCTCATATCCTCTACCACTGCATCCATAAACCTCCTCTTAGGTCTACCTCTCCTCCTCTTGCCAGGAAGTTCCATCCTCAAGACCCTCTTGCCAATATACGTCTCCTCTCTCCTCTGTACATGTCCAAACCATCTCAATCTCGCTTCTCTAACCTTATCTCCAAAACAAGCTACATGAGCTGATCCTCTAATAAACTCATTTATGATCCTATCCTTCCTCATCACTCCAAGTGAGAATCTCAACATCTTCATCTCAGACACCTCCATCTCCCTCACCTGTCTCTTTGTCAGTGCTACTGTCTCTAGTCCATACAACATAGCAGGTCTCACTACTGTCCTATAGATCTTACCTTTCATTATAGCCGACACCCTTCTATCACAGATCACCCCTGATACTTTGTGCCATCCACACCACCCTGCCTGCACTCTCTTCTTTACCTCTCTTTCACTTCCTCCATTACTCTGTACCTTCGACCCTAAGTAGGTAAATTCGACGACCTTCACCAAATCAACTCCTTGTAACTGGACCTGTCCACCGTCTGCCCTCTCATTCACACACATGTACTCTGTTTTACTCCTGCTCACTTTCATTCCCCTGCTTTCCAAAGCATACCTCCATCTCTCCAAGCTCGCCTCCACCTGCTCCCTACTCTCACTACAGATCACAATGTCATCAGCAAACATCATAGTCCAAGGGGACTCCTGCCTAACCTCGTCCGTCAGTCTGTCCATGACAATTGCGAACAGGAAGGGACTCAGGGCTGATCCCTGGTGTAGTCCTACCCCCACTTTAAACCTGTCTGTCATTCCTACCGCACATCTCACTGCTGTCACACTGTTCTCGTACATATCCTGCACCACCCTCACATACCTTTCCGCTACTCCTGACTTCCTCAAACAATACCACAGCTCCTGTCTTGGTACTCTATCATAAGCTTTCTCTAAGTCAACAAACACACAATGTAACTCCTTCTGTCCTTCCCTATACTTCTCCATTAGCACTCTCAAAGCAAACATAGCATCTGTGGTGCACTTAGCTGGCATGAAACCATACTGCTGCTCACAGATCTCTACTTCTCCTCTAAGCCTAGCTTCCACTACTCCTTCCCAGATTTTCAGGCTGTGACTGATCAACTTAATTCCCCTGTAATTACTACAGCTCTGAACATCGCCCTTATTCTTAAAGATCGGCACCATTATGCTTCGTCTCCACTCCTCAGGCATCTTCTGGCCTTCCAAGATTCTTTTAAATAACCCAGTCAAAAACTCCACTGCTGTCTCTCCCAAACATCTCCATGCCTCCACTGGAATATCATCCGGTCCAACTGCCTTACCACACTTCATTCTCCGAATCGCAGCCCTTACTTCCTCCTTGCTCACCTGGGGCACTTCCTGATTCACAACCTCTACCTCTTCTAACCTTCTTTCCTTTTCATTCTCTTGATTAATCAATTCCTCAAAATACTCCTTCCACCTTCCCAAGACACTCTCCTCACTACACAACACATTTCCATCTTTATCCTTTATCATCTAACCTGCTGCACATCCTGCCCATCACGGTTTCTCTGTCTGGCCAATCTGTACAGATCCTTTTCCCCTTCCTTAGTGTCCAACTTCTCATACAGCTTGCTATATGCCTTCTCTTTAACTTCTGCCACTGCTCTCTATTCCCACAGGAATGCAGCAGTAATAATTTTATGAAGTTATTTAATGATAACAGTTATAATATTAGGGAAACAATTCTAAAAATGAGCTATCTCAGACCCCATCCATCTGCAAATGTGCTCTAGCAGCTGTCTCGTCAGCTCTAATGCTCTTTTAGAGTTATTTTCCCCAATCAGTCATGAGGAGCTTATTTCCTTGGTAAATACTTCCAAACCCTCCACATGTATACTGGATGCTGTACCAACTTGTTTACTCAAAGAACTACTTCTGATTAGTATAGAACCTTTGCTCACTATAATTAACTCTTCTCTGAGCCTTGGCTACATCTGCAAATCATTTAAACTTCAGTCATTAACCCACTAATTAAAAAGCTGGTCTTCAAATCAAATCATTGTGGTAACAACTAGCAGGCTAATGCTTTGATGAAGCTTTGATGAAATGGAGCAGTAAATAAAATAGGAGATGAATAAGAATTATTAGATTAATTTCTAATAATAATAAAGATTAACTACAAAAGGAAGTATAAAAAGGTACCATAAATATAACATTTATCTGTATAAGATATGTAAAGATATAAAATATAGTCAGGAAAATAGGGAATCTAGAACCTAAATGTATGAATATAAATAATCCCCATACACACCAATCTCTAATCTGTCCTTTTTCTTAAAAGTTCTAGAGAAAGTAGCTTCTTTGCAACTCTGCTTTGTTCCAGAGAAATCATGTTGAATTATTTCAGTCTGGATTTAGACCTCACCACTGCACCAAAACTGTGTTGAATAAAGTATTTAATGATCTGTTCATTTCCATTGATACTTTTTTTTCTTATTCTCTTAGAACTTAGTGGGGCTTTCAACACCATTGACCACAACATTCTACTCATTGGCATAAGAGGTCAAGCACTCTCCTGGTTCATATCGTACCTGACAGATCGATACCAATTTGTCATTGTACATAACGAATGCTCAAAAAAGAAACATGGTGTCCCACATGGATCTGTCTTGGACCCCATATTCCATCCATCCATGTACATCCGCTTATCTAGGTCCGGGTTGCAGGGGCAATAGCCTAAGCAAAGAGACCCAGGTTTCCCTCTCCTCAGCCACGTCTTCCAGCTCTTCTGGGGGGATACGGAGGTGTTCCCAGGACACCCGAGATATATAATCTCTCCAGCGTGTCTTGGGTCTTCCCTGGGGTCTCCTTCCAGTTGGACGTGCCAATGGTGACCTATTGGCACGTCCAATGGTGACCTATTGGCACGAGCCCTGGGTGGTGACTGAAAGAATGAGATCACAAATACAAGCGGCTGAAATGAGTTTCCTCCACAGGGTGTCCAGGCTCTCCCTTAGAGATAAGATGAGGAGTTCGGTCATCCAAGAGAGACAGAGTAGAGCCACTGCTCCTCCGTGTAGAGAGGAGTCAGTTGAGGAGGTTTGAGCATCTGGTTCGCATGCACCCTGGCTGCCTCCCTGGTGAGGGCCCCATATTACTCTAATGCTACTGTTAGGCACAATCATTCGTAGGCATGGTATTAGCTTCCATTGCTACGCAGATGATACTCAGTTGTATATATCTTCTAAGCCAAATAATACCAGTACTACTCCCAAAATTCAGAACTGCGTCCAGGAAATAAAAAACTGGATGCCGTGTAATTTTGTCCTTCTAAATTCTGATCAGACTGAGTGTTACTCAATGAACCCAAAGCTGCAAGAAGCAATTTGTCTAATATTCCTCTCAACTTGTACAGAATGCAGCAGCCAGAGTCCTAACTAGGGCTAGAAATTTGATCACATTAGTCCTACTCTCTTGGCATTACACTGGCTCCCAGTTAAATATATATGTTGACAAATAAAGTGCTACATGCTCTGGTCCGACAATATCTGAGTGAATTCGTTGTTTACTATAACCCATCTTGCCTGCTGTGTTATCAAAATACAGGTTCCTCTTATTTCCTAAAATTAGCAAGACTACAGCCTTCTCCTTTAGACGCCTTCATACACATCATACACACTACACACTATACACCTTCTTGGCCCTCAGTTATGAAATAGTCTTCCATCTTCATTCCGAGATTCAGACATAGTTCCAATCTTTAAATCTAGGCTTAAGACCTATTTAATCCAGCCTTCAGTTAATGTACTGCATATGAGGGTGAAGAGCTTGGGGCTCAAAATCCACATTGGAGGGAGTGCTCAGCCTAGAAATAGAACTATAAAAATGGACTGCTACTAGCTGGGCCGTCCGATGCAGGATGGGTTCCCTTGTGTGTCTTGGTCCTCCAAAGGTTTCTTCTTAATCCGCCTTGGGAGTTTTTCCTTGCTCATTTGTGATTTGGACCCATTCGTTTGTAAAGCTGCTTTGTGACAACATATGATGTATAAAATGAAATATGAATAAATCTGACTGACATTGAGAGGTAGATCAGGGTCAGTGATGTAGGGACTGGGATATATCTGGTCATTGATAGTAGGTAGTTCAGGCCCAGTGAATTAGGGGTTTGGATGTATCTGCTCACTGATAGCTCAGACCTAATGAGTCAGGGCTTGGGATATATCTGCTCAGTGATAGGAAGTCTCTCAACAATCTGGAGACCTAGGATTGTCAAGTTCATGTGGAAGCTTGCAGATAGTGATGAAGGTATGTCTCCCTTCGAAAGTTCACAATTGTTTAGTTGCTGTGTTAAGTATGGGATATAGTGGTATGAATTTACTGACTGTTTATGCAGTGCCATCATTGTTACTTTTAAAATGACTATGGTCTTAAACAAAGTTGATAATACACTTGCTGTTGGAACTTTAACACAGTCATGCTCTGTGCATTAACATAGCTCTGTTTTGAAGATCAAAGGCCTCTTTGCTATCCTCACATTTAGAGGTCTGTCAGGTCCAGGCCCAGCAGCAGATGGATTTGGTAAACTCCAGTCCACTGTGTTGGACCATCAGTTTGCCTGGCACAACCTTATATAAGGCTGAGCTGAAGGCTGCAAATCCTTTCATAGAAATTTCTCTTAAATATGTTCTCATGGTCAATGAGATGAGAAAGAATATTATCATCACGGGCTACTTATTCTTATGATATTCTTATCATCCTTATGACTACTTAAGCAATTCAGAAAATCTGGAACAATTCTACAGTGGTGTAATGGTGATCCACTTGAAGGACATTGGGATGACATGATCTTCCATGCTGAAGATTATACTGAAGACCTCCAGGAGAAGATGAGTATACTGAAGACCTCCATGGGAAGCTGAGTATACTGAAGACCCTGGCTGCCTCTTCTTAAAAAGTTCTCCATAGAATATTCAAACAGTTGCAGCATAAGTCTCATACTCAATTAATGTTTGGTATAAAGAATAAGAATGTAGAGCAAAAGAATAATGTTTCCTGCCCAAATACAGTTTCCTTTCACATAATATATATGGCAGCATGCATTATGTTTATTTGCAGAAAAAGTCACCCAATCACCCATCCAAAAAGAAAATTTCTCCACAAGCACCATGGCCTTACACACACACACACACACACACACACACACACTCTCACACACATACACGTACACACACACTCACAAATGCATACATGTACACACACACATACACACACCTTGCTTTTGGTAATTGTGGTGGATTCTTATTTGTCATTAATTAGTTTACAATTGAATTAATTTTAGCTACTCAGCTAGTTACACGTTATCAAGTTCACATATCTTGCCGCATCTCAGTCATGAGGGTGCAAAACCTTATGTTTCTGCACAACCTCATATTTCATATTCTGTCAGGTGGCTGTGCAGAATGAAACAGGTGTGAGGGATTTCTTCACATATATGATGAACGGTAATTTTACCAGGGAAGGGTTGTGTAGGATTGTTGCTTTGCAGGCCATTATAACATCTTATTAGTGATTGATGCTTAGTGATTTTGTGTAATATTTATAAATGGAGATTAATTTTATTTTGGCTTCTTAAAATAATCTCCGCACATGTAACATTTTGTAAATTTGAAAATAAATACTGAGGCTCTGTTTCATTAATCTATAGACTAAAATAACTGCCAATTGCACAACAAGAGGCCATACAGCATGTACAAGTAGAGAACTCTACTGCATATCATCTTATCATAAAATATGTGTTCTGTTCGGGGATTCTATTGCAAACTGTTTCTCATTCTACTGCTGTTTTAGTTTTTCGCCTACTTTCAAAAATCAACTCGGATAATTGCACCTGTCGGGTTTATACCGTTTTAAGCTTTCCGTGAATGTTGTAAATAGATTTATGCTGCACAGCGAGGTCTGTACATTGACTTTGAAGTATGATTTTTGTTTTTTGTGATTTTTGTTTAAGCGTTCATTAGGAGTTTGTTAAGTTTGCAGTCTAAAAGGGCACAAAACGTTTTACTTTTTTCTTATTTTGCTGAATTTGCGAACTTTGTTTACCATTTTGACATTAAATTAATCTTATCGAAAGTAGAGGTTATGTAAAAAGTGAGTGCACTGTTTGTTGAGTTAAGAAATTTGTCCGTTTCGCTTGGTTAAATGTGAGTTGTCATGTAGTTAAAAGATTGAATGTCCCTCAAATTAACGATGTAGCAGGGTGCTGTATATTCTTTCCTTCACTATAGGGAAGAACACTTCTTTACCTGCGAGCCACGACGCCTGAAGGGAAAGACACGGTGTGGCGCGGTAACATGAGAGAAATTATCATGACAACAAATCCCCGCGTCAGAAAAAAAGCGAACGTCCAAATTACACAAATAAAACTAGAACAAGAATAAAATGCTATAAAATATTAAATGCCTTAATAATACATGGATACATTAATAAATTCATACATACATACATACTACTACTAATAATAATAATAATAATAGTAATAATAATAAGTGGAGATTGTTCAAACGTGATTACTCTGTAAGAAAAATAAGAGTATAACTGATAGAAATAACACATGGTAAGTTTGTTTGCATGTTTAGTGAAGCCAATTCCTGTTCGAAGATAAGAACTGGTGCAGTCAACAATAATCTCCTTAACTGCTCCGGTGATTGTGGATAATTTGGTATTAAAGAGAATAAACTACCACATTTACGCTGTCCAAAAGTTGAAACAGTTATACTTTTACACAATATATGGTATCATATTTTTTTCTATCGTAGCGGCATCACGCTTTATGTTCCGAGGAAATTAGCGCCATGTAAAAAATACGCATTTTTTATTTTATTTTGTGGTGAACATTAAAGACAGATGCTGGAAGCCAAAAGTGAGAGCGAAAAGGTCCATTGTAATGTGTACATTTGAAAAACAGAAAAATACGGTTTCGTATATATGCTAGTTCACACAAAAACTAGGTTTGGACTTTCTGAAATCTGCTTACAAACTATCGCAAACTGGTGTAACATTTGATTAGCTTTGAATGACTTTTTAAAATGATCAGTCAAATTACATGATTTGTGACTGAATGTGTATATAATAAAATATAAAAAATAAATAGATAAATGTAGCTATTTGATTTTTGCATTATTGACATTGAGCATTCTTGACATGGAGCATGCAGAAACAATATTCTTTTCTAGTCAAATAAAGTTTGGATATTGGGGTCATCATATCACTCAGAAGAAAAAAGCACATAATCGATTTTATTTGTTGAACTTTGTGATTGGTTGAAAATTATTCTGTACTGAAAGAATGTGCCTTAGTATTTGCGCTTGTATGTAGTATATGTACTTTCAGCAAAACCGAGGTGGTACGTTCGTCTATTTTATCTAGGTGTCCTCCTCGGTACATTTCATAGCTCTATAGTAGGCTGAGTATGTATATTATTCTTAGGAACAGACAGTTGACAGTTCCTGTACAGACCATAAATAAGTTGTCACATTTTTAAGGATCATGAAAAATACTTATCAAAAGTTTAATGTAGATTGACAGCGTGAAGTCATTAGTGTGGTTTTATTAACACATTGATACATTTGAGGAATTTTAAAATGAGCTAGCTATGTCCATAAAAATCCTAAACAACAAACACTTTTCCCTTTTTTTAATCCGACACTATACCCCTAAACATGTCTTCACCATTTGTCCTATAAAATTTTGTTTAAGCTTAGATGTCAAATAACAAGTAAATCTATGTGTTACTGAACATAAAATCAACAATGGAATACTTCAAAATCCAAGTCATGCACTTGAATTACCCTTATCGCGGTCCGGTGCGTTTTGTTGATTGGGCGTCTTCATCCACACCGCTGAAGTTCGGTGTTTTGTATTCCTCTAAATCCAGTGGACTGTTCTTATTGGTAGGTGAAAACGTTACATCACAATGATTATGACGCGCCGTCTTCCTGCTTCCTTCAGCTGCGTCTTAAAGTGAATCTTGTTGGGGTGCGTGCGCTCCAGCCTCGTCCTGGTGGCGTGCGTTGAGACGTACAGTTTCCATCTAGAGCGGAGCGGCGCACACGAGCTCTCTGTCTCAGACTCTGTCCTCGCTCTCGCCTCTTCTGAGAACATACAATACTCATCTCGGGGCGAGCAGCCCTCACTATTCTCTGTTACACTATTGCAAAGAAGCTCAGTTCGCTCTTATATCCAGAGTAAGTAACCTTGTTCTCATGTAGCTCACTGCTGTTTGCTCGCTTTTTCATACTTTCATCGTTTATGAGTTTGAAAGCGGATTACTTTTGATAGGGTGCAATGTAGCCTAACAATATCGCTTAACTCGTACTAAACATTTATGGTTGAGTGAGACGAATTAAAGTGGCAAAGATTCATAAAAACACTGAAGACATTTTTCGAAGTCATCTGGAGGGAATTTACACACTTAAGCTACTTTTCAAACCTGGCGTATAAAGTAAGTAATTTACGGTCATTTGATGTTTCTGTGCACACAATGGGATGCAATCACGTTTACGTTTTTAGTTTTTAACTTGACTAATCAGTGTTTGTACCTTCTGATTGTGTATTTAGTGCACTGATTTGGGCGTTACGCGTATTTTGTAATAAGTATTAATTCATGTGAGGATAAAATATTTGTTGTACCCCATTAACGGATTTGCATGCTAGTTCCCATTGTACCTTGTTGTTACTCGCCTTTATCCCGGCAATTCATTACAGCACTCTAGTTTGACACCTCGCATATACCGGCCCAACGCATATCGGAGTTGTATAGCCACGGAACTTTGCGTTGCACGTATTTGTAAGCATTGATGTTCACGTTTGCATCATTGCGCATGTTTACCTGCCATTGAATCTTTTGTCGGTAAACGCAGCTATACGAAACTTGAAGGCTGATTTTCCTTCAAGCGCTCTTTTCTTAGAAATGTGCGTGCAAAGTAGTGGAAGATGTTTTAAACCTCGGGAGTGCCATCAGTTTGTATTTTTAGCAAGAAAATGTTTGCTAAGAGAAGGCTTGCGGTGACGACCTCTGTTGTCAGGTTAGGTGGTAGTGTAGAACACCTTAATATCAGTTTTATGTTTCGACTAGGCGAAATAAGACTTTCTTCCTTTTCCACAGTTATTAGTTTGCCTCGCCAAGTATCGGGTATTCGCAGCAGAAGCAGCACCTGGGGTGCGCAAGCGCTCTAATAGCAATAAAGTAGTTTGTTCTTAAAATGAGTTTTCCGAATAATGGTTTTCGTATGACTTCTTGTCGCAGCCATTGTATGTCACCGTCTTTTTATGTTTGAAATAACAACGCCACTTCGTGGGGTTAATATAAACCAGTATTTAAAAAGTTGACACGTGCCTCCCTTTTACTTGAGAAAAAGTTGTAGGCCTTATTTTGCTTTTTAGATAGACTTTTGAAGATCAAACCTGAAATCAGATTGTCATGAACGTGATGAGACGAAGCGAACGCGGATCTGTTGTACGTTACGTTACTAACGATGTCTTTCAGCGCGAGACCTTAGAGCTGACTTCCCTACAGGTTATTGATCAGTGAGTTTTCTTGGCTATATATTAGCAATACTACTTATTACCAAGTAATGCTGCTTTTATTTATCTCTGATTAAATAAAGAATTGAACTACCCAATTTAATGGCATTTCATTGTATCAATATTATTGTCCTTCAGACTCTCTATGTAAATGTATCACATTAAGTGTAGTTACAATTAGTTAAATTGTAGTATTTAATGGTAGCATCTTTTGTGCATGCTATTTATTCATTTGTTTAAGTATGTATGTATTTATTTATTTCCAGAAAATAGTACAGTGGTTCCCCACTAGATGGTAAAACGGAAAGTTTAGTTTAGTTGTAGCAGCATTACTCCAATCAAATGAAAATTTATTTATATAGCGCTTTTTACAACAGTTGTTGTCATAAAGCAGCTTTACAAGTGTCCGAGTACAAGCCCCCAGTGAGCAAGCCAAGGGCGACAGTGGCGAGGAAAAAACTCTCTAAGAGTACTCTACTGCTGATAAAGTTCCTCGGTGTCTTTTAACATGCATTGCAATTTAAATATGGATTAAGTTCAACCATTTTGTTTTTGTTGTGTTATTATTTATTATATTCACAGGTATGCATTATTAAGCCTAATAGAACTGATCATATTACGATATTACATAGACAGTCTTTACAAATAATGTTACAAATCTTTCAAAATCTGTCAGAAATTTTCTTAAATGGCATCGTGCATTTATAGAACAATTCTTGCTATTTTCCTATTTCTATTCATGCTAATTTCTTATTATACATGTTTCCTGCCATATAATTTTCTATATATCCTGTTCTTTTTTCTTCTTGGCCAGACATACAGGGTTCTCAAGCTGTGTCCAGTTGACAGGCTTTTAAAGATGGCACACTAACAGTACAGTGATGCCTGACCATGACAGCACAGCCTTCTTAAGCAGACAAACCAAGAGAAGAAGAGTTGACATTGGAGTGAAAAGGACTGTAACAACAGCATCTGTGGCTTTCGCTCGATCAAAAGCAAGCATTTTGAGTGCGATGAATCCCCACGGATCTGAACAGGATGTGGTACAGCACGCAGACACTGAGAAGTCCAACGTGCTACGCAAGTTACTGAAGAGGGCAAACTCCTATGAAGATGCCATGATGCCCTTTCCTGGGGCCACCATCATCTCCCAGCTGCTGAAGAACAATCTATCCAAAAATGGAGTCAGCGAGCCGACCTTCCAGAGTAGTGGCCTCTCTAGTACTGGCTCGGAGATCCACCAGGAGGATGCCTGCAGTACATCATCTCGGGGCAGCCCTCCGGAGTGCCTGTCCCCCTTCAGCAGGCCCTCCATGGCACAGTTTGATATCGATCGGCTCACAGATGAGCACCTAAGAGCTAAGCGGGCCCGGGTAGAGAACATCATTCGTGGGATGAGCCATTCTCCCAGTGTCACGCTCCGTGCCGGTGAGAACGAGCGTGAAGCAGCCCAGCCCCCGAGCCCTCGCGAGGGCTACAGAGAAAACAAGCGTAAGCAGAAACTGCCCCAGCAGCAGCAGCAGAGTTTTCAGCAGCTCGTCTCTGCTCGCAAAGAGCAGAAGCACGAAGAGCGCCGGCAGCTCAAACTGCAGCTGGAAGACATGCAGAAGCAGCTGCGCCAGCTGCAGGAGAAGTTCTACCAGATATACGACAGCACTGATTCTGAGAACGATGATGATGGGAACATGTCAGAGGACAGCCTGCATTCTGATGGAATGGACATCCGTGTCCCCGATACTGCTCCTGACCGCTCAGACAATGAGATGTCTGATCTGGATCCAGGACACTTCTTGGATCGAGCCCGAGCTCTAATTCGTGAGCAGACCGTGCTGACGGAGAGGGAGAAGCCCAAGCAGGACGTCTCCAGGGGGAAGGATCAAACCACGGTGATGCTCGCAGAGGGAAAACAGCTTGCAGAAACGCTGAAACAGGAGCTGAACACAGCCATGTCCCAGGTAGTGGACACGGTGGTGAAAGTGTTTGCAAAACCCCCACGTCCACTTCCTCAGGTCTTTCCCCCTGTGCAGACACCCTCTGAGCGCTTCACCGTCAGTGGGGAGAACCCCAACTTCCACACCGCTAACCAGCGTTTACAATGTTTTGGCGATGTCATCATTCCTAATCCTCTTGACTCTTTTGGCACCATGCAAGTGCCCAACTCAAATGACCAAACAGAGGCCCTGCCACTAGTAGTAAGAAAGAACTCTGCAGAGCAGACTGGCTCTCTGACCACACCCGGGGGACACCACCATGCTGCCCTTCACCCACCATCATTATCCACAGCTATGGGCTTCAGCCCTCCCTCCTTCCGCCATCCCTTCCCTCTTCCTCTCATGGGGTACCCTTTCCAAAGCCCTTTAGCTGCCCCAACTGGGCCTTATTCAGGCAAGGACAGATCTTCTCCCGAGTCCCTGGACCTCTCCAGAGAGACTACCAGCCTACGGACCAAGATGTCCTCCAACCACCTCAGCACCCATCGCTCCATTTCTCCAACACACAACCCTGAAGGTCTTTCTCTGTCTCTCATCAAGTCTGAATGTGGTGACCTCCAAGATATGTCTGACATCTCCCCATATTCAGGAAGTACAATATCCTTTCAAAAAAGTAACTCCTTGATGGCTGGTTGTAATATCCTTTGGTGCAATTTTACAGACAACAGATTTATACAAAAAAAGAGGTCCAAGATCTAAATGGTTTACCTAATATGATTGGGAGAATTGTTCAGAAGGGTTTGAAAAATTCTAATTTCATTTGAACTTATCTGCATGAAATTAATACATTTCAAATCATGTGTTCATGTAGTGGTGTAAATATTTTCAAAGAGTGATTGAGGCATTCAAGTGAGTGCTATAAAGATCCTGAATGACCCTGCTGTGGTAAAGATACCTCTTAGCTTCTCTGTTCTCAGAGACCCACAATAAATCCCCCTCTTTCATCACAGCGTATATAAGACTTTGGACATAAATGCTCAAAGCAAATCATATTTCAAAGCCAGGAAGTGAAAGGACAAGAGGGATCCTCTGCTGAGTGGTCTTAGGATCTTGCATTTAGAAAGATGAGAAATTATATCTGTTCATAAGGGGACATTTTTAGGATGATTTTGTACTTGGTGAATGCTATAGTAAAGTAACAGAGAACAAGAGTGTGTGTGTGTGTGTGTGTGTGGTTGTTCCTCTAGGGACACTCTCACTCCTCACTCTTGTAACTGAACATCTTTCATATTAGTTTTAATGTAGTTCCTGATTTGCTCACAATATTACTGAATTATATAATGTAAGATTAATAACTAAATAATACGCCTGAGGTTAACCAAACTAATTCATATAATAATTCATACAATCTGTTTGTTTGAAGAATATCTAAAAAAAAAAAAAAAAAACAACCAAAACAGGAACAAAACGGTCATATTCGTCCTGGTCCTGAGCAGCTGGCTGTAGCGGGACTCTCTTGCAGCAGTAATAGCTGTTGCCTGGCAGCAGAGCGTGTCTTTTCATCTGGCTCTTTCCTGGTGTGAACAGGTGTTTTCAGGTAGCTGTTTATCCTTCACCCCGATCCCTTTTTACAACCTTATACCAAAAGGCCAATAGATGTCTTACAAGCACTTAATAGACCTGCTTTAAGAATAAATGTAGATGCTAGAATAGTATATGCATTTTTAAATTATGAATTGTTACAAATTCAGTGTAGTTACTAAAATCTAGCTGTATAGTTTATATTTGATACAAAGTATGATCAATGAATACTTTTGTACATTAGTATAATTACCTGACTGTTATTTTAAGTATTCCATAATTTAAATGTGTATTTCATAATTGAAACGCATTAATGTTTTTTTGTCCAACGCAAAAGCTAGCTAAATCTTTCCCAGGTCTGAAAGCGTTAAAGCATCTTTTATTTCCAGCCAATAAACATGTGCACCTGCACCATTGGGCTCTCAACTACAGTGTCTCAATATTTGCAAAATAGGGTCTTTAATCAAATATTAAATTTTATTCAAATTCTAAAAGAAACAGGCAGCCAATTGTCTTCAGCTGTGTCCGGAATGATCTTCCTTGTCACGCGCCTTGTTTGCATCTCAAGAAAAATAGCCTTGTTCAGTTCCCCTTCAGCATTTGCATATAGAGAGTCCGAACAGCTCTGGCACGGTGCGCTGTAAGACACACGGGGGCTGGGCTGTTGAAGGCAGTTTGCATGCCTAATGTAACAGACCAGGCTGAGGTTCACTGTTGCCTTAATATATATTTATTTAGTTAAATAAATTCACATGAATAAAATGACTAACTAGGCTCTTTACTGCATTCTGCTGACATTTTAGTCATGTGGTCATTATGGTGTTACTTGTATTACAACGTGAAGCCTCTAGGTTTCATCATACATTTTGTTCTCACCTATTAAAATAATAATGTTTTCTTGAGCTGACGCAGCCAGAACGTGCAAGTGTTTTTATTTGTTTGTTAATTTTTTTTTTACATTTTTAGCATACAAGGAAAAGTTAAGAGGACATTTTTAGCAGTTAGATTCAGCTGTGGTGCATTTGTTGCATAATCTTTCATGTTGCCAAGCAGATGTCTAGCATTAATTTATGGATTTATCATCTGATGTGGACATCTCTATGTCCCTGTCTCTCCTTACACCTGCCACTTGGATCAGATTTCAGTAGTTATTGCCTTCCTTTCATGAAATTGTCTTTGTTCATGAAAACAGAAGCGATCAAAGGTAATGGTGCATGCTACACACGGGGCTGTGTTTGCAGCATCTTGTTTGGCTCTACCCCGTGTCCTCTGGTTCTTCATATTCATGTTTGACTTATTTGACTGACCTGTGGCCTCGCTGCTGATATACTGAGTGGGCTGGTGTTTACTTGATCTTCTTGTCATTGTGCATATTTACGTATCCTAGAAACGGGTGTATTTTTCTTAGAAGAGAGGTTTCCTTGTAGGAAAGGAGCTCTGGTGAGTCAGGTCTATCATGGCTTACTCATATATTGTTCCAGGACCTTTATGTATTCCCATGTTTCAGAGAAGTGTTAGAGTTACACTTTTTAACTTTAAAATATATATATCCTATTCTTTGACAGGAACATCTCAGTATAATTATTATAAACAGGATGCAGCCTGTGCTGCTGTTTTCTAGTCTCCCCTGTGTCTATGCGTCTTTCTACTGTACTGTATGTCCTTCACTTGAGGAGCTAGACTCCTTTTTTATGGGATCCTTCAGAAACCCTTGGGATCCTTCAGAAACCTTTGCTCCACTGTCCTCTTCCCAGTCATCCAGCACTATGATTTGCTGTATGTGTTTTATGACAGATGGAAGAAGATAAGCAAATGCTCTTTCCTATCAGCCTAATGGAGGTCACAGTGAGCTGTCTTCCCTCATCTCGATGCAGAAGGAGCATGTCCATAGCTGCAGTCCGACAACTATCATATTTAGAAATGATGATTAGTTTCTTATCAGTGGTTCATTCATACTAATTTTTACATCATGTCGGCATGATTTTGTTGAAGTTTACACTCACACTCACAACACTGAGGGTTTAAATCGAGCTGAAGGTGCTGTACTCTCCATCACATGGACAGCGTAGGCCTGAGCTGGGCAGCCTCTTAATTGACCTTGCAGGGGCCCATTGATTTAGCCCCACATGCATCTTCATTTCTGATAAATTATAAAGCCATTAATTTGCTGAGGAAATGGCAGGGCCAGTCTGCGTGGCAGATGCAGCTGGAACTGCAGAACAGGGGCCATGCCAGCAGGCTGTGGGGGGCCGGCGTGGGAGCGGGGGTTGGGGTGGGGTTGGTGGGGCGACTGTAATGGGGGGATGGCTACGGCTCCTCCTCTCAGCAGCCGTCTGTTTACCAGTCTACAGGGCAATGCCACCTCCAGATAAATAGTGTTTGATTGGGATAAGTGGGCATTTATTGACCAGCAATGCTGACTATTTTGACTGGAACACTTTTAGGACCTTCAGAGGCCTTTCAGCTTATAGGCTGTAAATCTGTGATCTGTGATTTTAAATATATGTTGGTTAATGAGGGATTTGGATTTGGCTACATTGTCTTAAGGATGCTTAGTGCATATCATTACATAATGTTGATGTGTACTGATGTGAAATTATACAAATGTCAACCTGGTAAATCTTTATTTCTGAAGTGTTTAATGCATTAATCTGTATTTCTGTCTACTATTATCATAAAAACAGGAATATAAATTGACATCGCTCTGTATATAATATATATTTCATATATACTAATGTGTTTACCTTGACATTCAATTCTGCACATCCAAGAAGGGCTCTCACCCAACCATCTGAAGAAAGCCAAGCTCATGTTCTTCTACACACGCTACCCCAGCTCCAACATGCTGAAGATGTTTTTCTCCGATGTGAAGGTGAGCCTGTCTCTGACCATTAACCACATGTTGTGAGAGGGACTCTGCCACACTAGCCCAGATGGGTCAGAACAGACGGCCAACTCACCCCCCCCCCCCCTTCTCTCTCTTTCTCACTCTCTCTTTCTTTCAAATATATATAACATGGATTAGGGTAAGCAGCATGAATTATGGTTGCAGTATGAATTAGAGTTAGCATTATGAATTTGGGTGAGCAGGTAGAAATTAAGGTTAACATGAATTAGGGTTAGCAGTATGTATTAGCTTTTGGCTTGAGCTGATTGGAGTGAGGAGAAACAAGCAAGTGAACAGCACGGGCATCAAACAACCCTGACCCTAACCCCAACTCTGACCCTAACCTAACCCAACCAAACAAAAGAGTCCTTTATTTACTTTATTTGTGGTGGATGCATCAAACAGTGAGTATATAGGGGAGAAATCATGTGGCAGATTCAGGCTACATTATTCAAATGACATAAGGATGATCCTTTGGCACCTGGCAATGACCTGCCCTGGGTCTGCTGCAAACACATCAGGCATGAGAGTCTGTTATCTATCTAACCCTAAACCAAACCCTACCCCTACTCAAACCCCAACCCTGCCCTGGGTCTGCTGCAAACACATCAGGCATGAGAGTCTGTTATCTATCTAACCCTAAACCAAACCCTACCCCTACTCAAACCCCAACCCTGCCCTGGGTCTACTGCAAACACATCAGGCATGAGAGTCTGTTATCTGTCTAACACTAAACCTAACCCTTCCCTAACCCCAACCCTGCCCTACTGCAAACACATCTGGCACCAGAGTCGGTTATCTATCTAACCCTAATCCTAACCCTAACCCTATAGTCATTAGCTGTGAATTTATTATGTGGCTCTAAAACCTTCTTGCTGTAATTGTATTGTCTTTAAGACGAGGTCATGTCATTCTAAAACACAGTAGATTAAATTATTCTAGAGTAAGGTCAGGGAGCAGGGGCCTCAAAATGTTTTTCCAGTGGTACACTAGCCCAGAGGAAACAAAGGGTATCATGTGTATTCTAGATAAAAAGTATATATGTTGAATAATTAAGCATAAATTACCTACTAATTGCACTGTAATAAGCTCATGGAAGCTACAGAACTAATTAAAGAGGTCTATTCACAACGGTGATGAGATCTTAATAGAGAGTAATGACTGTGGGAAATACGTTGATTTGACAGCCATTTCACAGAGACTATCTCTAATACGATGACAAAGGCCCCTACCTTTTCAATATAACATATATATAATGCCCTGATTATATGTAAATTATACATTGGCTTAAGAGTTCCTTCAGTCTTCAAAATTCAATTTATGTGCAATGGTATTTTTTGGAAATATAAGTAAAATCTGAAATATAACACCCAGTCTGACATAGTTGTGATAAAGCAACAATAATTGTTTAATGTCTGAGCAGCCAAAAGTTCTTTATTGTGTTTAGGTCCAAGCTTGCGAGCAGAAGCTATTTTAGAAGCTTTTCCTCATCCAACTCTCTTATCACTGTAATCAGTCTCTGTCTCCTTTCATACTGGCAACATTGCAGGTCAGAGTAGTGATGGCTTGTTTAATCCAAGCTCTAAAATCCAATTTTCCTCTTTTTGCTAATTGCTAATAAACAGTATATACACTATGAGACTTTCTAGTCTGATGGGAGTGGCTGAAAGGGTTCACATTAAGAATGAAGGTTTACCATGGTCAAGGTCTACTCTCAACACCAGTAGAATTGCCCAGTCATACATATTTACATATAAACCCTAACCCTAAGTAGATTATGCAGGTCTTCTACCTTCTTCTTAATGACATTAAGATATTAAAATCATGAACCATTAATCTGTTGAGGCACTTACAGACTCTACAGAACTTGACGTTCGTCACATTCATGAATCGTGTGTCTGTCTTAAGTGCTGGTGGCTGGATTGGTGGGAGGCTAAAGCCCATATAAGTAGCATCTGAAACAGCTTGCATGGAGCGTGTGAAAGCCTGTATTGTCCATGGCTAACAGAGAAAATGTGCTGAGTGTCGGGTCAAGTCTTCCCCCCTGTGACTCAAAAAGAGGGATCTCTATTACTAAAGGAATAATCTTTCACAAACTTGTGAGCATGAGTGTGTGAAATAGTCCTGTCCTTTGCACACACACGCACGCTCTCTCTCCACTTACTCTCTCTCACACGCACACACACTCTCTCTCACACACACACTCTCTCTCCACTTACTCTCTCTCACACACACACATGCACACACACTCTCACACACACACATACTCTCTCTCATACACACACACACACTCTCTCTCTCCCTCTCTCTTTCACACACACACACACACTTTCTCTGTCTCTCTCACACACACTCTCTCTCCCTCTATCTCTCACACACACGCGCACACACATACTCTCTCTCTCACACACACACTCTCTCACACACACGCGTGCTTACACACACAGCAAGTCTCTCACACACATTCAGACACACACACTTTCTCTTTTTCTTGCTCTCTCTCTCACACACACACACACAATAATAATAATATAACCCTAGAGACTTTTGTACATTGACCTATAAAACAACAGCTTTTCCTTTGGTTTAGTTTGTTTGTTTGTTTTGTACATTCTGTATATAATGTAACATGGTTCATTTGTGTAGTGTGGACAAACTGATATATTAAATTGTGTATTTTAATGTGTGGATATGTTAGTCAACCTATTGCTTTGTGCATGTGCGTGTGTGTGTGTTTGTGTGTATGTGTGTTTTGTTAGACAGGCCGATGTCACCACCCTTAAACTGAAGAGAGGCCCTATAACTAGGGCTAGAGCTAACTCTAACCCTAGACAGGCCGATGTCACCACCCTTGAACTGGAGAGACTATATAGCTAGGGTTAGAGCTAACCGTAAGCCTAACCCTAACTCTAACCCCATCCCTACGCTAAGCCTAACTCTAAGACTAACCCCAACTCTAACCCAAACTCTAACCCTAGACAGGCTGATGACACCAACCTTAACCCTTTAACTGTTGAACTGTCATGTTCCAGCAGTGTAGCTTTTTACTCTTCACTCTTTGGTGTATTGTTTGGTAACAGTGAGCTTTAAACCTTTATTCTATCCTGCCAAACGTCACATGGACTTTCCTGTGATCCGCATTATCTGCTGTCTGTTCCGGAACATGGACTTCCCTATCTTGTTGTTTCATTCCTCACATATGCGAGCTTCAATCACATAAGATGATGTGTTATGACAACAGACTGAAATGTGACAGATGTGTTATGACAACTAACCTTAACTATCCCTAACCCTAGTGTAACTATCCATAACCCTAACTGTAACTATCCCTAACTGTAACTATCCCTAACCCTCGTGTAACTATCCCTTCTCAGTCCCCAGTGAGCAGCATGCTGTGATTTTGCACTGTTTTGCGGGGGGATGAAGACATCATTGTAGCTATGGTGTTGTATTCCTTATCTTAGTGTCTGGAAATTTGGTCAGTGAGATTTGCTGTATAGCAGAAAAAAATCATCTCTTCTGGTTCAGCAGATACTTATTCATATAAGTTCTTTTGAGATAGGGCTGACCAGGAAATCAGATCTCTCTGTCTCTCCTTCTCTGTCTCTCTCTCTCTCTCCCTCTCTATCTCTCTCTCCCTCTCTCTCCGTCTCTCTTTCCCTCTCCCTCTCTGTCTCTACCTCTCCATCAATCTCTCTCTGTCTCTCTCTCTCCCTCTCTGCCTGGCTTGTCTTTCCCCCTCTGTATCTCTCTTGCTTGCTGTCTGTCTCTCTGTAATGTGCTGAGAAGGAGGAACTCCATGCAGTCTAAATGTATGCTACTTGGAGAGGTTAAGTACATGTTTGAACTTCTGCAGAATGGGGCATTTGAATTATGACAATTTATTTTCTGTTTAATGATGTGTGAGGAATTCTCGCAGCGCTGCAGTAATTACACTCCTGTCTTGGCCTTTTAGGGAACATCTGCCCACTGCGCCTCTCCTACTAACTTAGTTCCCCCACTATGAATTCTCATTGACTTCATTATATTAAATTTGAGAGCATAGAGACAAGTTTCCACATGGTAATTATATCTACCCCCACACAAGATGGGGTTCTTTCTGCAGCAGCTACAGCTACACCCCCTCTTCTCTCTGTCTCTTTCTCTCTCTTCCCCTTCTCTCTTTTTCTCTCTCTGTCCCCTCTCACTGTCTTTCTCTCTCTATCCCCTCTTTTTTCTCTCTTTTTTCCCTCTCTCTGCTCCCTCTGTTCTCTCTCTCTCTCTTTGCTTTGTTCCTCTGTATGTTCACATGTGTACATGATACCTGGGGAGGGGACAGAGAATCAGAAACACCCAGGCCTACTGTATTTATATCATTGTGCACTTCAGCTGTCCTGATTCACACACTTGCAAAAGATGTATGCATGTACCCAAAACACTCACACACACACACACACACTATACTGCTTCAGGAGTTCCATAAGACAAACATCAGATTCACTAAAATCTCCTTTGTAGCAATTCAACAATGTATTAAATCAACAGACACAGTAATAAAGCCTCGTCACACTTGTGAGTGTCATGCATGTAATTTGCTCAGATTTTAGTCAAAGATCAAACACATTTCTAACCTTCATGTTGGTGAAGATGGTTCAAATTGCATACCAATATCACTGGGTCATGGGAGTTCCTAAAATCACTTAATGACATTTGTTTGCATACAAATCTGAACGCACTATGTTTGCAGTAAGCTAGCTCTACTACATTTTTTTTTTATTTTATTTGTTTATTCGCTCAATTTCACACGTTAGCGGATATTATTAGTGGTGGTGATTGGTGGGAGGGGGCAACCCTAGGGCTTATCAGAATTAACTGAGCTACTTGATATGGAAATTTGCTGTCAGTATTTTACAGGCTGTTAACACAATTATAATTTCATCCACTCAGCCCTGAACTGTTTGCATTTGTGCATAACTGCACGGCTCTGCTCTGATCATGTGAGCCTCCCCTAAAACCCCTGTCCGCTCTGCTCTTTCACAACTGAGAGCATTTTTGCTAACTCATCATTCTCAAGGACAATATGAAACAAATACAATTGTAGAAACAAATATCTCACCTTGCAAATGTTTGCAGTGAACTATAGCAGCAGAAACACTGGTTAAAGTTACCATGCAGAAGTTACAAATGAAAATGTAACTAATTAGTATTTCCAAAAAGGATTAAAAATGAAAAAGAAAATACATTTCCTCTCTTGAAATGTATCACATTAACATTTACATGGAGTCACTTTCACATGTTCTAGTGAAAATAATTTTGTCTTGAATATAAAATGGGTGGCTAAATCTTTACAATCCAATCTCTGTTCTTGTAGTTCAACCGTTGCATCACATCTCAGCTGATCAAGTGGTTTAGCAACTTCCGTGAGTTCTACTACATCCAGATGGAGAAGTTTGCCCGCCAAGCTATCAACGATGGTGTGACTGGAGCAGAGGAACTAATGGTTAGTCGAGACTGTGAGCTGTACCGCGCCCTCAACATGCACTACAATAAGGCGAACGACTTTGAGGTGAGCACTGTTCACTAGAGTGTTTTGTTGTGTGTGTTTCCTTATATGACTGTGAGAGATTTATGTGGGACCCCTTTCACACAACGCTCTCACGGCAAGAGGTAAAGCGACTGATTAGGTGGAGAAGTCATGGCTCTGTTTAATACAGCAATGAGGGATTTTTGAGGCCCAACATATAAACAATATCAGACAGCTGTCCACAGAGGTCATGGACAATAATTTATCCCCTTTTACAAATACTTTCATTTGCAGCATGTCCATTGCCTTTTTTTGCAACCAGGAAAATATTTAGGCAAGGAGTTCCCTATTTTCATATATAAATATGGGATTTGCATGGCTGTGGAAGAAACGCATCATACCATGAATAAGACTGTTGTTGAAGAGTTGCTGAAGTGGGGGAGAAATTGATTTGCATAGCAAGAACAGGCAGGACAGGTGCAGAACACGCAGGGCTGGATCACAGACCACTGGAATATTGTTTCTGCACCCACACAAGGAACATTAGATTTTTAATGCAAATCACACACAGAAGGCGGGCCGTGAGTTTGTCTACCTCTCACTGGAATATCTCTAGTATGTGTTTTGTTTAGCATATGTCTGTTAATTTCTGTGTGTAATTCTGAGAACGTGCCATTAGTTTTTACACTTTTTTATTAGTGCGAAAGTTACAAAAGGACATTTTCTCCTCTTTTCCACCTGTGACTGCAGGGCGCGACCCTGGGACCTCAGCCGACTTTATAGCAAATATAGCAGTGTCAACATTCCCCATTTGCAGCTCTAGGTGAATGCTATTAACTGATGCTCTAGGTGAACACGCGCTCTACTTACTGATGCTCTAGGTGAACACGCGCTCTACTTACTGATGCTCTACATGAACGCGCGATCTATTTACTGATGCTCTAGGTGAACACGCGCTCTACTTACTGATGCTCTAGGTGAACACGCGCTCTACTTACTGATGCTCTACATGAACGCGCGCTCTACTTACTGATGCTCTACATGAACGCGCGCTCTACTTACTGATGCTCTAGGTGAACACGCGCTCTACTTACTGATGCTCTAGGTGAACACGCGCTCTACTTACTGATGCTCTACATGAACGCGCGATCTATTTACTGATGCTCTAGGTGAACACGCACTCTATTTACTGATGCTCTGATGCTTCATGTGAATGCAGAGTGTGTGTGTGTGAAACCCTTCCTGCTCCCATCGGTCCTTCCTTGTCCTATCTCTCTATTGCCTTCCACAATACGTTTTTAATGACATAATTGTTGCAGTTCTCATGGTGGCATGAACAGACTCTGCAATTAAAGAGGTTTGTTAATTAAAGAGGCCTGTTAATTAAAGAGGTCTGTTAATTGCCTTTGCTGTGCTCACATTGCACTTTTTTGTGCTTACCATCTTGGTTTCTCCTTCACCTCCCCAGTACAATACTTCAGCTTCTCATAATTACCATCCAGGTATCAAGCTGATGATGTAATAAATGTGAAAAGTGAACGTGTGAAAGTTTCTGAACCCTTAACCTCCTGTCCTACCAGCACCCACCAGGTATAGGGTTCTGTTTCTCATTGTCATAAATACATGTCTTTTGATTTATTTGATTAATCTCTTGATTCACTTCCAATGAAAAAATGAGTGCGTACTGACTAAATGCCTTAAGATGATTAATTACTAAATAATAAGCCAGGAGTTAAACTGCACCAAAAATTGTAAAAAATAAGGTCAGGGAGAGATCATCACAGCACCTATGCTCCACCCATCCCGTGTTCATTTGCTAAGTATTTACATATCAGAGCTCTAGAAAAAATGTCTTATGTTTGACAAATGGAGTGAAGTGTGAGGAGCCGCAGAAGTAGCGTTAAATAGTCGCTCTCTCTAACACAACACCTGTTTAGTCTTGCAGCACAGTTCAGCATTGTTGGTCAAAGTGCCATTTTCTGTCCAAATGACTGAGGCTCCTGGTTCTCAGGGGTAGCCTTCACACTTACTGTATCACATCACAAGCAGCATTCAAGTGCTCTGAGAGGGGTGGGGTCCCCTTGCTCCACTGGGATAAGGAGACATTTTTATGACAGCTCTGGGAAGGTCTCATCTTTCACCCACAAAATAGTTCAAGGCTCTTCTGTTAAAGCCCCCTGAGTCTCCACCCAGCCTGAGCCAAAGCCATCCCACCACCACCACCAGCTCTCTTCTACTGCATCCCCTCCCCCATCACCAGCCTGAGTAGTGCACAGAAGAGGCTGAGGTCTGTCTTTCTTTCTTTCTTTCTTTCTCTGATCCTGTGATCTCTGAGCCCTTTTGAAAGTGTGTTGGTGGCAGTATCCCCACAGCAGATGCACACAGACCTCCTTTGACTTCACGAGCTCTCACCCTCATGTCTTGGCCTATCAGATGTCCTCACTTATAGTTCAATTGCTCTGTTTTCTGGTAGTAGGTTTGGCTTTTTGGATGACTATTTGACTTCTCTCATCCTTTACAAGATATCTGATGAAAATAATGTTACAAAGATGAAGCAATATTTCATCCCCCTTTCAGAACACACCTGGGATTGACAGTTTCCAGGCACATGCACATAAATTCATGTGTGTGTTATCAGTCCTACCTTACCCCAACTCAGAAAGATCAATAATTTACATTTTACATTTTCAGCATTTAGGAGACCCTCTTATCCAGACTGACCTACAAAATTGCTTTGTCATCTACTTAGAGAATATGTCCTTGCCTGTACAGCAGGTTAGAGCTCAAGGTACTGTTGAACTAGAACTATTGAAATACAGGAATCAGTGCAAATACCTAGAAGTGCAAAATAAGTATACGCTCTGTACCAGACAATGATCAGTGCAGTAAACAAACAATATCATTATCATCATCAGCAGCATCTGTGACAACTCCTCTCTTTGCTTCTGTTTCTCCCTCCTTCATGTCTATACCTCCTCTCTTGATTCTCTCCCATCTTTACTTCTACACCTCCTCTACTCCTTGTCTGGTATGACCACAGTCATTTGGAGACAAGGAAAAATTCAAAGACTGAACTAATACTGCCCTTTCTTGCCACCTTCTATTATCCGACATTAATCTTTTTTTACCAGTGTTCTCAGAGTGAGTTATCCAGCTTGTCTCAAGAGGAAAGTATCAATAAAGCAGAGATGGCTGCAGCTCTGCCTGCCATGGAAGGCGTTGGCCTCTGATCACGCATACTGCCCTCCTGCAGACGATTGCCATACTGTTCCACCATACTGCTAGCCTTCACACTACATGAGGAGTGTGTGAGGAAGGCTATGGTTTAATTTCCATCAGCTGTCCCGCCTAAACTTTCCAACTCTGGCCAGACTCCTCCTTTTCCATCTCTGATGTCACTCAAAGTGATTGACAGGTCTCTGGTGGAAAAATAGCTTCAGTAGGAAAATTGTCGTCTAAACTGCATTTAGGTGTAAAACAGATGTATTTTCTCAGCAATGACATTTTGTAAATGTAGGTGTTATCGGGATTCTAACTCTAGTGACACATTGGTCTTATAACACTAACTTATTACCCACTGTGGTGTTGAAGCGTACGCAGCTGGGTGGAAGCCACCACAATAAGTGTTCTGTAGTGAACTCTGTGTGTGTCATGTGATATAAACTGTGACTGCTCAGATGATGCAAACTATTGTCTTTGAGAGTTGTCTGGTCACAATAATTCTCCTTGCACTAGCTGGACCATAGAGTATGATAGTGTAGATACAATAGATTATTTTTAAACATGAAACTTAAACATGAATTAAATTTATATGTCTGTACAGTCATTTCAGTTTTCATAGTCAAAGAATAGCACAGGAGAGTGGATAAATTCCAGAACTTGATCAGGTTTAGGCTCCAAAAGTCTCAGTGGATATTCAGTGTAACCAAATTAAATTACAATCTATACAGAGGCAATACAGCAATAAAAAATAATATTGCAACTCTGTAATTTCTGTGTTTGATTGAAGTTGTTAGTAGCTATAAATGTGATTTTCGATGTGTTTCATCGGGTTCGTACTTAAGTGTTTTCATTTCACTCATAATGTTCTTTTCTGTTGTTATTCTGGATCCCTTTTCACAGCACTGTAATATAAACTGGTTTCTGTCTGCATGCTGGTTAATCATTAGCTGAGGTGATCTGGAGAACATCGTCATCCTTTCATGAGCTTTTGACCAGGAACATTTCTGGCCACAAACATCATATTTCAACTATGGATTGACTGCTGTTACCCTGACAAATACTTCAGTAAAAGTCTCTTAAGTTGGCATTTTGTGCCCATTGACTTTCCCATTGACATTAGTTATACTAGCACAGAAAACTAGAACTGTGTACGCAGGCCAGCAGCCTCAACACACTAAATTACTTATTCACATTTACAAAATTGCACAAAGCTCCACGAGGTTTAGTTAAAGCCAAGATCAACTCTACCCATACTGACTTGCCAGTGCGCAAAAAAGGTTTACAAGCACTCATTCTTGGACTTATTGTTTATTAAATTATGGATCTCACATTTTATCCAACATTGGCAGTACAGAGGCTGCATCTTATTATTATAAGTGAAAATAGGTCTCAGTACAGTCGAACCAAATCACCCAGAAGCCAGAACATCACCTGTCCCAGGTGTGTGTCTCCTTCCTTTCGTTGCCTATAGTGAGGGTTTGCATTATGGCTCTGTTGACACTTTGTTGTCAAGTGGAACATTATCAAACTGGAAATCTCCCTTCCTTCCTTCTAACTACATAAGGGCCAGCATAGGGTAACATTAAATATATTAATTATGTAGATGTGAAAATGTGAAATAAATGTCCCCTGTTGGAATTTCTGAGGGTTGTTTGTCCTTACATCCATCCGTCCTCTCCCACGTCACTCTATATGCTCTTGCCTCAGTGATTGTCATTATTTTGCCGTGGGGGGGGACACATCTGTAAAACATGTGCACACCTTTCTCCAAACCCTGGCATGAGTCCCACTGCCTCCTCTCTCTGTCTCACTCTCACTGTTTCTGTCTCCCTCTCACTCTCTCAGTCTCACACTCTGTCTCTCCATTACACTCTGTCTCCCTCTCACTCTCTCTGTCTCCCCCCAACCTCTCATTCATTTCATTAGTATCAGTGCCAGATCTCTTCTTTTGCCAGAACAGAAAGGCCCCACTCCACACCCCCTCACTCCTCTATTCGGTGGCTCCTTGGGCCGTTCTGTTCTCTTACTCCCGCTCCCGTCTCACCATATGTCCCTCTGTCCTCCTCTACCCACCCCCATCTCTTCTTTCATTTGACTGCAACATGAGACAAATGACTTTCTAACCTTTGTCCTGTGTGAGCTTGACCCTGGACCTCCTCTAGGTCATAGACCTTTCCCCCTTAAATTTAGGTAGACACATCATTGTTTATCTTGGTAAGTGTAGTTATGAGTAAACATGGCCACGTTTAATCAAAGTCAAGGTGTACAAAATGTTGCATGGAAATTTGTCTTTCATTGAAAACAACTAAGACTCGCACACACACACAGATATACACATACACACATCATCTTGAGAAATGGACATATGGTGCTTGCTTAAAATTGTGAAGTATGAACAATTGGTTTTGTGCAGGCTGCTGCTGAGTCAGTGCAGCAGTGTGTCTCCAGCAGACCCACAGAGACTCCGTTCTGGACATGAAGGGCACAAGGACAGTAACACACAGAACATAACAACCTCTTGTAGAGGAGGACACCTGCGATGTGGTTGTCTGGGTGTAGTATTGTGTGGGAGGATTCAGCTCATACATGATGTTCATTCATGTCCAGGGCAAACAGGACATGTTTCCTGTTCAACAGCATGTTATTTGACTTAACCTCAGATGTACCCCACAGACCCCAAAAAGACAACTTTATTTGCTCATCCACGAGAGAATCCACCAGAAAAGGAGAGGGAGAGAGAGAGAGGGAGGCAGGGAGAGAGAGAGGGAGGGAAAGAGAGAAAACGCTCTTATCCATCCACCCCCTGGCCGTGAGACATATTTGCTCACTGTCAGCCTATTATCTCTTGAAATTTCTTCCATACTGCTCCCATGTCAAATGCCTATATCCACTTTTAAAGTAAGGCCGAATGAGAGTACAATACAGTATATGTAAATAAAAGGGAAGCGTGTGTGTTTGTTTAATTCTGAGCATTTCAGTGTGACTCTCTCGATATGTGTTTATCACTTACTACCAATCTCTCTAGGCCATTAGTTTTTCACAAATAGCAACAAAAAAAGTAATCAATGTTTTTATTTTATTATGTTTTTCACATATACGCTCATAGCTGTTAAGATTATGTATAATATCTGTTGTTGTGCTGTTTGTTCTACTGAGAGCAAAAGAGGGAAGACGTGGCAAAGAATCAGCATATGAAACATGATACAGATGCAAACGAACAGATCATGCCACCTATTATTAAAATGCGTCTGCCAACACTGTGAAAAAAGATCCATGGCCTTCTGTGAGGTCTGATCTAGGTGAGGTCTGATCTAGATGAAGGTTCTGGGTGCAGAGCTGCTGAGATGTTGGCTTTTGTTTTATTTTCAAATATGTGAAAAAAGTTTTTTTTTATTTAGTTCAGGTCTATAACTAAAAAATAAGAGCTTCATATTTTCCATCTGATAAATCAGACATCTGGATATTTAGAACTTATCACCAGAATGAACAATGTTAATCTGGATTTTTAGAAATTGTGTTGAAGAAAATCTTAATGTATCACTGCTAACATGGTGCCTTTTCATGAGCAAATACAGGCCCTGAGATATACTATACTTGAGTCTGTGGAAGAAAAAACAGAGTCCTCCTCTTTAATGATTAACCTTAGTGGGGAAATCAGGGCTCTCTCTCATGCTTCCATGCCTCTTAAAGAAAAAATGAATAAATGAATGAATCAACAAATTAATGAATTAAATAATGAATGAATTAATGATTATTTAACAAATGAATGTACCAATGAATGAATGACCCATTCTAAGATAAACATTAGCTGTGTGCCTGATTTTACATGCCAAATCTGTACCTCTCATCCTTAACAACATTGATACAGCCCATAACACCAGTCCATAGATAAATACAACCACACAGCTCCATACAGACACCACCACACAGCTCCGTACAGACACCACCACACAGCTCCCCCTCCGTTCCATACCCACGTAGTCCTTGGTGTGTCTGTCAGTTATCAGGAGCTAAGTCACTCATCAATCAATATTTACACAACAAACACGGGCGCTTTAGGGGGAGACAAACCAAGCACACACTACAGGGTGAATGATTTCTGGGTGAAAGCAGGACCTGGCGTTCTCTACTCCCCTCATGAGTTTCCTTTCCTCCCTCGTGTGTTTAATCTCCTCCCCAATCCGTCCGCCTGCCTCTCCTCTTGTATTTGTCAGTGGAGGGCCAGTATAGCATCTCTCTTTTCATAAGGTGGCCTCTGCATGCTCTCATCACTGGCCACTGTGAGGGAGAGACTTCAACACTGCCAAATAATTGATCGCACAGGAGCATAGATGCTGGTGTCCCATTCTTTTCTTTTGCCCTTAAGTACACATAAATAATGACCTTGGTGTAGACCATTCATAAGTAGATTCCTATGTCTTCATTTTGATTCTAGTTTCATTCTACAAAACCATATTTTTAGGCTTAGTAGCATTTTTTGCTATTGTATATTTTAATTGTGCAGTAATTAAAAAAAATGTAATAATCCTAAAAGTTATAGCTTAGCATAGTTAACTAAATTAGCATACTTAACTAAATAAGCATACTTAAATATGCCAAATAAGAATTCTTAAGTACATAAGCAAACTAAAATAAATAAACACTGCTTAACTAAATAAGCATTGTTATGCTAAGAAACACTCTTCTTCAGAGAGCAATGGGTGAGACATTGTGCCTCAAAGGAGTGACCATGGTTCCTGGACTATTTCCCATAATTCTTCCTGATGGGTCCGACTGGCAGGTTGCTAAGATGAATCTTATGCATTTTGTTTGTTTTTTTCCATGACGATGATTTCTGTGTTTTTTTCCAAATAAGGGGGAATAAAGAGGGTGTCTTTAATATTGATGTGGCTTGTGTGCTGCATGTCCCAGCTACATGTCCCGTGAGGCAGAGCAGCCTGTGAGGCAGAGCAGCCTGTGAGGCTTATCCTACACAATGGCTGTAACAAAAGCCCAACAGCTGATCCACACGAGGCGAGGAGGTGACAAAACAGTTGAAGCTGTTGGCTGTGTGCGAGAAGTCAGCAGACACAGACAAAAGCGTTTGTGACGAGAATAACCCCCCCCCCCCCCCCCTCATTCTGCCCCTCCCTCTTTCCTCTCTCACTCATTCTTCCTCTACGTCGTTCTCCATGGTTCTCCCTCTCTGTCGTTCTCCCTCGTTTTCCCTCTCCCTCATTTTCCCTCTCCCTCGTTCTCCCTCGTTTTCCCTCTCCCTCATTCTCCCTCTCCCTTCTTCTCCCTCGTTCCCTCTTTTCTCCTTGACACTGCCTTCACTTAAACAGTCAGCATTTTACAAGCTTTTTATAGTTAAAAATACATTCATAGCAATTCAACGCTTTATATTTAGTAACTATGTAAAAGATTTCCAACTTTAATTGATTCTCCTGCATATTGTGGGTAGGAGACCTCTTACGTGACTGCTCCTATTTGATTAAATGTAATACAAATTTTAAAAACAAAATTTAAAATATTAATTGTAGTTTTGTAGTTTTACATTTTATAATGTAATTTAATAATTTCTTTCAGCAAAAAACATTCATAGATAAATTATTGGGAGTTTTGAATTTGTCATTGACCTGAATGTCTATACCAAAGGGCAGCATTTTACAATTTTTTTTTGTGCCTATATATACATAGAGATATTAAAAATTGTAGTGAAATACACAAAGTTTACAGAGAAACAGGATGTTTCGGATAGAGGTCCTTCACCAGCTGTGCAAGCAAAGTGCTTCTGAATTAATAGGAGGAGGAACCAGTTTATAAATATACTGCATATATATATATATATATATATATATATATATATATATATATATATATATATATATTAAATGTATGTATAATAAAAAGGCAGGAAAATAGATAACACAGAAGCAAAATTAGTAAATTAATTGTAATTGTAATTAGTAAATTAATTGCATCCTTCAGACAAATTGACAAACAATAAACACAGTCCATCCTGAAACTAAAACAAGCTTCTTTGTCTCTCTCTCTGTCTCTCTCTTTATCTCTATCTATCTCTCTCTTTCTCTCTCTCTCTCTCATTCTCTTTTTATGTATCCACCTACCATATTAAAACTGCTGCTGTTTTTCTGAAAGCTTTTTTGGCTTTAAAACACAGAGGATGTGGTAGGTTGTCCGTGTTGAGGTTGGTGATTTGGAGTTGGGATATCTATAACCTTTGTAATCCCCTCTCCCTATCTTTCCCTCTCCCTATCTTTCCCTCTCTTTTACCTCTTTCTCTGCCTCCCCCTCTTTTCCATGTGACATTCATTCATCAGCCAAGTGCGTTTGGCAAGCTCTTCGCCTACAAGCGCCGTCCCAGTGACCACTAACCTTGGTATGTCCTGACACTCATGATGAGTATCTACAGGACACAGAAGGCAAGCAGGCTGCTATGTCAGGCCTTTATTGTGTACTGCCGAGGCTGGGGACAGTCAGCATAATCAAACAAATGACCCCTGAAGGCTGTGCCTCTTGGGAAGGGAGAAGGCGAAGGAGACAGAGCCCCAGCCTAAAGCACCCGGGCTGGACCCCCCTCCTCTCTCTCCTCACCCCTCCCATTCTGTGATCTTGCCCCAGGAGAAAGAGGGAGAGGAGGCGAGAAATTACTGTACAACACTGTACAAAAATGTCACACCTTCAAGCTTTAACACGAGCATGAAAACGGAAAATGGGGTACACATATAACCATGGAAACACAATCAGGCCACCCAAAAAGGTGTGTCACACCGACCATCCTGTTTATTGGATGGGTTTAAACCAGATATTTATAGTCGCGCTATCACTTATTGGTGTATCACCAGAAGTCAGGCAATTGTGATGTTGGCAAAGCTAACCCTAAGCTAACCCCCCAGCCAAGGTCTTCTAAACAAGGGTTTGCCTTTGATGACAGTATATTTAACACACCTAATGGAAGATAGAGGGCCGTGCATGGCTTGGGTGTCATAGTTGGCATGCTTTGTACATACAACTGCTCACCTGCCCGGGTCTTTGAGGAGAGCTTGTCGGGCTCTGACTGATACAAATCTAGTTCGGAGTTCAGTGTATAGTTGTAGCATTATATTAAAGGGCATTAGTAAAGTACATTAACAAGAATAAACATGCACATATCTGCGAATGTCTTATGTAAGCTGCCGTTACTAATAATACGCATGGTTTGCGTGGAGTGGGCTTTGACCTTGGTGGAAACCTGGCTTTCTGACAAACAGCCCTAGGTGAACCCTCTGTTACATTCACGTGTATTTATTTGTTTATAATTCAGTCTGTGGTAATCTAGGCATCATCATGGCTAAAATTCACAGTTGGTAAATGAATCAGCACCCCACCCATCCAGGCTCGTCATGGTATATCTGCACCTGCATGAACTGCGTTTTCTGTTTAGATTAGGGGATTAAGGGTTAGGTTACAGTCTTGTGTGGAAAGGGTCGGTGTGGCTAAAGTTTTTCATTCCAACTAATTAGAAACACCAAATAGCACTTTTAATCAATTGTTTGTAGTCCTTCAAATGGATTGGTTGCATCATGTGTGGTCCTGTTTGATTGGAGTGAAAACTTGCTGACTCATGGGATCACTGCAGGATAAAACTGGATTAAGGCTGGATTAAAACTGGATTAAGACTAGATACTGAAGCTACTGCTCAGTATCTTATGACTTGATTTCACTATTCCTTCCTAATGCACAGGGGCCACTCTTCTGACCTCTATCGACATGCTGTCTTCTAAATAATGACCACATTATTAGCTGGACACAAATTAACACTGTATTCAGCAGCATGTTTAAATGTTTAAATGTTAAATGTTTTAAATGTTAAATGTAGATCTGTGCTAGTCTAGTAATACACTAACTGTGACAGCTATGTAGTTTCTATTAGTTCTAATGTAAGGGGCTTTTTTTCTATTTTTTTTATCAGTTCATTTCCCGCAGTGGCTACAGGCCTTAGTCCACTGATAATGACACCTGACATAAAGACGTCTTAATGACATAAATGCAACATGGTAGTTTGTTGGTTAGCACGTTTACCTCTCACTACTGGGGTCTTGGGTTTGAGCCTCTATCTGTATGGGTTTCCTCCGACAGTCCAAAAACATGTAGGTGAGGTCAATTGGCTGTCTCTACAAATTTCTCTGTGTGTATGTCAAATAAACAGTCTGAGGGTTTGAGTCATTGTATGTCCAGTGGTGGATGGTGCTCTGTCCTGGGTGTTCTCCTCTCTCCCCTTCCTGCACCTGATTCAGGGGGTGGAGCTTTCAGGTGGAGAGTGCGCTGTGTGTGATTGGCTGCTGCTTTTTGCCGGTGTTGTGATTGGATGTAAAGGATGTACTTGTGATTTGTAAAATTGTAAAATGACCTTGGGTATGTTGAAAGGTGCTGTATAAGAGTAAATTTCATTCATTAAAGACATAAAGAGACTAAAAATCCAACAGTAATCAATTTATTAAAAATAATTGTGGCACATTTTGCTCATGGTAGGAATAATATAATAATTACTGAAACCTCTACTGGGAATACTATTAAATATATAGTTTTAATGTCTTAAATTAACAGTTTTTACACAGTATATTATGCTCAGTAAAAGAGAAAACATCAAATAATGTTGCACTCCTTTGTAATGTGAACTAGAAACTAGACTATAAAGTCCAGTTTCCTAACCCAGATTAAGCCTGTGGCATAAATTCACCACTGGTACTAAAGTTTTGTCCAGGACTCTGTGTAATCCATGTCTGGAAAACCATACCTTCATCTTTAACCCCAAAGCCATTCAGGTATTGTGAACTGGACTCAGAATCACTGACAGGCTGTATGCACAAATCTCGCTGTGAAGTGTTACTGCCTACTGTACCCCATGTGTTGTCATTTGTCATCGTTACCCTCATAGGCAGAAATTAGGGAGCTTTTGTCCTGACCACCACCCCTTCCTTGGGGAAAAAGAGTTGGCCTCTGTTAATTTTTACATACATTTCAATACAATTCAGTTTTTTTATGTTACGTTTTTATATTTCAAAACACTGTATCCACCTCTTCATATACTTCTAAGTGGTTCGGACCACACCCTCCTATCAGTGAACACCCCACTCCCCGATCAAGCTAGGAAATGTGTCTATAGGAGCTGGCCCCTGAGCTGCTTTGCAAAGCTTAAGCAAAACGAAGGACATCAAACATTTTCCTTTATGCCTACTAAGGCTGGACGATATGGCTAAAAACTGTATCACGATATAAGCATTTCATATCGGTCGATATCGATAATTATTTAATTTTTTTGACCTATTTAAAATAGGGACTAGGAGAAATATATGCTACATTTAAACATTTTATTTCAACATTATTTAAATATTTTTTATTTTAAATGTAACCTTCCTCAGAAATGGCAACACAACCATGAAAAACACTCAAATAAAATAATATCCTTATATATAGTTGTGCTAGGAGGTGCTTTAGTGCTAGGAAGTTTACAAGCTGATTCACTTTCAGGTGAATGAAATGCTTTGAAGTATGTGTTTCGTAAACCAAAAAAATAAACATAGTAACAAAGTAACCAGTAACAAACCTGACAACTGCCAGTACGGTAACATTGATTGCAATATAAAGTCAGCATAGAAATTGAAAAAAGTAGCTCTTCAAACTTTCCTTACTCTAAACAGCCTTGAACTATTCAAGTATATTCTTACTGCAAGTTTCGTGCAAAAAAGCTCACATGCTGAATCACCCTCCGGTGAATAACATGTTTCAGTTATGTGCAGTGTTTTGTAAACATAGGACACATTAAAGCAAAACTGAGGTAGACTTTACATCTGTAAGATAAAAAGCAAACCTGATAGCCAACACAGTATTACAAACTGCCACACCGGTGAGCTGACCTTTCCTTTTTTATTCACAATTTCTTCGCTCGCTGTCGCGCTCATATTTCACTTTTTTTCACACCATGCGTCTCACACCATGCCGGTTCAAGAAAGTTACACAAACAAGAGGGCGTGCACGAGATAACGAGGCGTTATTGAATGGTTTGGTTTGTTACAAATATCAGAAGTGTATTTATGGTACCTCATACTATCGTATAATAAAATTGTACTTTAGACCTTTAGACCTTTAGAGGTCCCTTGAGGAATTGGGTTAGGGTTAGTTTTATGGTTAACCCTAACCCTTGAAGAATTGGGTTAGGGTTTGTTTAGGGTTAACCCTAACCCTTGAGAAATTGGGTTAGGGTTTGATTTAGGGTTAACCCTAACCCTGTAGCAATTGGATTAGGGTTAGTTTTAGGGTTAACCCTAACCCTTGAGGAATTAGATTAGGGTTGGTCTTAGGGTTAACCCTAACCATTGAAAATTGTTTTGTAACAGTGAAGATGAATCTGCACCCATTGCCCTTCTGTTCATCCTTGGTCAGTTCCACGAGGATGACTATCAGACATCAGTTGCATTGACACTGTAGTTAGGTAGTGCCTGCTGCACTAGAGTTAGTGCCTAGTGTGTAGTGCCTAGTGTGCAGTTCTATAGGCATCACTGTTGCTGCTGGGTTGAGAGTGCTCAGACTTATGGGTAGAACCTAATTGCTGATGAAAAGCTGATGGAAGGTGAACACACACTGAGACTCACAACACACTTCTTGTAACTTAAAGATATTACCAGAAAAATTTATACTCCAAAAATGTCTAAAAATCATGATAAAATTCTAATACTCATTGCTGTTCAAAATAGTCCACTAAATGAAAAACAGCATAACTAAGGGGAATTATGGTATTGAAGCTGAAGTATTAACAAAAGCTCCACCAGAAAGTGCTTCAGTTACTGAACAAAGAGGAATGAAGGTAGCAAAGCTGTTTGTGGCTTTCCTACATGTCCCATCAGTGTTGGCAGAGCAGCCCTGACTCCACTCACTGCCAGGGAGGTTGTAGCTTGGCATCTGGCCTCTCTCTCATCCTGTTTGAGCTATACTGCAGGTCTGTTTTGCTGGGTGTTTTTTTTGGTTAATCAGAGACTTGGGATTGAAACATAATATGTTTATTAATGTCATTGTCTCCTTGTGGATCAGCAGGTTCCGGAGCGATTCCTGGAAGTGGCACAGATCACGTTACGGGAGTTTTTCAATGCTATTGTGGCAGGCAAAGATGTTGATCCTTCCTGGAAGAAGGCCATCTACAAGGTCATCTGCAAGCTGGACAGTGAGGTTCCAGAGATTTTCAAATCTCCCAACTGTCTGCAGGAACTTCTGCATGAGTAGTCATTGGTATTAAATACCAGTTTTTCATCCCCTCTCTGCCTCAGATCTGTATAAAGAATAAGGTAGCATTTCTATTTTCAAGCCCCAGCTACTGTTAGCGTTTTGTGCATTTCATTTAAGAAACAAAAAGTCTTTTTTTTTGACTGTTTAATCTCTGCTCAATCCTTTTATTGCCTTTACATGGGTTTTATTATATTTACCATAAGATGGTACCTAATGGAACCGATTCCACTGAATTCTTCTTCTTCTTTGGTTGTTTTGCCGAGGACTTGTTTCATGGCAGGATGTTAGTAATGTGTGATTACAATTTCTCAATAAGACTTACATTTTTAGTGTGTATAGATGTAATTATTATTTATGATTAATATAATTATTACCAATAATGTTATTATTGCTTGAAAAAAAGACTCGTGGTATTCTTGTTTCTCATGGCAATGCTACATAAAATAAATTATTCTTTGAACAAAAATATTAAGAGGGTATACCTTTTCTATGTACATATCTTTTTTGCCTGTCCAGTCTTCAGCTTTGGCAGGGGTCCAGTTTGCTTGTGTTTTATGTTCACTTTGATAATGCTGGTTCTGGGGAGGGTACAGCCTCTCCTGTAACTAAGCAACATGGCCATTTCATACTGGGGCAAGCCAGTTTAGCACAAAAAGATGGACGCCTTCCCACTGAGAGACCATTTTTGTTCATAAAAAGAGTGATGTCACAATTGCTCATGTGAACACGCACGCGTGAAAACACTATGCTCATGCACAGACTATTACAGACGTACCAACATACAAAAAGTCAGACTCTTGGACCTGAAACAAGGAAACCACAGTTTACTTTAAAGAGCAGAGATCTATGACGTTTAGCAGCTGCAAAAACAATGGGAATGGGAAATGGTTTTTGTTTTCACTTATTTGAGTTTACTTCTTTGTATTTATTTAAATGCATGTGTTTTATTTGACTAATATTTACAAGCATAACATTTACATATATAAAAAAGGAATAGGAAAGGATTTGTGATTTATAGGAACCCCATGCTCAAACTTCAATGTCTGCTGCTGCAAAATTAAGGTGCAAGAGGACATCAAGAATATTTCCTGTATACGTCTTTTATAGTGATTACAGAAAAAGTTACAGGAATTTATAGAAATCTGGAGGGTCCTCTGTTGTTTAATAAATTGCCATTCAAGACAAAATGGCCTTACTTCCTAGATCATAACTGGAAAAGCTTGAAAAGGGTAAATTCCAGGCATAATTTCCCTTGAATGCTTTGCATGGGACCAAACCAGATAATGAACAAAAATGTACACATGCAGTTAATGTCATCACCAAGCCTTAAACAATCTGCTGATTTCTATTGGATGAGCAAAGAGGATGTTGCTCTGGACAAGCCATAGCGTCTGGACTACACGTAGAACGACAGCACAGTGCCAAACTCTACACTAGCCACTATCATAGTGAAAAAAGATAATAACTAAAATTAAAGCTGGAAGCTACACAGCTATGTTAATGTGAGCTCATTTTGGCTTGTACAAACCTTTGATCTGTCGAAGGCAAAGGAACATCTTAAATCAAAATCAGAAATGGTGATATCAAGCCACATTTGACACCAAAATATGCATAAAAGACACAGAGAAATCAGAACTTGGCTGTAATGACAGATGTTTGACACATTTGTGAAAATTGCAAGTCAACTCTTTTTAATACACTAATGATGGCCCAAATGCGTGATGCCACTATTGATATGATAAATTCTATCGTCTGTTTCGACTGACCTAGTATGTAGTTTGACCTTTTCCAATGAATAGAACTTCTAGATTTCATGTAGCAACTAGCAAAAGCATCAGGGTATAGCCAAGAATGACATCCCAAACACAATAGCAGAACACATGAACAGCACATTCTACTGCCTTCACAGAAAAAAAAACATCTCCACCCAGTGCCTAGACCCGATAGATAGATAGATAGATAGATAGATAGATAGATAGATAGATAGATATAGTTAGTTAGTTTGTTTGTTTGTTTGTTGATCAGGGTGAAATTACAGGTATCCAGTAGCAGATACATATATAGAGTGAAAATATAAGAAATATGGACAACTAAAGTAAAAAGAAACAATAACACCATCAATTGTGTTCCTAGAAAGAAATGTTCTCTAGAAATCTCGCATTTAGACATGTTAATACTGTGTATTGAAGTAAAGATAAACTCATGGCATTTTCTTATTGTTTAGGTAGTAGATGTGTGTTTATATTAATTCATATAGTTTATATTATGTTTATATTATATTCTGAAATGAGCCTAATTTAACAATTTAATTATTGCTCACTTGTGACAACAAAAACATGCTAGATTCATGAGTCTCTTGCAGTCCATTTAATGAAGTATATCACTACACAGGAGCACTGCTCTATATACACACAGAAGCAATAGTGTGTGTGTGTGTGTGTGTGTGTGCATTCATGATTAGACAGGACACGGGGAGGGGTGACAGGGTCTTTTCCACAATGGGCCAGCATGCCTGTAGGTTTTCATCCTATCCAAGCAGGTGCACACCTGATTCCATTTGTTTAATTTAATTGGTCTCTGTCTTCAAATTGTTGATTAGGGTATCTGCTGTTCTACTGCGGGGAGGAATATAAAACCTACAGCCAATCACGTCCTTTGTGGCTGCTGACCCCTGGTGTAAGATCTTCTGTTGGTGTTTGTTTGTCATACTCTGTGTATACTTACACCTGACCCTGAGAATAACCTTTCCTAACACAAGTACTTACTTGCTCTAGAACATTGGTGACATGGCTAGTAATTTGAGTACTTCATTTCACCATTTAGATTGTGTTGCATAAAAATAAGGGAAATAAGGTTTACATTTTTTTATAAAACACAGATAACTGGAAATTCAGTGTATTTTAACACATTTGACTCTTTGTAAATTATTTCATGCTATTTATAAAATATCAGTTTCAAAAGTTTTAAACATGCTCGTTGGTTTATACCTTAAGAAAATGTAGCAATATGACGTAAAAATAATTGTAATGCTTTTTATATAACATTCCCGTCTGCTACATTTTGAGAAAAAGATTGAGAGACTTTGTTGTGCATATATATATATATATATATATATATATATATATATATATATATATATATATATATATAGTTAAGTCTGAATTGTGTATTTTTGCCTTTTCAATGAATCATAATTTATTTGATGTACAAATCTGTTAATCCCAAAGGTGCACATTAATACTATTTTGTATAATTGTTTGGAAAATAAAATGTACAATTGGTAGCCGTACTAAAGTTGCTATTGCATTGTATGATTGTATAAAGAACATGATTACCTCTCAAAAATGAGGGAAAAGATTTGTTTATTTAATCATTTGGTTATTTATTTATTTGCTTAATTGTATAATCTTATGTAGATTCACGTTAAAGCACCTACATGATATAGTCAATAGTGGATCCATCTCCCCGGAGATGAATTTACGTGCAGTCTATGTGCAAGCTTGTAGAATAAAGAGTTCTATAATGAGTTCTAGATGCAGTCTGTTCTACACCGTGATCACTCAGCTTATTCAGTCTTAGAATAAAGGCTCTTAAAGGCCATATTGAGAGTACATTATGTACTTAGTCTGCAACAAATTTTTGTTTATTTTTAGAGTTAGGGTTAGAATAGGGTTATAATACAGATTACCATATGTATTTCATCGTTAGTCTATTGACTGAACTGACAGCCGATAACAGAATAGCATGATCATTAAACAGCTCTGCCATTGATCTGAATCAAACTGTCAGCAAATGGATATCATTTTTGATGTTGTCGTTTTTCTGTATTGTAGCCCAATATAAAGGGAAAAGGAGAGAAAGATTAATTGTGCCAAATAAACTTAACACTGGTCAGATTTGGAAAGGAAACCTTGTGAACGGATAGGTGTGGTTGGGGTGTGGGTTGAGAAAACAGTGTGTGTCTATTGTGGCCCTGCGCTGAGAGAAGAGAGCACCCACCACTGTAATTTATAGGCTGATACAAAAAGGCACTTTAGCTGGCCGAGCGCTTGTGCAGCTCGGCAGAACAGGAGGTGGGGTCACTCCCCCTTCTGCTCCATAATGACGAGTAGAACCGTGCACTGCTCCCCTTCTGTTTGATTTCATCAGCGTGCCTTTGAAAGGCACATCTTAACAGCACAACAATAAAACAGCTGTGTTTGTGTTGGCCTGTTCATTGTTGAACATTTTACCACCACCCCCTATCCCTTCTCCTTTACTAAAGAGATAACAAGAATAATGTCACTCTCATGTTGCCTGCAAAAAAGAATGAAAAATCATTGTTCTTAATTGTAATGGAAACAATAGGAATAATGTTGAAGATGTTTGTAAAACATATGCCATTGCTATAAAATATCACAATGAGATTTGATAAGCTGATAAAATTTTTCAGACTGAGGTGAAAGACGGTCACATTCTAAGCACTTTCTTTTGATTATTACTTAAAGGTAAAAGCAACTTGGTCTTTGTCTTGTGAGGGAACAACAGGACAATATTTATATAATTTCTTCTTGCATCATAGGTAACTGCAGATACTACAGCTGTTCAGACATTGCGGCTGCTATCAAAGGACGCCCCAATCTAAATCTCCATTTTTATACATGCAGTCATTGGCTGGGACGCATGCATGTTAGAAGGTGTCAACGTTCTGGTGGGGAGGTGTGTGACATCACTTGTTTTTTTCCCTCTACTATATAATGAAGAAGAAACCCAGAAGGCACCCCTGAGTTGTGATCAGACAGGCTCCTCGCAGTTGGGCTGAAGCAGCATCTTTGCATTTCACGAACAGTCTGCTTTATAATCAAATACCATCTGTCGCTACATCTGAACCTGTTTTTAACATCTGTGCTTTCTGGTCTTAACAAAGCTTAAAAAGCCAATTCACAACTTTCACACTTCACTGACTAGATGTGTATATTTACTACCTTTAATACATCTTTTTGCTACTTTTATGAGGAACCCCACTCTCTCCCGGCTAGGGGGTTGTTAGGAACTGCTGGTGAATTGATATTGCCCTGCTCAAGTGCCGATTGTCTTGCCATGGGTAGCCAAGTGTGGGTGTGTAGGACCACCACACAAAGGTGGACACACACAAGCACACACAAACATATATATATACAGAAATGGGGAATGGGGATGATCTTCAGAGTGAACCAAACCCTTTTTGCCAAAGACAGTTCTGCCATTTCAGCCTCTGATGAGGAGTGTCAGAGTTGATCATGCTTGAAGTCCTATTACTGGAAATGACACTGCAGGCTGAATGGTAAACAGGGGGAGAATCAGCAGCATGGTACCGGTGGAGCTCAATTGCATTCTGGGATATTGAGAAGTGAAAGATTCCTCAAAGGATAGATTAATTTGCCACCTCACACATGCTAAGGACTCTGCTAATCGTGTCCTGCCTCTGTTTAGACTCATTCAGGGGCAGATGTGCAACCTATCCTTTCATTTGTCACTGGTCAGCAATCAATTGGTTGAGTTTTGAAAGCTTAGCAAACATCACATTGTTTGATTTCAACAAAAAATATATATTAAAGGCATCTTCTACCTCGAGACTGAGTATAGTGCACTTAGAAATAGAAAGCTACACAATATGACTGTGATAATGTGAAGAAATACAGTTATCAACCACACAAGCTCTATGAATACAGCTGGTTCAACACTTTGCCCTAACATTTGACTAAACATCTACCTGCTATCACTGAATGTCTGCTGTAGAATTAGAGTGTCTGTTGAGCATAGATTGCTATTACCTTAAACTTAAAAATTATCTGAATATCTAGCTATGGCTGGTTAACTATGGTAGCTAGCAAACCCTAGCAGATACTAAGATTAACATTATCCAGAGATGTAGCTAGCTAAACATTTAGTGGCTAATTTGCACATTTTTGAGTTTGGAACTACTGACAAATTGGCAAGGACAGAAAGCATGAAAAAGAGCAGGCATATATTGAAATGTTTTTGCCAAAAGATCCAGCTTGCCAGTCAGAACTAGTTATGCTCTTCAACTGAACAACAGAAGCCACTTGAGGTCATGAAAGCTCCAGCACTCCTTCACCAGGTCATCAACAATGTATGCTCAGCAGTATCATGACATCAGCAACATCATGATGGTTTCAGGAGCACCTTCACCAGAAAGATGCACACATGTATTTTGGAAAGTGAAGTGCAGATTTGATGTGTCATTGATCACATTTCTTTAACTGCTAAGTCAACTAATAAAAGATAATATGTCAAGATATTGTTTGCATGTGTGACGAAGCCATTATTCCACTGTAATCCTTATACAGTAATGATGCATATACACAAACATTTACATATAATAAGGTCCTTCAAAATAAAAGCTATATTAACAGAATGTGCTACTTATGTAAAGGATCATATCAATTAGAGCAAACACACATTACCAGCAAGAGAAATTCACATGTTGATCCCTAATGAGCAAGTCTGGGGCGACAGTGGCAAGGAAAAACTCCATGGGCGGGGATTAGGAAGAAACCTTGGGAGGACCAAGAATCAAAGGGGAATATCATCCTCCATTGGGCAGCCTACCTAGTAGCAGTCCATTTTTATAGTTCTGTATCTAGGCCGAGCTGTCAGAGTTCCTTCATTCTGGATGTTCAGGCCTCAGGTAGGTGGTGGCATTGGCGTGTCCGCTTCTAAGCCAAAGCATTTTGTAGGTGCTTTATGGAATTGTCTTTGTAGAAGCATGTAACCAGGATTCAAAATGCAGGTTAAATTTATAAACATCCATATTAAATTAAGCATCCATATATATATTGCACACATGCCAACGATTAGCATGTAGCTCCTAACTTAAGGGAGGGGCCTGGAGGTGACCAACTCACTGGGCCATTGCTTTCCACCTATATCATTATCACAACTCAAGTGAACACATGACAAATCTGGATGACAGCATCAACATCTCAGATTATCAGAAGACTCAACAACTGGGGGCCCCAAGCTCTATACCTTCATATGCAGTACATTAACTGAAGGCTTGATTAAATAAGTGAGTCTTAAGTCTAGATTTAAAGATTGGAACTGTGTCAGAATCTCAGATTGGAGCTGCAAAACTGTTTCATATCTGAGGGGCTTTAAAGGAGAAGGCTCTGCCTCTGGATGTAGTCTTGTTCATTTTTGGAACTACGATAAATCTTAAATTTAGAGTTAGAGTGAGAGGGGTTATGGTGTTCAATGAGTTCACTCAGATATTGCAAGACCATTTAGCACTTTATAGGTCAACAGAAGAATTTTAAAATCAATTCGATATTTACCCAGGAGCCTGTGCAATGCCGAGAGATTAGGACTAATGTGATTAAGTATTCTATTCCTGGATAGGACTCTGTACAGGTTTTTTGGGAACTTTTTATAGCGTCCAATTAAAAGGCCGTTACAGTAGTCCAATCTTGATTAGATAAAAGTGTGGACCAGTTTCTCTGCATCTGATAAGGAAAGTAAATGTCTCAGCTTGGCAATATTATGTAAATGGAAAAAGGCAGCCTTTTAATATTGCATGTTTTGACAAATGTGTGTATGTCAAATGAAAGATCAGAATCAATAGTGACACCTAAGCTTTTTACAGAAGATTTAGGTGTTACGGAAAACTATTTAGGGTAAGAGTAATATTAGACCAATTGTGTCATGTTTAGCCCCGCCCCTACCTGTCATGAGTTTGTTTAAATAGCCATGTGCTTTGTCTGTCATAGTCCCTCCCTTGTGCTCTGTAACCCAGCCCCTCATTAGTGTGTTCAGGTGTTGATTGTGTATTTAATCCCTGTGTTTGGTCTTTTGTGTGGTTATTGTAAGTCTTGCTTTGATAGGCACCTTATGGTATGTTCTTGGTCTTGGTTGGTTAGTCCATGTCATGTCTAGTTAGCATTTCCTTGTATTGTTCTGTCATGTTTTGTTTGTTAAATATTAAACCCTCCTGTATGTGCATCTTTCTTCTTGGGTTATTTAACTGCTGCTAGGTCAAAGTGTTACAAATTTCTTCTTGCAGCTTTGAGACTAAGAACTAACACTCAGTCTTATTGGAATGATTTGAAAATTAAATGCCATCCAGTTTTTTATTTCCTGGATGCAGTTCTCAATTTTGGGATAAGTATTTGTGACATAATCTGGAATAGAGGATTTATACAACTGAGTATCATCTGCATAACAATGTATGTCAATACCATTCCTATGAATGATTGTGCCCAGTGGTAGCATATACAATGAGAATAATATGGGGCCCAATACGGATCCTTGTGGGACACCGTATTTTTGCTTTTGTGCATTCTGAGCATTCATTATGTACAAGGACAAATTGGTATCCATCCATCAGGTGGGATTTGAACCAGGAGATTGTTTGACCTCTTATGCCAATGAGTGTCTCCACCCTATCCAGTAGAATGTTGATGCTGTTGAAAGCAGCATTTAAGTCTAAGAGTATAAGAAAAACACATCCTTTTAAAGGACATTAAATGATCATTAACTACTTTAGTCAGTGCAGTTTTGGTGCTGTGGTGGGCTTAAATCCAAACTGAAATAATTTGAGGACATGATCTGTCTGCAAAAAAGTATAGAGTTGTGAACAAACTACTTTATTGTTTAGGTAGTAGATGTGTATTTATATTAATTCATATAGTTTATATTATACTCTGAAATGAGCCTAATTTAATTAAGGGCAAATAAGAGATTGGCCTGTAGTTGGACAGTTCGTGGGGATTAAGACCAGTTTTTTTTTATTTGTGTTTTAATGACTGCAAGATTAAATTCTATGGTGATGTAGCCTAGGCTCTGAGAAGAGTTAATTATAGTGAGCAATGGTTCTATACTCTGAGGCAGTAGTTCTTGAGTAGAGGAGGTGAGATTTGGAAAAATTTACCAAGGAAATAAGATCCTCATGACCGATTGGGGTTGGGGTTCTAAATGAGCATCAGAGCGGACCAGACAGCTGCCAGAGTACATTTGCAGATTGGTGGGTTCTGATTTTTTTTTTCTTATCATTTAAAGGACCTCACAAAACTATTACTGCTGCACCCCTGTGGGAATGCTTAGTGGCTGGTGGAATACTTGGCTTCGGTTAAGTTGTGCATCAGTTTTTGTCGATTGAAAGTTCTTCTGATGGAGGTTGCTGATGGTTATGTCCAAACTACTTGGGGTTATGTGTAGTTACATCCAAAAAATCAATAAAGTCAAGTCAAGTCAAGTCAATTTTATTTATATAGCGCTTTTTACAACACATGTTGTCTCAAAGCAGCTTTACAAATTGTATGGGTCCAGATCCCTAATGAGCAAGCCAAAGGCGACAGTGGCAAGGAAAAACTCCCTAAGATGGCGGGGAATAGGAAGAAACCTTGGGAGGACCAAGACTCAAAAGGGAACCCATCCTCCATTGGGCGGCCCGTTAGCACCAGTCCGTATTTGTGAACAAGAGGTGGTTCTACAGTTATAGCTTAAAGTTCTTGTTCCCCAGCCAAGTAGTCACAGTCCCTTCGGTGCAGATGGTGAATAAATAGAAGACGTAAAGCATAAGGAATAGGACAGCAACACAGTGGCATTCGTGTGAACAAAAACGGGAAGCAGGAAGCCCAGTCAGGAAGGACAAGCCATTCCCACACCATTCCCTTTTGAGGATCTGTCTTGACATCTTGAATTTTGTCAAGTGAAGAAAATGCTTCAGAGTTTCAAAAATAGAAGTGTTAATATTTGTCAATTAACAAATAAAGTAAAAGAAAAAAGGAGAAATCTAAAGCAAATCAATAGTTGCTAGCCTTTGCCTTCAAATCAGCATCAATTCTCACAGGTTCCATTGGAAAAAGTTTTGTAGGAGTTTAGTCAGGTGATGATCATTTTCATTCAATGCAACAAAGCTGTGTGGAGGCTCAAAACTGGGTGGGGAGCAAAGGTTGTGAAGACACAACTACTACTATGCAAGACTAAGCTCGGCAACAAAAGGTAATTGTGCTGCTCCAGGAAGGTTTTTCCCAGGCAAAGATTTCAAAGCAGCCCAATGTTTCAATATGTGCTGTACAAGCTCTTTTTAAGAAGCCCAAAGAAACTGGCAATGTTGAGGACGGTAGACGCAGTGGTTTGCCAAATGTTTGTGCAACAGATGAGACACATCATGCTTACTTCCCTCTAAAACTGGAAGATGTCCTGCTGGGCCATCAGTTTAGAACTGGCAGAAACCAGGTACACCCATCCACTGTTCAGAGAAATCTGGTCAGAAGTGATCTTCATGGAAGAATTCGACATGGATAACAAGGCCTAGTGACTCAACTATCCACAAACACAGGAACTGGGTTGAAGGAAAATGGCAATGTGCTCTGGAGAGATGTGTCAATTTTTTATATTTGTTATAGAAGCACTGGAGAGCATTATAGTGTCTGCAGGCAAGTTCAGGGCTGCATTTCAACAAATGGGGTTGGGGACTTGGTCAGGATTAATGGTGTCCTCAGTGCTGAGAAATGCAGGTGCTTATCCATCATGCAATACCATAAGGGAGGTGTTTGGTTGGCTCCAAATTTATGCTGCAGCAGGACAATGACCCCAAGCATATAGTAAATGTCTTTTAAGAATAAAATAAAGAACAAACAATCCAGGAAGTGATATGGCCATCACAGAGTTCTGATCTCAAAATCATAGAATCTGTCTCAGATCCTCAAAAGTATCTGAACACGCCTACATCCACAGAATCTGTGATTAGTTTCCAATACATTTGGAGCAATTCCTTCAATAACTTTTTGTGCAAATGTACCTAAAATTGACGCTGTCTTGAAGGCAAAGGGTGGACAGATCAAATATTGATTTGATTTAGATTTTGTTTATTCACTTTACATTTTACAACTTGAAAAAATAAACTATTAACACTTAAATTCTTTACCGCATTATTACTTTGCAGCATTTTACTACACTGGCAAACTTTTGTATGGCCCCTGGTTTTGAAGAATCACAGATCTGCCAGATCTCTTGTGCTTGCATATGATTCACCAAGTTTATGACTTGCTCTGCATAGGAATAACACTGCATAGGGAACAATGAAATCTCTCCACCAGTCATGAGCTTGAACATGCATGAATAACTGTATGTATTTCAAAATTGTAAATACAATTTGATCTAAAATTCATAAATGATAAAAAACAGGTTCCTACTGGATGTGGAAAGTGATCATGAAGCATAAAGGGGATGATTATACTCTGAATAATACCAAATGAAAGATGGTTATTTGTTTAATGAAACAGCACCACAATGAAGACACACATTATGTGTGAAGACACCATTGTATAGGACTGTGTGTCTTCACACAAATCGTGTGTATTCATTGTTATGGTGTCTTGACTGGCACTGTATACAGCTCAAGAAAAATACACAATAATGACCTATTTTGAGGGAATCATCCAGAGAATAAGTAGTCAAACTTTTTTGATGTTCGCATCAGTTCACTCCACAAAATGAGTTGAATGTGTGATCACACACATAATCCCCAACAATTTAAGCATACAAAAATTATATGGAAGACTTACATGAAAAATCTATATTCCTAGATTGATTCTAGTCACATAAATGACTTACAAATAAATAAATAAAATATTTATACCTTGCTAGAAATATTAATAATTTCTATTTTATGTGTTGCAAATTCATATATATATATATATATAATAACCCTACATCTACAAAAATAAATCTATAAAATAATGATCATTTTGACACACGACTAAACCATTTAATTTCCAAGTTCCATAGAAGAAAAGATGTCTGCTATAAAAACACTGTGCACTTCATAAGGCTCACTTTGAAACTGTTTCTTCCTTTAATAAAATTGTTCCAAAAAAGTAGGCACGGGAGCGTCTCACATGACTTGGTGACACCTAGTGGCGACTTTATCATTATGAGACCAGTCACAGCTGATGTAAGGTCCTTTCAGTTGTCTTGGTGTGGGTCATCACTACCATGTTGTTGTGCAGCACACTTCCTTATTGTTCACGGATCTCCACATCTGACAATAACAGAAAAGACTGTGGAAAAGAAAAAAAATAGATGTGAAATTGTGTGAAGTCCAAAAGAAGTGTTCAATGAAAAGTAACTTATATTTTAGCCTCTTCTCAGTAGCCACATGCAGGCTTGATGATAGCTACACATTCTTAGGGCTTCATGAGGTAGCTGCTCAGGATGCTGAGCACAGAGACTGCAAATGTGCCCACATAAGCTGTGTTGGCTGAGCAACTGAAGTTCTACATTCATGCAGAGACATCAACGTCTAATGTTTATCTTATAAAACTTCTGTCCTTTTCCAGAATATACACATGTCCATTTCCAGAATATACACACATCCTTTTCCAGAATATAAACACGTCCTTTTCCAGAATATACAAATGTCCATTTCCAGAATATACACGTCTTTTCCCAGAATATACACGTCCTTTTCCAGAATATACACACATCCTTTTCCAGAATATAAACATGTCCTTTTCCAGAATATACACACGTCCTTTTCCAGAATATACACACATCCTTTTCCAGAATATACACACATCCTTTTCCAGAATATAAACATGTCCTTTTCCAGAATATACACACGTCCTTTTCCAGAATATAAACACGTCCTTTCCCAGAATATACACACATCCTTTTCTAGAATACAAACACGTCCTTTTCCAGAATATACACACGTTGTCACGGTGAGACGGTCGGGAAGCCACCAGAGGGAGCGTGCCCAGCATGGTTTCCCGGGCAACGCACGCACGCCTACTCCACACACGCCCCCTCATCACAAACCACTCCCTCCATCACAATCACCTCAATACTAACACCTGCACCTAATTCCCACACCTAGTCTTAAGCCCACAGGATCTGCGGTCCAGGGCTGCACATTAATGCGCCTGCAAGGATCCTAAGGAAGATGCCTGCAATTGCATCGCTGACCCGATCCCGTGGACCTGTGCTTGCGAGTATTGAGCTGCTGAACTCTCTTTTGCGTTACGCTCCATTTTGCATTAATCCTGAATTTTGTGTTTGCTTCATGGATAATAAAGATTCCAGTTCTCCACCCTTGCCTTCGGCTGCGTCCATTCTCCCGTTACACACGTCCTTTTCCAGAATATAAACACGTCCTTTCCCAGAATATACACATGTCTTTTCCCAGAATATACACATGTCCTTTTCCAGAATATACACACATCCTTTTCCAGAATATACACACATCCTTTTCCAGAATATAAACATGTCCTTTTCCAGAATATAAACATGTCCTTTTCCAGAATATACACGTCCTTTTCCAGAATATACACACATCCTTTTCCAGAATATAAACATGTCCTTTTCCAGAATATACACACATCCTTTTCCAGAATATACATGTCTTTTCCCAGTATATTCACATGTCCTTTTCCAGAATATACACGTCCTTTTCCAGAATAAACACACGTCCTTTTCCCAGAATATATGCATGTCCTTTTCTAGAATATACACACATCCTTTTCAAGAATATACACACGTCCTTTCCCAGACAGCCACATCTACCATTTGTTTTCCTTTTTTTCTAATTTTATTCTTATTGCAACTTTCAGGTTCCTTCTGCGGATGGGGACAAAGTGACATGTTCATTGCTGATAGGGCCAGATAAGGAAAAAGAATGAAAATGTCTCACCATTGTTGATTGTCCCTTGACACAGGAGTCATACTGAAGTGATGTCACTAAGCCTTTTGGATGCTGATATTGGATGAAGCCTGTTGTGTGTGAAGAGATGTGTGAAGACAAGACAAGCTGGCCAGCTGCTACCCTCTTAAAGGTGCCTAAAACCCTAGCCCTTAGCCCTAACCCCTAGCCCTAACCCTAACCTGCGTTCAGTCCTATTGTTGCAGACAGGGCCAAGGAATTTCATTTATCATGAAATGGATACCACTCCAGGAACTTTGCTCCTCGGTACCGCATTATAAATAACTTTCCCCCCTCCTTTTAGCATGTGCCAGAGACATTTCATGAGGTATAAGAGAGCTTTACAATGTCAAATCAATGTCAGGTTTTACATGCCTTAAATTTCAGTATAGACTTTGAGTTTCAACCAAATGACTGAAGTCATTACAAAGTCTATGAGTTCCGAAAACACCTGTTGTATCACATGCACACAGGACTGTTGTAAAAATATAGCACAAATACAAACAGTCTTAGAAATTGATTAAAACTTAAATAAAGCAGAATTCCCCAGATCTTGTCGCTATACAACAGCTGGGATGAAATGAGCAGAAAGGTTTTCTACCATCAGGGCTACATAGGTTTGTGCTGTTCAAGAAAGTTGTGCTTCATAGACACACCTATAGGAGTTTCATGTGTTTCATAGACACACACTCAGATTCTGTCTCTGTAACACTCTCGGTCTTCTTCTCTTTCACGCATACACAACACCATATTCTAAACCAACAGGAACCACTTGGAAACATGAATAATGGGACAGTGAGAAAGTACTCATTCTTGTTTTATACATGTGTGCTAAGGAAGGTGCTTGCCCATCCCATAATGCACCTCAGCCCACTGACACTGCTGACATGATACCACCACAATGCAAACCTCAAGTACCCATTTAAGGGAGAACACACAATGGCATAAAGGAACAAAAACATTGACGCTGGACAGGGCTTCATGCTTTATGCCATGTTGCTTCATAATTCCGTTATATATAAAATTCCACCACTTGCTTTTCTTGAATGGCTTTCATAAGAATGTTACTGAACTTATGATGAAACACACTTATAGCTCTGTCCTTGAAAAAGGGTCACTGTTTACTGTTCTCACTACTGTCCAAATTGACTTTAAAGACAAATGAATTATTATAATATATTAAGACCAAGTTTTTGAGCAGACAGTAACTTCCCCTTGTTGTAATGGTACACATAGTCTGTAACTGTAACTAGATGTCTGTTTTGAGATAAGATCTTTCATATAGAAAATTGGCTACATTTTGGGTAGTGCCCGCATAATGTTGTCCTTCTGTTCTTTGTAAAACATGATAAACAAGATTATTAAAAACTGAAAATGTAAAAGAGCAACATGGATGTTCAAAATTGAAAATGATTTATTCTAGACAAGAAACGTGCTCATCCATATGAAACAGGTCAGAGCAACATCTGTAAAAGACCATAAAACAGCATCTGCTTGGTGCTGATTATGGCTCACATTTAAAAGTCCAGATGTCCCATTTTATCTGCATTAATAAAATAATTGTTAAAGTGAAATTAAATAAAATTGTCTCTCTTCAACTTTACAAAATGTGCTCCTCAAAAGACATCATGACACAGAGAACTCTTTCCCTCACTGGGCACAGAATAAGATTTACAGAGGAATGTTATGCTGAATGTTAAATGTTATAGAGATTAAATTATTTTGCTGGTTTTATTATTATTATTATTATTTTGCAGTGTCTACTGCTATTGTATGTATTAAATATAATCAAACATCTGGACAAGAGATTTAATTGACTTGAGTACTACTCTTTAATTATGTGGACTAGGAGACCTAGTCCTCCAAATATACAAAACAACAATAAAGGAAATCTGGGATATCGGATAATCAGTTGGTCAATAGACTGTGTTACATCCATTTCAGTGTAAAAAGGATAAATCAGTGTGGTAAGGCAATATAACACATTTCCTGTCAATTCTAGAAAATAACATGTTTCTAATATTTTACTTTAACTAATAATTTATAATTTTATTTACAAAAATTCCACTTATAATTAATACTTTGCAATTGCCTAGGGAATCATTTATCATTACCATTTAAAAATATAAATACATGGAATACATGAAAAGACTTTATGTCTTTACTCCTATACAATATATAATATGCAGACTGACATGTATAAGAAAGGGATAAAAACACAAGACCTCATACAGTAGCCCTGGATCCGAACAGAGTTAATCCAGAGTTAATCCCGTCAGACGTGAAGATTTAAGAGCACAGGGTGCTTTTTTCATTGCCTAGATTGCAATATTTTATTTGAAATGAGTCTCTTTGAAAACTAAATCTACTTATAATTTTTCTCATTTCTTATCATTTTCTTTAAATCAAAATGGCAGTCCAGACAGCCTAATCCATCATAGTTTTATTAGAAAAAAAATGTAAAACAATTTCAAAAGTGATTTAGTGTTTGGTCTTTTGGGGGAATTACAAGCAGCACTGGATAATGTTCTGAGCCTCACATTAATCAACAACAAGGATGGGAATAACAGTAATATTGAGAAATGCATATGTATGTTGTCGGTTTGTTGGATTGATATCATTAGCATAGACCAGTCAGACCAGACCAGTTAATTAGATCAGCACAATTCCAACTGGATAGGAAAGTGGGTAAATCAAGAATACCGTAATCGTATTGATACCTTGAAACCAAACATTATTTTTGAAGAAAAGGCAGAGGAATGGTGAAGGATCTATTTTTCTTTAACATGAAGATCAAGTACAAAGTTATTGTGAAAGCTTGGAGGAATTGTAACATGCCCCTTTCGTTTAAGGTGATTAAAGGTTGTTCAGCCTTCAGGATATAATATAATTTTTTCAATGAACAGGTTTGCCAAGTGCATAAGATGCAATTGCTAATATTAAACAGAGCTGCTTGACATTACACAGAGCAATGGTGAAAAGATGCTGACAGGTTAAATGCCTCTTTGGCATGAATATGAAAGGATTCAAACAGTTTTGTCAGGAATGATCGTACACTGATTGTACACTGATTATACACTGAACGTACTCTGATCGCTAAATTACTTAAATGTGTTAATCTGGGTCTCCCACTGCCATTTAACATTTGAACTGTTCTGGGTTTTTTTTTCCTTTTGAAATGAATAAAAAAAACATGAAGGATTTGGCCCTTTTCTCTCACAGGAAGCTAAACAGGTGCTTGTACGTGTCTCTTGTCATCTTAAAGTTCGACATCCACAACTCAGTACTTACTGTTCTTCCTCTACATGATAACAATGATCAATAAAACAATCCATACCTCAAGTATGTCATAACTCAAACCATGCCACAAGTTTTAACAAAAACAAGTCTGTATCACATGGCAGCAACTCAGTGCATTTAGGCATGTAGACATGTCCAAGACGATCTGCTGCAGTTCAAAGTAAGCATCAGCATGGGCAAGAAAGGTGACTTTGAACGTGGCATGGTTGCTGGTGCCAGACAGGCTGGTCTTAGTATTTCAGAAACTGCTGATCTACTGGGATTTTCATGCACAAGCATCTCTAGGGTTTACGGAGAATGGCCCAAAAAAGAGAATATCCAGTAATTAAGAACAGACTAGACATTATTTCCGAATTAACTTATAGGTAAATATAATGTAATATTGTATTACTTTAATATTGTATTACAGCCACTAGATGGGAGTAGAGGTATAATGTTATTTGGATTCATTATTAATCCTTCCAATAATTTTTAAAACGCTTTACGAATGGTTTCCTTTTTAAATCCTGTTTAGGTTAAAGCACCAGTTTCAAAACTATGACTTAAGATTTGAAATGTTCAGTATTAGTTTGGGTATTCCACAATGTATTACTTTCTTTAAAAATAATCATGATTTATGCAGCTTCAACTCCATCCTACTGTACAGTCTAGGACATATTCTTTGAGTAGATGACAAAGCACTTCGGCAAGTCACTCTGGATAAGAACGTTAAGGGGTTAAGATAACAACTATGTCAGTTAATACTAATAATGAAATAAAAGAACAATAAAATAACAATGCAATTAAAAATTGCTTACGGTCTCTGTAAATAACCACAGTGCGAATGAATGACAGTGCGACAACTTGGACTTTCTGTAGTTTTGGTTAAATGTATAATTTATAATTAAACATCGAAGTGAATAGATATATTGCTTGTAAATTCTGTGTAAAAAATAAAATGTAAAAATTCTTTTAAAAAAGAAAGTCGTCTATAAAGTTGTTTGGTACGTTTACATTGAACGAACGGGCGTTAGGGCTGCGCGGAACTCTGCAGTACCGCCGTAAGCAGCCTGACTGTTCGGCTACTTGTAGCGTGTTCAGGCAGCGTCGCACAGCCTGTCGCAGTCTAAACCCAGCGGATCTGTAAAATGTATTGAAAAAATCATTTGTGAGGGACCGAGAACGGAGGGTAAACAGAATTTTGTCAAGCCAGCGTCTTTGCCTGCAACAGGCATTAGAGGAATTTAAGGAAGTAAGGCTCGAGCCAAGCAGCAACGACAAAATGAAAAGTGAAGGGATTGAAGGCTGTGAGCGGTTCCTGAGCGCTGGCAGAGGTCGAGGAATTAAGGCAACGACACGTTTTAGAGTCGGGGATCTTATTTTCGCGTGTCCGGCGTATTCTTGTGTCCTGACCGTGAATGAGAGGGGCAGCCACTGCGAATTCTGCTTCACGAGGTGTAATGTTTGTCTTGCACGCGTGGTCTAGCTAATACTTTATATGGACGCAGAATTGAGAATACATATTTAATTTTTTTTTCTCAACAGAAGAGAAGCATTGTCCAAGTGCGGAAAATGTAAGCAAGCCTACTACTGCGACGTGGAGTGCCAGGTAAGAATGAATAATTTTGTGGCGTTTGTTCCCATGTGATTAGATGTTCACGTGCTCCTCGGGTCCAGTGGGTGGAGTATGCATTCAGATACCTCAGTTGAGCTGGAAATGAATAATATAGAAGTTATCACAATAAATAAAATATAATTAAAATAAATACATTTTGTGACTAAATTGCATGGAAGGCAGTCTGCAGTAATGATGGTATTGAATTAGGGCCTCATGATTACTTATAGTATTCTCCACTGAACCGTCTACCATATAGTCTGCACGTTGCGTCTCCTCTGCACATAGTGTGTGACCATCAACCACACTAGCTGTCTACATGTATGCCCTTTCATTGCTCATCTGCACTGGAATAGTTTGATAGTGTCCTACTGTACAGCCCTGTATTGGTATAATGAAAATATTGAGTTGAATTTCCTGAAGACAGCGACATGTATATCTTGCTTCAAAAGTTTTACAAATTTAATATTTCAGTAACAAATACTTGTATTATGTATTGTTTTAACCAGTTGTTTAAACCCAACCAGAAAGTTTGCTTGACTTTACTTACTGCTACAGTTTTATTAAAGCAATTTATGAGTTGTGATTTTCAAGTATTGTAATTCTAATTACATTTCACTCCAAATTATTATTTGGGTAGTTATCATGATTTTGAAGTGCATTTTTTGGGAAGGAGAATGATGTTCTGTTGTAAATTTGCATACAGTTTTTTACATCGTCCTTAAAGGTATGATCTGTCTTACAGTGCCTTGCAAAAGTATTCTTACTTGAACTTTTCAACTTTTATTGCACATTACACCCACAAACCTAAATGTATTTTATTGATACATAGTGTTCAAAATTGTTAATTAACAATCTGAAGTTGAGTGTTGAGACCCCTAAATAAAATGCAGTGTGACAAACTGCTTTTAGAAGTAACATAATTAGTAAGTAGAGTCCACCTCTGTGTTATTTATTCTCAGTATACAGCCGTTCTGTAGTGATCAAACAGCATCATGAAAACTAAGGAACTCACCAGAGATAAACTAGACAATTGCATCGATATACTTTTCGTAACCAAAGCTTGGCAATGGGCTGGCAGTTTTTATGCTTTTATATCTACCTGCTCTCCTCACTCACCTTACATTAACTTAACTAAAGGCTGTCTACATGCTCTCCTCACTCACCTTACATTAACTTAACTAAAGGCTGTCTACCTGCTCTGCTCACTCACCTTACATTAACTTAACTAAAGGCTGTCTACCTGCTCTCCTCACTCACCTTACATTAACTTAACTAAAGGCTGTCTACCTGCTCTCCTCACTCACCTTACATTATCTTAACTAAAGGCTGTCTACCTGCTCTCCTCACTCACCTTACATTAACTTAACTAAAGGCTGTCAACCAGCTCTCCTCACTCACCTTACATTAATTTAACTAAAGGCTGTCTACCTGCTCTCCTCACTCACCTTACATTAACTTAACTAAAGGCTGTCTACCTGCTCTGCTCACTCACCTTACATTAACTTAACTAAAGGCTGTCTACCTGCTCTCCTCACTCACCTTACATTAACTTAACTAAAGGCTGTCTACCTGCTCTCCTCACTCACCTTACATTATCTTAACTAAAGGCTGTCTACCTGCTCTCCTCACTCACCTTACATTATCTTAACTAAAGGCTGTCTACCTGCTCTCCTCACTCACCTTACATTAACTTAACTAAAGGCTGTCAACCAGCTCTCCTCACTCACCTTACATTAACTTAACTAAAGGCTGTCTACCTGCTCTGCTCACTCACCTTACATTAACTTAACTAAAGGCTGTCTACCTGCTCTGCTCACTCAGGTTACATTTCTTATCAATCACTCCTTGGACAGGTCCCACCTGTTTACAAAATCACTGCTGTCAATCCCATATTCAAGAGACCTGCTCTTGATCCTGCAAATCTCAGCAACTACCACCCTATTTCTAATCTCCCCATCCTTTTTAAGGTGCTTGAAAGAACTGTGGAGAGGTCAACAGTATCTTGAAATAAATAACCTCTTTGAACGTTGTTAGTCCGGTTTTCAACCTTCCCACAGTACTGAAACAGCTTTGATTAAGGGTGTAAATGATTTACTGGTATCTGCTGATGCTGGTTCTCGCAGTGTCCTCTTGCTTCTGGACTTAAGTGCTGCCTTTGATACGATTGACCATTTCATCCTCCTATCAGGGGTGTATGAGCAGGGCATCGTAGGCACTGCCCTGGACTGGTTTTCATCTTACCTAATAGACAGAAAACGGTTCATCAAACTCTCTGGCTGCACCTCCTTCACCTCTGTGATTAAATAAGGGGTCCCACAAGGATCAGTCCTTGGATCTCTCCTTTTGATCATATATATTGTACCTCTTGGGCGTATACTGTGTCACTTTAACATTGACTTTTACTGTTATGAGGACGACACCCAGATCTACCTTAGTACTGTCATTGAAATTTTGAACCTTAATGGTGAACAAGAATAGTCAGAAGCATTTGGGTAAGTTATCGAAGTAAATACAAAGTTTATTAAAGAAAGAAAGATGTATCGATCCAGAGATCTCTGTTACACACACTCAAAGCGTCTGCAAGAGAGAGCTAACCCCCCTCACAGACGATGGTTCTTCATCATAATTCAGTGACGAGTTATGGACATTGGTAGCCCTGATGAGGTGAGATACCACCCCTCCCCTCCAGGGTCATCAAGCCAAGACCTCTTTGTTCCTCCGGTCCACCAGATGTGTTATCATTCAGATCTAAGGCGTCCTTATCTATAGACAGGCTACATTCAGGAGTGCCTGCCTTCAACTTACAAAGGGTGTTCACATACACTATTCACTACTAGAGAGAGACAGACAGACAGACAGACAGACAAGCAAAACATGTGTTACGCTCCTCCCTGTTATTGGATTCTGGTCTAGGCTACAGGGGAGGAGTGGTAACATTGAACGGGTCCTCAGGTGTGGTGTTGTAGGTAATATAGCAGAGAAATGGCCTTGGTGGGAACAGTGTTTTTTTATAAAGGCAACCCAACACTGCCATGGGTCATAACCCAAGCACAACTCTATGTACAACCTATATACAAATATTTTGTGGTGCTACAGATATGAGAACAAAGGATGCCCAAGGAAAGAACAGAACAAAAATTTAACTAAACCCTATACTATTCTAACCTATATATAAATACATACTACCCTATGCTTACTAAGTCCTAACAAACATACAGGGGATTGCGACCTCCGCTTACCTAGTGATATATATACATAAGGTAGCCTATGTGTTGCACGATGTAGGTGCGTGTTCCCAAACCTAGCGGCACCACCTCTCCCGCCAGTGTGAAATTTTGTACACCTAAATGTCCACCTGTTTCACAGAGTCGTCTAGTAGAAAAAAAAAAAATATATATATATATATAGCGTGACAGAAGCACAGCTAGCCAGATAGCACAAAGCACAGCACACACAATATAACAAACGTGCCAACAAACAGACAACACTGAAACGGACAACAGCTTTTGGGCACACAGAGTATGTTCTTTCCCTTCCTCTCCTCTCTGGACAAGCAACGCACAAACCACTTATATAGCCGAGGCTCCGCCCCATATGGTCGTGGCGCGATAGGCAGTGTCCAACAGGATGAACCTGGTGAAAAGAGACACAAAGAGAAACACACAGAGACATGTAACACATGCAATAATCAAAGTGTGATTGGCCTTACATATATGTTCAATAAATATTAATAAAGAGATTTCCATTACACAAATCAGATTCCAAAAAAGTTGGGACTAAACGAATTGTGAATAAAAACTGAATGCAATGATGTGGAGATGGCAAATGTCAATATCTTATCCTTAATAGAACATCGATGACAGATGAAAGGTTTAAACGGAGAGAATGTTAATTCAATTTAAATCAATGTTAAATCAATTTAAGGGAAAAATATGTTTCAAAATTTCATGGCGTCAACAAATCCCCAAAAAATTGGGACAAGGTCATTTTTACCACTGTGTGGCATCCCCCCTTCTTCTTACAACACTCAACAGACATCTGAGGACAGAGGAGACCAGTTTCTCAAGATTAGAAATAGGAATGCTCTCCCATTCATGTCTAATACAGGCCTCTAACTGTTCAATCGTCTTGGGCCTTCTTTGTCGTACCTTCCTCTTTATGATGCACCAAATGTTCTCTATAGGTGAAAGATCTGGACTGCAGGCTGGCCATTTCAGTACCCGTATCCTTCTGCTACGTAGCCATGATGTGATTGCTACAGAATGTGGTCTGGCATTATCTTGTTGAAAAATGCAGGGTCTTCCCTGAAAGAGATGACATCTAGATGGGAGCATATGTTGTTCTGGAACCTGAACATAGTTCTCTGCATTAATGGTGCCTTTCCAGACATGCAAGCTGCCCATGCCACAAGCACTCATGCAACCCCATACCATCAGTGATGCAGGCTTCTGAACAGAGCGTTGATAACAACTTGGGTTATCCTTGTCCTCTCCGTTCCGGATGACATAGCGTCCCAGCTGGCAACGTTTCAGCTGGCAACGGCGGATGGCACAGTGGATTGTGTTCACTGACAATGCTTTCTGGAAGTATTCCTGAGCCCATTCTGTTATTTCCATGACAGTGGCATTCCTGTTTGAGGTGCAGTGACGTTTAAGGGCCCGGAGATCACAAGCATCCAGTAGAGTTTTACAGCCTTGACCCTTACACACAGCGATTGTTACAGATTCTCTGAATCTTTTGATGATGTTATGCATGGTTGATGATGATAACTTAAAAGTCTTAATGCTATTTTACGCTGGGTAACACCATTCTGGTAACATCTTTCTGCGCAACAATGGTGGAATTGGTTATCCTCTTACCATCTTGGCTTCTGAGAGACACTGACACTCTGAGAAGCTCTTTTTATACCCAATCATGTTGTGAATTGACCTCCATCCATCCATCCATCCATTGTCTTCCGCTTATCCAGGTCCGGGTCGCGGGGGCAGTAGCCTAAGCAAAGAGGCCCAGGTTTCCCTCTCCCCAGCCACCTCTTCCAGCTCTTCTGGGGGGGACACCAAGGCGTTCCCAGGACAGCCGAGAGATATAATCTCTCCAGCGTGTCCTGGGTCTTCCCCGGGTCTCCTCCCAGTTGGACATGCCCAGAGCGCCTCCCTAGGCAGGCGCCCAGGTGGCATCCGAACCAGATGCCCGAACCACCTCAGCTGGCTCCTCTCTACGTGGAGGAGCAGCGACTCTCTCGAGCCCCTCCCGGATGACTGTGCTCCGTACCTTATCTCTAAGGGAGAGCCCAGACACCCTGCGAAGAAAACTCATTTCGGCCGCTTGTATTCGCGATCTCATTCTTTCGGTCACTACCCAAAGCTCGTGACCATAGGTAAGAGTCGGAACGTAGATTGACCAGTAAATTGAGAGCTTTGCCTTTTGGCTCAACTCTCTCTTCACCACAACGGTCCGGTACAGCGACCGCAATACTGCAGCCGCAGCACCGATCCGCATGTCAATTTCTCGTTCCGTCCTTCCCTCACTCGTGAACAAGAACCCGAGATACTTAAACTCCTCCACTTGAGGCAAGGACTCACTCCCGACCCAGAGAGGGCACTCCACCCTTGTCCGACTGAGACCATGGTCTCAGTTTTAGAGGTGCTGATTCTCATCCCGGCCGTCTCTTTTCGGCTGCAAACTGATCCAGCGAGAGCTGTAGGTCTTGGCCTGATGATGCCAACAGAACCACATCATCTGCAAAGAGAAGGCGTGGAATCCTGAGGCCACCAAACCGAACCCCCTCCGCCACTTGGCTACGCCAAGAAATTCTGTCCATAAAAGTTATGAACAGAACCGGTGACAAAGGGCAGCCTTGGCGGAGTCCAACTCCCACCGGAAACCAGTCTGACTTACTGCCGGCCATGCGAAAAAAGTTGGTCCAGTGTTCCACGACCAGGACGGAACCCACATGGTTCTGCTTCCTCTGTGGAAGACGTGATGGTGGGATTGAGAAGATCCTCGTACCTCGTGGAAGTATTCCTTCCACCCCCTAATGACATCCCCTGTCGAGGTCAGCAGATCCCCAGCCCCACTGTATACAGTGTTGGTCGGGAACCACTTTCCCCTCCTGAGTTGCCTGACGGTTTGCCAGAACCTTCTCGGAGCCGATCGAAAGTCACTTTCCATGGTCTCACCAAACTCTTCCCACACCCAAGTTTTTGCCTCTGCGACAGTCAAAGCTGCGATTCCGCTTGGCCCCCCTGTACATGTCTGCTGCCTGCAAAGTCCCACGGGCCAACCAGGCCCGATAGGACTCTTTCTTCAGCATGACGGCCTCCCTTACCCGAGGTGTCCACCACCGGGTTCAGGGATTGCCGCCACGACAGGCACCGACAACCTTGCGGCCACAGCTCCGATCTGCTGCATTGACAATAGAGGCACGGAACCAAGCCCACTCAGACTCAATGTTTCCGGCCTCCCTTGGGATGCGGTCAAAGCTTTGTCGGATGTGGGAGTTAAAGACCTTTCTGACAGGTTCCTCTGCCAGACGTTCCCAGCAAACCCTCACAGTACGTTTGGGTCTGCCAGGTCTGTCCGGCATCCTCGCCCGCCATCTGATCCAACTCACCACTAGGTGGTGATCGGTTGACAGCTCAGTTCCTCTCTTTACCCGAGTGTCCAAGACACACGGTCGCAAGTTCGACGATACGATTACAAAATCGATCATCGAACTGCGACCTAAGGTGTCCTGGTGCCATGTGCACTTATGGACACCTCTGTGCTCAAACATGGTGTTCGTTATGGACAAGCTGTGACGAGCACAGAAGTCCAATAACAGAACACCACTCGGGTTCAGATCGGAGAGGCCGTTCCTCCCAATCACGCCCTTCCAAGGACTCCAAGAAGGCCGGGTACTCTGAACTGCCATTCGGTGCATAAGCACAAACAACAGTCGGAGCCCATTCCCCGACCCTAAGGCGCAGGGAAGCAACCCTCTTATCTACTGGGGAAAACCCCAACACGCAGGCAGCAAGCCTGGGAGCTATGAGTAAGCCCACTCCAGCCCTCCGCCTTTCACCCTGGGCAACTCCAGAAAAGAATGAAGTCCAGCCTCTCTCGAGAGGATTGGTTCCAGAACCCAAACTGTGTGTGGAGGTGAGCCCAACTATATCTAGTTGGTATCTCTCAGCCTCACACACCAGCTCAGGCTCCTTCCCACCCAGAGAGGTTACGTTCCATGTCCCAAGAGCCAGCTTCAGTAACCGAGGGTCGATGCGCCAAGGCCCCCCGCCTTCGGCCACCGCCCAAACCACAATGCACCGAACCCCTAGTACTACCTCTCCCACAGGTGGTAGGCCCATGGGAGAGTGAACCCATGTAATTCCTTCGTGCTGTGCCCGGCCGGGCCCCATGGGTAGAGACCCGGCCACCAGGCGTTCGCCGAGGAGCCCCTCCCCCAGGCCTGGCTCCAGGGTGAGGCCCCGGTAACCCTGATCCGGGCAAGGGTATCTGGGTCCTGTTTTTAAATTCCATTGGGGGTTTTTTTGTTTTGGACCACTCTTTGTCTGGCCCATCACCTAGGACCAATTTGCCATGGGAGACCCTACCAGGGGCATTGCCCCCGACAACCTAGCTCCTAGGATCACATAGGAACGCAAACCCCTCCACCACGATAAGGTGGCGATCCATGGGGGTATAGATAGATAGATTAATAGATTTTTTTTTTATTAAACTAGCTTTTGAAGTTTTTGTTTTAAGTTTCTTTCATAATGAATGTTTAATTTCTATTGGCCCAATTGCACTGGAAAGAGCTGACTATTGTTTATTTTAAATATCGGTCAGCCAAGCTAGTGAAGGTATTGTTGTTTCTCTTATTTAATCTCCTTATTTATTTTAAATTATATTTAGAATTCCTGAACCATTTCAAAGGTTTCTTGCAGTTTATTTTTTTCATGTTTGACCAAAGTTGTGAACCTATTGTTTTGTCAGTTTCAGGTTCTTTGGTATTATTTATTTGACATATACATGTATACATGTTTTTATGTGTGTTTAAGTCTGCTGTACTGGTGCAGAGTTTTCAATAAACTTGTAATTCAGTATGTCTGTGTTTAAAAAAAAAAAAAATGTTTTAAGTCGATTCAGCACTGTTTTATCGGATCGGTATCGGCCGATACTAAGCCTCAGATATCTGTATCGGTATCTGAAGTGAAAAATGTGAATCGGTGCATCCCTAATGTATACCGATGAATATGACAAAAATATGAATTTTTCCATTACAGTATCAGTTCAGTGTTGTGTGGACGACACCCAGTACCTTAGTACCAGTTTAATCAATGATCCTCCCATTATTCACTTGGAAAACTGGATGAATTTTCTTATGTCAAATGGTAATAAAACTGAGCTCATCTTGATTGGTACCAAATCAATTCTCAGCCAAACTCCTCCTCTCACTCTCAACATTAGTAATGTAACTGTAATGTCTAGCTCCGTCCTCCACCTCGGTATCTTGCTTTCGTAACTCCTTAGGTTCTCCGTTTGGTGTTCCTTTTGTTTGTCACACTTTTTCTGTTTCCCACGCCAATTGTTATTCATGTAAGCTGTTTTAGGAGTTTTTTGGGTGTAATTAGTTTGGTTTATATTCCGTGTGTGTTTGTGTCTTACCTTGTAGGTCTACTGTTTCATGTCGTAAGTGTTCATGCATTTGTACTGCTGTCTCCTTGACATTTCTACTTCTTGTTTTCCATGTTTATTTAAGCATCCGAGTTATATCGAAGTTTTGTCTGTGCTCTCGGTTCGGTGTCTCTGTATAGTTTATGCTCATGTGTTCAGTGTAACTGTCGTTCATCTAGTCTAGTCCTTGTAGTGGTAATCAGCTCTCCGTTTGCGTTACGTCCTGGTTTATTCTTATATTTGTTGCGTTCCTGCTTGATGTACTATTATGGGTTCTGTTGTCGAGTCGTGACCTAGTTTCCGTCCTCTGTGTTAAGTGTTTAGTTACCAGGCCATGCCGTTACCGCACCTTACGTGTCAGCATGGTTAGGTTATCAGGAGCTATTCCTGTCCCTAATCATAATAAACCTAGTTCTCTTCAGCGATTGTTTCCATCTCGTAACTCTGCAACATTACAGTAACAATCTCACCCTCTACTACTGTCCAAAATTTGGGTGTCCTCCTCACTCCAATCTCTCTTTCACAACCCACATAAACTCTCTGGTAAAAACTGCATTCTTTCATCTACACAGAATAGCCAAAAATCAACGATCCCTCTCTTGTCTGCTGCTGAAATCCTTATTCATGCCTTCATCTCCAGTACACTAGACTACTGTAACTCCTTATTGTCTCCTCCTCTGTCCTCTGTCTGCTGCTCACACCTTCACTCATCACCCCATCACACCTGTTCTCCAGCATCTTCATTCATGACCACATCACACCTGTTCTCCTTCACTCATGACCACATCACACCTGTTCATCAGCATCTCCACTCATGACCACATCACGCCTGTTCTCCAGCATCTTCACTCATGACCACATCACGCCTGTTCTCCAGCATCTTCACTCATGACTACATCATGCCTGTTCTCCAGCATCTTCACTCATGACTACATCATGCCTGTTCTCCAGCATCTTCACTGGCTCCCCGTTAAATACCGGATCTAATTTGCTTACCTATAAGGCTATAAACAATATTACACCAATTTATCTGTCCAAACTTCTTCTTTCCCGCAAACCATCTTGTTCTCTTAGGTCTTCTACTACTGTGCTTCTAACTGTCCCATCAGCTAAACTCTGTGGCTTTGGTGATCAGGCATTTTCCAGACTCGCTCCTTGCCTGTGGAATTCCATCCTAACTGTGATCAAACAATCTTCTTATCTTTCCATATTTAAATTTTATTTAATTCTCTTCTCTCTCACCTATGTCCTTTCTTCTGCCGTACTTTACTGATGTTTACTTGTTGATGCTGATGTTTACTTGTAATATTGTTACTCTGCTGCCCCCTGCTGATGTTTAATTGTAATATTATTGTCTTTCTTATTTACATTTACATTTACATTTACGGCATTTAGCAGACGCCCTTATCCAGAGCGACTTACAAAAAGTGCTTCATTGTTTTACTCAGAACAAAATCTCTAGCTAGTTAGTTTAGGCTAAACCCAGGAAGAAACTTTAAGCAAAGATATTATTAGATACAGTCAGTATGGACGCCTAGATATACTCAAATATATACTGAAAAAACCCTACTTAAAAGATAAAAGCAAGAAAAGTCATTACAGTCACAAATATTTAATAAATGCTAGTGTAGTAATATCTTATGTTATATCTCTCATCTGAGCCTCTGTTCTCTGTGTGTTCTGTTCTGTGTTTGATGTGTGATGATTATAAGCAGTTTGAGTTTTAGAAAAGCACTATATAAAAATAAAGTATTATTATTATTATTAATAAACATCAAACACTTAAATCTGTTATTCACAAAAGTATTAAATAATAATAATAATGATGATAATCTTTATTTGTATAGCACCTTTCATACATACATGCAACTCAGTGCTTTACAGAATAAATAGAAGAAAACATACATAATATAATGTAATAATAATAATTACATAACTATTAAAATAATTAGAAGAACAAACATAAAATGTAATAAAATTATAAACTTAATTTCCTTAACTAAATGCAGATCTAAACAGGAAGGTTTTGAGGCTCTTCTTGAAGCTGTACAGGGATGAAATGTCACAGATCTCCTCAGAAAGAGCGTTGGCCCATAGTGGCTAAAAGTACCCTCAACAATCTTTAACACTAGAAGTGCTGCGCCTCATTTACATACTCGTACCTAGAAGCGCAGAGGGTCGGTCATTTTACTGCTTTTACTACCTACTACTAGGGCCGTGCCTAGTAGTCAAAAAAGCGTGCCACTGCAGTCAAAATACCACTGAGTCATTACACAAGGAATCTGGTACTTGCACATAATTAACACTAGATGGCGTCTTGCACAAAAGGCAGAATGGGCCACCATTGGGACATTTGCACATAATGTCAATAAATTAACAACAAATTAATGTGACTAAATAACCTTGTAGGATCGAGTGCCCTGTGACATGGTTTTCAGTAGCTTCCCTGTTGTCCGTTTTGTTTAGTTTCATATTGCATTTACTGGTTTGAGCAAAATATTGGCTTAGTGTTGCTAATACTTCTAATACTAATACTTTTAATATGTTTAATACCCATTTTCATCTGCTTGTCTGGGTAACAGGGGCAGCAAAAATGGCCCAGGATTCCCTCTCCCTAGCCACCTCTTCTAGCACTTCTGGGGCGATACCGAGGCATTCCCAGGACAGCCAAGAGATATAATCTCTCCAGCATGTCCTGGGTCTTCTCTGGGGTCTCCTCCCAGTTGGACATGCCCGGAGCACCTCACCAAGGAGGCGCCCAGGTGGCATCTGGACAAAGATGCCTGAACCACCTCAACTGGATCCTCTCTACATGTAGAAGCTGCGACTCTATTCCGAGTTTCTTTTGGACCATAATCCGCACCTTATCTCCAAGGGAGGGCCCGCACACCCTGCGGTGAAAACTCATTTCAGCCACTTGTATTTGTGATCTAATTCTTTCTTTACCCACTAAGTTGGAGTTTCTTTATGGTCTGTTTAGAGCATCCAATTAAATGACTGTTACGGTAGTCCAATCTTGATGAGACAAAAACGTGGACCAGCTTCTCTGCATCTGCTTACAAAAATAAATGTTTCAGCTTGGCAATATTACATAAATGGAAAAAGGCAGCCACTGACATTGCATATGTGTGTGTGTGTCAAATGAAAGATCAGAATCAATAGTGATACCTAAGCTTTTTGTGGTAGATGTAGGTGTTACGGAATAACCATCTAGTAAGAGGAATATTATACCAATTGCTTCTTGCAGCTTTGGGTCCAAGAAGCAACACCTCAGTCTTATCGGAATTTAGAAGAAGAAAATTAGACATCCAGTTTTTTATTTCCTGGATGCAGTTCTCAATTTTGGGAGTAGTATTGACATCATCCGGATTACAAGATATATACAACTGAGTATCATCTGCGTAGCAATGGAAGCTAATACCATCCCTAGAAATGATTATATATGCTTCTGCTAGGCACAATGAGAATAATATTCAATTCAATTCAATTTTATTTATATAGCGCTTTTTACAACACATGTTGTCACAAAGCAGCTTTACAAATTGCGTGGGTCCAGATCCCTAATGAGCAAGCCAAAGGCGACAGTGGCAAGGAAAAACTCCCTAAGATGGCAGGAATTTAGGAAGAAACCTTGGGAGGACCAAGACTCAAAAGGGAACCCATCCTCCATTGGGCGGCCCGCTAGCAATGTCCACATTCACAGGTCAAGTATAGTCCAGATATATTCCAGGCCGAGTAGTCACAGTCCCTTCAGAGTCGATGAGCCTCAGGTGGGGGTTGGCATCAGCGCGTCCTCTTGCGATAATGGCACATCCAACCACGGCATCGGCACATCCACTGGCAAGCCAGACCATCTCCTAGATGCTTGTATGGGGTGGGTAACGGGAAAGGCTCGTCTTTCCTTGTCCCGGTATTTCTCGGGCAGCCATTGGGAAGAAGAGGGGCAATTAGTTCTATATGGAATATGTTAGACAAAGTAAATGTAAACATTTCTGGAGTGTGGCAGCGACTCCGGCAATTAAATTATTACAGCCTAGCTAAAGGGCAGAACCAGAAGGTAACACAGACTTGGGAGCATCCTGAGACACTGGCATCCATCCACTACACCGTCGACAAACTTGAGTGACCGCGTGCAGTGATAGGATGACAGCACCAGCGCCCAGTTTGCCATAAAAACCCTTTGCCCATGAACCCCTGGATCTGTTACCTTATCTAAAGGGGCACATTAATTACCAAATGCTAGATCAAACAAGTAAGTTTTCAACCTAGACTTAAAGATTGAGACTGTGCCAGAGTCCCGGACACATTCTGGAAGACTATTCCATAGTTGGGGGCCTTATAAGAAAAAGGCTCTTCCCCCTGCTGTTACTTTATTAATTGATGGAACTAATAAGAGGCCAGCACCTTGGGATCGTAGTGGTCGCGGGGGTTCATAATAAGAGATAAGCTCTTGGAGGTAGTCAGGAGCAAGTCCATGCAGTGCTTTATAAGTCAATAGAATAATTTTAAAATCAATACGGAATTTTACTGGGAGCCAGTGCAGGGCCGATAAGACTGGGCTGATATGTTCAAATTTCCTAGTTCTAGTTAGAACTCTGGCTGCGGCATTTTGAACTACTTGAAGTTTATTTATATTCCTATTTGAGCATTGAGTTACAATAATCTAATCTGGAGCTAACAAAGGCGTGTACTAATTTTTCTGCATCATGGGATAATGCATTTCTTAACTTGGCAATGTTACGGAGATGTAGAAAAGCTATCCTGGTAGTATTATCTATGTATTTATCAAATGATAGGTCAGAGTCGAATAAGACGCCGAGATGTTTGGCTACCGAGCCAGGAGTAATGGGTTAATTTGCAAGATTTAACATTAGATCTGGTATTTTCTGTCTTGTGGCCTTTGGGCCCAGAAGGAGAACCTCCGTTTTGTCACCATTAAGGTGGAGGAAGTTTAGCGACATCCAACATTTAATATCACTTACGCAGGCCTCGATTTTTCCTAATCTGGATTTGTCATCAGGTTTGGCTGATATATAAAGTTGGGTGTCATCTGCATAGCAGTGAAAGTTGACACCATGTTTATTTATAACTATTCCTAATGGTAACATATATAATGTAAATAATAGTGGTCCTAGGATGGAGCCTTGCGGGACTCCATATTTCACTTCTGAGTGTTTGGAGGGAATATTATCGAGCTCTACAAACTGATAGCGATTGGTTAAGTAAGAATTAAACCATGACAGGGCTGTACCCGAGATTCCAACCCAGTTTTCTAACCTTTCTAGCAGGATCTTGTGATCTATTGTGTCGAAGGCTGCACTAAGATCAAGAAGCACTAATAGAGATACATAACCTTGATCAGAGGCAAGAAGGAGATCATTTGTTACTTTAACTAGTGCTGTTTCAGTGCTGTGGTGGGGCCTAAATCCAGATTGGAATTTTTCAAATATGTGGTTCCTGTGCAGATATAAGCATAACTGTTTGGCCACAGCTTTTTCTATGATCTTGGATATAAATGATAGGTTCGAGATGGGTCTGTAGCTAGATAGTACATTAGGATCAAGATTTGGTTTCTTGATCAGGGGTTTAATGACTGCTAGTTTATATATATATATATATATATATATATATATATATATATATATATATGGGGCCAAATACAGATCCTTGTGGCACACCATATTTTACTTCCGTGTGTTCTGAGCATTCATTATTTACAAGTACAAATTGGTAACGGTCTGTCAGGTAGGATTTGAACCAGGAGAGTGCTTGACCTTTTATGCCAATGAGTTTGTCCAGCCTATCCAATAGAATGTTGTGATCAATGGTGTCAAAAGCAGCACTAAGGTCTAAAAGTATAAGAATAAACTATATTCTCTAGAAATTTGCAAATAAAGGACAAATTAGAGGTTGGCCTATAGTTGGACACTTTGTGGGGAATAAGACCAGGTGTATTAATTAGTGGCTTAATAACTGCAAGTTTAAATAATTTGGGAATGTAGCCTAGGCTGAAGAGTTAATTATAGTGAGCAAAGGTTGTGTTATTTTAGATTCATGCCTGTCCATGTATTTGTTATTCTAAATATATGTGTATATGTATTCTAAATATATATGGTTAACTAAAGTAATTCCTGATTTAATCAATTTTATTCAGTATTAAATGTTTTTCTTTGTCAGGAAATATATACATATCTATGGTACTGCTTTCTGCCTAATCAGCTCTTCATTCTTTAACTGGGCCTCTAAAAGGTTCTATATTGCTATGCAGTAGATCTTTGAGTAGATGAGTTGATACAGCATCCAGAATACATGTGGAGGGTTTAGAAGAATTTATCAAGTAAATAAGCTCCTCACGACCAATTGGCAGCCTACAGAAAAGGTCAGAGTAGACTTTACTTTCTCAGGAAGCTTAAATCATTTAACGTTTGTGTGGAGTTCCTGAAAATTCTGTCATTCCGTCGTATCTAGTTCTGTCCTCTTCGACGTTGTATGCTGCGGTAGTGGCATGCTGGAAAGAGATTGAAACAGGCTGGATAAGCTGATAAAGAGGTGTGGTTCAGTGATTGGGATGAAATTGGAATCAGTAAGGGGGGTAACCGAGAAGAGGATGAGGGGTAGGTTGCGTGGCATCTTCAGCAACAGGCATTATCCATTGCATGGAATTTTGGCAGCTCAGAGGAGTGGTCGTAGCAAAAGACTGCGTTGCAGGTCTGAGAGGTTACGACGTTCATTCATCCCGGCGGGAATTAGGATATTGAACAATAGTGATGGATAGGTGGATTTTGTAAGCTGTATTATGTTTGGTAAATGTATGTACGTAATTGGTGTGTGACTGAAGGCATCGGGTTATTGTATTTATGGGGTTACTGTATTTTTGTATTCTTGTGTGCTGTCGGGACAAACGAATTTCCCTCTCCGGGGATTAATAAAGTATGTATTGTATTGGCTCGTTTGAGACCATGCATGTATTCGTACTAAAGAGCCATTCTTTTCTCACTTCCTCTCTTAGATCACAATGCCGCAACCTTGTCTAAGACTGTACAGAGAGAATTCTTGACAAGCTCAGTAATACGCTCTAGCCTTTCCAGAGCAACAGGTGGATTGTTGTTTGTCAGATCCGACAAAATATCAATGAACGCAGCTATGGTAGCAGATGTTATAGTCCATTTGTTTTCATAACGGGGCGGCCAATGAATACCATCGTTCAAACGCAACTCGTATGTTATGAGGGAGTGGTCAGAAATGGCCTCACTTTGAGGAAGTACTACTAAACTGGTTGTCAGTACCAAACATTAAGACGAAGTCTAAATTATGGTTACGATTATGCGTAGGACCCACCGCATTCTGAGTGATACCCAGTGAATCAAGAATTGCTTGAAAGTTTATTCTAAAGGAATCATTTTTCAAATCAATTTAATCAATCAATTCTAATCAATTTTCAAAGTGGATATTAAAATCACCAACTATAATCACCTTATCAGTTGATGGCACTATATTAAACAGGAAGTACAAAAATGCATAGCTTGTGGTTGGTAATAATTTTTTCATTAACAAGTAATGCTTTAGATGACAGGGACCTTAAATTTAGCACTAAGTGACATGTGTGAATGTATACCAGCTTTCCCCCTCTGGTGAAGTGATTCATTTATCTAGAACCATTCCTGCATTAAGATTAAATAAATGTAATGACACCCGCACTGTGATGACAAGAGTAATGATCAAGTAAGGGGTTGAATAAACTCGCTAAGCCATAACAGATCTGAGATACCTACCAAAAGTTAGGATCCCTCATGTCTTAGGTATTAATGAGTCCTATCTAAGTACCCTTCATTGTATAATACCTTGTATGTATCACCCTGCATTCATGCCTACCATGTGGGTCATGTATGATCATGTGCTATGTTATTTTAGACTTATGCATATCCATTACCATGTGTTGTGTTATTTTAGATTTATGTCTGTCCATGTATTTGTTCTTCTAAATATATGTGTAGAGATGGATAACTAAAGTAATTCCTGATTTAAGTGATAAGAATCAATTTTATTCAGTATTAAATGTTTTTCTTTGTCAGGAAATATATACATATCTATGGTACTGCTTTCTGCCTAAACAGTTCTTCTTCATTCTTTAACTGGGCCTCTATGGAATGTTGAGTTATATCCCCTCTCTCTCTCCACCAAAAAAAACCCCTCAAGACAGAGGTAATGCATATTCATTAAGTACGTTTCAAATTGTCAGATTGTAACTGATCAATAGTCTCGATCATGCTGCTAAAAGTTAAATAGTACAAGTAAAATCGCTACTTCATATATCGAAGGTAAGCCAAAAGATTGCTACATGTCCTAACTGTCCAACATAACCTCCAAGAAGAAAAGGCCCAAGTACTTTGAGTTATGTTTTTGTTTCATGTTGTAGAAGAACCAGTTATCTTAGTTATTTGCTCTCATTCATTTAAAGTTATTTAATTTTTAATCACTTCGTTAATTTAAAGTTAATTCTGTTCAGCCGACAGTGGCGGAGACCTCCGGCGGAGTCTTTGACAACTGGCGAAGTTTGGAGCAGCCTAACTAGGCTGGCTCAGCTCTCCGTATTTAAGCTTCCTTAAGAAGGGTACTCAGGTTCTGATGGCGCCAACTGCAGGGCTGGAATCCGCACACACCGCCAGTGCTTTGATTCAAATTCACTCTAGCATTCTGTTTAGTATGATGAGCGCTACTTCGTTAGCCCATTTGTCTGTCTGGGCTTTGCCCTCTTTCTGACATTCCACTTGAAGTCCTTATTTATTCTTTGGTAATACCCATACTGGGCCCGCAGGCGACATCAACTCGTGTATTAAACATTGAAAACAATCTAAACAAACCAGATAACTTGAAAATGTCCAATCCCATCTACATGCATAACGATTTTCAGCCATCTACATGCACCCGTTCGTGAGAAATACGGCTTCTAATTTCTTGTTGTAAACACGTGGACCACGTGGGTCTCTTTACATGTCCGTTTAAAAGGCAGATTTACGACATAAGATGACCACGTTTTGTCACCTGAAATGCAATTACTATCAAAGCATCAATATCACACTTTAAAACAATATATGGAACGTTGGTAAATACCTTTGCTTGCTCATTTCATCGCAAAAAATTGCGTAATCCTCTCCTTTGCTGAGAACAACAAACAATTCTCAACCTATCAGCAACCACGCAGCGCTGTTCTACGTAATCTGTTCTTGAATTGCAAAGCTACATCTGTCTACTCTTGAATTCCATCGTTTTTATTGGGCCGCAGAGTGCTTTGAATGACAGCTTTTCACACCTCTGCCTGGCGAGGTGTGAATGGGGGAGGGGTAGGGGGCCAGTCTAGTAGCTGTAGTACCGACAAGTTGACGCCTTCGAAGTGATTGATAGCTGTTCTAACCAATAGTTCACTCAAAGCTGAAAAGATTAACACCTCACTTGCCACGATTTGTGAATGTTTGTCTTTGAGAAGGACATGTGCAAAACAACAAGCCAGTTGGGTTGTAAACATGCTAACCTAAGATAGGCTAAGCTAAGAGCATCTTAGCTCTCCGGAACATACGCGATTGACTCTGTTAGGTGAAACTGAAGCAGTCGTGGATTATTTTGTTAGTTGATATTTTGATTGCATATACTTTTGGACATCATAGAAAAGAAAAGGCTTACTTTGGCTGGAGTTTATGTGGAGTTGTTTGGGTACAATGTTGAATCGGAAGTTAGCATGGACAACAGCTATGAAGGTCTACGAAGGACTCGTTTTTGATTATAAATAAACAATTGTGGATAAGAGAATTCATACTAAATATCAGCTAAATATTAGATTATAAACAGTATTAGAGTATTTAAGTACTGTAGTACCTCCTCAGCATTCTTTAGGTTCTTAGCTAGCATGGTTAGCTTAGCTAGCCTTTTGGACTCTTGGACATCTCTTGGTCTATTAGTAAATTTTATATTACAACTTCATTTGGAATTTTCTGGTCTTTCTGTGAGATGTCCAACATTGGTGTTTTGTTTTAGCAAAAAAAAAAAAAAGTTCCATGCTCTTGATGTACAGGGCCCAACGTCTTGGATCAGGGTGTGGCATATTTGTACAAGGGTGTGGCACTATGGACATTCCTTGGGACATTTAATGTGCAGTGTTGTGTAACTCTTGCATACTTACATGTATGTGCTCAATATTTTTTATTTTGTCAGACAAGGCCCTATTGAATCAGAGATGATATAATAGAAAGTTGTTTGCATCACCAGTGTACATTCACACACTGTGCATGCCCAAGTGCTGGGGGGAAGAGGAGAGGGAACAAATCTGCTGTCATTAGGCTGTTCTTACGGTTATTGTTGCTAAATAACCCCATAAAGAGAAAATAATGGGATAGAATGTATCTACTATGTAAACACTAAAATAAAGTGGAGATGCACATTTTAAATTATGAAGGTAAGCTACCTGGTCCAGCAGTCCTACACAGCTCCAGCTGTTTAAAGGAGCCTGTAAGGAACTTGTGAATTTGTGAAGTGAAGATGTGAATTCTCAAGTCTGGGTGCTTAATGTGCATGTTGTTTTCTAAAAGTCTTTGTAAAATACAATTGTAGTGAACTACCAAAGTTTCCAGAGAAACAGGATGTTTCTCACAGGTTCTTGCATGTGCTGTGCACTATGTGTGTGTGTGACATGTTCGTGTGTGTGTGTGACATGTTTCGTGTGTGTATGAGGGAAAATATACATTTTCAATTGTCATAAAACGTTGTACTTTGCCTTTTCATAGAAAGGAGATTGGCCAATGCACAAGCTGGAGTGTTCTGCAATGTGTTCATATGGAGAGAACTGGTGTCCCTCGGAAACCGTTCGGCTGGTCGCTAGAATCATCCTTAAGCAGGTAAGCAGAACACTTTGCATTTTGTTATGGGTGTCACAAGTCATATAATTTAAGGCTTGAGCTGACCCATCTCTTTGAAGTGTTTTAATACAAAATGGTAAAAAAAAAAAAATCATTCATTTATGTCATTGTTCCACTTGATAAAAGCCTGCGGTTATGGTAAAGACGTACTACATACTACATACTACTGCACTCTTTTATTGTTATACTGATACAGTACTCCCATGATGTTTTAGTTAAGGCTAATGCAAAAAACAGGAAATATGAGCTGTTACTTATTTCACATTTCAACATAATGTGGGTGTTTAAATCAGAACAACCTTACAAAGTTATTATTGATATATGACTCCCTGACTCCCATGACTCCCAATGAACCCTGAGATTAACACCTTTACCTAAGAAGGGAAGTATTTAAGAAAATGCTTGACTATACAAATGGCTTTCAGCCTAGCCTTAAATATTAAACTGTGTCTGATTCTCGAACATTGACAGGGAGGTTATTCCATTGCATGGTTACTTTAATAGGAAAAGGCTCTGTGGTAATTTTCCTTATTTTAGGTCAAGCATGTCCGGCCAATTGCGTCCCGCGTTCAAATTTCCACCGGCCCGCAGCGTCTGTCATAGTAAATAATATGCGGGCGCCAGCAATGTTGACCACAGCATAAAATACACATACAAAAAACTTACACGTACTTGCTATTTATATTTCACAAGAAGGTGACAGTAGACCTAGCACATGCCACCATATGTGGGGCAAGACTGTTCAGTGCTTTATAGGTCATTAGAAATATTTTATAATCAGTATGAACTGGGAGCCAATGTAATGTAGCTGAGATAGAGGTAATGTGATCAAACTTTGTAGTACTGGCAAGGATTCTGGCTGCTGCATTTTGAACTAGCTGGACCTTGTTTACACTCCTAGTAGTACAGCCAGATAGTAAGACATTATAGTTGTACAATCTGGAAGTGATGAATGCATGGACTATATTTTCTGCATCCTGGGAAGGCAGTATGTTCCTAATATTTGCAATGTTCCTAAGGTGGAGGAAGGCTGTCCTAGAAATCTTATTTACATGAGCTTCAAATGAGACTGGGATCCATTATAAAAGATTTTTAGCTGAAAGAAGGTGTATTTGGGAGTTCCTCAGGGTCAATTATATGTCCATCACACATTCAACAATATTAAGCTGAGATTGTCCTCCAGTTTAGCTGAGACGTACTGTGGTGTAAAAAAGTGTTTCACTAAACTCACTTAAACTGCTTTGTAATGTCTGAAATGACTTTGAGACAGCACTGTGATGTTTGAATAAGTTATGCAACTGTACAGAGGGAAGCGCTGTACATAGAGACTTTTGCGAGACATTTGCTCAGCGTGATTTCCACATGTATTTTCTGCTGCTATGGAGCTGTAGGCCATGTGTATACTGACCTATGAGCATATCTGCAGACAGCTTGTGCATACAGCATGGATCTGCTGTGCACACTGTCTACAACAACTGTAAACACCCATTGCCAGTATCAGTGTTGTTCCAGAACGCCTCAGTCCTCTCATCAACCGCGGGCTCCAGACCACGATGCAGAAGGAGAGAGAACATGCTAATGATGCAGACTCAGTACAATGAGACAGACACACCCATTACATATGTAATACATATGTACATATGTAATATGTAATGTAGTATCATATGTAGCGATATTGATTAATTATGTAATTTTTCAGGGTTTCCAGGGAAATATGTTTTTAATAATGGGAACAGGTGAAATAATATAGTTTCATTACTGAAGGGAGAAGTTCTCAAGCTGTGCAGTGACCTAATACCTTGGATGGAATATATATATATATATATATATATATATATATATATATATATATATATATATATATATATATATATATATACTACCATGTCAAATGTACTGAATAGTTAATAAGCATTAGAAATTTCTAAGCATTACAATGGATAATATCTGTGGGGGACGTGGCTCAGGAGAATAGATCATACTAATAGATAAGCAAACTAGCGTAAACCAAGGAAAGTAATAAAACAGCAATTTATCTATTATATGGAATTGATTATATAGTTACATCAAAACAAAGGATGACCAATGATCAAATAGAGGTTTCGGGCGGAATGTCAGAGAGGGGGAAGACCCAAATGAAAGAGAATTAATGGGACAAATAGATGAACAGACTAGGCTAACGAAGTAACGCTGATCCTACTAATGAAAGATTTATGATACAGAAAGATACAGAAACAGATGATTCATGATTAGCACCCTAAGGCAAAGCATCTGAATGGAGGCAAAGCTTGAAAAGACGAGTGAAAGGTCACGCCCATCTGTGCACGGTCAACTGCACTTGGTGCTTGATTTCCATGAGGGCTGGTCTGAATCGCAGTAAGGGTGGTAGGCACGAATTCTGGCCCTGCTGTTGGTGCTATAACAACCCGGGTGCCATTCTAGAGGAAGCTCAAAGACAGTGAACTGAGCCGGGCAAATTAGACTTCTCAAAACTTTGCCGGGTGTCAGAAGGTTTTGCCAGATGTAGCGAGGTAGCTCGCAGGTGCCCAGTCGTGGGAGTTCGCCTGGGTTTTTCTATCCTGACGTTAACTGCACTGACGGTTAAACTAAAATCAATAGCTGTCAGCCAAGCAGAATTATCTTTACCTAGATGAAAGAAAAATAAAAATAACCTTTAAACGGCTAGACCACTGATGGCAAGTAAATGAATTCAAACAAACTATGCAAACTGAGAGATGAGACAAAGGACTAGCGTAGTTCTAGGTATTTTTTTGTTTTTTTTTCTTCTTCTCAAAGAGGCTTTTACTTATTATTATTATTATTTTCTCTGTGAAGTAGTATTTATTCATTGAATTTGAAGGAGATGGTGAGCAGTTGGCCATGGTAAAGTCAAACTAAAATTTATTCATATAGTGATTTTTACAATACATGTTGTCACAAAGCAGCTTTACAAGCGCATGGGTCCAGATCCCTAATGAGCAAGACAGAGTGACAGTGGCAAGGAAAAACTCCCTAAGATGGCAGGAATTAAGGAAGAAACCTTGGGAGGACCAAGACTCAAAAGGGAACCCATCCTCCATTGGGTGGCCCGCTAGCAGAAGTCTGCATTTGTAGTTGAAATATAGTTATATAGTTATAGTTCTAATTCCAGGCAGAGTAGTCACAGTCCCTTCAGTGCAGATGGTGAGCCTCATGTAAGAGTTGGCATCAGCGCGTCCTCGTGCGGCAACATTCACTGGCAAAGAATTACTGCACAGTAATGTAGAACCCTTGCTTACTATAATTAACTATTCTCTGAGCCTAGCCTACATCCCCAAATCACTTAAACTTGCAGTCATCAAGCCACTAATTTAAAATAAAAATAAAAACACTCAAAATGCACTCAAAATGCATGTATTCATATTATGCACAGCAGAGTTTTCAACCTTTTCTTTTTTATAAAGATAAAAAAAAATGGTCATTTGTGAAATTATAAGCATTAGCAGGTTGAAATCAAGAATACCCTCCTAGAGCTGTTGCTTAGATGTGAACTGCCTCCCGCCATCATAGACACTCCATTTGATGATGCTCCAGAGGTTCTCAATGGGGTTGAGGTCAGAGGAGCATGAGCGCCACACCATAAGTTTTAAGCCCATAGCAGCCGGAGATACAGATGTGTTTCTTTTGGGGATACGTTCCAGAACCACCCGTGATAACCAGAAATCCGCGAAGTAGAAACGGTATATTTATTTAAGTATTTATACACTATATTAAAGCCTTATAAACCCTCCCCCACACTTTTACGCTACATAAACATTTCCCATTCCCTTAATAACCATTTCCACACTGTTTTATGCCTGTATTGTACCTTTACAATTTACTGTACTGTAAAATTCCTAAAAAAACGTAGGTACTGTACATAGAACTTGCAAGACGTTTGGGTGGCATGGTAGGGGTTGAATTAACTGCAGTATTCAACGAGAAAACCACAAAACAAAATCACAACACCGCAGACAAAAAACTTTCGAGGCGCGATCAAACGATGCTCCACGTGAAACGGCCGAGCGAAAGCATAGAAAGCGCGCAAACCCAGAGATGAGGAAGCTGTGCACAGACGAAAAAGTAAACAATGCGCCACTGTACACTGGGATACAAAGCAGCACTCTCTGGTTGGTGGCTTCTCCAGCAAGCAACCAATCATGTGTTGTTTACAGGCGAGTAGCGAGTAGCGTCTCAGGCAAGCAATGCTGGTTCTTGTTTCCGAGAGTAAATATGCACTATTTACTGTAATGAATACTATTATATTATTTATAATATTCCTTTATTGTTAGAATTAATATTTGTAATATATTTGTATACATTTTGGGATTTTTTCATGTAAAGATGTATATATTTTCCGCCGATTATTTTTCCCATCAAAATCCGCGAAAGAGTGAAGCCGCAAAAACTGAAGCGCAAAGTGGCGAGGGTTCACTGTATTTACAAATTTGTTAATTTATCTTGTCCATTTTTTCTTTTTTCAGAAATTCCAGACAGAGCAAACCCAGTCAGAGAGACTGTTAGCCCTGAAAGAATTTGAAGCACGTGAGTATTATTATTTATGTTCTCATTAATTCTTCATTTCTGTCATTCCACAGGTATGAATAAACTCTGGCTCTGTTGCTTGTGTTTGTTTTTTTTAATGTTCAATACTAGATTGGAAAAGATAATTGATGTACAATTTCTCATTTCACATATATTTGGAGATTTAGAGACAATATGTTTAGGATTGTTTTAGAGCACACACTTTTTTTGTTTTAGAGCACACACTTCACAATCAATTCATATGAAGCTATTCAACAAAATGAAGGGCTGTTTGGGGAATTTACTTGAGTTGAAAGAGTGGCACACTAATTACAAAATAAGCGTCATCAAAATATAATTTGAGCTGATGGAATTCAAAATCCAGTGCTGAAGCCTAAGTGAAGAATGGTCAAAATGTACACATATATACAATGTATAACTTTTTAATGCATTCTTTTGCACTTCTAATGTAATCAGATCTCGACAAGACAGACAATGAGAAAAATGAGATGAACCAAGTTGATAGTGCTGCACTCCGGCACTTTTACGCTCGACATCTGGACATCCCTGAGAATGATGCTCTTGTGCGGCTCTTTGCCCAGGTGAGGAGTCCACTGCCCACACATCTTTCCTCAATCCAGTGTTTCTTTGTTGGCAGCAGTGGATTTTCTGAGTGTTTATTTGTCAAAACGGCTTTCTGAAACTTTACAACACTATTTATTCTACAAACATATCTATATCTCTCTAAATGATTTTAATGGGACAATACTTTGACAGCCATCTGCAGTCGCTTTGGGCACAACCTGCCTGGTTTAAAGTGCTTTTTCAAAGTTATTTTGTGGTTTTGTGATGGTATCCGTGACAACATGACACCAGAGCGAGGTGTGAGTGCTGGTGTAAAGCAGGTTTATTAAGCAAAGAACCAAAAAACAAAATATTTAAATAATGCAGAGTGATGAGAGACAGCCCTCAGAATAACGAGAGACAGCCCTCAGATTAACACTACACCAAAAATAGAGATTTAAAAATAAATCTGATAAATTGTAAAAGGTGAAGCTGCTGCATCTAGCGCACACATTGAGCAGTTATTTTAGGTTACATAAAGTGAACACATTGAGCATTAATGTAGATCTGTAGGCCTCCTGCAGTTATTTTAGATTACATAAAGTCAAAGCATTGCCCTATTATATTTGTAATATATTTATAATAATAATAATAATAATAATAATAATTTCCCAAAAATATTTTCTCTCAATGCGTAGCCTAATTTTAGCCTTTTCTCAATTTGTATAGCATGGAACATAATTTGTCATATTCAGTTAAAGCTTTTCCCCATTAAAGTTATAATTAGGCTTCAGACCGCATTGTGAGCTATGCAGTAAAATCTGACTTAAACGGAATGACTTGAGAATAACACCATCAGTATCAGCCCTGCCTTCGTGTAGATTTCATGTAAAAACTCCTTCTCCTCTTATTTCAGGTGAACTGTAATGGTTTTACCATTGAAGATGAGGAGCTGTCTCATTTGGGCTCTGCAGTGTTCCCAGAGTAAGCAGGACATTACACTCTTTCATTTGATTCATGTCATTGTTCTCCTTTACTCTCTGTCACTTTCTGTTACAGTGTTGCTTTGATGAACCACAGCTGTAGTCCAAATGTGATTGTGACCTACAAAGGCACAGTAGCTGAGGTCCGAGCAATTCGGGAGATTAGCCCCGGAGAAGAGGTGAGACAAAGTGCTCTTCTGTGGTCTTCTGTCTTCCCTATGAGAGGCATTTGAGAGTTTACGAACTGAACATTTTTGAATGATAAATTCAAGCACATCACAGTTAATTGATTACCATTCATAATTACAGTGTATCACAAAAGTGAGTACACCCCTCACGTTTCTGCAGATACTTAAGTATATCTTTTCATGGGACAACACTGCCAAAATTACACTTTGACACAATGCAGTGCAACATTGTGACTACACTCTGTCATTTTGTTAGTGTTACTAGGTCTCAGGTGTGCATAGGGAGCAGGTGTGTTCAATTTTGTAGTACAGCTCTCACACTCTCTCATACTGGTCACTGAAAGTTCCAACATGGCACCTCATGGCAAAGCTCTCTCTGAGGATCTTAAAAGACGAATTGTTGTTCAGCATCACATACAAATGCAGTCTTTGAAAGATCTGTGCAGGAGTGCTGTCAGCATTGCTGCAGAGATTTAAGATGTGGGGGTCATTCTGATAGTGCTCAGACCATACGCTGCACAATACATCAGATTGGTCTGCATTGCTGTCACCCCAGAAGGAAGCCTCTTCTGAAGTCTGCAGTGGTTGACGAAGTACACAAACCACATACTTGAGTAAAAGTACAGATACCCAAAAAGTACAAAGTACAAAAGTATTGGCCTTCAAATGTACTTAAGTATCGAAAGTAACGTACCATCAGTTGTAATGCTAACGATTTATTTTTAAATCATTAAGGAGCGATGGGGCGGACACAAACACTGAGAAGAGCGAGATTTATTAAAGGGCATTCTGTAATCAGGGTCGTACAAAGAGGCATTGGTCAGGTCCGTGAGGGAGTCAGAACATGAAACATAGCCGATAGACATAATGACAATACAAGCAAGCACAAACCGTAACACTGGAGAACACAAACGAACACGGGGCTGTAAGCGAAACAACATAGAAAAACAAACTTAGGATATTAATAGACCATACTAAACATGAAACACCTGAATACGCTAACGAGGGGAAGGGTTACAAATCATGAGGCGGGACTATGAAACGCACATGGCAACATTAACAAAACATCCATAATTGACAGGAGGAGGAGGGGCTAATTGTGACAATCAGTTAATAAGGATCTAATATCTATAATATCAACTCATTTACGTGAACAGACTCGACTCTTTTGTACACAAATATTTTAATTTATTCTGTGTTTGTAGTGTTAATTTGTTGTTTATTAAAATGATCATAAGCAGAAAACACAGAAGGCATGTAATTTTAATTTGGTAGCACCAAGTGGCTATGAAGTAACTTTTTGCGAACAAGCAATATTTTGGTTTGGTTTATTTGCAGTTTTTTAAAAACTTGTTTTCCTGACCTATATTGCAATATAAACTAGCCAACATTTATTTACTATAAAATGAAATAGAATTTGTATATATTCAGAAAAAAGACCAGTCCAGTCACAACTGCATTTGTGTACATATTTTTATATTGTGGCCACAAACTAAGTAAACCTGCAAAATCTTTTATTCAGCTTGATGAGGAGGTGGTTCTCAAAGTTGTTTGAGTCCATTCTTGCCCTCCTGGGACAGAAAATAAGTCCCACCATGCTGAAAAGACGTTCACAAGCAGCAGAAGCAGGTGAAACAGTATTGACCTTCAAAGACAATTTGCAGACTGCTGGGAAGGACTTCAGAATTTGTTTGTCATTAACTTTGCAGGCAAAGTAGCCATCCAACTGCTTGATATCTTCCTGATCACAATTAGTCTTCATGCCTGCAAAGAAGTCTTTATCATAGGCACTGGAACCATAAGATGGAGTTTGATTCAGAGTCTCTTCCCCCAGATGGCCCTTGATGTAATTCAGGCCTGAAATGGAAATTTCCATGAATGCTAAGAATCAATTCAAACTGCACTGTAATCACACAATTTCTCCAGACTGAAAACTCAAAGGAACAATATTACCCCATGTATTTCCAAAAATCACTACTTTAATAAAATCACTAAAATTGTCTTACCTATCTTGACAAAGTTTTCATCTGATGTCCACGATGTCTTAAATTTTGGGACAAGGATTGCAGCAGCAATAAACTCCAGGCGCTACCGGTATCTTTCCAATACGCTGCTTCAAGGCCTTCTTGGAGGGCATCCACCAAAGGTTTGCAGTACCTGGAGGTAATGCTGATTTGGTTAAGCTTTGAGATAAGGAGGGTCAGAGTAGGCAAAAGCCATCCCATCTGAACATCGACTTCAGCCTGAAGGATGCTAAGGGCTTTGTCGAGTGGGCTCATTGTTCTGGCATAGTGATAATGCCATCAAAATTTTAAGTGTGCTGGTGGAGGGGCATTTTACAAACAGTGCAATTGCTAGTACCTGAGGAATCATAAATAGACTCCCCTTATAGCTCACCTGTACTATTACATTCTTACTGAACATCACTTAAGCAATTATTTTGGAGAGGAGGAAGTTGGATATACTGTGTGTACAGGAGACCAAGTGGAAGGGGAGCAAGGCCAGGAGCATTGGTGGTGGCTTCAAACTCTTCTATCATGGAGTAGACAGGAAGATAAATGGAGTAGGAGTAATCCTGAAGGATGAGTTTAGTAAGAATGTAGTGGAGGTAAAGAGAGTAAGTGACAGGGTGATCTGTGTAAAGTTAGAGATTGTTGGAGTGATGATGAATGTCATCAGTGCTTATGCTCCTCAGGTAGGTTGTGATGTGGAGGAGAAAGAAGAATTCTGGAGAGAGTTAGATGAAGTAGTTTTGCAGGTTCCTAAAGAAGAGAGAGTGGTTATTGGAGCAGATTTAAATGGACATGTTGGTGAAGGGAACAGTGGTGATGAGGAGGAGTTGGGTAGATATGGTGTTAAAGAAAGGAATACGGAAGGACAAATGGTGGTAGATTTTGCTAAAAGGATAGGGATGGCTGTAGTTAACACCTATTTTAAGAAAAAGGAAGAGCACAGGGTGACGTATAAGAGTGGGGGAAGATGCACACAGGTCGACTATATCCTCTGTAGGAGACGAAACCTGAAAGAGGTTAGTGATTGCAAGGTGGTACCAGGGGAGAGTGTAGCTAAACAGCATAGGATGGTGATATGTAGGATGGTTTTGGAGTTGAAGAAGATGGAGAGTGAGAGTGGCACCTAAGATCAGGTGGTGGAAGTTAAAGGATGAGGACTGTGGTGTAAAATTCAGGGATGAGGTGAGACAGGTACTAGGTAATGGTGGTGTTCTGGGTACCTGGGATGAGACTTCAAATGCAGTGAGGGATGTGGTTAGGAAGGTACTTGGTGTGACCTCAGGACAGAGGAAGATAGACAAGTCGTGGTGGTGGAATGAGGAAGTTCAGGAAAGTTTGACAGGAAAGCAATTGGCTAAAAAGAATTGGGATTTTCAGCGGGATGAAGAAAGTAGACAGAGGTACAAGGAGATGTGTCGTATGGCAAAGAGAGCAGTGGCAGAAGCTAAAGAGAAGGCATATAGCAAGCTGTATGAGAAGTTGGACACTAAGGAAGGGGAAAAGGATCTGTACAGATTGGCCAGACAGAGAAACCGTGATGGGCAGGATGTGCAGCAGGTTAGGATGATAAAGGATAAAGATGGAAATGTGTTGTGTAGTGAGGAGTGTCTTGGGAAGGTGGAAGGAGTATTTTGAGGAACTGATGAATCAAGAGAATGAAAGGGAAAGAAGGTTAGAAGAGGTAGAGGTTGTGAATCAGGAAGTGCCCCAGGTGAGCAAGGAGGAAGTAAGGGCTGCGATTCGGAGAATGAAGTGTGGTAAGGCAGTTGGACCGGATGATATTCCAGTGGAGGCATGGAGATGTTTGGGACAGACAGCAGTGGAGTTTTTTACTGGGTTATTTAACAGAATCTTGGAAGGCCAGAAGATGCCTGAGGAGTGGAGACGATTTTTAAGAATAAGGGCGACGTTCAGAGCTGTAGTAATTACAGGGGAATTAAGTTGATCAGTCACAGCCTGAAAATCTGTGAAAGAGTAGTAGAAGCTAGGCTTAGAGGGGAAGTAGAGATCTGTGAGCAGCAGTATGGTTTCATGCCAGCTAAGTGCACCACAGATGCTATGTTTGCTGAGAGTGTTAATGGAGAAGTATAGGGAAGGACAGAAGGAGTTACATTGTGTGTGTGTTGACTTAGAGAAAGCTTATGATAGAGTACCGAGACAGGAGCTGTGGTATTGTTTGAGGAAGTCAGAAGTAGCGGAAAGGTATGTGCGGGTGGTACAGGATATGTACGAGAACAGTGTGACAGCAGTGAGATGTGCGGTAGGAATGACAGACGGGTTTAAAGTGGGGGTAGGACTACACCAGGGATCAGCCCTGAGTCCCTTCCTGTTCGCAATTGTCATGGACAGACTGACGGACGAGGTTAGGCAGGAGTCCCCTTGGACTATGATGTTTGCTGATGACATTGTGATCTGTAGTGAGAGTAGGGAGCAGGTGGAGGTGAGCTTGTAGAGATGGAGGTATGCTTTGGAAAGCAGGGGAATGAAAGTGAGCAGGAGTAAACAGAGTATATGTGTGTGAATGAGAGGGCAGACGGTGGACAGGTCCAGTTACAAGGAGTTGATTTGGTGAAGGTCGAATTTACCTACTTAGGGTCGAATGTACAGAGTAATGGAGGAAGTGAAAGAGAGGTAAAGAAGAGTGTGCAGGCAGATCTATAGGATAGTAGTGAGACCTGCTATGTTGTATGGACTGGAGACAGCAGCACTGACAAAGAGACAGGTGAGGGAGATGGAGGTGTCTGAGATGAAGATGTTGAGATTCTCACTTGGTGTGACGAGGAAGGATGGGATCAGAAATTAGTTTATTAGAGGATCAGCACATGTAGCTTGTTTTGGAGATAAGGTTAGAGAAACGAGATTGAGATGGTTTGGACATGTACAGAGGAGAGAGGAGACGTATATTGGCAGGAGGGTCTTGAGGTTGGAACTTCCTGGCAAGAGGAGGAGAGGTAGACCTAAGAGGAGGTTTATGGATGCAGTGGTAGATGATATGAGAGTGGCTGGTGTGTCAGTGGAAGACACTCAGGACAGGGCTAGATGGAGGAGTTTGATCCGCTGTGGTGACCCCTAAACGGGAATTGCCGAAAGAAGAAGAAGACTTAAGCAATTATTTTAATGTTTTAGAGTCTTGTTATTGGAGCATGAATGTAAAGCAATTTGAAAAAACAGCACTTACATAGGTAACTTGAGTGAAGAGCATGCTGTTCTGATAGCCCCCTCTCCCTGGTCTTTAATGATTTAAGTGAATTCTCTCAATGGCGAGAATTCCATCTTGTTGCGTTGGGGCGGATCAGATGGACTTTGCACATATCTTGTATAATCTCTGCAGCAACAGTAGATCTGCCAGACTTATTCCATAGTGCATAACATTTTGAGAATGTTGATAAATAAAGCTTTGAATGTTGGCTGTCCCTCCACACTAAAGGGTTGCAGACTCTGTTACAAAATTCAATACAGCCTGATCAACATTCCTCTGGGTAACCAGCTTGGTTTCTCCAAACTTCAACTGTCTGGAGGTTTAAGGAGCCACCTCACTCTCTGCCTTTCGTTTTTGTGGTGCTCTTAGGGCAATATACTCCATATGGCTACCATGCTTTTTCTGCAAAGAGGAAACATTCAACACATTAACCACATATCCCGATATCAATCTCCTTCTATTTGATGAATAAAATAAACATTTCCTGGGTTTTACTTCACCGCACAAATAGGAAACAGAATAATTTAGTTATTGCAGAATACTTTAGATACTAACTTGGCTAGCTACATGCCGAGGGCGTTGCTAATGCACTTTTTGGTTGTGTACTAGCAATAGCCTACTTGGCTAGCTAGCTAACTAACCATGTATACAATGATAATGTCGGACTTATTTTAACATACACAACGAAAGGGTTTGCTGCAAGATATTGTTAGATTTGTCATTATGGTAAATGAGCAGACCTATGAAAATATCTTACCTCTACATGGATGGGGAATTTTTGTAGGAAGAAATCGTATGATACTGAGGCAGGCAAAGAAGACACTTGAAAATGAATGAGTCTTTATTTTCCTCGACTACTTGTTTATCTGTCTATGGTTATTTGCGCTTCTTGGGAAAAGTTTAACTACTGTTTAAGTGAGCATGTTTTAATCAAAACACTAGGTAATGACATTGATTCCTGTAGTTTAGTATTAGTCTGGTTCAAGGGTATCTTGAATTCTGGCCCATCTTATCTAGGATGAATTTTGTGGACAGATGCAAAGCATTTATGGCTAAATGCCGCAAATGTAAACGTAAACCTGTGAAGCTCTGGTACAGTCCATGCCCAGGAGAGTTAAGGCAGTTCTGGAAAATAATGGCGGCCAAACAATATATTGACACTTCAGGAACTTTCATTAAGGGGTGTACTCACTTTTGTTGGTTTAGACATTAATGGGTGTATATTGAGTTATTTTGAGGCAAGAATAAATCTACACTGTTATATAAGCTGCACACAGACTACTTTTCATTGTGTCAAAGTGTCATTTTGTCAGTGTTGTCCCATGAAAAGATATACTTAAATATCTGCAGAAATGTGAGTGTACTCAGAAATGTGGGTGTACTCACTTTTGTGGTACACTGTATAATAATTCCAATATAAACATCATTGTAAACATTTTAATAAATACATTCATCTTTCTTCAGCTTTTCAACAGTTACATTGACCTTCTGTATCCAACGGAGGACAGGAATGAGAGGCTGAGGGAGTCGTACTTCTTCACCTGTGATTGTGAAGAATGCACCACCAAATCAAAGGTGATTTTGAACTTTACTGATTCCTCTTTTTGTCTTAGATTGTCCAACAAAACCAATATAACAAATCATGGAACCAAAATCATTTATTAAAAATGACGTGATAAAACATGGTAAGATTTTGAAATGACATTGCCAAAGCCAATAAAGTTATTAATACTACTGTTCGGCATTCATATTTGTCAGTATTAACTGTCAATCAATATAACCAATCACTCATTGCCACACCCACCTCTAGAAGCGCTAAGTCATTTGACCGTTGTGACGTGTTACTAGAAGCACCACACATGTTTGACCTACGTATACCTAGAAGCGCCGGTCATCGAAAAAATTATTTGCACTGGATACAATTTCAGAACCTCTCTTTTGTGACTTTCCCCACAATTGTCCTTTTTAAGAAAATAGGATTCTTAAATTGTTCAAATAATTCCTGTGCAAGCTACTTTAAATGCTAGTTTAGATTTCGCTTGTTTATGTACTCTTGCCATCATCTGCATTTCAAGTCTGATTCTCTTTTATGCTAGTGGGTGTCACAAAGGTTCGCTTGTCAATAAATATTTAGTATAAATAAATGAAGAACAATATTTTTTAGTATTTAGTATAAATATAAAATAATATAAATACAGAAAAAATATAATTATAATAATATAAAGAACAAATTAATTACAAAGTTCAAACCGATTGTGTAAAGAAAATAAAATGTAATTCCTCTCCAAAGTAATTCACTTTCACTAGTCCATTATAAATATATTAAATGTTTAAATTTAGAAACAAAATCAATCAACTTTCTAATAAAGTGTGTGTCATGCTTTGCTTAAAATGCTTAGTAGTAAGTGTAGTATGCTTAGTGTAAGGATTAGTAGTAGTAGCTTAGTAGTTTGTAAGGATTTTGCAAGCCAATATTTATCAAGCCAATATCGATGTGATGAAATATCTCAGGATATGGTCCCTCCTAGTAAACTAGCGCTATTAGTTAACACTTATTATGTAAATGCATTATATTATGTATGCCTATTATGTAAGTTATTATGATGTACTACTAAATCCTGATATGTGTGTGTGGATATCTGTGTGTGTTTTTTTTAAACATTGATGTTATGCGCTAGTAGAAATTGTGCATGCGAATTTCAACTCTTGAAAACAGTCTTCTGCAAAACTGTGCTTGTAATAATATGTCAGTCATGTGGGAACGAACATGTTGACATGATCCCCTTTTGTACAATATATAATATATATATATATATATATATATATATATATATATATATATATATATATATATATTACAATTTTACAAGACATTTTGTATTGATAGTTCAACTCAAAGATTTCCTATTCACCATCGCACTTCAGTAAATTTACCATTGTGCTATATGACATTGTGACATTATAAATAAATAAACTAGCTTGCAAAACATTGGCTATTAGCAAATAGTAAATGCATTATGTAACTTTGAGAGCAATTGGCAAATGAGTAACAGAAATGTTAGCTGTTGATCATTGTTTTCACAATTTGTGAGGCACTGAGAGCTATTGGGCAGTTGAGTGGTTATGTGGCCCACAGTTTGAGTGAAATCTCGGTTTGGTACAAGGGATCCATTAGCCTTCAGCAACCTTAACGTGACTTGAGTTGGCAAACCAAATTCAACATTTGAGTGGGCATCTTCCCTGTGTTCTGGGACCAGCCTACCGTGACAATGTGTCAGTATTCCAAGAGTAATTTATAATGCTGTTTAAAACACACATGCTGTTTAAAACTAACAATGCGGTACTAGCGGGCGGACACGTACAGAGAAGAGCTGATACAGAGGAACGGACGGGATTTCTTTCGTTGTGCAGGGTTATCGGCTGCACCATGATTGTGCACTTCTTACGTGGCATGACTAAGCAAAAAGCCTAAAGGACGAGACCAACTACTAATAACAAACAAGAAGCATAATGTTAATTCAACAACAGAATCTTTATGGAAAAAGCACTGGGATGACCAATTAACAAAAACAAGACTAAACAAACAATGAACTGAATTACTACTGACTAAAGTCAAAGTCAAATTTATTTATATAGTGCTTTTTACAACACGTCACAAAGCAGCTTTACAAATTGTATGGGTCCAGATCCCTAATGAGCAAGCCAAAGGCGACAGTGGCAAGGAAAAACTCCCTAAGATGGCGGGGATATAGGAGGAAACCTTGGGAGGACCAAGACTCAAAAGGGAACCCATCCTCCATTGGGCGGCCCGTTAGCACCAGTCCGTATTTGTGGACAAAAGGTTGTTCTACAGTTATAGCTTAAGGTTCTTGTTCCCCGGCCAAGTAGTTACAGTCCCTTCGGTGCAGATGGTGAGCCTCAAGTAGGAGCCAGCATCAGCACGTCCCCTTACGGCAATGGCACATCCAACCCCGGCATCAGTACATCCACCGGCAAACCAGACCATCTCCGAGGTGCTTGTAGGTGCTTGCATGCAGACATCTTGGGTAGAAGCATGCAAAAAGATGGACAATACAGACTGAGTGTGTGGATGTCAATTTAACCACCATTGATTTAAATGTACATAGCTCATGTGCCAGTGATTAGCATGTAGCTCCGGCAGGCTAATCTATAGCAGCATAACTAAAGGGAGGGGTTCAGAGGTGACCACAGTCATGAGGGCTCACTGAGACATTGCTTTCCAGTCAAGTCATTGTCACAACTAGAGTGATGCCATGGCACAGCTGGATGACAGCATCAACATCTCAGATTACCAGAGATCTCAACGTCTGGGGCCCCCCGAGCCCCACACCTTAATAGGGGAATATTAACTGAAGGCTTGATTAAATAGGTGAGTCTTAAGTCTAGATTTAAAGATTGTAACTGTGTCAGAATCTCGGATTGGAGCTGGAAGGCTATTCCATAATTGAGGGGCTTTAAAGGAGAAAGCTCTGCCTCCAGCTGTAGTCTTACAAATTTTTGGAACTAGGAGAAATCCAGCATTTTGGCAGCGTAAAGGGCGAGATGGGTTGTAGTAAGCAATGAGTTCACTCAGATATTGTGGGGCAGGACCATTTAACGCCTTATAGGTTAAGAGAAGAATTTTAAATTCTATTCGATATTTAATGGGAAGCCAATGTAATGCCGCGAGAGTGGGACTAATGTGATCGAATTTTTTTGCCTTAGTTGGGACTCTAGCTGCAGCATTTTGTACAAGTTGTAGCTTCTTCATGGACTGTTTAGAGCATCCAATTAGAAGACCATTACAGTAGTCCAATCTTGACGAGACAAAAGCATGGACCAGCTTCTCTGCATCAGATAATGAAAGTAAGTGTCTCAGCTTGGCGATATTACGTAAATGGAAAAAGGCAGCCTTAGTGACATATTGCATATATGTGTGTCAAATAAAAGATCCGAATCAATAGTGACACCTAAGCTTTTTGCGGTAGACTTAGGTGTTACTGAAAACCCATCTAGGGTAAGGGGAATATCAGCCCAGCTGCTTCTAGCAGCTTTAGGCCCAAGAATCAGCACCTCCGTCTTATCAGAATTTAGTTGAAGAAAATTAGACGCCATCCAGTTTTTAATGTCCTGGACGCAGCTCTCAATCTTGAGAGTAGTGGTGATATCATCCGGATTGGAAGATATATACAACTGAGTATCATCTGCGTAGCAATGGAAGCTAATACCATGCCTACGGATGATAGTGCCCAGTGGAAGCATATATAATGAAAATAAAATGGGGCCTGGTACAGATCCTTGTGGGACACCATATTTTACCTTAGAACGCTCTGAGCATTTGTTGTTTACTAGTACAAATTGGTAATGATCTGTCAGGTAGGACCTGAACCAGGAGACTGCTTGACCTCTTATACCAATGAGTGTCTCCAGCCTATTAAGTAGAATATTATGATCAATTGTGTCAAAAGCCACACTGAGGTCTAGCAGTATGAGAAAAGAAATGTGTCCTTTATCAGAGGATATTAAGAGATCGTTCAGAACTTTAGTAAGTGCAGTCTCAGTGCTCTGATGGGGTCTAAATCCAGACTGAAATAACTCTAAGACATGTTCTGTCTGTAGGAAGAAAGAGAGTTGTGAAGAAACTACTTTCTCTAGAATTTTGGATATGAATGACAAATTAGAGATAGGCCTATAGTTGGACATTTCCTGGGGGTTAAGACCAGGTTTTTTAATTAGCTGCTTGATAACTGCAAGTTTAAATGAACTGGAAATATAGCCCAGGCTCAGAGAGTAGTTTATTATAGTTAGCAAAGGTTCTACATTGCTATGCAGTAATTCTTTAAGTAAATGGGTTAGTACAGCATCTAGTATGCATGTGGAGGGCTTGGCAGATTCCACCAATGAAATAAGCTCCTCACGACCAATTGGGGAGAAGGTCTCTAACAGGGCATCAGGGCTGACCAGACAGCTGTCAAGGTGCATTGGCATGTTGCCAGGCTCTGATATAGCACGACCAATTTTTTCCCTAATTTTATCAATCTTATCATTAAAGAATTTCATAAAATTATTACTGATACACTCTAGTGGGATTAGTGAGTTGATTTGATCATGGCTCCTTGTTAGGCTAGAAACAGTTTTAAATAGGAGTTCAGAATTGTTTTTATATTTTTCTATTAAAGCTGATAAGTATGAGGATTTTGCCGTATGGAGGGCATGCTTATATTCAATAAGGCTGCTTTTCCATGATAGTCTATACACTTCTAACTTAGAATTTCGCCATTTACGCTCCAGTTTCCGCGCGGCTCGTTTGAGACTATGCGTGTGCTTGTTGTACCGTGGCGCTATTCTTCTCTCAGTGGCTCTCTTATAGCATAATGATGCAACCTTGTCTAAAGCTGTACGAAGAGAAGTCTCAACGTGCTCGGTAAAATGCTCTAGTCCTTCCAGAGCTACAGGTGTATCAATTTTTGTCAAACCCGGTAAAATATCAGTGAGCGCGGCTATGGTACTAGGTGTTATAGTTTGTTTAATTCGGTAGCAGGGCGGCTGATGTATACCGTCAGTCAAGCATAACTCGTACGTTATGAGGCTGTGGTCAGAAACAGCCTCAGTCTGAGGTAAAATTGCTAAACTGGATATGTTAATACCAAATGATAAGACCAGGTCTAAAGTATGACTACAATTATGCATAGGACCCACCACATTCTGAGTGATACCCATTGAATCAAGAATTTCCTGAAAATTTTTGCTGAAAGAGTCACAAAGATTCTCAAAATGGATGTTAAACTCACCAACTATAATCATCTTATCGGCTGATAGCACTACATGAGACAGGAAGTCTGAAAACTCCTGCAAGAACTCAGAGTAAGAACCAAGGGGGCGGTAAATAGTAATTAACATAAACGACTGCGACGCTTTGTTGGTTGTTAGATTTGATACATTTGAAACAGTAAGGATGAGGTGTTCAAAAGAATTCTACTTAAAGCCGAATTTTTGAGAAATGTCTATATCAGAGTCATATATTGTGGCAACACCACCTCCTTGACCATTTGGACGGGGGTTATGAACATATCTATAGCCAGAGGGAGAAGCTTCGTTTAGGGCCATATAATCGTCTGGCCGGGTCCAGGTTTCCGTCAAGCAGAGCATGCATAGATTATGATCGGTAATCATTTAATTAACAAGCAATGCTTTAGATGACAGGGATCTAATATTTAGCAGTCCTAGTTTCAGATTTAAACTACTCTCTAAGGGAGCATAATCGAATTTAACATTGATTAAATTTTGTCTACTAACTTTGCGAGAGTTATTTTTTGGTACTCGAGGAACAGACACAGTCTCAATCCAGTGTGACCTAGGTGACGTCTCTTTGCAGCTAGCAGACAGTCGGTTTAGCTTTTGTGTCTGCTGCCTGGCCTCGGCTCTGGTTTGTCAGTCCCCATTAACAAGTCCTACACTACCGCTAGTAAGCCTAGCAGATATGCTACGGGAAATGAGAGCAGCACTCTCAATCTGTTTGACACGGGTTGCCAGGAGAATGGTACTTGTCTGACTGCATTGTGCCAAGTGTAAAGTTTGGTTGGAGTGGAATTAGAGTGGAGACTGAATGCCAGGCCTTCTCGTCCAACATCGGTAGATTTCCTACTCTTGGTTAGTATAATACTTAAATTTACTTATTTGTTCATGTATTATTCTGTTGGTTTATCATGTTCGTATGGAACACCACCCAGCCACTGGCCCGCACCCCCCGCTGTAAAGCATTAACGTCTATTGTCTCACTAATGCAGATCAGTGCATTGGAACCTCCAACCCCCACATCCACAAGCTTGTTCGGTACTCAAAACAGCTCACATGAAGCCTACATACAGAGTCAAGACAAGTTTACTGTGTCATAGACACAGTAACTTACATCAGAGATGCGCACTCCAGTGAGCAACTCGAGTCGAAGTCGCATTTAAGTCGCCTACAAAAAGACTTCAGATTTGACTTGAGACTCATCCCTAACATGTAAGTTAAAGTTAAAGACACTGGAACAACCACATCAAACTTCATAAGGCACTTATGAAACATATATAAAACACACCCGGATAGGTTTGTTTAGTTTACGTTAGACACTTAGCCGTCAGTACAGCTAGCATAGTAGCCGCAATTAGCATAGTAGTCACTTGTAAACAAACATCAGAACAACCATTGACATTTTAAGTTTAAAAAATGTAAAAAATTATAAAGTATTTTACTCGCCACAATTATTGTTTTACAGGAGTGATTCGTGTGTAGATTAATGTTCAATATTCATTTAACTCATTTAAGAAAAGATGGATGTCCCCCAATATCGCCACCACGTTAAGAAGAATGAAAATTAGTGATGCATTCTATACTGTTTTGAGCATGAACAATTACACTATTGTGATTCAGATGCTTTGTTTTTTTTACGTTTAAATGTCATTCTAAGGGGGCAGTCATGGTCTGGTGGTTAGGAAACGGTCTTGTGACCATAGGGTCGTGGGTTCGATTTCCATGCCCTAGGCCATGGCTGAAGTGCCCTTGAGCAAGGCACTTAACCCCAACTGCTTAAGTGCTAGGGCTGCCTACTGCTGTGGGTACATGTGTACCATAGAGTTTTATTGGGATAAAACACCTACACTTCCATATGTTTGATCCTGCAGAACTGAAATATTATTACAAGCACAGTTTTGTGGAATCTCTTCGAGATTTGGAATTCGCATATGCACAATTTCTACTAGCGTATAACATCGTTGATTAAAAAAATGCTAGTTAAATATTATTTTACACACATATCCACACACGAGAATTATGTAGTACAAGATATCATAGTAATTTACATAATAGGTCTACATAATATGTAAATGAATTTACATAATAAGTGTTAGCTACTAGCCCTGGTTGGGAAGGAGGGATCATATCCCCGAGATTTTTCCTGACACCAATATTGACTTGATGAATAGGTTATCATTCACAAAATCCCTACAAACTACTAAACATTTTTTTAGGTTAAGCATGGGAAAGGTCCTGAAAGGGGGGTTCTGAAATTGGATCCAGTGCAAAGAATTTTTTGGGGGTGGTTGTTGTGGTCAAATGACTGGCGCTCTACACTTCAAGGCAAGTAGGTCAAACAGGCGCGGCACTTCTAGTAAGACACGGGTCAAATTACTGGTGCTTGGCGTTAAACAAAATTTCATTGACATAGGGTGTTTTCCAGTCTTTTCTCAGTTCAGTCTAACAAAACATATTGTAAATGTTTTAAAAGTAGTAATGGAAGTTCTGGCTCTTTTAAAGAGCCGTTAAAAAAAATGAGTCTTCGTTCTTTTTTTTCAGGCAGCAGGAGGCTTAAGGGTAAACTATAACACAGCCTTGATGTTAATATCAATGATGAGCAATTATGCAAATTTTGCTACCTTGCCTTAAATATATGCCTAATTCAAACAACAATTAAATGAGAAAAAAAATGTTTGTTTCAAAAGTATTCGAATTGACAAGTATATTTTATAGTATGTAAAGTATTTTTTCTAACTGATGTGTGCACATTGGACACAGTGCAGTCTCTATAATCTTTCAGAATTTATGTTGTTAAGAATTCAAATCTGAAACAAACTGAATAGTGTTCTTGGTGTTTTTCTGTAAGGATGAGCTCATTAGGATCGCATATCTTGGTTTGAAGTCCATGACCTATGACCTACTTTTTCTGTCCACCTGCTGCACTGCACAGCTGAAGGTTTTCCTTGCTCAAGCACAGTTGATCCAACTCCAATGCCATTTACAGGATTTTTTAATAAATATCCACACACTGTTATTTAATGTTCTTACCTTTTTATCCCATTGTATCCCTGTAGAATAATAATAATCTGTGATACACATTTTTATAAAGATGTTGACGTGTGGCTTTCCAGGACAAGGCCAAAATGGAGATTCGTCGAACTCTAAGTACAGTCCCAGAGCCAGAGGACATTCAAGAAATGGTGAGGTATGCCAAGAATGTAATCGAAGAGTTCAGAAGAGCCAAGCACTACAAGAATATCCTTACCTGCACTTTAATCTTCTTTTGTCTTGTTTGTTTCTGTATGTGAGAGAAACTCAGTCAAGGGTGTGTCAGTGGTCTGCGAGAGCCAACATCAGTCATGGTTTTTAGGGGATCAAATACTTATTTCCCTCAAAGAAATGCAAATTATTTTTTATTTCTCATTTCGTGTCATTTTCTCCGTTTTTCTTTTGATATTCTATGTGGCACTGTTAAAATAAAGCAGGCATAAAATTATGAGACGTTTCATTTATTTTTTTGTATTAAAACTTTTAAAGTCAGTGGGGGATCAAATGCTTATTTCCTCCACTGTACATATCCCATACTGTAAATGTTTCTGCACATTCAACATAACTTTTATTGTAGATAATCTATTTTTGACAGACTTCTTTACAAGTCTTACTTATGCAACAGCACTACAACTGTTTGAACATTAGTTTTTGACCATTTCATAAATTAGTATGGTTTGTTCTAAGTGTGTGGTGACTGTTATACAGTCTGCACAGTATGGTAGACTGGAAGTGTTCATCCTTGACTCCATAGCACCACCTGCCGAGCTGTTGGAGATCTGTGAATTGAGTCTGGAGAAGATGGGCTCTGTCTTTGAGGAAACCAATGTGTATATGCTGCATATGATGTACCAAGCGATGGGTGTCTGTCTCTACATGCAGGACTGGGAAGGGGCCATAAAATATGGAGAAGGCATTGTGCAACCATATAGGTATTTATTATGTATGTTATGTTTTTTAGAGTATTCCAGTATTTAATGCTTGTATTACAATGTTTTTGCAGTATGGCAACCTTATAGGTATTTATTATGTGTGCACCACAGCCCCCTAGTGATCACTAGTGTGTGTATGTGTGTGTGTGTGTGTGTCTGTTCTGACTGCACAGATGGGTAAATGCGGAGGACAAACTTTGATTGGGGTGAAAATCACAATTGATTAATGTGGCTATCTTAATCTTATTTCTATTGTAATGTTTTTTTCAGTATGTGTTAAAGCGAATTGATTTTATTTATTGATTTTATTGATTGACTTTAATTCCGAAGTATTAAAGACCATCAAATTAATACTGAAATAGATCTGTTCAAAAGGTTCTGCATCCTTGTGCTTGATTTTTTGAGTGTTTCACAGAATGTGCACTTATTTTTTGCCAGTGAGCATTACCCTCCCTATTCTCTCAACGTGGCCTCCATATACCTGAAGCTCGGAAGACTTTACTTAGGACTTCAAAAGAAGCCACAAGGAATTGACACTTTGAAGAAGGTATTGATTCAAGCAGTAATATGTTATTTAATTGTTTTATAGCAAAATATGAAGTATAGTATATGTAGGTTAGAGCAAAACCTCAGAATCCTTTTGAGAACTGTTTTAAACACAAGGATGAGCCCACTGCTCACCAACCCATCAGGATACTTTGTCTATCAAGAAATAGATTTTCTATTGATTTCTATTGGGAGCAGTAATCAGTCTGCAGTAATCAAGTCATCTGCCCATGTAAATCATCCTCCCAAGTCTGATGAGCTGTAATGCCATGAATAAGGTTTGAACATACACTATTTTGCCAAAAGTATTTGCTCACCTTCCTTGACCCACATATGAGCTTAAGTGACATCCCATTCCTAATTTATAGTGTCCACCCTTTGCAGCTAGAACAGCTTCAACTCTTCTGGGAAGGCTGTCCACAAGGAGTGTTCTTATGGGGATTTTTGACCATTCTTCCAGAAGCGCATTTGTGAGGTCACATACTGATGTGTGAGGTCACATACAAAAAGGCCTGGCTATTCATCCCAAAGGTGTTCTATCGGGTTGAGGTCAGGACTCTGTGCAGGCCAGTCAAGTTCACCCACAACAGATGCTGCCATCCATGTCTTTATGGACCTTGTTTTGTGCACTGGTGCACAGTCATGTTGAAAAAAGGAAGGGGCCAGCTCCAAACTGTTCCCACAAAGTAGGGAGCAAGGAATTGTCCAAAATGTCTTGGTATGCTAAAGCATTCAGAGTTCCATTCACTGTAACTAAGGGGCCACGCCCAGCTCCTGAAAAACAACCCCATACCATAATCCCTCCTCCACCAAACCTTTCACTTGGCACAGTGCAGTCAGACTAGTCAAGTACTGCATCCGACGCTTTGCAAAGCATTTGATGATGTATGGCTTGGATGCAGCTGCTTAACCATGGAAACCCATTCCATGAAGCTCTCTGCGCACTGTTCTTGAGCTAATCTGAAGGCCACATGAAGTTTAGATGTCTGTAGTGATTGACTCTGCAAAAAGTTGGCAACCTCTTCACACTAAGCGCTTCAGCCAGTGACCCCGCTCCGTCAGTTTACAGTTTACATTTCACGGATTTGTTGCACAGGAGGCATCCTATCACAGTTCCACGCTGGAATTCACTGAGGTCTGACCCATGGGTCTGAGCGACCCATTCTTTCACAAATGTTTGTAAAAACAGTCTGCATGCCTAGGTGCTTAATTTTAAACACCTGTGGCCATGCAAGTGATTGGAACACCTGATTCTGATCATTTGGATGGGTGAGCGAATACTTTTGGCAATATAGTGTAGCTGTCTTCCCATCTCTTTTCTACTTTATAATCCACAATCCATAGTCCATTGTCTAATACAGAATGAACAACCAATAAGCATATGATTCTATAATCTAACTACCATGATCATATGATGTGGCAACAATGTAAAAATACAAATATGCTGTTACTTGGTCTGCATGATTCTGGATTCATGTTCAATGCTATGAAATTAATTTTTGTCACTAAGTTTTGTAATGATCAATTTCATTTCAGGCTATTGCTATCATGAATGTTGCATTTGGTCAGGACCACCATTACATCTCTGAGATTAAGAAGGAGATGGAGGAACTTAAGTAAAGAGGACAGAAAGTGGATGTAAAGAGGACATAAAGTAAATGTAAAGTGGACAGCATCTGTGAATGAAGCAAGGGCTGCATGGCATGCATCTTGCCTCTAATATTTATACAGATTGATTATAATCTCAATGTCTGATGTCATTTAGATATGTTTTACAAATGATTAGAGTCTGTATTATTGAGGCGCTGACATTTGTTTGTCTGAGCAAGGGCTAATGTTCAAGAACCAAATATATTTCCCAGCTTCATAGTGTTTATGAAAATAACACTCCACTGTAGCATCTTAGGGTAAAAAAAAGAATGATGAAACTGTATATGGTGTTGCATGATTGTTTTGCACAGATCTTAAGGCCACACTGAACTGTGGTTCCACACTGAACTGTGGTTCCAGCCAAAGTTCTATTATATCGTTTGTTCTGTTGTATTGTTCTACTGATCTCTTGGCTCTGGAAATGATACCTGGGTTTACAGCTTTCCTAATCCCCTTTCTAGTTTCGACTCTGTTTACAAGCACACAGAAAGGGGATTGTTAGCCTGTGTGCTCACCTAAGTTACATGCATAAAATGTGTAATAAGATTTCTGTTTTGGGGAGGGACAAAGCATTACAATTTTACAGAATGTCCTTTTGACACTGATGTCAGCTGATGCAACTGTCCTACTCATAAAACAGCTCAAAAATTAAGACTGTTGGTGTTTTCTTGTCACCCCGACAACTATTCCTCAGTTTTACTCATGACTGGTTTGATGTATCCCACTACACCTAGATTGCGAATGCAAGCTATCAATGGGGAAAAATGGAAAAGCCAGGACTTTACTAAACCTCATATGAACCCTTATAGCACATCAGCATCTAGACATTGTGTGCAAATTACATCTTAACAAGGTAGGATGCAAACCTGTTTGCTAACAGGTGTCATCCTAACATTTTTGGATCATGCACTACCTCTGCTTTGAATGTATTTACTACCTCAGGGAACTTGCTTTTGAGCTGCATTGTTTATAGAAGACTACAACTAGCAACTGCGTAATTATCTTGACTTGTCTAAGCAAAACATATATATTTATAGCAAACATGCATTTCAATAGACAGACCATTTTAACAGTTTTAAGCTCAAGAAGCTCAAGGTTTGAGGTGTGTTTGAGTGTGTTTATGGGGATTTATGGGGATTTTTGACCATTCTTCCAGAAGAGCATTTGTGAAGTCACATCTTGATGTTGGAGGAGAAGGCCTGGCTCTCAGTCTCCACTCTAATTCATCCCAAAGGTGTTGTATCCGGTTGAGGTCAGGACTCTGCAGTTCATCCACACCACACTGCCATCCATGTCTTTATGGACCTTGCTTTGTGCACTGATGCACAGTCATGTTGGAAGAAGAATATTAAGGGGCCGGCTCCAAACTGAAGCTCTCTGCACACTGTTCTTGAGCTAATCTGAAGTTTGCATGTCTGTAGTGATTGACTCTGCAAGAAGGTTGGCGACCTCTTCGCAGTATGCGCTTCAGCAGCCGCTGAACCCACTCCATCAGTTTACGTGGCCTACCACTTCGTGGTTTAGTTCCTGTCGTCCCCAAACACTTGTTACAAGAGTCTGCATGCCTAGGTGCTTAATTGTATATACCTTGTCCATCGAATTGATTGGATTCCGATCATTTGGATGGGTGAGGGAATACTTTTAGCAATATAGTGTATACACACACTCACGCATTCACATTTGGGTCCTGTATTATATAAGTCTGATGTACACTTTGTTATATTGTTTATCAATTTTGCATCTCAGTTTATACGTAACATTATGTTCACAAAAAATGAAATGAGACAGCAAAACAAAGCTTTACAAGAAAATATTTAGGAGCAAGGAAATTTCACGACTGGATTTCTTGCACAGGTGGCATCCTATCACAGTTCCACACTGAGCTCCTGAAAGGATTAATTCTTTCAAAAATATTTGTAAAAACAGTCTGCACGCCTTGGTGCTTAATTTTATACACCTGTGGCCATAGAAGTGATTGGAACACTTGATTCCGATCATTTGGATGAGTGAGCGAATACTTTTGGAAAAATAGTTTATGTAATATGAATTTTAGATCAAATGAATGGATTTCTTAGGGTAATGGTTTAATGTACCAGATAAGTCAAACAAAAGAGCTGGTGTCTTCTAAATGCAGATTCTTCGGTATACACTAAAGTCCATTTTGGTGCCCCACAAGGACCTGTTCTAGATGACATTTTGCACAAACACTGTGCTAGTTATATGCTAGTTCACTGTTATGCTGATGACACTCAGTTATATGTCTCAGCTAAAACCACAGGACAATGTCAGCTTAATATTGTTGAATGTGTGAAGGACATCAGATACTGGATGTTTAGAAACTTTGTCATCTAATTCTAACATGACAGAAATGCTCCAATTAGGCAGCCAAGAGTTTGAGCTCCAACTATATAATAAACCCTGATGTACTCCCAAACCTATAAAACATTTGCCCTACAGTACCTAAGTGAACTCCTAGTGCACTATGACCCACCACGTCTGCTTGGATCAAAAGGTGCAGCTCTTTATTAGTACCTAGATTAACTACCACAAACTACCTTTTCCTGGAAGGCTCCCATGCTTTGATCTGGGGGTTCATGGGCTTTGGGAGTGATGGTAAACTCGGGTGTTACTTGACCTCTTATTTGTCACTCATTTTTGTTGTGTACCTTCTTACTCTGCCCTTACAGCTGTATACCTTCTGACTCCACCCTTACAGCTGTGTACCTTCTGACTCCACCCTTACAGCTGTGTACCTTCTGACTCCACCCTTACAGCTGTGTACCTTCTGACCCACCCTTACAGCTCTGTACCTTCTGACTCCGCCCTTACAACTGTGTATCTCCTGACTCTGCCCTCACAGCTGTGTACCTTCTGACTCTGCCCTTTTAGCTGTGCTGCCATAGCTAGATCTGGAGTGCGTCCTTGCACACTATAGTCAATTAATTTACACAACTCTGTACTTAGTCATGCCTAATAACATTTTCTCTTTCTGCTGAGGTAAACCCCCTCCTGATGTCCTGCTGTTACTGAGTCTCAACTTGTCTCAGCTGCTATGGTGGCTCCCAACACCCCCTGATGCCCCCCTGCTGTGACCCTCACCTTCGACCCACCTCCATTGCCCTGGTGAGATGTTTGTGTTCCAGATGGATTTTGAACCATGACCAGGACTTATAGAGAATTCTTCATTTTTTGTTTACTTATTTGACTGGTTGCTTCTTATTATTTATGTTGTTTTTGTGCTGTCCGTTGCTGACCAGAAGAGGACGGGTCCCCTCTTTGAGTGTTGGCTCCTATCATGGTTTCTTCTTCATGCTCTAGGAAGTTTTTCGTTGCCACTGTCACCTTTGACTTGCTCAGAGTCAATTTTATTCATATAGTGCTTTTTATGACATATGTTCGCACAAAGCAGCTTTACAAATACATGGGTCCAAATCCGTAATGAGCAAGCCAGGGGCGACAGTGGCAAAAAACATTTCCCTAGGCAATGATTAGGAAGAAGACTCAAAAGGGAACATATCCTTCATTGGGCAGTCCAGCTAGTAGCAGACTATTTTATAGTTCTGTATCTCTAATGTCCCTCTAATGTGGATGTTGGGTCTCAGGTAGGTGGCAGCATTGGTATGTCTGCTGACAAGCCACAGCATTTTCTAGGTGCTTTATGGAATTGTCTTTGTAGAAATATGTAAACAAGATACAAAATACAGGTTAAGTATGTGAACATCAGTTTAAACAACCATATATATATATAGCACACGTGCCAGTGATTAGCATGTGACTCCAGTGGGCTTATCTATAGCAGCATAACTAAAGGGAGGAGCCTGGAGGTGACCACAGTCATGAGGGCTCACTGAGCCATTGCTTTCCACCCAAATCATTATCACAACTAGAGTGATCACATGACATGCCTGGATGACAGCATCAACATCTCAGATTACCAGATGACTCAATGACTGGGGGCTGCTGTGCTCTACACCTTCATATGCAGAACATTAACTGAAGGTTTGAGAAAATAGGTGAGTCTTAAGTCTAGATTTAAAGATTGGAACCGTGTCAGAATCTCAGATTGGAGCTGGAAGAGTATTCTATAACTGAGGGGCTTTAAGTCAAGTCAAGTCAAGTCAATTTTATTTATATAGCGCTTTTTACAACACGTTGTCTCAAAGCAGCTTTACAAATTGTATGGGTTCAGATCCCTAATGAGCAAGCCAAAGGCGACAGTGGCAAGGAAAAACTCCCTAAGATGGCGGGGAAATAGGAAGAAACCTTGGGAGGACCAAGACTCAAAAGGGAACCCATCCTCCATTGGGCGGCCCGTTAGCACCAGTCCGTATTTGTGAACAAGAGGTGGTTCTACAGTTATAGCTTAAAGTTCTTGTTCCCCGGCCAAGTAGTCACAGTCCCTTCGGTGCAGATGGTGAGCCTCAGGTAGGAGCCAGCATCAGCACGTCCCCCTTACGGCAATGGTACATCCAACCCCGGCATCAGTACATCCACCGGCGAGCCAGACCATCTCCGAGGTGCTTGTAGGTGCTTGCATGCAGTCGTCTTGGGTAGAAGCATGCAAAAAGATGGACAATACAGACTGAGTGTGAGGATGTCAATTTAACCACCATTGATTTAAATGTACATAGCTCATGTGCCAGTGATTAGCATGTAGCTCCGGCAGGCTAATCTATAGCAGCATAACTAAAGGGAGGGGTCCAGAGGTAACCAGGAGCTTTAAAGGAGAAAGCTCTGTCTCCGGCTGTAGTCTTGCTCATTTTTGGCACTAAGAGAAATCCTGCATTTTGGGAGCACAGAAGGCGAGATGGGTTATAGTATGCAATGAGTTCACTCAGATATTGTGGAGCAAGACCATTAATCTCCTTATCGGTCAACAGAAGAATTTTCAAATCAATTCGATATTTAACCGGAAGCCAGAGCAACTAGCCCTGTGTGTTTGGTGTTTATTTGATGGTCTTTGTTTTTGGCTATGTCGCCCCTCAGTGTTACAGCCACCCTCTGACTTTTGTATTGTCTTTATTCAGAGTTGCCTAACAGAAGTATGAATAAATAAAAGCCAAGATGCTCTTCTTTAAAATACCATTTTTATGATGTTCTTATATTTTACTTTAACCCATGACAATAATGCTTTGGGTTGTTTGGATAACACCTGTACATAATGATTAGTGGGCTTTGTTTTACACAACAGTTTGCTTAGCAACAGCTGTGCCTCTTTATGCAGAATCATAACCATCACAGATTCTTGTATTGTGTTCCCTCCTACTTAACTACTGCAAAAATGTCACATGAAATTCACTTTGTGATACCTGTTTAGCCTGATTGAGAATTGGAGGATATCTGAAGTTGGCTTTTTTGAGAAAATACTGAATATGTAAAACCTGCTATCACTCTGTGTCTACTGAATGCCAAAATTACATTCACCTAGTAATGTCAAAAGGGATATTTCATAAAGGTGCATGTGCCTTGAGTGTGATTAATAAACAGCTGCAAACCAGATTTCCCAGCCACACCAGCTTGAGCACAGGATATACACCCAAACTAAAATAACGGCTTCCCGGTTCACAGGATACACACCCAAACTAAAATAACGGCTTGCCGGTTCACAGGATGCACACCCAAAAATAACAACTCCCTGGTTTTTGTATACCTTGTATACCTTTTTTTTTTATTTAATTTAGTTTTTTTTTTACTTCAAAATATTTTTTTGTTAAAGTTTCCTATGTCTTTATTATGACCCTATCAGTATAGTGCTAATACAAATGCCATTTCTCAGCCACACTAGCAAGTGATTTTTGCTATGACCGTATCAGTGAAGGCAACACTGTGATATCACTTTAATTCGTAGTAGTAAACAGCAGTTTACTTTAGTAGTTTTGTTTTTTATTTTTTATACAAAAAAGCGTCCCATACCTAAGTTTAGTTCTGACAAAAAAGTCACATGACATTCCAGCAACCGTCAGCATTAAGGCTATGATTGTGATTCTTGCGAAATATGGCCTCAAGAGCTAATCCCTTTCAAAATAAAAGTCCTGATTTTTAAACGCTGGTTTAAAACATATAAACAAAACAACCTGAATTAACAAAAGAAATACGATTTTATTCATTTAATAAAATATATTAAAAAAATTATTAGTTATAATTAGCTACTTCAAATTATATGTTGACCAAAAAAGTAAAGTAAATTTTAAAGTAAACCATCTTCAAATAATTGGGGGCATGCATTAAGCAAAGTGATTAGTTAAGAAAGATGAATTTCTGTCATGTTGATTGTATAGCCTGTAGTTAAGTTACACTGTAAACCCCAATTAAAGTGCCAACTCATAATATTTAAAGGCATCGCACTCAGAACCCCATTTTTAGTCTGCCAAACTAAAAACATCAGGGTATTGAGGACAATAATTTGTTTATAGTTTATACAGGGATAATAATTGTACATTAACAGTGCCATTGTGTCAAACCTTTTGAGTTAATCGTGACAATCTTGATGTCATGTCATCAGTGGAGGTTCTCGACCATCTGAACTGGGGGGGCAGACTGGGACAAGTAGGTCTGTTAGAGGGGTCAATTACTTTACTTACCGTATGGTGCTGACATTTAAGAAGCAAAAGTAAACATTAAATATTAATCAACATTTTATACAGGTTTATAAAAAATAACAAATGATCACCATTCATTGACTTTGTGTTATCAATTATAATAATGAATGGATTATCAATATTATTTTTCTTGCTTGCTAGGGACAAGCCTTTTCTGCTATCCGCCCTGGGCCAGCCACCTCCTGCCTAACCAGTTATGATGAAGCATCAACCCACTGCCCTGGCCCCTCTCACCACCCCAAATTCTCCCCTGCAATGGCTGTATCTCCACGGCCCTGGACTACTATTACTGACAATCAAGAAGTCTATGATGCTTAAGAATAAGAATTACATAGAGATGTATTTAAATACACACAAAGATGAGAATTACTTTTCATTCCCATCACTTCTTTGTTTATGTATCTGTCTAATTATTGTTGTTATGGTGACTGGCGTCAGCCAGAGGAGAATGGGTTCCCCCCTTAGTCTTGGTTCCTCTCAAGGTTTTTTCCTCATGCTCTTAGGGAGTTTTTCCTTTCCACTGTTGCCACATCCTGAGATGTCTGGGACTTATTTTGAGGATGCATTTTGAATCAGTTTTTTTAGGACTGTTTGATGTACTAGTTTTACAGCAGGATCTGTTCAGGATCTTAAAAAAAAAGGTTCAAGCTGAAGTGATTTCCCTTATATTTTGTTTGTTAGACAATTTACTGTTTGTGAATGGTTTTGTTTTGCAGCCACACCAAAAAACTTTTGTTTTCAACCATTCATAGACAAAGTTTGTTTTAAAGTTTGTTTTGTTAAACAATAAGAGCCAAAACAATTGTTTTCTTTTAGAAAACGGAAGTTACAACACCCTTGTATTGACACGTAGTTCCTTGTTACTTTATGAGCCTGTATCACATACTTCCTGCTGTTTGTATCATTTGTAATCTTGGACCAGTTTGGTTGTTTCATTGGCAAGAAAAAAAACTGGTTGTTCTAACTAAAGTTAGTGCTAATAACATTGGCATATGATTCTTAAATCACTGCATTTCATGCATAGTGTTACTTGATAACCTAGGTTTTGACCGAAAGAATGTAATGTATATTATCACAGAATATTGTGAAGGTCTGATGTTTATTAATGTTATTCTGATACTGGCTATGGGTGTTGTATCATTAATATTTTGAGTTATTTATAAGTTGCCATGTAATACATTACAACCTTACTCTCTTTAATATCATCATCCCAAAACACATACCTTTAATCAAAATCCAGTTTTATTACCACAGCCAGCTTATAATGTCTGACAATTCACCATAAGCATGACAAAATGTTTTTATAATGAAAATACTTAAATTTAAGACACTAAAGCGTTTACTTTTAATTAGCTAGCAGTAAAACAGTATATGGGCAATTATTTGGGGGCGCTTTCCCAGCTTTTATTTTGACGTTAAAGTCACATGACGTTGAGAATTTTCCAGCAAACGTTGCTAATTTCAAGCGCACATGACTAATCACGTGATTTCGCTGGTACTCGTTTACTTAAGGGAAACGGAAGTCGGCGCATTAGCGAGATTGTCGCGTGACCAAAGTGAACGAGACGTTGAGAAAGTCAGAATATATCACAGCAGGTACAGTTACACGATTTAATTTCGTCTTTAATTACAGTGGTTGGAGTGGGTTACATGACAGTCTTTTTCTACTGCAAAGATATTTGGTGTGCTGTAATGACACTACGCAGTTTGTTTTTACTAATTTAAGAAATATATCTTTAACCTTCGTCAACAGCCCTGGGCAGCAGTTAGTTTAGTAATTTATAACGTGGCTGCTGCTTCAAAGTATGCAAAATGAACACTAACGTAACAGTAGCGGCGTGAGATGATACTTTCTCATCTCTCTCTCTCTCTCTCTCTCTCTCTCTCTCTCATGTTTTCGTGTGACATCTCTGTTCGCTACTAAGTATCAGTGTTGTTTAACACTGGCGTTTAGTCACGGCGGATAGTATTGCAATTTTTCCATTGTAGAGTCGAGTTGTGTTTTTGTAAAAGCCTTCCAGACCGAAACTAAATGTTCAATTTTAAATGCTCTAATTCTGACGCTAATTCAAACTGGTTTTAATCTGAACATCAACTCGAAGACGCAGCTACAAATATTGTAGACTTTTTATGCCATGCCATTTATAGATATCTGATCACATTTTATGTTCCGCTTTGATGTTGCGTTTCATTTACAGCAGATATTTATGGATAGGAGTTTCCTTGTTTCATCTCTGTACAGGATGTATTCAAATATGGAGATATAATTTTTGATTAAATACCAGTCTGTGATTTAAATACCAGTCTGTGTGTAAACTCTTATGTTTAATTTATTGAAGGAGGTGGATCTGGTCATTCTTGTTAGACATGATTTGAATGTTAATTTTCAATGTGTTCTTTGTGTGTTCTAGAATGAGATGTCTGGTGTTTCTCTGTCTGTTGTCCGCTCTCTCTGTGAGCTGGTCTCGTCCACATCTTTCGCCACTCTCTCATGAGATGGTCAACTACATAAATAAAGCTAATACAACATGGAAAGTAAGTGCTGTGATTAATGTTTGTGTACATTCAAGGAAAGGATGATTTAATTAAACCAAGATTAGCCCTGTTCATAATGTCAGAAAACTGAATGCAAATTCCATAAATGGAATCCTTTTAAATTTAGTTTTTAATTTATTCATCAAGTTTACTTTTGTGTGGTTTTCTTTAAAGGCTGGACAAAATTTTCACAATGTAGACTACAGCTATTTTAAGAGACTGTGTGGGACCATGCTGAAGGGTCCCAAACTCCCAGTCATGTGAGTGCACTGTCGCCCCATATTGGATATTCACAAAGTAACAAGATTGTAGTCGTTTGTGAACTGTGGCTGTTCAAGCTATTCCATGGTTACATGCCTAATATGTTCCTTATGTTCGTACTGTAGATCACACTTTGTTCTTCTCTGTACTGCATGATGAATAATGTCTCATGATGTCTCACATGTCTTGTTTCTGCTTTTCTCACTCAGTGGTATCCTTTCCTTCTACATTTGCCTTTGTTGTAATTCTCTGTTGTTGACCTGTGGTCTTCTGCAGGGTTCAATATGCTGAAGACATCAGCCTTCCCAAAGCGTTTGATGCCAGGGAGCACTGGCCCAACTGTCCCACCCTAAAAGAGATCCGAGACCAGGGCTCGTGTGGCTCCTGTTGGGTATGTTTTCTGCTTTCAAAATCAAACGAGTTGAGCTTCCTGCAGTTTTGAATTTGATGTGGAATATTTCTCAAGCATGTTGAGGAGAGATGCTCTTGTCACTGTCTCTGCAGAACTCCACTCCTGCTGTATGTACAGTCAGTATTTGCCTCTGTACACTGTACTTGCACTGGGATTATACCAGTTACATTATAGATTATAGTTACACTGAGATTATACCTAAGAAGCTGTAGTTGTAATTGTGCCTGCTGCCACTGTAAAGCTGTTTTAAAGCATTTAGCCTTGTGTACCTGAAACACTGAAACAGGTTTGGTGGGCAGAGAAGACTGAGCAATATGATATGAAGACTCTGACAACCAACCATATATCAGCCATTTTTGATTAATCAGTTCTTTTAGCTTCTTTTTTGCTTTTCACAGCCTCCTACATTATGAGGAAAATATGAGTCTATGTAGTCATTTAAATAATACGTAGAATAAAATATTATTTATTTTGTTGAATGTGAAAGAACAGTATTTCATCATGGCTGAAATCAGTCAGTGGCAGTGGAAGGATATTCCCAGTGAGTTCATTTAAATGTATAAATAACACCCAATAAATGGAAGGAATATATCATCATACTGTACATTGAGCATAATTAATATTCATTCATTCATTCATACATAATTAACCAAAACACGTGACTTAATGAAATATAAACCAAAGGTTAAATTACTGAAGATATTAGTATGACTGTTGAGTTAACACCATCTGGTGGTCAACTGATGCAATAATACCCACCAAAATGCAATGACAACAGGCACATATAATTATAACCATTAATTAGTCTTCATTGTGAATAAATATGAAGACTAAATATTATCTAGAGCAATGCATCTACTAACAAGCACAAGATAAATGAAGGGGAGGAAATGCTATATGAAAGCTCGTATAGAATGCTAATAATTTGGTACTTTCTGAAGTGTAGATCACCTGAAAAACAACTTGTGTACAAAATTCCATGACTATTTACAGACGCAGATTCAAACTTCTTTGGGAAATGGAATTCCATATTTTAAAGAGATGGTGGATAGAGGTGTAACTGTAGTGGAAGTACTTAACAGTACTTAACTTAAAGGAACATATCACAAACTTAGAGGAAAATCTGAGTAAACCAAATCAAAACCCACATTTGGCATGCATTTAGAATAACAGACTCATGCAGTAGACTGCTAGGTCTTTTATAGATGACATACCTTTCATGAGATAGAAAACATTCTATAATGAATTTTTTAATGAATTTTACATTCTATAATTAAATTTCTTAATTGAGCTTGTAATGTTGCATGTTGTGTTCTACATGTCTTTATATAATGTAGACTAATTTGTAGGTAATTTCAGAATATAACATTGTAGAGGGTACTACTTGATGGAGGAAAACATTTCAAGATTGTAAAAACAAAAGCTATCTCCTCCACTACATCACTGTTTTTACAAGACTAGGTAACACACAACGCTTCAGTTCACCTTAACAAGCTATTGGCAAGTTGGGACACAACCCCTTTACCCCATTCCACATCTAAACTTCACACTTGGTTCTCTTTAATGAATTAATTAATGAATGAGTGAATTTTCTCATTGCATACAACGTACAAAGACATTTCGCTTATTCTGCATGCATTTTGTGAGCTGCCGTCCTCCCCTTTGCCCTCAGACCCATCAGAGTTTGTAAAGAAAGATGATGTGAGGTTGCAGGTGTATTTTTGCCAGATAGAACCATTTCATTGACTTATGTTCGCCTCAGCAATTGTATAAATAGGCCTACATTTCCTGGTGTTGGTCACAAAACAAATGGCTAGGTGACGTAGCAAAAATATGATCCCAATATTTTCCTTCTGTATCATGAATCATTTGAGTCCTAAATAGGGTAGTGAGAGGAAGAGGTCTTAACACTTTTTAACAGAATCACAACATTCAAAGGGTGACATTGGGTCATTCGCCTTTTTAGATGTGAAGTAAGTAAATAAGCAGGAAATGACATCAAACTAATTTTGTTTTGTTGGCTTCTCAATAGAAGATGAACACAGACACGAATTGTGTAATGTCTTTCTGGTTAATTTTTTTAGGCTTTTGGAGCAGCTGAAGCCATCTCTGATAGAACCTGTATCCATAGCAATGGCAAGCTAAGCATTGAGATCTCTTCTGAGGACCTGCTGACCTGCTGTGACAGCTGTGGAATGGGGTGAGTGGGTAAACCTAAGAGGCCGCTTTACCACGGCTGCTTTTGTTTTAAAACACTGAGGGATCCGAGAACAAACGCTGTGTTGTTGTGCTGGATTTTTTAGAGGTTCAGCATTCTTGACTGGTCAGTGAACCAGAGCTGCTGGTACATGAGTGCAGTGCCATGTCCACCACTGTAACGGATGTTAGTGCTGATGCTGACGGTACCATAGCAATCTGCTCTTCAGTGAAACATATTCATTGCTTTAAAATTAAAATTGTACACGTGGGACACATGTTCATTTTTGTTAGAATAGTACTGGTAAGCTCTAATTTATTTTATCGAGCCCATACATGTAACAGGGTTAAGAAGGAAGAGTCAATGTGTCAACACTACAGTGATTTTAAAGAACAGTTATGACGCCTGAACCTGCAAGCCAAAAGTCTACGAACTATGATGATTTAAAACACAAATCTGCTGCCCCTGAAATACAAGCAGAGCAAAATGCTGCAGACGATTCTATTTCTAGTTTTTGTTTTTTTTTTTTTTTTTTTTTAGTTTTTGCTTTGGAATTCATAGTGTTGATTAGTAATTAATGAAACTAAGTTTTTATCTTAAAAAGGTATGTACTCAAGTACTAAAACGATTTCTGAAACCTTGCTCCATTTTCTTAAAACATTAAACACAAAACTGCATCTTCAAGCTGTATTTACAAAACCTCTCACTCCTCTTGCAAATTCAGACTTTCGCTGCAAAACGTATCCAGTGCACAAAACCAAAAACACTGCTCTCAAATCATAAACGGAGCGATCAAAGTGATATACACTATCAAGCTGTCATTAAACAATACTCCACAAAATAGAAAACACATTGTTCAAAACACAGTTCTCGGGATGAAGTACATCTTTACATAATTTCTAAACAAATTTCATATTTTAACATCTTTGTGTTGTGAAAACATGTTCTATCATAGCTCAAAAATTGATCAGAAACTCCTATTCTACAACTCTGCTTATATACTGTGCTCTACTGCTCTACTCTGTTACTCTGCTGTACTGCTCTGCTTTACTACTGTGCTCTACTACTCTAATGCTCTTCTTTACTATTCTGCTTTACTGCTCTACTGCACTGCTTTACTATTCCCCTCTACTAATCTGCTTTACTGCTCTCCACTACTGCTCTGCTGTACTACTCTTTTTCATGCTTCAGGTGTAATGGTGGATACCCTTCTGCTGCTTGGGAGTTTTGGACAAACGAGGGTCTGGTGTCTGGTGGACTCTACAACTCTCATATAGGCAAGTGTACATTCTATTCTACCGGTAAATCGCATGTATGCAGAATTGGACTTTACCACGGTGACGCTGTTTGGCTGTCGGTTTAATACAGCTGTGATGCTGTTTTACAGGTTGTCGTCCTTACACCATTGAGCCTTGTGAGCACCATGTGAATGGAAGCCGTCCCCCTTGCACAGGGGAGGGTGGGGACACCCCCAGCTGTGATAAAAAGTGTGAACCTGGCTACACTGTCTCTTACAACCAAGACAAACACTTTGGTAAGCACCTTGATGGACCAAATATACATATTCATTTTGCAATTAAGCATTTTAATGATCACAGATGTCAATAAAATCACTCTTTAATCAAATTAATAAAATCAACGCTTTAATCATAAGGTGCTTTAATGGTGTCTGAATACACAACAGTTTTAAACACAACATTAATCTGCAACTGAACTCCTCCTGTACCTCACCAGCATGTCACTTTCTGGATAATAACCCATTACTATTTTTGTTTTTGTAGGAAAGGTGTCTTACAATGTTCCCTCTGATGAAAGTCAGATTAAGCAAGAACTTTTCAAACATGGCCCAGTGGAGGGAGCTTTCACTGTATATGAGGATTTTCTCTTGTACAAATCTGGTGAGCAACATGCAGAGTCATCCATTTCAAGATTGAAGTCTCAGTCTCCATAATCCCACAATAACTCTAGTCTCAGTAGTCCCTGTAGTCTCTCTAGTGTCAATCTCTCTCTCTATTCCCTGTAGTCTCTCTGGTCTTAACACAGTCTATAGTTCCACAGGCTCTCTAATCTCTATAGTCTGTCTAGTCTCACATGCTGTCTACTCCCAGTACTTTTATCTTGCATAGCTTGTACAATGGATGACGTAGCAACCCCCAGAGTAATATGTAGACTGGGCACAATAAGAGAATTGAAAGGGAGTCTGAGGTAAATGACCTGTTGCAATAAGTTAAATACATGTCAAACACTCATAAATGAACCAGTGAATCTGTTTTTTAGTGATTTATAGAAGTATGTTTAGGTGACGAAGTAAAATGCCTGGGTATGTGGTTCTGTCAGTAGCTTAGTTTGGGTTATTTTTAGATGCCAGTTTGTTTGGTGTTTTATGTATAAATTGTTGAAACTTGATCATGTCTGAAACACAACCACTGAACATCCCTTAATTTGACAGGCTTCATCCAAACCTTTGGGAAAAAGTTTTGCTTAAGAATTAATCTAGCCTTATAGGTGCTGACTGCAAACTCACAACAAATTACAATATCTTAAATTTTACAACATGAATAAATAGGTTTTTTTATGTTTAAAATTATACATTTCAAAATTATGTAATACTGAAAGAATGTGCAGCAACACAAATAATGTCTGTCTGATATCCATACGCCCTATCCATATTATGATAATAATAATATCCATCAGTCTATATTCTAATAATAGAGAGGATCACAGTGGCTGGTTGTTGGCATTCTGCATCTTTGCTGTTCACATAGCTGGTAACTGCCTCACTGAAAACTGCTTCCTACCTGTTGCATATTCAAGGAGTATATCAGCATGTCAGTGGCTCTGCAGTGGGAGGCCATGCCATAAAGATCTTGGGTTGGGGAGAGGAGAACACCACCCCCTACTGGCTGGCAGCAAACTCATGGAACACTGACTGGGGTGATAATGGTAAGATCACAATCATTTAAATGGTAACATGTTATTTCTGATAATTGTCACAATTTATATATTCTGTTACAATTCAGAAACTTTGGAAGAAAATAAAAGCTGCTGGGTTTGCTGGGAAGCCCCTTCATGAATAAATGTCCCTTATTTAACATTACAGAACACACCTTTGCTTTATGTGAATTAACTAGAGCTCTGACACTCTCCCTCTACCCAATACTGATGGTTTCAATATGAAATTAATCAGTACAAAAGGTCTCATAATTGGGTTATATTTTATATTTTGAGGTGCACCATCTGCACCGAAGGGACTGTGACTACTTGGCCGGGGAACAAGAACTTTAAGCTATAACTGTAGAACCACCTCTTGTTCACAAATACGGACTGGTGCTAACGGGCCGCCCAATGGAGGATGGGTTCCCTTTTGAGTCTTGGTCCTCCCAAGGTTTCTTCCTATTCCCCGCCATCTTAGGGAGTTTTTCCTTGCCACTGTCGCCTTTGGCTTGCTCATTAGGGATCCGGACCCATACAATTTGTAAAGCTGCTTTGAGACAACATGTGTTGTAAAAAGCGCTATATAAATAAAATTGACTTGACTTGACTTGACTAAGTGTTTCTTTGGCGTTACTGCGATTTGAGCCTCATGTTCTGTCCAGAGCAGTAATATATTTGAAAGCATCATGCCCAACAACTGACAGGATGATGCATGTTTAGAGAGCTGAAATGCACCATGTAGAGAACTGAGGGATTTGGGTTGGTTTGGGATTTACTAAAAAAAATTTTCTCTTCTCCAACACACTTAAAGTAATAAATAAAAAATAAGAACAACTCCTGACTCTGCCCGCCAAAGTCTTGCATACAAAAGTGCTTTTAAATATTTTAAATAGACTTGTACAACACACTAGTGTGTTGCTGTAGGTACAATGACTAAATAATGAGAAGAAAACAGTAACCGTGAACTTCACGTTAAGTTCGGCTTTCTCTCTCCTGTGCGATTCTCATATAGATTCTTAATCTGGGCCTCAGGGACCCCCAACCAGTCTGTCAGAGTGAATATGCTTCATGATGACAATGCAAATTATATAGGACCCATGTGCTGAAACAAGAATTCAATACGTTCTGTCATCAGTTTCTAAGATGCAGACCACTTGGTGCTGTCAATGCAATTGTAAATACTTTAATCAAATGTAAACACTTTGTCAAATCAAAATCAAATGTAAACACTTTAATCCAGTTCCTTAACTGTCTGAGATGCAAATGTTCTTCATGCATATAACATTACACCTTCATTTAGTACAGATTATGTTCTCTATCTTAAACCTGTACAATTAGTTTTCATGATTAAATTCAGCTGACTTTATAAAAATGTATCGACAGATTTTTGTTCCAACAAGGCAAGAGCACACTTGATGCCACTTTAAGATACAGATTAATTTTACTGGGTTTGCTTCTGCTTCCCTGGAACAGAAATCTGCAGCCGTTCCACTGCAGATGAGATCTCATAACTATGGTGTAAGCGACTCTGCATGATGCTAACAATTATGTAATGAACCAGTATAAGTACAAATGAATGCTTGCTTTCTCATGCGTATGATTCCTGAACATTTACTTTGTGTGCCTGTCATTATCTTTGTGTGCCTCAGTTGAAAAATCTATTCTATGCCCAATGCAAATTCAGCCAGTGGCATTTAACAAGGCTTTGTAGCTGCTTTAAAGGCTTAAATGTTGTCATTTCAGGTTTTTTCAAGATCCTGAGAGGTGTGGACCACTGTGGTATTGAGTCTGAGATTGTTGCTGGAATCCCTCAGTAGATGAAGTTGAAGGCAGATAAGGAATGAAAAATACGAATCAGAAATCAGGTTTTATAATAAGAGGAAAAATCTGCTAATATGGATTTGTTTGCAGAGTAATTTTTCAGTTCTATCTGAAATAATGCATTTTCTCACTATGGAGTTCCTGATTACACAGGACTCCAATCAGACATTAAATTTCTTTTTTAATTACTATGAATAGATCATTTTAGTACTAAGATTTTTTACTTTTATTTTTTAAAGGTTTTATTGTTCAAGTGTCAAATGATTATGCTGTTTTAGGGATTGTCTTGTTTGGGTTAATCATTCACCTTTTTACCACCTGTAGTTTGTTTTTGATTTGCCTTAATGTAATAAGCAAACCTGTGAGACCTGAAATAAAATGATTCCAAAATAGTATTCACCATTGTCCTTTATAAACAAATTGACATCAGCAGGAAGTTGTCTTATTTCCAGTTTAGGAATGTTTTATATGTATTTATACATGTAATATAAGTAAAAAGTATGTTAACATTTTGCTTTGTGGGCTTCATAACCTGATTACATGGTTAATCACATTTTACATGATTTTTGTCTGCTTAGACTTGGACCACCTGCTCTTTATTATTTGCATCTGCCTCCTTAAACATTTTCGAAAGGTTTTCGGTTCCACTGTTTTGCAAACCATCTACAGTTACCGAGCACGTCGAGTTTTCTCTCCGTACAGCTTTAGACAAGGTTGTGCCATTGCGAAATAAGAGAGTAAATGAGAGAAAGATGGCGCCTTGGTACACGTGTAGTCTCAAACAAGTCGCGCGAATCATGGAGCGTAAATGGCGAAATTCTAAGCTAGAAATATATAGATTATCATGGAAAAACAGCCTTATTGAATATAAGCATGCCCTCCATTTGGCAAAATCCTCATACTTAACGGCTTTAATAGAAAATCATAAAAACAATTCTGGACTCCTATTTAAAACTTTCCAGCCTAACGAGGAGCCATGATCAAATCAACTCACTAATCCCACTAGAGTGTAGCAGTAATAATTTTATGAAATTCTTTAATGATGAGATTGATAAAATTAGAGAAAAAAATAGTCATGCTATCTCAGACCCTGTCAACCTGCAAATGCACTCTGACATCTGTCTAGTCAGCGCTGGTGCTTTTTTGGAGTTTTTTCCCCCAATTGGTCGTGAGGAGCTTATTTCATTGGTAAAATCTGCCAAACCCTCCACATGCATTCTAGATGTTGTACCGTCTCATCTACTCAAAGAATTACTGCACAGTAATGTAGAACCCTTGCTTACTATAACCATTCTCTGAGCCTAGGCTACATCCCCAAATCACTTAAACTTAGTCATCAAGGCACTAATACCCAGGAACTGTCAAACTATAGGCCAATCTCTAATGTCATTCATTTCCAAAATTCTAGAAAAAGTTTCTTCGCAACTCTCTACTTTCTTACAGACAGAACATGTCCTAGAGCCATTTCAGTCTGGATTTCGACCCCACCACAGCACTGAAACTGCGCTGACTAAAGTAGTAAATGATCTCTTAATATCCTCTGAGAAAGGAAACATTTCTTATACTTTTAGACCTTAGTGCTGCTTTTGACACCATTGATCACAATATTCTTCTGAATTGGCTGGAGACACTCATTGGCGTAAGAGGTCAAGCACTCTCCTGGTTCAGATCCTACCTGACAGATCGTTACCAATTTGTACTTGTAAATAACAAATGTTCAGAACGTACAAAGGTAAAATATGGTGTCCCTCAAGGATCTGTATTGGGCCCCATATTATTCTCATTGTATTTACTGTCGCTGGGCACAATCATTCGTAGACATGGTATTAACTTTAGTTATGCTGCTATAGATTAGCCTGCCGGAGCTACATGCTAATCACTGGCACATGAGCTACGTACATTTAAATCAATGGTGGTTAAATTGACATCCTCACACTCTGTATTGTCTGTATTGTCCATCTTTTTGCATGCTTCTACCCAAGACGACTGCATGCAAGCACCTACAAGCACCTGGGAGATGGTCTGGCTCGCCGGTGGATGTACTGATGCCGGGGTTGGATGTACCATTGCCGTAAGGGGATGTGCTGATGCTGGCTCCTACCTGAGGTGCACCATCTGCACCGAAGGGACTGTGACTACTTGGCCGGGGAACAAGAACTTTAAGCTATAACTGTAGAACCACCTCTCACAAATACGGACTGGTGCTAACGGGCCGCCCAATGGAGGATGGGTTCCCTTTTGAGTCTTGGTCTTCCCAAGGTTTCTTCCTATTTCCCCACCATCTTAGGGAGTTTTTCCTTGCCACTGTCGCCTTTGGCTTGCTCATTAGGGATCTGGACCCATATGATTGTAAAGCTGCTTTGTGACAACATGTGTTGTAAAAAGCACTATATAAATAAATTTGACTTGACTTGACAGTTGTACATAAACACTGAGTCTTCAAACATGAAGCCAGTCTCTGCTGAGTTTTTGTTAAATTAGGATTAGGGTTATAATATGTGATGCTAAGTGCATCTCCCTCTCACACAGAGTCCTCGTCTGTTATTTACCACTGCTAGGCTATGGCTATTGCTATGGTAAACCTCTATGGGTTTACCATCGCCAGACTTAAAGTTGCAGGATGTGCAGCACTTGGCCAGAACAAGACTATTTTGTCTTAATTTGCCATGCACATATACTTTTTTTTAATCTCTTTTACTGCTGTCTTGTGGAATAGTGTCATGCTTAGCCCCACCTCCACCTGTCAATCTCCGTTTACATTTTGATGTAGTCCTGCCTCTATGATTTTTCATTTTGGTTTCGTCCCTGTTTGTCTAGCCACACCCCTTGTCTCAGATTTTAGTCATCATGCCTTGTATTTAGGCCGATTGGTGTTTGGTTCAGGCGCGGGCCAACATTTCTATGTTTCTAAGCTTGGTACGGTCTTACATTTTTCGAGTGTTCTGTCAATCTAGGTTTTGGCTCTGTTAAGCTACCTTGAAATTGCTTTGTTTCACTTTTATGTCACACTTCTCGGTTTTTGCTTGAGTTATACGTAGTTAAGGTTTTGAATGTTTCTTGGTAAATTTGTGTTTGGTATGTTCGTGTGTTTCCAGCGTTAACCTTACTGTCTGTTCATGTCAGATTTGCCACCATACTGTCAACAGGGTTCCCACGGGTCCTTGAAATTCTTGAAACTTTGTGAATCTTAAATAAGTTCAAGGCCCTGGAAAGTTTTTGAAAACGGACATAAAAAGACAGCCATCCTTGAAAATCCTTGTACATTTGGGGGGGGAGGGGGTTGAAATTTCACATGGATGAAGTCTGCTGTCAACGAATAATAGGGCAATCACAGTTGGTAGGAAGTCAATATTTAGAAAAGATTGGTATGAAAAAGGTATTTTTGTAAAGAATATTTTAGATTGCCATGAAGATCTTTTAAATTTCTCATCCTTTCTGGAAAAATATGACAGTTATAAAGATTTTAAGAAGGTCTGCAAAGCGATTCCTTTAGCATTGATTCAATTAATCAAAAATGTAATTTTATATTCAGAGGTGACTGTTTCAATGGCCACGTTAAAAGTGAATGACATCAAGTGTAATAAGATGGTATGAGACAAAAGATTTACTAATAGAGATTCTTTCAAGAAACATCCTAATACAAATTATAAAACCACAATGGCATTTGCTCATTCCAAGTTTGTCAAATGACCAATATCTCCTAAAGTGAAAGAGACTCATTTCAAAATAAGATATATCCTGTAGCCATTTAAAGAAGATTCAAATTTGATATTGATTCATGTGCCTTTTGTAAATCAGAAGATGGGCATTTGGTTTTTTGTCAATATTGACAAAGTTTTTGGATCAAACTTAACATTCATTCTTTTGATATTGATACCATTTTATTTTATGTGGAAAACTTCGGATTTCTCTGATTTATGAGTGTATTTAAATCATATTAATCTTCATTAAAACTTGAAAAATGTTAGAATCATCTCACACCAGATCTCTAGAAACATATTGTTCTAATATCATTATATGGCTTTGCTCCTCTGTTCTGTATGTACGTATGTGTATATGTATTCGTGTATTATTATTATTTTGTTAAGTTTTTTTTTTTGCTGTCAACGTGTCATTTCACAAGTTCATTTAAAATTACACTGATTCCCCAGGGCCTCTGCTGACTTACTTTGCAAAAATTCTCCTGTAGAGTTTTTTTGCCAAATTTGTTTGTTCGTTCGGCACTGCATTCCAGTACAGTGTCGTGTACATAGTTAACGTGTGTAGCCGCTTTACGTGCATGCCACCTTCTCACAGGTGAATTGGTAAATGTTGAGTGTGAGTGCAAATAACCATAGACAGATAGACATACAATTTAAGAACGACAAAAAGTGCTAGTATCTGCTGAGTTAGTGCTCATTTAAAGTGTGGATTGCCCTTTTGAAGAGGATACACATGTATATATATATATATATATATATCAAGGAACTGGGTGACCTCATTCATTTTTTTTTCATTTTAGGTTTTTCATAAGCAGGAACTGTTGGTGCTGTTTGGAACTCTTATGGGGTTTTTTTTATTCTACAGAGCCAATTTATGGACTCCAATACTTTCAGGCCTTGGAATGGTCTTAGGTTATTGATGTTCTGAGCCTGGGTACTCTTATTGTTGCTAATGCTCATTTGGGGGGGGAGATACTGAGTAAAGAGTATCCTGGACAATCTCTGTGGTAGTCTGATGTTTGCACAGTTTGTACTCACCCAATTAGTCCTCAAACTTTATTAGTAATGGCTGAGTTGGTCAGATTGTTACAACGTATCATGAGGGTTTGCTGGGAACGTCTGGCAGAGGAACCTAAGCACTAATCCACTGAAGCATTGGTATAAAGCGTAATTGCATCAGAAAGGCCATGTTCCATGCCTCCATTGTCGATGCAGCGGATCGGAGCTGTGGCTGTTAGGTTGTCGGTGTCTGTCGTGGCAGCAATGTGTAAGAGAGGCTATCAAGCTGAGGAAGTCCTATTGGGCCTGGCTTGTGGGACTCTGGAGGCAGACGAGGCGAGACCGGAAAGTCAACCGGATTGCGGCCTCAGCTGTCGACGAGGCAAAAACTCGGATGTGGGATGATTTTGGTGAGGCTGAAAGTAGAAGGTGACTTTCTGTCGGCTCCAAGAAAATTCTGGCAAACCGTTAGGCGACTCAGGAGAGGAAAGCGGTTCCTGACCAATACTGTATACAGTGAGGCTGGGGAGCTGCTGACTTCGAATGGGGATGTCATTAGGCGGGATGTTTTAAAGGCTCTCATGGAGCCAAAATTTTGGAAGTATAAGCCTGGAAGTGAATCAATATGTTGGCCCAACTTCAGTTTGAATCCTGAATTATCATTTTGTTATATGTACACCTTGAGATATCTAGTGTTAAAGTGTATTAGTACAAATTGTTTAGAAATCGGCTCAAAATGGCCACTGCACAAAGGGGTTTTAAAAGTCTATTTTATGCTGGGTATTATTTTATGCTGGGTGCTATTTTATCTTTCTGTGCAACAATGGTGGAATTGGTGATCCTCTTACCATCTTGGCTTCTGAGAGACACTGATACTCTGAGAAGCTCTTTTTATACCCAATCATGTCAATTGACCTAATTAGTGTTAATTGGTCTTCCAGCTGTTCGTAAATATGCTCAATTTCCTTTTTCCAGCCACTTATTGCTACTAGTCTCAACTTTTTTGGGATTTGTTGACATTGTGAAATTTTTAATCAACATATTTTTCCTTTAAAATGTTAAATGTACTCAGTTTAAACTTTTGATCTGTGATTTGTGTTCTATTCTGGATAAAATATTAGATGTTGGCACCTCCACACCATTGCATTCAGTTTTTATTCACAATTTGTTTAGTGTCCCAACATTTTTGGAATCAGGTTTGTATAAAAAACAAGACAATATTAACAATAATAAAAATAATATACTGTACAGAACTATACCAGTTTTGGGTTCACTTGAAAATGTACATGGTGTGCCTGTACATAACCATACATAACCTTGAACAGGACAGGTTATTTACGATATACTATATACTGTATACTCGCCGGCCACTTTATTTGGTACACCTGTCCAACTGCTCAAAAACGCAAATGTCAAATCAGCCAATCACATGGCAGCAACTCAATGCATTTAGGCATGTAGACATGGCCAAGATGATCTGCTGCAGTTCAAACCGAGCATCAGAATGGGGAAGAAAGGTGATTTAAGTGAATTTGAACGTGGTATGGTTGTTGGTGCCAGACGGTCTTGTCTGAGTATTTCAGAAATTGCTGATCTACTGGGATTTTCACACACAACCATCTCTAGGCTTTACAGAGAATGGTCCGAAAAAGAGAATATCCAGTGAGTGGCAGTTCTGTGGGCGCAAATGCCTTGTTGATGCCAGAGGTCAGAGGAGAATGGCCAGACTTGTTCGATCTGATAGAACACCAACAGTAACTCAAATAACCAGTCGTTACAACTGAGGCATGCAGAAGAGCATCTTTGAATACACAACACGTTGAACCTTGAGGCGGATGGGCCACAGCAGCAGAAGACCATGCCAGGTGCTACTCCTGTCAGCTAAGAACAGGAAACTGAGGCTCATATTCGCACAGGCTCATCAAAATTGCAAAATAGAAGATTGGAAAAACATTGCCTGGTCTGATGAGTCTCGATTTCGGATGATAGCTCTCCAGTTCAGTAACAGCTTCATGCATGGGGTGGGAGACCTTGTCCATCATTGATGTTAATTTGGTCAGAGTCCTTCTGTCGAGAGGACTTCCTAGGACAGAGCTGGCCTTCGTGATGAGCTTATCTAACTGCTTCCTCTCAGCTGCAGATAAGCTGCAACATACTGCTGCATAGAAGATTGCTGATGTTACCACAGAGTTGTAGATGCTCTTCAGGAGTTCCCCCTGCACTCCAAAAGACCTCAGCCTTCTCAGCAGGTAGAGTCTGTTCTGACCCTTCCTGTAAAGCGCATCAGTGTTGTGAGTCCAGTACAGCTTATTGTTCAGGTGAACACCCAGTTATTTATAAGTGTCCACTATCTCAACGTCCATTGCCTGGATGTTCACCGGTGTCACTGTGATAGGTCTGCATCGGCGGAAATCCACCACCAGCTTTTTGATTTTAGCAGCGTTGATCAGGAGGTGGTTCCACTGGCACCAGTCCAAAGTCCTGAGTCCACTGTCTGTACTTTGCGTCATCCCCGTCTGTGATGAGGCGGGGGAACTTCGTCAGGGAACTTCTGCAGATGGCAACATGGTGAGTTGATGGAAATAATAATAATAATAATAATCTTTATTTGTATAGAACCTTTCATGTATACATGCAACTCAAAGTGCTTTACAGATTACATAAATCAAAACATTAAAATGAAGAAAAGATTAAAAGATAAATTATAATAAATAATAAACAAACAGGCAATAACAGGTAATAAAATAAAAGGTAATAAAATGACAAATTCTTAAGATAATAGACAAAATTATGTAATAAAGTACTTTGGTAAATATAACTATTAAAATAATTAGAACAAACATAAAATATAACTAAATAAAATAATGAAGAAAGTACATAAAATGGAAACCTAGTACAACAGACATAGCTTAACTAAAAGCAGATCTAAACAGGAAGGTTTTAAGACTCTTCTTGAAGCTATGCAGGGATGAAATGTCTCTTAGCTCCTCTTTCACTGAGGTAAAGAGGAGCATTTAAAAACCATCACCAGAACCTTAAAATCTATTCTAAAGCTGACAGATAGCAAGTGCAGTGCGTGGAGCGCAGGTGTAATATGATCCCTCTTTCTCGTGCGGGTCAGGACCCTTGCAGCACCATTCTGAACTCGCTGTATCTGAGATATCGAGCTCTTTGGGAGAGCAGATAAGACAGCGTTACAATAATCAAGCCTTGATGTGATAAATGCATGGACAAGTTATTCACTATCAGCAGGAAAGAGCATATCTCGGACATTAGCAATGTTTCATATGTGAAAATAAGCTGTCTTGCATGTGGTCATGCGATGAGATGTCTGCAGTGTAGAGGGTGAAGAGGAACAGTGCCAGCACAGTTCCCCATGGGGCCCCCGTACTGCAGACCAGGCTGGCATAGCCCTGTGTCCTCACTTAATGTGGGCGGTCAGTGAGGTAGTCCAGTATAATGTAGGAGGAGGAAGAAAAGGAGTTTAAGGAGGAACAAGTGGGGGATGAAGGTTAAAATGTACCACTGTGCAACACTACTCAGTGTTCAAACTTTTCAGAACTAGAGTGCAGTGCTGACATTGCTGCATACTGCAGCTTTGAGTGTGCAATTAATTCAATTTAGCTTGAAAAATACATACTACATGTTTTATAATTTATTTCTGAACATGTGCACCACATAAAATTAAAACATTCAAAATTCTGAATGACATTCTCATATTTTCAACATATAACAATATGGCACTATGCAAGCTCTCTTAACATTCTCATTGGAGTACTGCTTATCAAAGGAACTGAAATATGTAAGCTGATCTATACAAATAACAGAAAATACATCAAGTTTCTCCTCAATACAGTCCATTAAAGTGCTCATCAAAGTACAGTGTCTTAACACTACCAGCTAGTATGAAAGCATGCTCTTCATGTATTATAATACTACAGATTTCGTTTAACTCTGGTAGATCATATGATCCAGTGCAAACAAACAAATCAACCTCATACTCAGTACCATAATTTTTGACCCAGTTAGTAGTTGTAGTGTCTGTCTAAGTAGTTCTCCACCCTACAAGCTAGAGAGTATTTGTGTACTTGAAGGACCAAACTCAAATCTCTTGAAATACTACAGGGGTTGGACAATGAAACTGAAACACCTGGGGCCTCATGTACTAAAGGTGCGTACGTACAAAAACATTGCATACGCAATGTTTCACGCAAACGGTCAGATGTACTAAATGTGACTTGAACGTGAGAAAGAGCGTACCCCCACGCCACTTTCATTTCAGGCATGCGTATGTTTTTCGTACGTATGCAACACTTAGAGGTGATGCATTGAAATTACAGCTATTAAGATATCCTTTACGCACACATGTAGTAAGCCCATATTGGGTAAAATTAAGTCAATTAGACAATTAAACAGTAAATTAATCAAACAATTTCATTGCCTTACTAGAATAATCATTCAACGTGTTTCCACTTAGCCTAGATTATATAAACATGCATGAAATGTTGCGCTGGAGTTCTTGGGAGATGGCAGCGTTGGCATTACTGGAGGATATTACTAATGGCCGAATTCGCAGAGAGCATGTTTTCCATGACCATTATGATTTTTTGACCCATGATGATGACTGGCTTTTAAGCCGTTTCAGATTTCCAAGAGCTGTCCTCTTGGAACTCTGTGCTGAGTTGGGTTCAGTTTTGGAGAGAGAAACAGCGAGGAGTCGCGCATTGCCGGTTCCTTTACAGGTGCTGACAACGCTCGGCTTCCTGGCAACTGACTCATTTCAAAGAGAACTGGCAGACCGGTTGGGGATATCCCAGTCATCCTTGAGCCGTGCCATGCCAGCTGTTTTAGATGGGATCATCTGCATGTCAGCTAGGTATATAAAGTTCCCATATGATGCGGTTGACCAGGCAAACATTAAAGCGCAATTTGCAGTGATAGCCGGTTTCCCGAATGTAATCGGAGCGATCGACTGCACACACATTGCTATAAAGGCACCATCTGAGGAGGAATTTGCTTATGTGAATAGAAAACACTTTCATTCCATAAACGTGCAAATAATCTGTGATGCAAAAATGTGCCTTACTAATGTAGTGTCATGGCCTGGATCAACCCATGATTCGTACATCCTTACAAACAGCATAGTTGGGATAAGATTACAAGCTGGCAGAGTGCGTGATGGGTGGCTTCTTGGTAAGCAACAAATTTAAAGCATTTGACATTGCCAGCTTAGAATAATTAATTTAAAACATGGGTAATTGTTAAATTACTTAGGAGACAGCGGCTACGGGCTCAAGACATGGCTGATGACCCCCCCTTTGCAATCCACAGACTGACTGGGAGCGGAGATACAATTCTCTCCATTCTCGCACCCGGTCAGTAGTGGAGAGGGAGATTGGGCAGCTGAAAAGCCGGTGGCACTGCCTGGACAGGACCGGGGGAATGCTCCTGTATCGGCCAGAGAAGGTGTGTAGTATTGTGAGGGCATGTGGGGTCCTGCACAATGTTGCGCAAAGGTACGGCATGCCATTGTTGGAGGTGGTGGAACAACCAGCGGACCCAGAGCCTGGAGAAATGAACGCGCAGCCTAACCCAGGTGCCATACAAGCAAGGCAACAAATCATAGCTACAATATAAAAAAGGTAAGAGACAGCATTCATTTTCTAACCAATTCTTTTATTGAGTTGCTGATGCTAGTGAGCGCATCACTAATATTTTTTAGGTGAGTATTAATTTCCCCGATTCCCCTCACAATCTCCTCCTGTGACGGCAGGACAGCCGTCGTCAGGACACGGCCGGTTGGACGGATATCAGCAGCTGGCAGGTGGGGCGCGCTGGAGGTCTCCGTGACGCCAGATGTACCAGGGACGCTGGAGGAGCATCCCAAGTCTGTGGCAGCAGGCTGAGACTGCGTGTCCTCTCCGGTTTCAGTCCCTGAAAGGGAAATAAAATGTGTAAAAACAAAAATGACTGAGACTTTTTATTCTTATGTCACCAGTATGAAAACATAACTTTATGACATGTCCAATCAACATTGATTTATAGAAATAAATACTTACTTTGTGTACAATCCGGATCCCCCACATTGGGATCCACCACGCCGGTGATGGCCATGTTACCCACAATACAGGCAACTCTCTGCTCAAATGGAGTGAGTTTGATATCTCCTGCCCCCCTGCCTGTTTGGGTCACACTCTGGCGATGTGCAGTCAGCCTCCGCTTTACATCCACCTTAAACAAACATTTTTTCCGCGTCTTCATTTAGGAGCGTGTCCACTTCACATTCGGTGAAGTTTCTCTTCTTTCCCCGTTTTGACATGCTTTGTGATATATCAGAGAGGAAACTCCTCCGGTGCAGGGCATATTTAAATGAATTTGCATATTTATAGGGGGCGTGTCTCTCATGTGCGCTAAATTCCACGTTGATTGGGATGTACAAAAGAAATGTGCGTGGATTACGGCGTAAGCACGGTTTGATACATCCGGATTTTTTTTGGCGTATGCCATTTTCTGGATTTGTCCGTACACCAAGTTTCAGTAAGAAATCCACGCAAGTCTTTGTACATGAGGCCCCAGGTCACTACATGATGCTGGTGGAGGAAAACGTTTCGTGACTCGCTCCTCCAAAACATCCCAAAGTGGCTCAATAATATTTAGATATGGTGACTGTGCAGGCCATGGGAGATGTTCAACATGTTATGGCAGCCCAAACCATCACTGATCCACCACAATGCTTCACTCTGGGCATGCAACAGTGGTATGCTTCTTTGGGGCTTCTCCACACCTTAACTCTCCCGGATGTAGGGAAAACAGTAAAGGTGACTCATCAGAGAACAATACATGTTTCACATTGTCCACAGCCCAAGATTTGCGCTGCTTGCACCATTGAAACTGATGTTTGGCATTGGCACGAGTGACCAAAGGTTTGGTTATAGCAACCCGGCCGTGCATATTGACCCTGTGGAGTTTTGGTGGAAACAGGAGAGTTGAGGTGCACATTTAATTCTGCCGTGATTTGGGCAGCCGTCCTTTTGTTTTTTGGATACAATCCGGGTTAGCACCCGAACATCCCTTTCAGCTTCCTCTTGGGTCCACATTTAATCCTGTTGGATGTGGTTCGTCCTTTTTGGTGGTATGCTGACCGTGGCTCTTGATACATCATTTAGACTTGCTATCTTGGTCACAGATGCGCCAGCAAGATGTGCACCAACAGCTTCTCCTCTTTTGAACTCTGGTATGTCACCCATAATGTTGTTTGCATTGTAATATTTTGAGCAAAACTGTGCTCTGACCCTGTTAATTGAACCTTCACACTCTGTTCTTACTGGTGCAATGTGCAATTAATGAAGATTGGCCACCAGGCTGGTCCAATTTAGCCATGAATCCTCCCACACTAAAATGACAGGTGTTTCAGTTTTATTGTCCAACCCCGGTATATTATTGATCATATTTCCCATGTCTACCATGTTATTCACTTATCAGACTAATATCACATCTCTTTTATTCTTATTAGTGTAATGTAATGTAATGTAATCTGGTTATTGTTCCTACTAAGTTGATTACCTCCTCAGCTCCAGTATGGTGAGTTAAGGAAGCCTGTTAAGTCATAGATGGCTTTGGAAGTGTGAATACTATTGAAATTCCGTAATGGGAGGCCAAGCAGGTGCTGGTGCTTACCCTTACCCTGTTCTCCACCGGGCTTGACTCCAGACCCACCACTGCTGCCATTGCCCCATCTGCCTCACAATCCCTCCTGCGGCAAACAGCTGGTTATTAAAGTCCAAGGCACCAGGCTATGGAACGAGAGCAGCAAATTATGCACGGAAAATGTTCATTTGGACAAAATACCCCTTAAAATGGTGTCTTTCAACTCAGTCCCTTGGGACCCACCAATCACATGTACAAAGTGATGTGGTAATACCCTGCTGTCAACTCAGATAGTAACACCAAGGGAAGGGTGGCATCTTTTAGGATGAGGGATCTGTAATCCAGTACAGTCAGTGGAAACTGACAAATCCGCTAGTTTCCCATACCTTGGTGATCTTGCTGAGGCGACTGGTGTCGATGGGTCGCGTCTTGCAGAGTATCTGCACATTTTTGACCTACATATTTAATTTAATTAATTCCTGCATCAACCCTTGGGTTTTTAAGTAAATAAATAGATTTTAAGATGGATAACAGATAGCAAGAGATGGCACACACGCACTTGGCAAGAGAACTAGAGTGAACGGCGCTACTGTGTGTGCGGACTTTTTTCTACAACCACTGGCAAAAATTATGGAATCACCGGCCTCGGAGGAGTTGTTTAATTTTGTAGAAAAAAAGCAGATCACAGACATGACAAAACTAAAGTCATTTCAAATGGCAACTTTCCGGCTTCAACAAACACTAAAATGTTTTGATTTGATTTGATTATCAAACTCTCAAAAGCGGGTAAATCACGCAATGTTGCAAAAGATATTGGTTGTTCACAGTCAGCTGTGTCTAAAATCTGGACCAAATACAAACAACATGGGAAGGTTGTTAAAGGCAAACATACTGGTGACTGCCTGAAGAGAACATGCAAATTTACACAGTCATTGATGATATGGGGCTGCATGTCAGGTAAAGGCACTGGAGAGATGGCAGTCATTACATCTTCAATAAATGCACAAGTTTACATATTGATATTCTGGACACTTTTCTTTTCCCATCAATTGAAAGGATGTTTGGGGATGATGAAATCATTTTTCAAGATGATAATGTATCTTGCCATAGAGCAAAACTGTGAAAACATTCCTTGAAAAAAAGACACATAAGGTCAATGTCATGGCCTGCAAATAGTCCGGATCTCAATACAATTGAAAATCTTTGGTGGAAGTTTAAGAAAATGGTCCATGACAAGGCTCCAATCTGCAAAGCTGATCTGGCAACAGCAATCAGAGAATGTTGGAGCCAGATTGATGAAGAGTACTGTTTGTCACTCATTAAGTCCATGCCTCAGAGACTGCAAGCTGTTATAAAAGCCAGAGGTGCAACAAAATACTAGTGATGTGTTGGAGTGTTCTTTTGTTTGTTTGTTTTTCCTGAGAATTGAGTGATTCCATAATTTTCCCTCTGCTTGGACTAAAAAAGTAACCATTACTGACTACCACATTTTTCTTCTTGATTTCTTTTAGTGTTTCTCAAACACTCAGGAAATGATTGCCGCTGTCCGTTTTCAAATCGGACCATTTTCTGAATTTTTTTTTATCCTTCCATTTCTCCCCACTGCCAAGAGCCGGTGTAGGGAGGAATTTGGGCACCTATAATGAATGACCATCCCCTAATATGGGTACCGGTGCGTGCGTCTCACACTCAGGAAATGATTGCCGCTGTCCGTTTTCAAATCGGACCATTTTCTGATTTTTAATGAATTTTTTCATTCTCACATTGCTCTCAAGGCAATGGCGCCAGGCAGTGCCACACGGTCCGTACAAGTCAAGGCTTGGATGTGGCCGCACGCCTCTCCAGCAGGACAATCTAAGCCTTCCCTAGACACTCTCTGTGCACTTGGTGCAGCTTACGAATGTTCAATTCGGATGCAGATTATCTTCCACATGCTGGAAGTTGAGAAGCCGGGAGCTTGCAACTTATGTGTTGCAGTTCCCGGCTTGAGAGAATCTGCTTGCTGCTGACCTGCCAACCTGACCTCCAGGCAGGGGGGATGCACACAGACGTGCCCGACAGGGTGCACCCTGCTCGGGCAAAGCAAGTGGGCAGAGGGCCCTGGTGCCTCAGGAAGTTGAGAAGCTGGGAGCTTGCAACTTATGTGTTGCAGTTCCCATCTTGAGAGAATCTGCTTGCTGCTGATCTGCTCCAATCTGAGCCAGGTGTCTCAGGTTCTGGGCAAGATACAATGATTGTCACTTTATATTTTAAAAGAGCACATCCACCACTTTAAATCCATGCTAAATTTGAGACCTCTAAGTCAAAGGGCCCATCTCATAGGGTGGGGCAAATTGGGGCTCACGGGTGGGAGGAATTTTGGAACTGCAACTAGGGACGTCGGAATCCCCAAGACATTGGCATGCGCGCGCGCGCCTCAGAATCAGGAAATGATCGCCGCAGTCCGTTTTCAAATCGGACCATTTTCTGATTTTTTATGAATTTTTTTTTATCCTTCCATTTCTCCCCACTGCCAAGAGCCGGTGTAGGGAGGAATTTGGGCACCTATAATGAATGGCCATCGCAGTCCCCTAATATGGGTACCGGTGCGTGCGTCTCACACTCAGGAAAGGATTGCCGCTGTTCGTTTTCAAATCGGACCATTTTCGGAGTTTTAATGAATTTTTTCATTCTCACATTGCTCTCAAGGCAATGGCGCCAGGCAGTGCCACACGGTCCGTACCTGTGGAGGGGATATAATAAAACCTTAGTGTTTTATTAGTTCTTTTATATCAGTTTTATATCCCAGTCAAGAACATTTAATAGTAACATAATTAGCAAAAGAAAATAACTTTTACTTACTCATTTTTGTTCTTGCCCCTCCTGAACTCTCTTCTCTCCTCTGATCCTCTTTTAACATTTTTTCATCGCCTTGTGGATTGGCTTGAATAAAACATTAGCTATTGTCAGTGAATCACCAGATGCAAAAAAAAACGTAAAAAAAAAAAAAATTAGTAGCCCAAACAAACGGACCCCACCACCCCTGAATTTTCACCCGCGGCTGGATTTTCAAACAATCCCAATTTGGCGTGAAAACTGCGAATCTGGCAACTCTGGTTATCGCTCACTTTTATCGTCTAATAATAATTGTAAGGGAATTTGTGATTTACTGTCTCTGACCCTCAGCCAGAACACTATGACATTATGTTCACTCCCTTATCTGTGTGCCTGCTCCCCTGATTCTTTCTATGTCTCTCTCTCTCTGTCTATCCCTAGACTCTGTGCCTCCTCTCCTGATAAGGAGAACACCAATCATACATATGTTTTATTATTCTTACCCAATTGTGTTAAGACACATCTTCTTTATTCTGTATTTAACTACATGTATTATGTGAATCTGTTCTCCTGGGGCCAGCTACGGAACTCTGAGGGCTGTACAAATTTATTATCCTGTCTATGAACCCTGATGGTTTTGATCTACGTCTAGAGACGATTTAAGAAACCTTAACAATTTGGGGGCTTGTCCGGGATCTTTCTAGGTAAGCTTTTCGTTTGTCTATGAAGGATTGTTCAGCAATTTTGACCTTCTGAAACGGGCTCGTCTCCGCTCCTCTACCGCTGCGGTAAGTAAATGTTATCGTAGTGGCGTGTGGGTGGGTCATATATTTCTGTGTTATCAATGGGCGGCATGGTGGTGTGGTGGTTAGCACTGTCGCCTCACAGCAAGGCAGTCTGGGTTCGATTCTCGGTCTGGGCTGCTCTGTGTGGAGTTTGCATGTTCTCCCTTTGCCTGCGTGGGTTTTCTCCGGTACTCGGTTTCCTCCCACAGTCCAAAGACATGCATCCTAGGTTGATTGGTCACTCTAGATTGCCCGTAGGTGTGAGTGTGTGTGTTGGCCATGTGGTGGACTGGCGAACTGCCCATGGTGTACCCTGCCTTCGCCCGGAGATGCTGGGATTGGCTCCAGCCCCCCGTGACCCCGACTAGCGGGAATAAGCGGTACGGATAATGAATGAATGAATGAATGTGTTATCAATATGATAAAAGGGGCGACTGTAAGGGAATTTGTGATTTACTGTCTCTGACCCTCAGTCAGAACACTATGACATTATGTTCACTCCCTTATCTGTGTGCCTGCTCCCCTGATTCTTTCTATGTCTCTCTCTCTCTGTATGTCTCTCTATCTGTCTCTCTCTCTGTCTATCCCTAGACTCTGTGCCTCCTCTCCTGATAAGGAGAACACCAATCATACATATGTTTTATTATTCTTACCCAATTGTGTTAAGACACATCTTCTTTATTCTGTATTTAACTACATGTATTATCATTAAACTTAGGAACTCTTTCCTGACACCCGTGTGTTGTGAATCTGTTCTCCTGGGGCCAGCTACGGAACTCTGAGGGCTGTACAAATTTATTATCCTGTCTATGAACCCTGATGGTTTTGATCTACGTCTAGAGACGATTTAAGAAACCTTAACAATAATAAATGGGATAGCCCTGTATGTCTGCATCTGAAGTCATATAATTATAATTAAGCTACAGATATATAATAGATCTATACATGTTTAATCGCCAGAGGTCACATAATTCAGTGTTAACGATTGTGTTTCTTTGTATATTATTTCAGGCTCCCTCACCCCCAGGAAATGCGATGAAATGATTTTCTCATATCAAATAAAAAATAAAACGTGTTTACAGCCAATCACTTCTTATATGTTCATTTTATTCCACATTTAATGCCACACTTTATTAAGTCAATAACATTTAAACTGTTTTACCAGTAATATAAAAAGTAGACCTATAACGATTAAAAACAAGCAACGTTTAAGAACGCTCCATTAACGTCCTTGTCACGGTGAGGGAGGCTCCCCCTACCGGTCGCCTACGGTACAGCGGCAGTTGTCCTGTTGTTGTTGCGTAAAAAGGTCCCTCAGGTGGGTGGGGCTTATTAGCTCCCTCACCTGACGGTCGTTTGTCTGGCTATATATGCCTTGTCTATGTACCAGTTGACTGCTGGTTATTATATCCTTAATAGGGGTCAAGTGCACGGGTTTTTGGTTTGCGCACGTATTCATGAAACCCCTTTTTCTCTGAGACTTGGCATGATCGCTTCCTTTTCGTTCGCACCTACTGCCCGTCACAGAATAACCAGCCACTTTCAGAAGCCGCCGGTCTCCTTTACTTTCTCCTTCGTTTGTGGTCATGTCTCGTGGTAAGTGTTTGTCCGTGTGAAATTTTTGTTTTTGGAATGTTTGTGGAGTGAAGCCTGGTCGGTTATCGCTCGTTCCGCCGTGCGTGCTTGTTTGTGTATATGTTAAAAGCACTGTTTAGCACGGCGATGTATAGGGCTGGAGACCAGAAGCGCTCTCTCCATAGAGGCGGCGCTGACTCGCTAAAGTGCTCGCCTGTAGTCTGTGCATGTGCATGTGTGAGATGTGTGTGATGCGTGTGTGTGACTGCAGGCTTGAGCTAGTGAGTGGAAGGTGCGTCTGCCGTTTGTCTTGCGTGTTTGCGTTTGTCTTGCGTGTTTATATGTAATTCCCTTAAGGCTCCCTAAATATGTTTTTGGGGGGGAGCTAAATGGGGTCCTGTGCCACCGTCTACGTCCTCTATACGAGAAGTGGCACAGAGGGCGCAGCTCCTGAGGGAGGCCCGCCGGTGAGAGGGTAAGTGCGCGTGAGGGTTCTGTGCCACCGTCTAAGTCCTCTATACGAGGAGTGGCACAGACGGCGCAGCTCCTGAGGGAGGCCCGCCGGTGAGAGGGTAAGTGCGCGTGTGTGTTTGTGTCGCCCACCTCGTGTTTGTCCTAGCGTGCCTGTGAATTGTTTTATGTAATTCCCCGTACGCTCCTCCTCCAAAGGGCGTTTGGGGGAGGGGCTATGGAGGGTCCCGTGCCACGGTCTGTGGCACGGAAGGCGCAGCTCCTACGAGAGGCCCTGACCAGGGATTCGAGAGTGTTCTCCGGAGACGGTAGGGGCCCCCTTCCTCCAGTGAGGGGCGTAGTAAAGGGGTGTCCCCTCCTTCCGAGATGGAGACCTCTCCCCCCCTGTGTTAGGGGTGCCATAAGGTCAGGGTAAATGCGCGTTTGTGTTGTCTGTGTGTGTGTTTGTGCGTACGTATTGTGTGCAGGTTCCTCCCGCGGTTGACTGTGGAGTCCCTGGACCTACCCTCGTGCTCGGGTTGACGAGGTTTTTGCCCTGGAGCTAGCCGGCCCATTATGGGGAGGGAGTGCTTTCCCGTTGGAACCTCCGGCAGGGTGGAGGAGTCCACCCTTGCTTCGTACCTCTCCAAAAGGGGGTGGTCTCCCTGGCCGGGCTAGGTATTCCCAGGGGTACTCCAGGCCCTGTATAGTGGTCTGCCCCGAGCCAAAGAGGTTGGTCCAGGAGACGTTCAACTGTGCAGTAGGGAGGTAACCTGCACACACGCACACTTTGTGGGGCCTTTGGGGCGTGAAGGCTCTGTGACCGACTGGGGCGTGGTTTGTCTATTGTTGACGGCCCAGCCGGTCCAGGGTCCCGCCCAGGCAGGCAGGAGCTAAATTGTGTTGTATGTTTTGTTTCAGCTCCGGGACCGCAGGAGGTGTTACCCTGCTTTGTCCCCGCCTTCCTGCCCCTTCGTCTGGCGTCTTGTGTTCTGCCGCTGTGGACCGCACATCGGGTCGTAGTGCGGCTTGGTGGGGGGGTCTGTCACGGTGAGGGAGGCTCCCCCTACCGGTCGCCTACGGTACAGCGGCAGTTGTCCTGTTGTTGTTGTGTGCGTCCCTCAGGTGGGTGGGGCTTATTAGCTCCCTCACCTGACGGTCGTTTGTCTGGCTATATATGCCTTGTCTATGTACCAGTTGACTGCTGGTTATTATATCCTTAATTGGGGTCAAGTGCACGAGTTTTTGGTTTGCGCACGTATTCATTAAACCCCTCTTTTTCTCTGAGACTTGGCGTGATCTCTTCCTTTTCGTTCGCACCTACTGCCCGTCACAGTCTTCTCATCGTCCTCTGGATGTGTCCAAGTGGTCCTAAAAACGTCCTCCATGAACGTCCCCTGTAACATTTCGGCAACCCTACAAAACGTCCAGAGGACGTTCGCAGACGTTCGCCCCCTCAGCACAAGAGAGAGTGCCAGCAGGTGAGGAGCTGGAAAGGTTGCCTGCTTGAGAGTGCCTCGTGAGCCTGGTCTCACTCCCAAAAACCATGTCCCACAGATTACAATACGAGACCCCAATCAGGGTGGACGTGATGTCAAGAGATTATGTCCGGTGCAAGAAACGCATCTACGCCCACACCCCTTCAGGTGAGCTCAATACGAAAGGCCTGTGTATATGCTTACATTACGTTAGAATGTTTGTAATTGCTCCCAATTTGTATCAAGCATAATGACAATGTTCCCCACTCTTTCCCTCAGACTGTGGTCGCAGAGGCAGGAGGTCCTGTCCAGACCAATGGTGAAAGCATGCCACCTACAGCTACTGTAGTGATTCAACCCAGTAATTGTCATTATATTACGTTGTATTTTATATGTTATTAACTTGGAAACCGAAAATTTGAAATTGCACCTTGTTCAGATGATCGTGGGAAGCCTGTGTCTATGCCAGCAGCTGCCTCAACCCCCCCGCCTCCATCTAAGGCGCCCGAGCTGGTGGTTGCTGCCACACTGACACCAGAGCCTAACCTGTCCCAGGGTCTCCAACTGGCCCCACCCTTGAGCACAATGCCTGTAGGACAAGAATCCGGTGATTTTGGAGCGTCTCCCTCCCCGCCGCCTGTTCTGACGGACCTTCCTCCAGCAGACAGCCCCGCTGTTGCTGAGCCCAAGATGGGCGACAGTATGGATGCTCCACTGCTACCTGAAGTAGTGCCCCAAGAAGAGAAGGAGCCCGTTGAGGTGGCCAAGTCCCTGGACTTGCTGTGGCGCAGCATCCTCAACAACCTCACACTGACCATGGACACGGAGGAGCGGCTCAAGGGAGTCGTCAACCTCATATACGAGAAGGCCATCTCCGAGCCCAACTTCTTATGCCAACATGTGTCGCTGCCTGATGGGGGTGAGTGTGCACGTGCCCATGCTTGAATGGCCAGTTCTACTTGTGACCTCCATCTTGTCCCATGTGTCTCTGCAGCTAACCTGCACCGATGGGATTGAAGAGTTCAAGAGGAGTTCATGTTTTGTTTATTGTTAAAGCTGGGCGGTGTAATGCATGCATTCCTCCAAGTGTTCAGAAATAGGCAATACTGTTGGAACAGAACAGCAACTGCCCTCCCAAGCCTCCTGATTGGTCAGACAGGGAGGAATGAACTGCTTTGATCTTTGTCCTCTGTCTGTGCTGCGCAATTACTGGCCACGGACACAGAATAATGAAAGGACTTAATTTCGCAGAGTGTCTGAAGAAGCCCCCCACCTTATTTATTTATTTATTCATGTACATTTCAAGCAGATTCAATATTAATATTGACTAATCTCCAGATGTAGGCTAAATGTTGTTTTGGTGAAAAATTAAAAATGGCAAATGACCGGTAGCTCAATTTGACAGTCCTACGCCAATGTACATAAGCTAACTAAATGCAATTTTTTCCTGTGATGCCAATTAAAGTGGTGTGTGTTGGACAGTGATATTTCAAGCTTATCTTCAATTTGCAGACAGGTCACAAAGCAAATTTTGCATCCTGGCTGCATACATCTGTGTTAGTGTTGCTAGTCATGAAAAAAACTCTTATTCACTTGTGCTTGTTGCTTGCTCTTCATGGTACCCAGCTGGAAGTGCCCACCTCAGATAAGCCGGGAGGCACTGTGACTTTCCGAAGGCTGCTGCTGAATTGCTGCCAGAAGGAGTTTCAGAAGGACAAGGACATCAAGGAGATCTTTGAGCGCAAGCAGAAGGAGCTGGATGCCGCATCAGAGGTGCGACAGTCTCACCATCTTGATAGCGCACCTTCCCTCGAAGTGCACATCATTGGATGTGTATTGTTAGTATGAAGTCCAGTCGTTTTAATGCCGTATTGCCGGGCCTCGTCTTGAGTTAACGCCAACCCCCGACATGTCCCGCCAGGACGAGGAGCGCCAGCGGCTGATCAAGGAGCTGGACAACGCGAAGGACAAGGCCCGCCGCCGTTCCCTCGGCAACATCAAGTTCATCGGGAGCTGTTCAAACTGGAGATGCTGACAGAGCGCACAATGCACAACTGCATCATCAACAAGTTGCTGCTGAAGAGCCACGACGAGGAGATTCTGGAGTGCCTCTGCCTCCTCCTCTCCACCATCGGCAAGGATTTGGACATCAAGAAGGCCCAGGTATCATGCGCTTATGTTCTCCCCTCCTGGGCTGCTAACAGTTGGCATCTTGCAGTTTTTACCAGGGGTAGCATGCTAACTAGTGTCTTGTTTTTGTTTTTGATTAAACAGCCCGAAATGGACTATTATTGCAAAAGCATAGAGCAAATTATAAAAGCGAGGAAGACCTCATCAAGGATCCTTTTCAAGATGCAAGATGTCCTGGACCTCAGACAGGTGAGTGTTACACACCCATCCGTTGGACTTCTTCGGTGTCTCTACAAATGTTTTCATGCTTTCATTAATTTATACTCGAATGCTTATTGTACAAGTATAGTTTATAGAGCAGCCGTTGACAAGCTTCAGTATTTGAGTGTAGAGATTTCATTGCCAGTCATGCAGAGGTGGTTGGACTGCCTTCCTTTTGCAGCTTTGCTTTTCCTAATTGCCCGTATTGACAAGGTGGCTGCCGTGTTGAATGCATTTTGAAAGTGCTCCTCTCTTTCCTGCTACGGTAGAATAACTGGGTGCCCCGGAGGGGTGACAAGGGCCCCAAAACCATCGACCAGATCCACAAAGAGGCAAAGTTGGAGGAGCACAGGGAGCAGACCAAGATACTTGAGCAGCTCCTGTCTAAGAAGGACTCCAGGCAGGGGCGTGGCAGACGCGACCGGGCCCACCCCTCTGGTGCCCATCACTACTAAGGTCCCGGCGGGGCCTTAACAAGGCTTAAATAAAAGAAAATAAACTCCTGGCAAAAATTATGGAATCACCGGCCTCGGAGGATGTTCATTCAGTTGTTTAATTTTGTAGAAAAAAAACAGATCACAGATGTGACAACAAGTAATTTCAAATGGTAACTTTCTGGCTTTGAGAAACACTAAAAAAAATCAAGAAGAAAAATGTGGTAGTCAGTAATGGTTACTTTTTTAATCCAAGCAGGGGGAAAAACTTATGGAATCATGAAAAACAAACAAAAGAACACTCCAACACATCACTAGTATTTTGTTGCACCTCTGGCTTTTATAACAGCTTGCAGTCTCTGAGGCATGGACTTAATTACATTTACATTTACATTTACATTTACATTTACATTTACGGCATTTAGCAGACGCCCTTATCCAGAGCGACTTACAAAAGTGACAGGAGCTGACAGGTTAATGAGTGACAAACAGTACTCTTCATCAATCTGGCTCCAACTTTCTCTGATTGCTGTAGCCAAATCAGCTTTGCAGGTTGGATGGACCATTTTCTTAAACTTCCAGGACTATTTGCAGGCCATGACATTGACCTTATGTGTCTTTTTTTCAAGGAATGTTTTCACAGTTTTGCTCTGGCAAAGATACATTATCTTCTTTCTTCTTTCTTCTTCTTCTTTCGGCAATTCCCGTTTAGGGGTCACCACAGCGGATCAAACTCCTCCATCTAGGCCTGTCCTGAGTGTCTTCCACTGACACACCAGCCACTCTCATATCCTCTACCACTGCATCCATAAACCTCCCTCTTAGGTCTACCTCTCCTCCTCCTCCTGCCAGGAAGTTCCTCAAGACCCTCCTGCCCATATACGTCTCTCTCTCTCCTCTGTACATGTTCAAACCATCTCAATCTCGTTAAGGCCACTATTCTCTAACCTTATCTCCAAAACAAGCTACATGTGCTGATCCTCTTAATAAACTCATTTCTGATCCTATCCTTCCTCGTTATCTCCCAAGTGAGAATCTCAACATCTTCATCTCAGACATCCTCCATCATCGCCCTCACCTGTCTCTTTGTCAGTGCTACTGTCTCCAGTCCATACAACATAGCAGGTCTCACTACTGTCCTATAGATCTTACCTTTCATTATAGCCGACACCCTTCTGTGTACTCTGTTTTACTCCTGCTCACTTTCATTCCCCTGCTTTCCAAAGCATACCTCCATCTCTCCAAGCTCGCCTCCACCTGCTCCCTACTCTCACTACAGATCACAATGTCATCAGCAAACATCATAGTCCAAGGGGACTCCTGCCTAACCTCGTCCGTCAGTCTGTCCATGACAATTGCGAACAGGAAGGGACTCAGGGCTGATCCCTGGTGTAGTCCTACCCCCCACTTTAAAGCCGTCTGTCATTCCTACCGCACATCTCACTGCTGTCACACTGTTCTCGTACATATCCTGCACCACCCTCACATACCTTTCTGCTACTCCTGACTTCCTCAAACAATACCACAGCTCCTGTCTCTGTACTCTATCATAAGCTTTCTCTAAGTCAACAAACACACA